>VBSK01000165.1:2195948-2927931 GCA_006112555.1 Tuber indicum
CCTTGGCGGGCCAACTGGAGGTTTGCAGATGTCTTGTCGCTTATCGGTGTTGCAGAAGGCACATTGATGAGTGGGGTCGAGTCTCTGTACTCGTCAAGATTATAGAAACCCATTACAGCGATATTTGGTCGCATTCCCCCAAGCCCTGCGGAAAGGACAATGTTTCGCGCCCCCCATTCGATTGTGGGCGCAATAGATATCTGAGGAAATGCTTTGACTTTGCTAAAATCGATATACTTCATCCATGCTGCCTGTTGCCGCTTCAACTCGGGAAAGGATTCCTGAAAGTCGGGTGTGACAACTATGTGGCCCAAGATGTACAGAGCGCCCTTCTTCATAGCTATTGTTCCATGTGATTAGTTACATTTGTTCTGTATGCTGCTGTGGTAGGGTTTGATCACCGTTGCAAAATTGAATCAATTTCCACGATCGCCGGGGATCATTGACGAGTAACAATATCTGAAGGCCGAAAGGACCGTAGATCAATAAGCTGCGACAAACATCATTGAAAGAGATGGGGTATTACCTGGGGCCGCCAAAACTTCACATGTTCCTGCTTAAGTCTGAGAAGATACTTCCGGACCTGGTGATAGATCAAGCTCTGGGAAACATCACCCCAACTTTTCGGTGGTGTGGTGTAATGAATAACCAGGAACAATGAAAGCAATATAGCAAGGCAACCACCGGCGTAAAGTTTATCAACCTAGCTAAGGGTTAGCTGAGGATTAGAGCGATCACATAGTGCACTCACAAAGATCATTGTTGCCCCGCTCACAACAGCTCCAGCAGCGGCTGTCCACCATGTGAAGTACCTGAAGCTCGGTCTGAAGTTGGGTGCGCTCCCAATTTTCAAAAGAAAGCAAGCTAGATTAGTAACTAGGAAGGTCATAAGGTATGTCATCGTCACGATGTTAGCGATTTGATTGATATCACCGAAAAGGGTGAGCTGAGAGAGCAGAAAAGTGAGTATAATTGCATAGGTCGGTTCGTCGTGCAGCTTTGTTCCCTGGCCAAAGATCGAAACACCAGGAACAACGCCGTCTCGTGCGAGTGCTTGGAGCGATTTGGCGGAACCAATGACACCCATGAGCGCGGAGAAGAAGGACGAGGCCAACTCGCCCATCAAGATGAGATGCTTTGAGGCATTGATCTGTAAAGATGATTAGCATCCCTGGAGTCTAACAGGGCATAGGGGAGTATAACAAACATCCTGAATGATATTGAGATCCTTGTAGAGACTCTCCCTTTTGATAGTGGCGCCCATTGAAAGTATCACCATGGTATAGGCAACAAAGGTGAGTAACAATCCGTGCAGTGTACCTTTAGGGATGGATTTGCTGGGGTTGCGCAGATCACCAGACATACTAGCGCCAGCGAATATACCGGCAGTTGCTGGGAAAAGGATGCCAAAAAGATCCTGCCAGTTCTCACTAAAATACGTCATTTCATGAGGCATTGCATGGGAGTTGAGAGACCAACCGGCCCGATATTTGGCTACCAACAGCACCTTTAGTGAACCGTGGCCTCAGGTTTTCAAGAAGAGTAACTACAGAGATACCAGTGTAGTGTAGCTTATGGTTGGAAAAAGGCGCAACTACAAGCGCGGAAAATGGAATAGAGAAAGTGGCGAGAAGAAGGATCCCAAGGAGGAGATTGGAGGCCCGAGCAAAAATCGCGGAGCCTAAAAGACATATAGCCGTACAAATGATGAGCACGGCGGTTGCGTAAAGATACCGATACCACTAACGGCGCCAAAAGAATCAACAATAAGCCCAGACATAAAGGCAATGACGACCTTAAAGTTGCTAGGACTACAAGAGAAGGAATATAGTGAGTAAGGGTGGGTGTGCAACGGGAGGATACTAACATAGCCATCACGAAAGACGTGACCAGAACTTCCAGCAACTTGACCAAAGTTGTTCATTAGGCAATCAATCATACCCACAGCATTCATGCCGGTATTGAAGACAAACCCTAGGTAGAAGACAAGACCAATGCTGCCGCCAAATTCCGGCCCCAGTGAGCGTGATATCAAATAGTAAGCACCACCGCCGCGCACAGTACCGTTAGAAGAAATTGCTGAAATCGACAGCGTTGTGATTAGATTAATGAGGTAGCTTGGACAACATTGTTAGTCAAGTCTGTTGGGACGGCGACGGGGATGCATGGGCTCGGTTTGGTAGATATAATAATCGAGCCCATTAGAGAAAGAGAGCGTACGGAACCGGTAACAAGGATGGAGTCGTACCTAACAAGAAGCATGCCTGGACTAGAATGTTAACGACCTTACTCCAGTACTTGACTGAACCAAAAGAGTAGGGGCGGCACCCAGCATTCCCAGGATGCCACTCTGGCCCAGGATGAATCCGAAGCGAAGGAACATGAGGATTGAAAGAACATTTAAAGTTGTTGGCACGAATACCTGAAAATCTCCGATGAGCGGGAATGGGACTTGGAGAACGAAAATTGGTGGTGGGGCCTACCCCACTGAAAGTGCCCAACTTCTTTGCCTTGTCCTGGGAAGCCTTTTCATCTTCTGACGTACTTAGGGTGCGATTGAGGTTGGGTGATCTATTAAAGCCGTTTAGACCAAGCCATTTGAATAGAGGGGTAGAAGGGCCATGTTCTTCGTCAGGCAGAGCGATGGGGGCTCGACGTCTCAGATGGGGAGTTGCGTCACCGACAGTGCGGGAGAGGAATCGGGAAGTCCGGGCACTCATTTGACAGTTCCAGCGGCCAAGGGAAGAGGGACTGTGGGAACGGTAGTGCAGGTCTACACGGGGGCAGAAAAGGACGAAGGGGGGAATCTATGAGAGGGGTGAGCTGCGGTGGAGGCAGGAGCGCAGATTGCGATACACGCGTGCACTTCTGGTACTGGCAGGCGACCTGGGCAAGTACTTGTACTCGAGTACTGCAGCTCTGGCCTATTTTTTGTTCATATGTAATAGAAGCTGTGTTTGTAAATGATAAAGGATTACGAATACCATGCGGAAGGGGGTTATGGGACAGTTAGTTGAAGTTAAGCGGCCAAAATTATCCCGGTTAACGGATTTTTTCCCCACGTATATACACCTCGACTCCCCACCGATCTCCGTCTCCAATCCTACAACTTACCACCCATGCTACCATATCCTACATAACACTAGTCTCTCTTAACCCCTCGACTCTCCACCGATCTCTGTTTACAATCCTATGACTTAGTACTTGTACCACCATACCCTACACAATACTGGTCTCCCCAACCACGCTGCAATTCAAATTTGTTTTCTCCATCTCTCCTTCTAATATTTAAATCTCCAGTACTCAGGTAATGTGAATTGCCAAAAAGAGAATTCTGAAAGTATTTGGGAGGCTTGTAAACTAATAATGTACTACTGATTAGTAAACAAATCTCTACAGCTCTACCACTAAGATGGTTCAGCTAAGTATGCTTTACATCTTCTACTTACTCTGTACTATGGCCTTAGTATTAGGTGATGTGAAGAATTGTTTCAGATTTTGCCAGTCCTTGTTCAGTAGGTCACTGACACTGAGTAGTATGGGAAGCAGTCAGAAGGATAACAAGACTGTATCACTGTCTACTTTACCTACTATCCCCCACTGGCTACAGCTGGTCCTAGAATTGTATTGACTGTTTCTAAAGACAATCACTATATAATTCCATTTACATGACTGTCTCACCTTGGTCTATCTGAGGACCAGGTACTACTATTTAAAGATGCAGAAAACCTTTTCACACAAATTAATGAGCAGGTCTAAAATTGTCTACATTCATTGCTAACTTCTGTTGTTGACTGCTACTTGTTTGTTTCAAGTTTGCTGGAAAGTAAACTGGGGAAAGTGGATTGGGTATTCATTGGATTTGGTATCTGAGGTATGGTAAGATTTACCTATGAAAATTCCATTAAGACTCTGATTATCTATCTTATGCTGGGTATCTAATGTGAACATATAAGCTGAGACTTCTATATCACACTTGTTGGAAAGATTGCCAGTGTATTCTTCTATAAACTTAGTATGTGCTCGGTATATGTAATGGACATGGGTACTTGGTTAAGGATATTGTTCTATATTTTGTTTTAAGTATTATTTTGATACTTGTTTTGTTTTTAAGTAGTATTGTTTGATACTTAGTTTGTTTTATGTTTTATTTTAAGTATCATTTTGATATTATACCAGTTTTATTTTAAGTATTATTTTGATACTTAGTTTGTTTTATGTTTTACTTTAAGTATTGTTCTGATATTTAGATTTTTAACCAAAGTGTATCACTTGATATCTTTGATTAGTTTGATTCTTATTAGACATGAACAGATTTGTGTATTTAAAGACCGTCCTATTCTACGATGGAAAGGATAGACTTTGGCAGACAATATTTCAATATACTTGGTTGAATAGCTACTTTATAGTTTTTCCAGTATACCTTCCAAGTGTCCTTTAATTTACAGCACTAGTCCCCTCTCTGAAAGAGCAGATCACCTGTCAACTATAGTACTTTAACTCAAAATGTGATTAGCACCTAATAAACATGGTATGGTATGTAATATTAACTACTTCCAAGTCCAATTTGATATCTTTAATGTATAGAGCAAACAGAGTGATGAAGGTCTTCAACCTGCTACCAGAAACAAATTAAATGATTGGCTATAAGTTATAAGTGAGTTTGAATACTGTAAAAGTTTGCATGAACATCAGCAAAATTGTAGGTTGCGTCCTGTGCATCATGTGCATCTGATGCACAGGACATCCAGAACGTAAATCGCCAACTAGGACGTAGAGGTACATGGCAATTAATGTCAGGAGGCAATAGGCCATACCAGCCAAACTCAGAACACAACAGGACATACCTGCCAAACTCAGGACGCAACGTGACATACCTGCCAAACTAAGGACGCAATGTGATGTACCTGCCAAACTCAGGACGTAATGGGATGTACCTGCCAAACTCAGGACGCAACAGAACACTCACCTAAAACTCAGGACGCAACGGCATACAGGAACAGATGTCAGAATATGTCTCTTAAAATTCCGAATTCACCAGATACAGCTAATACAAAGCATAACTTATACCAAGGTTATTCTAAAATAAACTATATTCTTACAGTAAACAAGATTTATTTTTATAGATATACAGGCCTTGGCTAGGTTACAAAAAGTAAGCGAGGATACATAAGTAATGCAGAGTCTAATAGCTAAAACACATTATAACTCCAGCAATATTAGTACTGAGTAGATGTTCTTTATACTGTTGGAAAGCAGGTATCGAGTAGAATACTGCTGTAAAGTATGAAGTACTGGGCCTCAAGGATGGTTGAGGAATCTGGTATCAAAATCAGCACTTTACCAGGACACAAAATAGGCTGTAACTCCTCGGATATTGGTGCAGGGAAGACGTTCCTTATACCATTGGAGGACTGGCGTCGAGTACGTCTAGGACACTGAACATCAGCCTGGGCATCAGAGTATTGAGAACAGAATCTGGTGTCAAAGTCAGCACTTCACTAGGACACATAATAGGCTGTATCTCTACCAATATTGATGCCGAGTAGACATACATTATACCATTGGAAAGCCTGCGTCAAGTGGAACATGGCTGTAAAGTATCGAGTACTGCACCTAAAGGATGGCTGAGGAATCTGGCATCAAAGTCAGCACTTTGCCAGGACACATAATAGGCTGTATGTTCACCAATATTGATGCTGAGTAGACATACTTTATACCATTGGAAAGCCTGCGTCGAGTAGAACATGGCTGTAAAGTATTGAGTACTGTACCCAAAGAATGGCCAAGGAATCTGGCGTCAAAGTCAACACTTCCCCAGGACACATAATAGGCTATATCTCCACTCATATTGATGCTGAGTAGACGATCTTTATACCGTTAGGGAGCCCGCGTCGAGTGGAACATTGCTGTAACGTATGGAGTACTGCGCCTAAAGGATGACTAGGGTATCAGGCATCAAGGTTAGCACTTTGTTAGGACACAAAGTAGGCTATAACGTCTTCTAAACTGACAGTAAGCAGATGTTCTTTGGTGCAATAGATAGCTGAAATTGAGTAGAATATAGCCTTAAGTTATTAGCATTAATGGTATAGGAACTGAGGAGCAATGGGAGTTGACAGACTTGTTGTTAATGTACTGACTGTGATGTTGTGTGGTTGTCCAAGTGTTACTCAACGTGTCGCAACAAAACACCCAAGTTACCATGTAGTCCAACAATCACAACTGTCACTCACTTTTACATTCTACTGGTAGGCCATTTTGGCTTCCAGATCCTTCAAGAGATTAAAATAGAATTTAGTACGTCTCATCTCCTATTTCTGTAGATATTTTTAGATTTAGTAATAGTGTCTGGTAGGTACACTGATGGCTGGTATATAGCTTGGTATTATGATTAAGACTCTCTGCCATCTTGTGTCAGGACATCAGCCCGTATTGAGACTTTCTGCCCTCTTTTGTCAGGACATCAGTAAGGATCAAGGTCCACCTAGCCAAATTTGCAGTTGAAAATTATTGCATCCTCAATTCGGATGGACTCAGGATGTCCTGGACGCTGCCAGATACTTCAGGACGTTCAGGACATACAGGATGACAGCAACCGTATATTTGTGTCAGGACGTACAGCTGATGCATCTGACGCAGGTTTTTTTTTTGCTGATGTCAAATGATACTTCAAACAACTCAAGTATCAAAGCGATACTTAAAATAAAATATAGAACATAATTCATAACCAAGTACTTTTACCAGTTACATTCCCCAAAACAAAACAAATGTTTTAAATAAAATCAAACCTAATAGTCCTGAAAATTAGAGTCTTCAGAGGACTTGAAAAACTCGTCCTCAGCTATCATCCAATTATCAGCATTGAGACATCATACACAAATAGAAATCTTAATAAAATTGTGAGGTTCAAAGAAGGATAAGTCACAGTAGTCATGAATACCAGATTTGCAATCAGCCTGTACCCATGCCTTATTGTAATCAGGGTAGTAGTCTACCTAAAGGATAGCGAAATAGTCTTCAAGTTGGATAACATTGCAGTTCAACAACAGTCTAACAAGCAGTTGCCACTACCTCATATTGATCTCCTCATAGTTTGACATTGTTAAGGTATTCGGATGGTGTAGGTAGTGATTAGATGAAGCCATTGAGGGCCTGCTCCATGGTTTGGTTCTCTTCATCGCTGCTCTCAAATTTGGACTCAAAGTGTACAGCCCAAAAACCATCTCTGGCTTCAAGTTCTTGTTATCATCGCTCAGTTTTTGGTACCGTTGGTAACCAGCATATGGTGATATAGTTGATAGTCGGCTGTAGTGTACCACTGTAACGAGACTCCACTGAGTACTATTACAAGTAGCCAAACCTATACCCATACTGTATCGGGAGACTACCATGGTAGGGATGGCGGTAGACTTAGGTCTACCGAGTGGAGGTACCGGTGGTTAGGTACCTCAGTCGCCGGGCAAACTAGACTATACCAAAAGTACATAGGTATTAGTAAAGGTTGGGGGTTACCCTACTCTGTAGGATAACCCAAGTAGTCAATTTGGGAGTTACCCTTAATTACTTGACGGAGAGTCCAGGTAGAGTTACTCTACTCTGTAAGGTAACTCGTGGAGCAGTTACCCTACCTTCGGACTCGGGTTACCCTGCCTTAGGCCATAGGTTACCCTGCTATGGAGTCAAGTTACCCTACCTTGAAAGTAACTTGTTATGAAGGACTTCGGGGGAAGTTACTAGATTGTTTTTCACGTGAAACTATATAGGATGTTCGATTCTCAGGTTGTGTGGATCACTCCCGCACAACCAGTTGAGCTCCGAACAAGCTGTAACTTGGAGGTGTGGTTGCTAACACCCCCCTCCGGCCCTGTTATAAGTCCCTAGCGTCATGGGCTACAGCCTGAAGAGTTGCTGTAAGTCTAGCAAAAGTCTCCAAGTCGAGATCTTGCCGTAACTCCGTATGCGCTCACGCCGTCCGTCCGACCGGAAGCTGTCCGCAGGATATATGAGGGGGAAGAGGAGAACCTGGAGAATAGCCTCCAGGTGGTTTCGTATAAAACGGACCAAAACTGACGGAGTAATACTGCTTTGAAGTCAAGAGTAGTATGTGAGGTTACCGGAAGCCAGCAGGCGAGGTAACTGAAGTCCGTTGCCCCGAAAGAGTAATAGTATTGGAGAATTATTAAGGACTCTGAGACACTAGTCCGAGGTCACGATAGGACCTACTTCTAGGAGGGTTGACTGTGGGCAGCGCCTATTGGTAGTCAACCTCCGGAGTGGTCTATCGGGGGAGCTACGTGGTTATCTTCCAGAATGATATGGAAATGAGTAGAACCAGATAGATGTTCAGGAGCCGCGAATGCTTGCAGAAGACTAAGTGTATATGGGTAGAGAGTTCCATAGTTGGTATAGTATCCGCACGGGCATAACAGCTCGCCACTGGCATAACCGCAATATGAAGAGTTTTTACTCCTGCGGTTGCATTGGAGATGCAGCGGCTAAAACACTTCTATCAGGCAGATGTTAGAATACCACCAAGTGGTCTAGTTCGCTACGGAGGATCTTTGGTCTGACCTGTAGAGGTTGACTAGACAGCCCACGGGAATTGGGTGCTCGCGAACGCAGAGTAGTGATGGGGAGTAACTGGCAGCATACTAAACCTACTTAAGTATATGTCAGTTCTCCTCTACTCTGGCAATCAACTACCTCTCGAGATCAGGACTTAATTGAGTAAAGCTGTGGCTTAACGATATTAAGTTTTACCGTTTATTTTTTCAACTCTACAGTTGATTATCTTTATCTTTACTTCTGAAAGAAGACTTCAGTGCGGTCGCAACCTCGGGATCCATCTTCCCAGAGGGAGCCCCCGTTACAACCACCAGACATATTAGCTTCCCACCATTCATTCACCATGTCCATGGTATGCTCCAGTCCTTCTAGAGGTTCCCAGCTATTCTCACTGGATAGATATCCTTTCCATTTGATGAGGAATTGATCATTCTCATGCCAAAGGCAGTAGTCTCGGATTTCCTCAACTTCTCATTCTTCTTTCTTGTCGATGGTAATAGGAGCAGGGTGTGAGTGGATTTGTTCAGGGAACTTGGAGCCATCATTAGAGTAGAATCATTTAACAGAGGAGGCATGTAAAATAGCGGTAGGGCAGTGGTACATGTGTCCATCTATTTGGACAGTGTAGTTTTCTGTATGTTCATTGAAAGATACGACCTTAAAGAGTCCTCTCCACTGGGACTGTAGTTTTTTGGTTTGTCCAGTTGTAGTAATGAATATGTTTCTATTGACTATTAGCATATCCCTAGCTGGGATAGGAATATGTTTGCGTTTTCGTTTCTGTGGAGTGGTAGTGCTTCTGATTCATGCAGCTTTGACTGCTTGGAAGATATTAATGTGAATTGCTTGGTGCCGGTTGAGGTGATCATCCGAGTTTGGAATTGAGGAGTTCTTAAAAAGAGTAGTTGGTAGGAGGGAGTATTGCTGGCTGAAGACTGCTTTATATGGTAACATGCCAAGAGTGTCAGACTATTCTGCATTAATGTATGCTGCAAGCTCGACAAGGGTAGGTTTCTAGTTAGTTTGTCGTTCATTGATAAGGTTTCTAATTTCAGTCTTTATCTTTCAGATTTTTCATTCTGCTTGTTTATTGGTTTCATGATGTTCAGAAGCGGTAATTATATAGTTGATTGCAAGGAAGGTAAGTGTTAGGCGGAGACAACTGGTATAGCCTTAAGGTTCTTTAGGCCAATCGAGATTCTTTCGCATAGACGGAGATTTGTCTAGGAAGGCTCGGAAGTAACTCGTTTTGTTTATGACTACTAAGAGTGCAAGAAAGTAGGATAGAATCGTAAGAACAATATTATATTGTTAAGGTCTCTTCTCTGTTGCTTGATGATGTTTAAATCTTGGAAGGTACTTCGATATTTATATTCCGCGTCAGAGTGTTCACGGACTACATTTATCTAACATACAAAATATGTTCTTCTTTGAATCTAATACACAACGTTGAGTTCTCCATGAAGGTGTGAACACCGGGAAACCCTGAAAACCACCACACCCTCTTCGGTAATTACTATTTCCTATCTGGAAGACTCACTAGTTACCAGTAGTAATTATCCGATCCTTAGAGTCCTTTGACCTGTAGCCAAGTTCTCAAGTTGAACTATGTTAGCTCCAAAAGTCCTTTCTGTTGTCAAGAGGATCAGTCTTGATACAGAGTTGCCTTTGCATATATGCTGGAGTCGATAACTTCTAGTTATGATAACTCAACAACTAACCGATAGAATTCGTTCCGATGACTCTCTCTTCGTAGAGGAGAGCTCATTCTATTGAAAAGTCTCATAATTCCTCGGTCGGCAACTCCTGGGTTGTTCTATGTAGAGGGGGTGGTGTTAGGCGGAGACAACTGGTAAAGACTTAGGGTTGTCTAGGCCAATCGAGATTCGTTTATATAGACGGAGATTTGTCTAGGAAGGCTCGGAAGCAACTCGTTTTATTTATGACTACTAAGAGTGCAAGAAAGTAAAATAGAATCGTAAAAACAATATTATATTGTTAAGGTCTCTTCTCTGTTGCTTGATGATGTCTTAAGCTTGGGAGGCACTTCGATATTTATATTCCGCGTCTGAGTGTTTGCGGACTACATCTATTTAACATACAAAATATGTACCTCTTTAATTTTAACTCGCAACGTCGAGTTCTCCCTAAAGGTGCGAACACCTGGAGACCCTGAAAACCATCACACCCTCTTTGGTGATTACTATTTTCCTAACTAGAAGACATACTTGTTACCAGTAGTAATTCACCGATCCTCAGAGTCTTTAGACTTGCAGCCGAGTTCTCAAGTTGAACTATGTTGGCTCCAGTAGTCCTTTTCGTTATCAAGAGGATCAGCCTTGATACGAAGTTGCCTTTGCGTATATGCCGGAGTTGATGACTTCTAGTTATGATAACTCAACAACTAACTGATGGAATTTATTCCAATGACTTTCTCTTCGTAGAGGAGAAGTCATTCTATGGAATACTCTCATAATTCCTTGGTCGGCAACTCCTGGTTGTTCTATGTAGAGGGGGTGGACCTTCGTGTTGTGTTGGTCATAACTCCTGCAACGGCGGTATACCCTTATATCATAGTTGCAACACTCCTTAGAGCTCGTTGGCTTCTTTGGTAGTGTTTGTAGGAGCTCCAGACTCTTTCTAATTATCGAGGGATGGATGTGAATGCGTTGATTTGTTGCCCTGAACCTTCTAACATTCATATCTCGACCATGTGCGACAACGTCCCGTTACCTATTACCAATACCAAATACGTCATATCTTTGAAGCCTAGTAACTCCCAGAGTAGTTGACCGATTGACTTCGTTCTACTTCTCAGGTCTTGCCAGAGGTCCCCTCTTATATATCCTGTGAACAGCTTTCGGTTGGATGGATGGTAGCAACGTATACGGTGTTATTCTGGCAACTTCAATTCTGTGACCAAATGGTCACAGGACTCAACTAAGGTTAATGTGTATGATGACGCGCGGGCCCCATAAGGGGGCCGGAGTGGGGTGTTGGAGACTAAGATTCTCGAACTCGGGTAAGGTTACCCTACCTAGGGTACTCCTAGGCTGTCAGAATCGGGTACTCCTAACAGGTGGACCTTCGTGTTGTGTTGGTTATATTTCCCGCCACTGCGGTACACCCTATATCATAGTTGCAACACTCCTTAGAGCTCGTTGGCTTCTTTGGTAGTGTTTCCAGGAGCTGTAGACTAACATTCCTATCTCGACCTTGTGCAAAAACGTCCAGTTACTTATGGCCTATGCCAAAGATATTATATCTTTGAAGCCCAATAACTCCCTGAGTAGTTGACAGATTGACTTCGTTCCACTTCTTAGGTCTTGCCTGAGGTCCCCTCTTATATATCCTGCGAACAGCTTTCGGTTGGACAGATGGCAGCGACGTATGCAGTGTCATTCTGACACCTTCAATTCTGCGATCATATAGTCACAAGACTCAACTAAGGTTGATGTGTATAATGACACGCAGGCCCCGTAAGTGGGCCGGAGGGAGGTGTTGGAGACTAAGATTCTCGGAGTCGGGTAAGGTTACCCTACCTAGAGTACTCCTAGGCTATCAGAATCAGGTACTCCTAACAGCTCTAGACTCTTTCTAATTATCGGAGGGTGGGTGTGAATTTGTTGGTTCGTTGTCCCGAACCTCCTAACATTCATATCTTGACCTTGTGCGAAAACGTCCCGTTACTTACGGCCTATGTCTAAGATGTCTCATCTTTGAAGCCTAGTAACTCCCTGAGTAGTTGACGGATTGACTTCATTCCACTTCTCAAGTCTTGCCAGAGGTTCCCTCTTATACAACCTGCGAACAGCTTTCGGTCGGTTGGACAGCAGCGACCTATACAGTGTTATTCTGACACCTTCAATTCTGTGACTATTTAGTCACAGGACGCAACTAAGGTTGATGTGCATGATGACGCGCAGTGTTAGGCATAAAGAAAATGCACAGACCTCTCGGTAGGGTAACTGCGCACAGACCCTCATTTATCGAGAGCCTAACACCCCCCTCTGGCCCCGTTCTGGGGCCCGGACATCCTTAGCGAGATTTCGAAGAGTTGCGTCCCATGACTATAATGTCATGTCAATGAAGCCCACTTCATAACACCATATACGTCGCTGCCGTCCGTCCGACCGGTAGCTGTTCGCAGGATATATAAGAGGGCACCTCTGGGTACCTCTGGGAACGTTGGCTGGGTCGCCAAGTGGTCTAAGTGGTGGAAGGTCTCCTGTTTGATGTCTTTTACTTGTTTTTATGGGTTTTGGATTTGTTCCGTTACGATGCTAGTTAGTTAGTAGTTTTCCTTTATAAGTCCTGTGTAGGCAATGCGTCGGTTATTGGACGCCATAGGAGGACCTGGTTTTGGACTTTCGTTTGTTTGTTGATTGATTTTTGGGTTTTGTTTCTGCCATAGCTAGCGCTGCATGCACGTTCTTGTACCTTAACCAAACAATGAATATATGATATAAAAAAAAAAAAAAAAAAAAAAAAAAAAAAAAATGGGTACCTCTGGGAAGCGTTTTTGTTTTGGGAGACTTTAACCTCCACCACCCACTCTCGGACCCGCTACGGGTCATTTCTCCCGCACACCTTAGAACGTCAGTTCCTTACTTTCAGCTGGCTTCGTTGCATGGCTTTTCCCTCCTTAACACTCCTGGTGTGTACACTTATTTCCCCTTCGCTTCCGTGGGCAGGCCCTCCGTTTTGGATCTTTCCTTTGCCAACAGTGCGGCGGCCCAGCTCTTTGCAGAGTGGGCTACACCGCTCCCGTCCACTGGCTCTGATCATGTCCCAATTCATGTTTTACTCTCCACTCCGCTTCTGCGCCCCCCTGCCCCCACCCCAGCCTGGGCTAAGACCGACTGGTCCGCCCTTGGCGATGCCCTTAAGTTGTTTATTGTTTCTCCACCCCCTTTCCTCCCAACCTTGTCCTCGGCCACTTCCTGGTTCGACAGCAATGTCGACCGCCTCCGCACTACCCTCCGCCTGCACACTCTCCTCAACCGCGTGTCAGCCCGCTCTAAGCCCTGGTGGTCGCCGCTTCTCTCCTCTCTCAGAATCGCCTATCACGCCACTACACGTCGTGCCCGCAAGACCCCTAGCACAGACTCCCAGGCCCAGGCCAGGACGTCCCGTAACGCCTACTTTAAGGCCATCAAGCAGGCTAAGCGGAAGCACTGGGACGACTTCCTCTCCTCCGCAACCCCAAGGACTGTCTGGACAGCCAAACGTTTCGCGATGGGGCGCCCCCTGACTGTTTCCCATCTTTTCCGGAAGCTGACACGCCGCTTGCTGTCAACACCGCCCTCCTGACCCACTTTTTCCCCCCCAAAGAGTCTTCCTCCCCCCCTACTATCCTGCGCCCCTTCAAGGATCTAGACGTCCTCACCAAGGAAGAGATCTCCAAAGCACTGGCAGCCAGCTCGAGCTCGTCCGCCCCTGGCCCCGACCACGTTCCGTACTCAGTCTGGAAAAGGGTGCATGGTACGAACCCAAAGATCCTCACCTCCCTCCTAAGCCCCCTCCTGCTATATGGGTTCCACCCCTCATCCCTCAAGCAAGCCAACAGAATCGTGCTTGATAAGCCCGGTAAGGCCTCCTATGACACACCAGCCTCCTTCCGAATCATTGTCCTCCTCCAAACCCTTTCCAAGATCCTGGAGCGTGTGGTAGCTGTAAGGCTAGCCGCAGTTGCTCGGGCCCTTGGCCTCGTCCATCCTAACCAATGTGGCTTGCTGTCCGGCATGGGCACTTTTGACGCCCTCGCTACCCTCTCACATGAGGTCCGACTGTCGCACAGTATGGGCCTCTGTTCCTCAACACTTTTCCTTGATGTAAAGGGGGGCTTTGACAACGTCGATTCCGCTGCCTTGTGCGGCAGGCTTAGGGAGAGAGGCGTTCAGCCATACCTTGTTTCGTGGGTCCGGTCCTTCCTGCACGGCCGTCAATGCCGCCTCCTATTCCAAGGTTCTCCTAAGGTCCTCTCACCGGTCCAGGTCGGCACCCCCCAGGGTTCACCTGTCTCCCCTCTTCTTTTTCTGATATACGTTTCCTCCCTTCATTTCCCAGTCTCCAACAGCATAATCCTCTCCTACGTCGATGACTTCGCCATAACAGTGGCCTCTCCCGCCTACAGGCGCAACGTCCAGAAGCTACAAGGGGTCGCGCGCTCGCTCACATCGAAAGGAAGGCGCATAGGTGTAGCCTTCTCCCTCCCAAAAACCGAACTGATGCACTGGAGGACGCCCCAACAGAAGGGACCCCCCTCTCCCCTCCCCGTCTCGGTGGACTCTGTCCCCTACAAGCCGGCCCAGGTACTTCGGTGGCTGGGCTACTGGCTGGAGCCCGCGACCCCCGCGTTGAACAGGGCGACCTCCTCCCATTTCTCCAGACGCCTCGCACTGGCTGAGGCTGCACTCTCCACGATAGACCGTCTGTCGCGGCCGGGCAAGGGCCTCGCGCCACACCTGTGCCACCGTCTTGCCTCCTCACTAGTTCGGCCGATCCTTCTCTACGGCAGTGACCTGCTCTCCCCCAGCTCCAGAATGCTCGACAGAATGAGAGCTTTCTGGCACCGGGTACAGAGGTGGGTTACTAACTGCTTCGCTTCCACCAACACGGCCATTCTCCCCTGTGAGGCCTCCCTCCCGCCGATTGACCTCCTGATCAAGCACCTTCAGCGTCTGGCTGCAGTCCGCCTTGTATGCCTGCTGCCTGAGATCAACCCAGCGACCGCTCGCTTAGACTACTCTATCCTGACTACGTCCGCCTTCAGGGCACCCGACTCCCTTCGCCTCCCTGGGTCTGTCAAAGGCTGGCACCCTTGGGCGGGCCCCAACTACCGCCCCCTCAGATGGTTCACCAAACCGCCCTCCCCGCCCAACAGACGTCACCTCCCGGTCGACGCAGTCGCCCATCGTATTCATTTCATCATCGGCAACCGCAGTGACCCCCTCCCTCCAGCAAACCCCCTCCTCCTTCCTCTCCTACAGGTAGCCCCACTCGGGGCCCCGGCCCTCTACGCTTCGCTCAACGCCCGATGCTGTGAGGAACTCCTCACCTCGTGGCGCCTCCTCTCACCCCCCCCGCCCTATTACCTCTACGGCCCCACCCTACGCCCGCACCCCTTCATGGGCTTAGGGCGTTTCCTCTCAGGCCGGCTCCATCAGATGCGCGCCGGCAAGAGCTACCTGGCTGCCCAGCCCTCATGGCACAACACCGACCCCTCTCTCCTCTGCCCCTGGTGTTAGGAGGAGGACGAGACGTTCGAACATGCCCTCCTTTCCTGCCCCGTCAAGTCTGCCGCCCGCCGTCGCCACCTCCAAGGGACAACGGATGTTGGACCTGATTCTTCCCTGTGGACCTCGATCCCGATGCTTCTTGGCCTCAGTCGCTACCTCACCGCTACCAAGACTGGTTTCCCCCCCGACATGTATGCACAATATGCCCCCCGCCAACGCTCTCTTTCCCCCTCCTCTTCCCTTCCTGCCTCGCCTCGGTTGTCGTTGGCTGGGTCGCCAGATGGTCTAAGTGGTAGAAGGTCTCCTGTTTGATTTCATTGCTTGTTGTTATGAGTTTTGATTTGTTTCCGTTATGATGCTAGTTAGTTAGTAGTCTTCCTATATGAGTCCTGTGTAGGCATTGCGTCGGTTATTGGGCGCCATCGGAGGAACTGGTTATGTTTTTTCTTTTGTTAGTTGTTTGATTTCGGGTTTTGTTTCTGCCATAGCTAGCGCTGCATACACGTTCTTGTACCTTAACCAAACAATGAATATATGATATAAAAAAAATAAAAAAAAAATTGGGTACCTCTGGGAAGTGGAACGGAGGAAATCCGTCCGAGGCGCATTGAGTTACTAGGCTTCAAAGTTAGGCGTCCTAACTACAGGTCAAAAGTAACGGGACGTTTTCGGTTCGAAATCCGCAACTACTCCTACAGTGCCCCAGAGGCCATAGGGGGCAGATATGACACCAATACCTATCTGAAGGCCGCTGTATATTGGTTGGTCCTGGAAACGGGATCCCTCGAGAGGTGATTCTCTTTGAGGCGAGGCGGACCGAGGGGAAGCTGCTCAGACTCAGAAGACCTAATAGGCGGTAGACTATGAGTGTTGGCACACCGTCTATGCAGCCTGCATTATGCATAGGTACCCGACGCATACGCTGGCCACTATGTGAAATCGGAAGAGACTACTGGGACGATAGTCAAGTCGACTGAAGTTTCAAATAGAAGTCTACTCGTCTCTATAAATCGAAGACCGGTCATTTGAGGATAATAGCGCATCCTACGATAAGACGGAAAAGATTTTATGAGTACGAAGATGGTGTGAAAGAATTCAGGGTCAAACGGTGTTCGCACTTGTTAAAGACTATGAGACGTTAGCGTACAATCTTGGGAAAGGTACTTAGTTATAGGAGGATTAGAAGTAGTCCGCGAACACTCAGACGCGGGATATAAATATCGAAGTGCCTCCCAAGCTTTTAGACATCATCAAGCAACGGAGAAGAGACCTTAACAATATAACATTGTTTTACCTACGAATCTTTATAAAATATTTCTTCAATCAAATCTACGCGAGTTCTTAGTAGTCATAAACGAACAGAACGACACCAAGCCTTCCTAGACAAATCTCCGTCTATTACGAAAGATTCAGGCCTAAGTCTTCTCGACAATTATTTAGAGTCGGCTTCCGCCTAACACGCAGGCGCCGTAAGGGGGCCGAAGGGGGGTGTTGGAGACTAAGATTCTCAAACTCGGGTAAAGTTACCCTACCTAGGGTACTCCTAGGCTATCGGAGTCGGGTACTCCTAACAGGTGGTAAGTTCATCTGTAGTGGTTCTGACATTGTGTTCATTCTTGATAGGGGATTACCAGGTTGGTTCGATGGGTTCTTCTTCTTCATCAAAAGTTTTATATAAAGCTGGCGGCGATATTCAGGAATTGTAGTAGGTATGACTGAGATGATAGTTTTATTATTGTAGACTCGAAGAAGTTCACCAAAATGAGGGAGCGAGTCTATCGACAGGGTTGAGTAGAGCTTTATAAAGCTCGCCGTATGAAGGAAGGTTACCACTTCCTCGAGTTGTGCTGCTCTCTCAAGTTGTTCTAAGTCTTAATGTCTTCTTGGAACTGGGTTTCCAAAGGTGGTAGACGATTGAGTCACTAAGACTTTCTATGGTTCTGTAAGCTTGTTACTGAACTTAATTTCAGTCTAGTGAAAGGGACATGTATCGTGATAATAGTGTGACTAGTGGAGTGTGCTTTGGTTAAGGTCTTGAGGCGGTGTACTGCGGAGGGTGCAATCATCTTTCTACTCCTCTTTAAGATCTCAGCCTCACTTTGTTCCTATTACAGCATACATAGTATAGGAGAAAGGAGGAGAAGGAGAAGTTGTATTAGTGGAAGCTATTGATAGTTCTTCCTTGAAGGTAATCCTATCGGAGCTATCGTCACTTTGTCTAGTATGGTTATGACAGAAGCAGGGTTTGGGAGTAATTGGTTCCCATAGATGCGAGAAAGAGCGTCAGCTAAATAGTTAGTTCTCCCTGGTGTTTAGATTATTTTACTGTCGTATTTACTGATTTCTCCTATCTATTGGGTTCTTCTCGTTCTAGAATTCTATCGGTCTCTAGATTGGTAAGAGGTTGGTGATTAGTGACAATGGTAAAGGTAGTTCTCATCAGGAGGTGGCTGAAGGTGGCAAGAGCATCGATCACTGCAAGCGCTTCCTTATCTATAGTTCATTTACGAATTAGTGAACTTCCTACTGTGTAGTGCTACCGTCTCACTTGTTCATGGGAGGATACTTGTCCAACCCAAGGTCCAACACCAATATTGAAAGCGTCAGTAATAAGCCAAATAGCTTCTTCTTTGGAGAGGTCAATAGGCCATATAATATTCGCGTTTTTGATTAACTCCTTAATGTTTGTAAAGGCTTGGTCATTAGTAGGGGTCCAAATAAATACGGTATTGCCAGTGAGGTCCATGAGCAGTGCAGTGACAGTGGCATAGTGTGGGAGGAACAGGGCAATGTAATTGACAAGTCCTAGGAACCTTAAAAGTTCCTTCTGATTTTGAGGCGTTGTCCATTCTGTTAGGCAGGATATCTTCACTGGGGAAGCATGTATTCCTTGATCATCAATAACATGTCCTAGTATATTTAAACTTTTGGACAACAAGACGAACTTGAATTTGTTTCTGCTTGCGTAGAATCTGTTTTCTTTGAACTTATCACATACCAAGCTGATATGGTATTTGTGTTCTTCTTCCGTATTGGAGTAGATAAGAATATCATCAATGTATACCGATACAAATTGATGCAGGTATTCACTTAATAGGTTTTTCATAATTCACATAAAGGTGGCAAGCGCATTCATATTTCCTTGTAACATGACTTGGCTAATGAAACGTTCAAACGGAGTCTTAAAGCTGTTATATCACTCACTTTTCACATCTAACCGTGTTTGGAAGTAGGAATCGCTTAGGTCCATCTTGCTTTGGAATCTAGCCTGTCTCACTGCATTCAAGATCTAGTTTGATTTAGGATCGCAGAGCTGTCCATAACTGTGTTCTCATTTCTGAGTTTTATGTTCATAAGCGTGTAGATTTGTGTGCCAACTGCCTTTAGTTGAACAAATATAGAGGTAGTACCTGGTACTTCAGCTCGATAGATAACTGCTCTTCTGAGGTTCTCGTTAATTCATTTATGAAGCGGGGTCTTGTATGTTTCTGGGATAGTATATGTTAGTTGGTTGTTGAGATTAGAAGGATCCCTTAGGCGGATATGGTGGTTTATCTCCCTCATAGGAGATAATTCTTCAGCGATTTGCTCTGGGAAAATGTCAGAGTATTCATCCAATAAGTTTAGTACAGTTGTTTCACAAATAGCAGCTCGCAATTCTCCACTTGTTGGTTTGCACACTACTCTAACCTTTAGTTTGGGAATACGATTACTGAGTTTCTACACTGGATGGTTGCTGTCACAGTACATGTACTTTTACTTTCTTTTCTTTCATCTCTTTCGCCTCTCCTTACTTTTCGCTCTCACGTTTCTTTTCTGTTACTTTCTTTTGTTCTTTTCTCTATTATTCTGAGGGAGTCAATATCACGAGTCCGATGTCAGACTTACGTTTGGTGATGAACAGGCTCTTGTTGCCCTGAATGGGTGTGTCTGTTAGGGCAACATCATGCCTCCTTGTTTTCCTGCCTGTTGGGTTACTTTTCTCCTCTCACCTCTTCTTAGGTATTTTTCTTCCTTTCTCCTTCTCTTTTCTCTTCACGCAACCTGTTATCTCTCCCTGTATACCAGTCTCCTCAATTACTTCTCTCGGCCCCGTTCTCCAGTAACTACATTGTGTTATACTCCGTCTCTCTTGTCCCGTGATTCTCTCGACCTCTGTGGCACCATCGGCGGTTCTGTTCTCCATGTTATCCCTAGCCTTGTTTCCGCCTGATCCTCGATTCGCTCTGTCCCAAAGCCTGTCCTCCAAGTAGTATGTACCTTGAAAGCCCAGTTCACCTGTCTGTCCCGTTACAGTTGCTTTGTACCAGATTAGGAATATCATTACAATTAGAGCGTCATATTTGGCTAAGTTTCCAACTAACATATCTTGAGGGGGTAGTGAGACTGATCCAAGTTGAATAGTTGCATTGCAGGTCTTATGACTAGTAGAACAAGATTCTTTAACTGCCATATTAATAGCTATCAGATAGCTAAGCTTTTCAGTAGATAGACTATAAGTGGTGACAAAGGTATTGCTAATTATGTCTTGTCCTATTGTGCCATTATTGAATAGGACTTTGGCCTTCTTTCTATTGATTAGGAAGGTGCCTTCTATTAAGGGGTCCTGTTCCTATATCAGTTCACGCGACAGGCAACGATACTTTTCTGATAGTATCTTATAACACTATATATTTCGTGCTAATAGTGTGCGTTCACACTATTACTTTTCTTCGTCGTTCTCGTGTAGTGTGCGTGCACACTATTACCTTTTCTTTTGTTACACTTAGTAGTCGTAGAGGCGTTCCTCTTCTACTAAGTTCGTGTAACTATCGTGAGGTAGATAGAATAAAGTAAATTCGTTCTTAAAACAATAAGTAGGAAAATAACTTAGATGGTTGCGTGAAGAACTAACTAACTCGCCTCCGAGGGCTCCTTATATAGTCCTTCCCTCAACCCGCTTACAAATCAAACCAAAGGCAGTCTGCCTTGCCAGTCTGCCTTGCGCAGCCCCCTTGCGCAGCCCCATGACCTCTGAATAGATCATGTGCGTGAAACATAACATAAAACATAACATAAACCTAACGAGTCTGCCTTGCGCATAGCCTCGTTGCATAGCCTCCTTATGCAGCCCCGTGACTTCTAAATAAGTCTCGTGCGTGAAATATAACAAATAAAACCTCAACGAGTCTGCCTTGCAGTCTGCCTCGTTGCATAGCCCTTCACAAATCACATGACCTCTGAATAGGTCAAGTGCGTGAAAACATAAAACAAACTTCATAACAAAAGAAACTCATAAACCAATTTCATAACAAATGAAACTTACTAGCTAACTAATGAAATCTACTATGTCCGATCTATAATCGTGACAATAGCTCACCTCTCCCTAGGCCTAAGTCCCATTAGGCCAACCAATCGTATTCCCCGCTCTTTCCCGCTATCTCCAACATGAGATTAGCGCTCCTCCTGATCCCCCCGGTTACTTCGTACAAGAGGTTTTTAAGCCTCTGGTACTTGGCCTCCCGGCTCCTCAGTTGCTCCCGCAACCTCTTCATCGCGTGCTCCGCAAGTCTCACCTTGACCTACTCCGCCGCGACCTTCCTCGCCAACCGCTCTTTCTCCCTCTCCAACTGTCTCCCCTTTGCCTCCCACATCTTTGTTTGCCCTTGATATAGGCGGGCATCGATTTCGTGTGCGTCGATCGTCTCCTGCATTCATTGTATTTGTTGCTGGAGTGATTCGATCGTATCGGGCTCGGTTGTTTGTGGTGATGTGGGAGGTTCGGGACTCGTGGAGGAGGTTGGTGTGTTCGAGGGAGTTTTCGTTTCCGGGGTTTGTTCCTCGGGGGTCTCGTCCGCCCAACGGACCTTCTTGCTGGATTTTTTGCCCCCCTCTCTCCTTGACTTCGTCCCCGAAGTCTTCTTGCTCTTGTGTTCCCTTGGTTCCCTTGGGAACCAGTTCGCGCCGGCCTTGTCCCCGTAGTGGGTGGGACACCCGTCGTTGAAGCAGTGTGTCCACGACATTAAGTCGTGTTCGCGGGATGGGTTTGCTGGGCGGTTGAGATGCGCCAGGTTCACCCATTGTTCGTTCGTGAGGTCCTCCTCTTTCACCTCCACCCAGTCTCCGAATCTTACTGGGCTCGGGGCCTGGCTTGCCAGAGCTTCGTTCGTGGAATTCTCGCGTTGCCAAGGTTGCATTTTCGAAGTTGTCGGCTGGATACCACTCTAGATCGTGTTCAGGGGGATATCCGGTCCACTTCGCGCGGTATTGTAGTTTTCTGTAGTGTAAGCGAGAATCGATGATTTCGTCGAGTTCGTATTCTTTTTCACCGTCAATTTCGATCGGTGGAGGAGGTAGTTTTTTTTGTGAGGGAAAAGAGTTATCTTGATAGGGTTCGATGAGACTGATGTGGAATGTTGGATGAGTGTTGTTCATCGAGCGTGGGAGGTCGAGCTTATATGCTCTCAGTCCCACTCGTTCCTTGATCGTAAAAGGTCCTAATTTCTTGTAGTCCAACTTCCGTGATGGTCTCGTGGTTCGTATGTTTTTTGGTATTAGCCATACCTTATCTCCTATGGCTAAGTTTGGGTCGGGTTTTCTGTGTTTATCGGCTGATTCTTTGTGTCGTTGTTGCGCGTGATAGATTTCTTCTCGTAATATCGCGTGCAGTTGTTGCATGTTCTCGACCTCCATTATCTTTGTCGGCACATCGTATTTTGCCGGATCGAACGTTGGATCATATCCGTAGTTCGCGTAAAAGGGTGTCATCTGAATGGTTTCTTGTTTTCCGTTGTTGTAGGCGAATTCTGCCGTAGCGAGGTAATCTATCCAGTTGTCCTGCTGATAGTTCACAAATGCCCGTAGATATTGTTCCAATATCGCATTTGTTCGTTCCGTTTGTCCGTCGGTTTGTGGATGAAATGCTGTGCTTAACCGTCGGTCTATTTTCAAACTTTGCGTTATTTCCTTCCACAAATCGGAAGTCAATAGTGATCTACGGTCGGAAATGATATCTTTCGGTAATCCATGTAATCTAAAGACTTGGTCTTTAAACAACTGGAATAATCCCGTCATATCCATAGTGGTATTGCATGGCACGATATGTGCCATCTTGGTCAGACGATCAACCACTACCCAAATTGCGTCGCATCCTTTGGATTCTGGTAGTCCGGTGATGAAGTCCATGCTTATCGATTGCCATGGTCTTCCAGGAGCTTCCAGCGGTTTTAGCAATCCATAAGGTGCATGGCACACTGCTTTAGTCCGCTGACATGTTTCGCAGTTCTTAACGTATCGTTTGATATCGTTGCGCATATCAGGCCAGTAATATGACCTTCCGATAAGCTCTGCTGTTTTAGCCGTTCCGCCGTGTCCCGCTTGTGGAATGTCGTGATTTCTTCTTATCGTTTCCGTTCGTAATGCTTCATCTGCCAGGATCCTTATCTTGTTGTCGTACCATAGGTATCCCTCGTTTCTCTGGTATAATCCCAACGCCACCCCCCTCATTTCCTTTCTTTTTTCTTCCAGCGCTTGGGATATTTCCTTCATTTCTTCGTCTTCCTTTGATTTTTCTTTGATCCACCGACTGTATCCTTCATCGTTTAGCACCGTTGTGCCCATTTCATTCATTGATTCGTATCCGCTGTCGTATTCTTCTTCGAAATACTTCTCCTTAGGGAGTAGTATTCTTTCTCTTTGTTTGATCCGTTCGTCTTCTTTGTTTGGCAGATCCTCTGCCCTTCTCGTGAGCGCGTCTGGTTGTCCTCCTTGTTTTCCGGGTCGGTATTCGATTTTGAAATGGTATTGCGATAACGTCTCGTACCATCTCGCTTGCCTTTGGTTGAGTTCCTTCGTGGTGGTGAACGGCACTAGATTCTTGTGGTCGGTTATGATTTTGATGTCATGTTTGTGCCCTAGCGTATAGGTTCTCCATGTCTTGAACACCTGTACGATCGCTAACAATTCTTTGTCATGTATATCGTAGTTGCATTCCGCTTTTGACATTGTTTTGGATCGGAATGCCACTGGGTGCCAAAATCCATCCTCGGCTAGTTGCGATAATATGCCCGAGCATACATAGTTTGATGCGTCTGTTTCAATCCTTATCGGTAATTCTGGATTGAAATGTTGGAGTATGGGTGCCGTAGTGAGTTTCTTTCTTAACTTGTCGAAACTCGTTTGATGTTGTTCTCCCCACTCCCATTTGATTCCTTTTTTCGTGAGTCCATATAGTGGTTTAGCCACCCTGCTAAATCCTTCTATAAACCTTCTATAGAAGTTGCAGAAGCCTAAAAAGCTTTGAACTCCCTTGACGCTCTTTGGAGGTTTCCAAATCTCTATTTCTTCTGTTTTGACCGGATCCGCTTTTATCCCTTCTGGGCTAATGATGAAACCCAGATATTCCGTTTCTTTCTTGTGGAACTCGCATTTTGTAGGCTTCAGCTTGACTTTAGCCTATCGTAATGCCGTAATTATCGACCGTATGTCCTTCTGGTGTTGCTCCAAGTTTTCTGAATATATGAGGATATCATCTAGATAGACGATACAACATACATCTAGGAATTGACTTAACTTGGAGTTAATCCATCGTTGGAATGTGGCCGGTGCATTGGATAGTCCGAACGGCATTACTAGGTATTCGTATAGTCCGTACCTAGTGTGAAATGCCGTCTTCCATTCGTCTCCTTTGGCGATCCTGATATTGTGATAGGCATCCTTGATGTCTAGTTTGGTGTACCATTGCGCCTTTCCCAGTCGATCTAATGCTTCGTCTATCAGAGGTAATGGATATCTGTCCTTTTTAGATACTGCATTCAATCCCCTGAAGTCCACGCATAACCTCAATTTGCCATCTTTCTTTTTGACAAATAATATTGGTGCTCCTGCTGACGATGATGATGGCCTTATCCATCTTCATGTCAGGTTTTGTTCAAGGTATTCTCTTAATACCTTGAGCTCTTCTTCTCGTAGTGGGTAGAGTTTCATAAAGGGAGCCGTCTTCCCTTCCTCTAGCTCAATCTTGTGATCCTCTGGCCTGCGTTCGGGTAGATCCTTCTTTTCTCCTTCTTCGAACACGTCCAGGAATCCATGGTATTCTTTCGGTACAATCTCTTTAAGCGTTGTCTTTTGCTTATTCATTCCTTTTCGTACGGCTAGCCGCGTACTTATCGTCGAAGCTTCGGCTATCGTTGGCCCATCTTCTTTGGGCTCCTAATTGAGTACTCTACATCGTTCTCCTTTTCGATAGAGTTTTCCGAAGGTCTTTGCTGATATAAAATCGATATCGAGGGTTTCCCTTCTAGGTTGCTCTATCTTCGTGGTACTAGTACTCCCGAATCCGTTCTCGCCTCTTATCAGCTCTTCTAAGCTAACTACTTCCTGTAGTTGCCGAGTATCGATTTTTTCGATGATCATTTGGGCGATTCGGTCCCCTTCTCTGATCTCGTAGTCTTTGTCTTTCAGGTTCATAAGTAATACTTAAACCTCCCCTCGATAGTCTGCGTCTATGACTCCGGCTCCAGTGGTGATACCATGACGTACCGCTAATCCACTTCTTGGAGCTATTCGTGGATAGGTTCCTTCGGGGAGTTGTATTGCAATCCCGGTTCTTATCATGGCCTGTCCCCTGGCGGGAACAGTCATACCAATCATGCTGTATAGGTCGTGTCCTGCAGCCATAACCGATCTCTTAGTCGGTATCTTTGCTTTCGGGTCCATCCGTCTGATCTGAATGTCCCCTTCATTACATGTTGTTTTAACATGTGTGCTTGCTCGTTTTCCCATATCGCAATTTCTTCTGGAACTGTATTAACCGTTGGTGGTTTTTCGACACAGCTTGCCGTGCATTCGTCGCTGTCGAAATGTATCTTTTCTCGTTTCCAGTCGATCCTTGGGTTATGTCGTTTGAGCCATGGTGTTCCCAGTATGGCCGTATGCTTCCTCATATTGGCCACCTGGAAAACCACCTCTTCTTTGTGTGTTCCGATCTCCATAGATACTTCCGCTTCGTGGGTAATGCGTCCCGCTTTGCTTTTTTCCCCATTGACCACATAGATGTCTCTGGGTTTGCTGATCCGATTCAGGGGTATTTGGTTCATGTCGCAAAACTCTTGGTCGATGAAATTTTCCGTTGCTCCCGAATCCAGCATTGCGTTGGTCTCCGTTATTCCATTGTTTGTCGATATCTTTATCTTGAGCATGAGGTGATTGGAATCGTCTTGTTCTTCTTTGTTGTCCGTATGTTGGAATAGTGCCGAGTTATCAAAAGCCGTCGATAGTTGTGTAATCCTGGTGGGTTTTCCCTTTGGCTGGTCCCTCCGACCACCATTTACTGGAGACCTGAGTCGTTTAAATCCTCCTTGGGATTTTCCATCGTCATTTCTCGGATCTTAACATCTTTATTCCCGTATTGCGCAATAAAGTGTCCTTTCTTTCCGCATCTTAGGCATGCGTTCTCTTCTCTTCTCTTCCGATATTCCAATGGTGATAGTTTCGGCATCCCGAATCCAGTTTGGAATTTCTTCTTTCCTCCCCTTACCGCATCCAGGTCCATCGGTTCTCCTCCGTTTCCTCCAGATGTGGTAGTCTTGGCCACATATTTTCCATCGGCGCTTCTTGGTATTTCTTGTTGTCTCGCCGTTGGATTCTGCTTTTTTGCATGCTTCACCTGGTTGAGCTTGTTTTCTTTCGTGATTGCCCATCTGGCAAAAGTGTCTGTGGTGGTGAAAGGTGTATCTCCTAATCCCCAGGCGTCTTGTAGCATTTCGCTGCATGCTGACAATAGGTGATTCCAGAGGGAGTTGTCGTCATATTCTGCTTCGCTTGCGATAAGTCGAAACTCGTTCCAGAATTCTGTCATGTTCTTTCTTCCTTGCTTCATCGTCTCGAGTTTGAGTCGTGCTGTTTCTCTTGCATTCGGGTCTCCGAATTGTTCCTTTAGGGTTTGTTTGAACTCGTCCCACGTGTCCCAAGTCCTTGGTTTGGATCCTTCGCTATATGGGATAAGCCATGCCTCGGCCGTGTCTCTCAAGAGAGATTCTGCAAAGGCTACCTTCAGGTTGTCTTCACTGCCGTTGTACTCTTTGACCCTAAAGTACCCCTCTAGTTGAGCTATGAAGCTCCGAAACTTCGTTCGATCTCCTTTGAACACATCAGGCTTCCTTGGCTTCGGTCGATTTCTCGAGTTTGGTTGAGCGGAAACCCGGAAAGCATTGAATTGTGCCTCAGTCATGCCGATTACATTGACTGGGGCTGGCGGTGCTGCCGCTGGTGCGGGTACGTCTGTCATCCTTCTTGGAGTTGGTATTCCTTCTTTGTCAGAACTTTCCGCAGGTGATCTGCCTTCTGGTGTGGCTGGACTTCCTGTCCTTGAGGGTTGTGCTGATGCGTTTTCTAGGGCGTCGGTAAAATCTCCTCCAAACCCTAGGGTATCGTCGTTTATATCGAGATCACCTTCGTGATCTGGGTTGAAAGCCGTGTTGTCTATCGTTGGGCGTCGCTGGTGAGACGCAACCAAATGTTAAGGGGTCCTGTTCCTATATCAGTTCACGCGACAGGCAACGATACTTCTCTGATAGTATCTTATGACACTATATATTTCGTGCTAATAGTGTGCGTTCACACTATTACTTTTCTTCGTCGTTCTCGTGTAGTGTGCGTGCACACTATTACCTTTTCTTTTGTTACACTTAGTAGTCGTAGAGGCGTTCCTCTTCTACTAAGTTTGTCTAACTATCGTGAGGTATATAGAATAAAGTAAATTCGTTCTTAAAACAATAAGTAGGAAAATAACTTAGATGGTTGCGTGAAGAACTAACTAACTCGCCTCTGAGGACTCCTTATATAGTCCTTCCCTCAACCCGCTTACAAATCAAACCAAAGGCAGTCTGCCTTGCCAGTCTGCCTTGCGCAGCCCCCTTACGCAGCCCCATGACCTCTGAATAGATCATGTGCGTGAAACATAATATAAAACATAACATAAACCTAACGAGTCTGCCTTGCGCATAGCCTCGTTGCATAGCCTCCTTATGCAGCCCCGTGACTTCTAAATAAGTCTCGTGCGTGAAATATAACAAATAAAACCTCAACGAGTCTGCCTTGCAGTCTGCCTCGTTGCATAGCCCTCCATAAATCACATGACCTCTGAATAGGTCAAGTGCGTGAAAACATAAAACAAACTTCATAACAAAAGAAACTCATAAACCAATTTCATAACAAATGAAACTTACTAGCTAACTAATGAAATCTACTATGTCCGATCTATAATCGTGACACCTTCTAAGGATAGGTGGGGTTTCGCTAGAGATGGTAGCTGGATACTATTATATTCTACCTCAACATAGCTGATATAAATCTCTTCATATTCACTGGATTGCTGGCTATTGCCATTACTTTCAATGTGGTTCGCTGATATTTCCTGTTTGACTTTGACTGCCTTTCCTTTGCTCTTTTTGGTAGGACAATCTCTTACCATATGTCCAGTTTTTCCACACTCAAAGCATTCAACCTTTTTTCTTCATGATTCCTTGGTGGATTTATCTTTCTGCTTGTATGATCACGGGCAGAAAATCTCATCTGAGTTATTAGAGGTATTTCGTTTGGGTTGTTTAGTACTACTGTAGGAGTTTGAGTCTTGTAGGCCTTGGTTTCATGGAGGATAGCGTCCTTCCATTTAGCTTTAGCTATGATTGTTACTATTTCGTCGTCCTCTTCCTGGAGTGGCTCTATCTCACATCAGAGTATAGGATGCATACAATCATAAAATCTTCATTTTAGCATGTAGTCTGAGATACTATTTTCGGCCATTCTGTTCTTAAGCATCGCCAGATTTGTCGTAACATCTGTTATCCTTTAACCGTTGGAACTATTAACCTGGTGGAGTTCATTGAACTGTTTAAACAGAAGATTATTTGTAATAGATAATTGGAACAAGGCTTTGAGGTAGTCGATTGCTGTTGATTCTTTCAGCTTTGAGTTTTCTCTAGTTTCTTTATAGCATTAGTAGTATGCGTTGACTGCTTTTCCTGCGCAGATTGATCCTATCTAAAGGCTGGTAGTGGTCCTTTCAACATCTATCTTCATAAATAGGAGGTAGAAATACACTTCAGTTGCCTATCGCTCAAAGGCTACGGGTTTGAGATCTTTTCCTTCTCCTACGAATTTTGACAGTAAGTGAATCTTAATATCTGGTAATAAGATATCGTCGTCTTGTATATCTACAGGACAAAACCTTCAAGGTCCACCACCTGCGCTGGCCATGCTGAATTCGCTGTTTGAGTCCAGATCTTGGAGAGGCTCAATAATAGGTTTCTTCCCAGGAGTAGTTGGGAGTTCTTCTGGGTATTGTGAAGTTTCCATTATATCAATTTTTGGGTCTTCATAGTCCTTTACAGAACTCCTGATTCGTTTCTTTGTTGTAAGGCCTTCTCATAGGATCGGCTTCCCACTCCTAGTTGTCAGAGACTCTATGTTGATTTTGAGTCGAAGCCGAATGTACCATGATTCTGCCACTTTGCTCCGCTAGCGTTCCAATATGGACATAGATAAGTTGATTAGGCCTAAGTCCAATGACAGGTTCTTAACCACTTCCTGAGGTTAAAAACATAACATGTTCACTAAGTGCTAATTATGTTTTGATAGGTGTATAATTGTTAACAGGTGGCCGGCTCTTCCAGAGAAGAGTCGAGAGTTGTATGAATTAAAGGAGGCTTCAGAGGTGTACTGGAGAAACTAAATAGTAACTGTTCAATCAAGTATATTGAAATACTGTCTGTTAAAGTCTGTCCTTTCCATCATGGGATAGGACAGACTTTAAATACACAAATCTGTTCATATCTAGTATGAACAACATTAAATGAAGGTATTAAGCAATACTATAACTGGTAAAGATATTCGGTTAAGGATTTTGTTTTATATTTTATTTTAAGTATTGTTTTGATATTTGACTTGTTTGAAGTATTGTTTTGATACTTGACTTGTTTGAAGTATCGTTTGATACTTAGTTTACTTTAAGTTTCATTTTAAGTATCAGTTTGATACTTATGATGTTTTACCAAAGCGTATCACTTGATACCATTGTTTAGTTTCGTTCATGCTAGACATGAACAGAATTGTGTATTTAAGGACCATCCTCTTCCATGATGGAAAGGACAGAATTCAACAGACTGTATTTCAATATACTTAGTTGAACAGATACTCTTTAGTTTTCCCAGTATATCTCCGTAGCCTTCTTTAGTTCATACAGCTCTCATGGCCTCTCTGGAAGAGCAGACCACCTGTCAACTATCGTATACCTATCGGAACGTGATTAGCACTTTACGAACATATTACAGATGCTCTTTACGAAAACAATATAAGTATCAAATCGATGCTTAAAACAAAACATAACACAAAATAAGTATCAAACAATACTTCAAACAATCTAAGTATCAAAGTGATATATAAAACAAAACATAAAACAAAATAAGTATCAAACGATACTTCAAACAATCTAAGTATCAAATGATACTTCAAACAACCCAAGTATTAAAGTGATACTTAAAACAAAACATAAAACAAAATAAGTATCAAACGATACTGCAAATAACCCAAGTATCAAAGTAATACTTAGAGCAAAACATAAAACACAATTCATAACCGAGTACCTGTACCAGTTATACCAAAACTGTCCTATTAGAAGAAGTGTGCATGGTATTTGGCTCCGCCTTATACAGTTTTTACAAATTGATAACATAGCAACTATCCTTCCTTCTAGAAGGAATATGATGATACCTTATTTTACTACTTTTAATATAACCTATATATGCACTACAGATGTTGTTATAACATCCAAAAAATTCTCTAACTTCATAACTTTTATCTTTAATAGACTTAACTAGATCTTGGTCATATTTCATGAAGATTTAAGTATTACATATTATTGAATTTATGAATGGTACAATCTTAATAGCAATGTAGACTATACGGGTATAATATTAAGAGGATATTATGGCCACATTTCTAGCGAGAAGGTATGAGGTGTGAAGAAAGATTGATAGATATTCTTGTCCTTAGTTTTCTTTTAAATAAAACGGGTAGTAGCTTCTTGTTAGGCGGTAGCTGAGATCGATCTTATAAGTCAGACTAGGGCCTGAATCTTATGATTGGAGATTATCTAGGAAGACTTGTAAAGTAATAAAAGAATAAAAGTAAAGATTCGTAATTTAGTAAACTTATTATATTGTTACGGTCTCTTCTCCGTTGCTTGATTCCTCGAACTAACCTGGAGGCCTTAAATCTATTTATACAAATATACCGGTACTTAGTATCTCTATACTAACTTGTACCGAGGAGCTTTTAACTTTAATTTCTACTAAGTGTGAACACTGTTTGACCCTGAAAGTTTGTACACCACTTCAACCTTAATTGAGACGAGATATTTATCTTGAGAGGATAGCGTCCTATTTCCTAATGATCTCTTTACGATCTCTAGGCTTGAATGGACTAAGTATGTAAATGTATTCCGAATGGCTATTATTTCAATCATCCCTTCTGATCAAGAACTAGCTAAGTTCGTTGTCAGGAACTGGTGCATAATTAATATATGCAATCATGAGTCTCGACACGCCAGTATCATAGAAAGGCTCATGCATCTCCAGTCTTCCAATTCAAGTGTGGTTCTCCTCAGACCTCCTGCCTCTAGGAGGGACTCCTACTGGAGCCGTCCGACAGGCACCTAATCTTGAACCGGTATTGGTAGTTTCTGAAGTAGTTTGGTAGCGCCAGATGTCTTTTATCTAATTGATAGAAAATCCCTCGGTCGGCTATTCACTTATCGTGAGTGGTCGGTATGGTTTGCGGTCAGGGAGTTATGAATTAGAAATTACTATTTCAATTCCTATATAGCTTTGCCGCAACCATCTTATTGAGTCACTTTGATCTCTATGGTCAGACACGTGATATTACCACTATGCTAGGTCTTATATGCCTAACACTTCTATATATACAGGTTTGGATCCTTGGGTAAATCTTTTGTAACAGAATAATATAATAGGGAGAAATATAAATGTAACCATCCGCAAAAATTCTAGGTTGCATCCTGTGTATCATGTGCGTCTGATGTACAGGATATCTATAATGCAAATCATTAACTATGATCTACAGGGACGTGGCAACCAATGTCAGGATGCAATAAGCCATACCTGCCAAATTCAGGACGTAACAGGATGTACATGCCAAACTCAGAATGCAAAGTAACGTACCAGCTAAACTCAGGATATAACAGGATGTACTTGCCAAACTCAGGATGCAACGGGACATACCTGCCAAACTCAGAGCGTAACAGAACACTCACCTAAAACTTTGAACACAACTGCACATAGAAACAGACGTCAGAATACGTTTCTTAAAATTCAGAATTCACCAGATACAGCCAATACAAAGCATAACTTATACCTAGGTCATTCTAAAATAAACTATATTTTTACAGTAAACAAGATTTATTTTTATTGACACACAGGTCCAGGCTAGGTTACAAAAAGTAAGCAAGGATAGATGAGTAATACAGAGTCTAATAGCTAAAATAAGTTATAACTCCACTAATATTTGTGCTGAGTAGACGTTCTTTATACCGTTGGAAAGCTGGCATCAAGTACAACATTGCTGTAAAGTATCGAGTACTGTGCCCAAAGGATAGGCATGGAATCTGGCGTCAAAGTCAGCACTTTACTAAGGTAAACATCACCTCTATAATAGGCTGTATCTCCACCAATATTGATGCTGAGTAAATGTTCTTTATATTATTAGAAAGCCAGTATCGAGTGGAACGTTACTGCAAAATATGAAGTACTACGCTCAAAGGATGGCTGGGGAATCAGGCGTAAAGCTTAGCACTTTACTAGGACACAAAATAGGCTAGAACTTCTTGTAAACACACAGTAGGCAGATATACTTTAGTCCAATGAAAAGCTGAAATCGAGTAGAATGTTGTACTATATTATTAGCTATGATGGTATAGGAACTGAGGAGCAATGGTAGTTGACAGACCTGTTGTTGATATACTAATAGTGATGTTATATGGTTGTTCAAATATTACTCAACGCGTCGCAGTCTGAGAAAAACTCAACAAAATACCTAAGTTACCACGCACTCCTACAATTACAACTATTACTTACTTTTACATTCTACCAGTGGGCCATTTTGGCTGCCAGATCCTTCAAGAGACTCAAATAGAATTTGATACGTCTTAACTTCTATTTCTGTAGATATTTTTAGCTTTGGTCATAGTGTCTGAGTCCACCGGCGGTAGATATACCGATGGCTGGTATTTGGCTTAGTATTAAGATTAAGACACTCTGCCATCTTGTATCTGGACATCAGTAAGGATTGAAACTCTCTACCGTCTTGTATCAGGATATCTGCAAGGATTAAGATCAACCTAGCTAAATTAGAAGTTGAAAATTATTGCATCCTCGCTTAAGATGAACTCAGGGTGTAACGGGGGCTCCCTCTGGGAAGATGGATCCCGAGGTTGCGACCGCACCGAAGTATTCTTTCAGAAGTAAAGATAAAGATAATCAACAGTAGAGTTGAAAAAATAAACGGTAAAACTTAATATCGTTAAGCCACAGCTTTTACTCAATTAAGTCCTGATCTCGAGAGGTAGTTGATTGCCAGAGTAGAGGAGAACTCGCATATACTTAAGTAGGTTTAGTATGCTGCCAGTTACTCCCCATCACTACTCTGCGTTCGCGAGCACCCAACTCCCGTGTGCTGTCTAGCCAACCTCTACGGGTCGGACCAAAGATCCTCCGTAGCGAACTAGACCACGCGGTGGTGTTCTAATATCTCCCCGATAGAAGCGTTTTAACTACTGCATCTTCAACGCAACCGCAGGAGTAAAAACTCTTCATATCGCGGTCATGCCAGTGGCGAGCTGTCATGCCCGTGCGGATACTATACCAACTATGGAACTCTCTACCCATATACACTTAGTCTTCTGCAAGCATTCGCGGCTCCTGAACATCTATCCGGTTCTACTCATTTCCATATCATTCCGGAAGATAGCCACGTAGCTGCCCCGATAGACCACTCCGGAGGTTGACTACCAATAGGCGCTACCCACAGTCAACCCTCCTAGAAGTAGGTCATATCGTGGCCCCAGACTAGTGTCTTAGAGTCCTTAACGATTCTCCAATACTATTACTCTTTCGGGGCAACGGACTTCGGTTACCTCGCCTACTGGCCTCCGGTAACCTCACATACTACTCTTGACTTCAAAGCAGTATCACTCCGTCAGTTTTGGTCCGTTTTACACGAAACCACCTGGAGGCTATTCTCCAGGTTCTCCTCTTCCCCCTCATATATCCTGCGGACAGCTTCTGGTCGGACGGACGGCTTGAGCGCATACGGAGTTACGGCAACATCTCCACTTGGAGACTTTTGCTAGACTTACAGCAACTCTTCAGGCTGTAGCCCATGACGCTAGGGACTTATAACGGGGCCGGAGGGGGGTGTTAGCAACCACACCTCCAAGTTACAGCTTGTTCGGAGCTCAACTGGTTGTGCCGGAGTGATCCGCACAACCTGAGATTCGAACACCCTATGTAGTTTCGCGTGACAAACAATCTAGTAACTTCCCCCGAAGTCCTGCGTAACAAGTTACTTTCAAGGTAGGGTAACTTGACTCCATAGCAGGGTAACCCGTGGCCCAAGGCAGGGTAACCCTAGTCCGAAGGTAGGGTAACTTTACCTGGACTCTCCGTCGAGTAATTCAGGGTAACTCCCAAATTAACTACTTGGGTTACCCTACAGAGTAGGGTAACCCCCAACCATTACTAGGACCTATGTACCTTTGGTATGGCCTAGCATGCCCGACTGAGGTACCTAACCACCGGTACCTCCACCTGGTAGACCTAAGTCTACCGCCAGCCCTACCGCGGTAGTCTCTTGACTCCGGTATGGGTGTAGGTTTGGCTACTTGTAATAGTACTCAGTGGAGTCTCGTTACATCACTCCCCTCTTCTATAAGGCTCGACCCGAGCCGATCTAACGACGTCTCTTATTTCCGCTACTTGGTACATCTACAACCCTATGGTCCCTAGGTTTAGATGGATACCTTTTGTGGAAATCGCTTAAGGCTTGTATACCGGTTCCTTCCAGCATCTCAAACGGCTCCCAAGAATTTTCTTCAGGTCCATAGCCATCCCACGATATCAGGTACTGGACAAACCGATGAGGGAACTTCTGTTTAACTCCTCCATACCACCGGCTGTCTAACACTCCCGAGATAACATAACTTGGCTCGTCTTCCACTATGTCAGGGATAGGGATATCTTTAACCCTTCTCCCGGTCTGATCCTCTCGGTAGGGCTCTAATAACCCAACGTTGAATACCGGGTGGATAGACCAACGCGCAGGCAACTGGAGTTCATATGCCCTAGTACCAACACATCGCTTGACCACAAAGGGACCAAACATTCGGTGGTCTAGTTTCTCCATAGGCCTCTTTGTACGGATATTCTTGCGATTCAGCATTACCCGATCAGCCTTTATAGCTCTGCCCTCTTCGACATCTTCTAGTGTGGCATATTCTGGAGATGGTAATCGTTTCTTGTCATGCCATTTCCGTTGCCTCTCTTGAGCACTTTGTAATGTTTCCCGTATGTCTTGCCATGTACCCTCCCAATCCTTTACTAACAGCTCCGTACTTGGATGAATCCCCTTATTGTCAGGAACAATTCCAGACCAGTTTGTCCTCGGAGAAAATCCATAGTTAATCTCAAAAGGAGATAACCTGGTTGACTCGGAGGTGGATGTATTATAGGCATACTCCGCTAACGGTAGTAGCGAAACCCAATCATCCTGCTGGTAGGTACAATAACTCCTTAGGTATTGTTCCAGTGTCTGGTTCACCCGCTCAGTCTGGCCGTCGGTCTCGGGATGGAACGCGGTAGAGACATTGAGCTTCACCTCAAGTAGTCCCATTAAGCTAACCCAAAACTTAGAAGTAAATCGAGTATCCCGATCAGAGATAATCGATTCTGGGAGTCCATGCAGTCTCCAGATCTCTTTGAGAAATATAAGAGCAAGTTCCTTGATAGGTACCTCCGTAGCGAGGGGGATGAAATGCGCCATTTTTGAGAATCTATCAACAATGACCCAGATCTTCGTAAAACCCTCGGATTCTGGTAACGCCACAATGAAGTCCATTGATATTGCGTTCCATGGCCTCATAGGAACATCTATAGGTTCTAAGAGCCCAAACTTCTTATGTCTCACTGTCTTTACCCTTTGACAGACATCGCATGACCGAACATAGTCTTCGATGTAGGCCTCCATCTTAGGCCAGTAGAAGTTGGCTTTAACCTTCCCTATTGTCTTATAAGTCCCGAAGTGTCCGGCTAGACGGGAATCATGTTCCGCTTGCATGATCCGTTCCTTTAGCCCTTGATCCTCCGGTATGTACCAACGCCCCTTGTAAAGGAGGAAGTCCTTCTCTATTGAGAAATTAGGGTCAACCTTATTGTCCTTTTGGACAATGGACTTGTAAATACTTTGATAAGTATTGTCCTTTGCTATAGCGACCTTCATGTCATCAAGCATTCCGGACTTCAACCGGAAGCCTTGGCACAGTTGCAACAACTGTGGTCGCAAGATGTCCCGCTCCTGACTATCCAAATACTGTCCTGGACGGAAAAACATCTGTTCCTGACCCAATTTCGCAGAATTACTCCCCCCTTCAGGGCGGTACTCTGAACGCCTCGATAACGCATCAGCCTTTCCATTAAGGCGCCCTTCACGGTAGACAACCTTAAAATTAAATGGTTGAAGGAATTCCGCCCAGCGATGTTGTCTGCGATTCAGTATCTTAGTACTATTAAAGTACTCCAAATTCTTATGATCAGTGTAAATAGTTATCTGATCAGATACTGAGCGCAAGAGATGATCCCATTCCTTAAAAGCAGCAACAATTGCGGACATCTCTTTATCATGCACATCATAATTTATCTCTGCTGGCGAGAACTTCCGACTATGGTAGGCTATAGGATGCCATCTACCATCTTCGCATAACTGTGACAGTATAGCACCCAATGCAAAATCACTAGCATCGGTTTCCAACTTGGTCAACCGTTCTGGATCAAAGTGGGCTAGAATGGGGCTTGCCATGAACATCGCTTTAAGGCGACTAAAGGCTTCATCATGTCTAGGACCCCATCCCCATTTGGAATCTTTCTTCGTTAAGTCAGTTAACGGCTTTGTTATCTTACTGAAGCCTTCAATAAACCGACGGTAGAAGTTTGCAAAACCCAAAAAGCTTTGAACGTCAACAACTGTCTTTGGTGGAGTCCAAACTTCAATAGACTTCACCTTTTCCGTGGTCATCATAATACCACGATCAGATATACGGTATCCCAAGAATTCTACCTCTCTTTGATGGAATGTAGATTTCTTAATGCTTACACAAAGCCTAGCCTTGCGCAGTCTTTCCATAACTCGCCTAACGAGTGAGACATGTTCTTCGATGGTCTCTGAGTATATTAGGATGTCATCTATATAGGCGATGACTCCTTCGTCTAATAAATCATGAAAGATTTGATTTATCATACTCTGGAAAGTAGACGGAGCATTGCATAAGCCAAATGGCATTACCGTATATTCATACAACCCGTAACGACAGCGAAATGCCGTCTTCCATTCTTCTCCTTCTGCCATTCGGAGGAGATAATAGCCATTCTTCAAATCCAATTTAGTGAAGACAGTGGCCTTTCCAAGTCTGTCCCGTAGCTCGTTCATCAACGGTAGAGGATATTTACTCTTAACCGTGATCTTATTTAGCCCTCTATAATCAATACATAACCTCAGTGAACCATCAGGTTTGGGAACAAAGAGGATAGGGGCTGCGGCAGGGGAATTAGATCTTCTTATCTTTCCCGTAGCCAGCATCTCATTGAGATACTCCCTCAGAATCTTGAGCTCGTTTTCAGACAATGGATATATAGGACCAAAGGGAGGTGCTGTCTCAGGCATTAACTCGATCTTGTGATCATACTCTGAGTGCTCTGGTAACGCATCTATCCTTTGTTGGCTAAATATATCGCCATAGTCCTTATATTCGGGGAGGAGACTTAGGGCAATGTCTTTCCCGTCTTCTACTGTGAACTGGGCATATCCAAGAAGATATACCTGAGCTTGGTCTTCTGCCAATAGCTCTTCTTCGGTTATAAATTCTAACCATCTCTGGCCCACAAGGCATCTAGCCTTACACAATACAGACCTCCAAGTGAAGCTGCGTGTTTCCCAGTCTATGTCGGGATTATGTTCATGGAGCCATGACATTGGAAGATAACCATCAATCTTCTTATCGGACATGTCCGCCAGTTCAAATCTCATGTCATTGACATGATCGCCAATACGCATCTTCAGGGTCTTAGTGTAATGAAGCCCTGAGTTAGGAATGTCATTCCCGCTAGCATCCTTTATTGGAGCAGCAACCTTTCTCCGGACACAAGGAACTTGTGTTTCCTTAGCCCATCGTGTGCTAAGCACTGCGCCAGTAGCGCCACTATCCAACAATAACACAGCCTCGGCTGCACTGTCTCTCGCGCCACAACGCCATTCTAGTCTAACTCGAACTCGGATAGACTTTATATGTTTTGGGGTGCCTGAAAGCCGCGCCTTCTTTCTTGAGTTTTCTTTTAGAAGCATGTTTAACGGAGTCTCTTGCCTTTCGACACAAGAGTGGCCACAACGGGTCAAAATGTTAAGGTTTCAAATCACGGTATATCAATAGCTAGGGTGTTTACTATCACGCCAGCATGATTTCGGGTACTGAACCCTCCTCAGGTAAACTTGATAACAAAATTTCATTGCTCGAATCAAGGCCTGCTTGATGTGAAAAGAACTAGTCTAACAAAAGAAAACAATTTCGCTTCCAATACTAAGGAAATAATCCATCGAAGTAAGGAAATGATATATTCCCGCAGTAACATAACAAGAATACAAAGGAGAAATAAACCAAGACAAACACCCAAAGAGAATTCCTGTGCTGACCCAAATCCTCCACCTGCCTCGTTCCTTCGCAGACCGCTGCGGCCCAGAACATCTAAGAGGCCTGGTCAGTCTATGTATTGACTGCAGGATTTCTCGGGGCATGCTTACTCTCGGAGCCCTTCACATAACTTCCTAGAGTTATGTCAGTGTCTTGTTATTTCGCTGCAAGGAAAGGAACTTACCTATTCCTCAGCATCCGTATCAACCTCCATAATCTCGGGAGATGACTTTCGGATTTCCAATAACTTCTTTGAAGGTGGTGCTTCGATGCGACGGACTTTGTTGTTTGATGCTTCATTGACTTCTGCATCTTCAGCCTTCCTCTTTTTGGTTATCGCTTTAACCCCTTTGGCTGAACTAACAACAGGGTCGGTGGAGAAACATTTCCGCCAAAAGTGACCCGGTTTTCCACATCGTGTGCACTGCGACTCCTTCTTGCGCTTATCGATAAGCGTAGACGGGATATTCTTATGGGCATTAGCATGCTCAGAATTCCCTTGCTTCTGGGATGTACCCGCAGAAGATAAGGAGCGCCTAGGGTTGGGCTTACCCGAACCCTTTTCCTTCCGTTTCGGTTGTTTCCTCGAGGTTGACAACCTCTCCTCGCTCTTGCCCTGGTTATCACTTCGGCTTTTCGTAACTGTCTCGCTGAAAGTGATATTGTCTTGGAGGGCGTGGCCCGTCTTCCGCAGAAGGTCCATGTACTCGGACACATCGGTAGGATGAGGTGTCTTTTGTGCCCAGACATTCCGTAGTTGGGATGTCATTGTCATCCGGATCTTGTCTTTGATCATCGTAGGGTCCGTATAACCCAATTGGACAATCAGATCCATTACCGAGTCTAAGTACTGGTCAACCTGCCCAGGCTTCATCTGCAATTTCGTCCACTCGCTAAGAGCGCGGTCCCGATCAACATGGGCACCAAAACTTGCCATCAGCCGCTTCCTAAATCCTTCCCATGTACGAAACTCATGGTTGGGATCAAACGGCATACCCACCCGGCGTGCACCATCCTCACTGATGTACCGGTGTAGGCCCATGTACCAAGTTTTAGCAGTATCTTGAAGAAGAGGGATAACCAAGCTGATTTTGTCCATATCTTCCGTGATCGACTCTCGGAAGTATTCGAACTTGATTTCCACATCGCTAATGAACCGCTGGGTATCGGTTGTATCTCCTTTGAAGGGAGTTACATCACCTAACTTCGCGGGCTTTCTTGGCTTTCCCCCTGAAGGGGTGGAGTTACCGGCTGGCTGACTAGCTCCAGCTGCCCCACTCATCTGCAAGAAAGCTCGTAGCAACCTTCGTGCTCCGCGGTCATAGCGTCTCTTCTTTTTCTCGCTCCAGTTTGGCTTCCGCCTCCCCAGAAACTCAGAGAAATCGGGTATGGAGTCGGCATCATCGTCATCACTGCTACTGGAGGAACTGGAATCACCTGGGTTTCCGCCAGCACCAACGTTTCCGCCAGGCGGGAGTTGATCTCCGCCGCCACCGGCATTTCTGCCAGGGCCTCCAGAGGGTCTATCATACCCGTCAAAGGAGTCCTCCCTTTCCTGTTGTCTGTCCTCTTGGGGAACCACCCCCTGACGAGACAAAGGCATGGGAGGTGGGTCAGGTAATGGAATAGCTCCAGAAGCACTTGGAGTTACCCCATACCGACCTTGAACAAACTGCTGGAATTCCAGACAGCTTTCCGGCATTGCCGGAGGTCCCACGTGCAACCGTGAACCACAATAAGAACATTTGGGCTTTTTCATCTTCGAACCTACTTCCTCAGGCTTCCGGTACACTTGACTCGAACGACTGTTAGGACAGTTGAGCGCATGTGCGGCCTTTGGAAAGTGAGGTCCTCCCACGACCGTACAACCAGTGTAACAGAAGGCCGTAACCCCCGGCGACAAAGGCCTTCGGACCCGTTCTTTCTCCGGAGCACCCCACATACCCCATTCACCCCCGGACTTGTTATATTGTCCTTGCCTAAGTTTGTCAAAAAACTCATTTGCATCAGTAGGTTTCCTGGGCGCACCAGGTAACTTAGGCATGGAAGGCATGGGAGGCAGGGGAGCAGGTTCAATGATAACAGGAGCTTGTCCTGGCTTTGGGAGAGGTGTATTCACAGCCGCCTGGTAAGGTCGGTCTGGCACAGGGACATTGGTAGAGGGTGTCGGGGTATCAGCGACTCCTGTCAAGTCTACCTGATCCCGACCAGGTTGCGGAGGTGGAGGAGGGACTCTGGACTTATCCACCCTATGACCACTATCGCCCGGACGAGAGCCTGTAGCAGGGCTAGGAGTCCGTCGGTTTCTCCTTTGAGATACCGGGGCGAGTGCTTCTTCGAGCTGTTCGTGGAAGGGGGAACGACGAGGAGAGACTAGAGCTCGTGGCTGTTGACCCGCTATCTGTACTCCTAATTCAGTCAAGTATGCCTGATATGAGGGATTGGTCAACATAGCGGTTAGGGTCTCCGCAAAGTTGACCGCGGGACGCTTCTCCATCGGAGGTGCCACTGTCATGATCGTATCATTGTCATGATCAATCTGATGCCCTGTACGGGCAGCCTCTTCCAACGCCGCTATCCTCTTGGCTAGCGCACGTGTGTCACTAATTTGCCGTATGAACAACTTCTGTTGTTTCCGCATCCACTCCGTAGCCGCCGTAACCATCTCTATTTTAAACTTAGTCTGCGCCTGCTCATTCCAGTAATGCATCTGGCTTTGAGCTTCCTTCATCTGTTTTGTAACTTCAAGAAGGATGTAGGGTTCCATGACTTCCCTAGTAAAATCCGCAAGACTAAACCCTTGACCTTGCCTTTCTGGCACTACCGGAATCGCAAGCTTCTGCTGTGTAAACGATTCGAATAACCGCGCAGGGTCTTCGACCACAATTTCCTCGGCATCGTCGGGAAGGTCGATATTGGTAGCATTAAGGACAAGTTCAATGGGTTCCCAACCAAGGCCTTTGGCATCCGCAAATGCTTCACGCCGCATATGCCATTGGTGGGCTGCCGCCGCGGCAGGATCGAAGTGACCGGCTTGGTTCGACATAGTAATTTCCACCCGATGCTTCTGGTACCAGACCAGCGACTCGTACTCAAACTATGTCAATTCAAGGAGGTCAATACCAACAATTCTCAAGAGTAGGTAGAGTTAAGCGAGGTCTTCGCTTAACGATATACTGTAACGGGGGCTCCCTCTGGGAAGATGGATCCCGAGGATGCGACCGCACCGAAGTATTCTTTCAGAAATAAAGATAAAGATAATCAACAGCAGAGCGTTGAAAAAATAAAACGGTAAAACTTAATATCGTTAAGCCGCAGCTTTACTCAATTAAGTCCTGATCTCGAGAGGTAGTTGATTGCCAGAGTAGAGGAGAACTCGCGTATACTTAAGTAGGTTTAGTATGCTGCCAGTTACTCCCCATCACTACTCTGCGTTCGCGAGCACCCAACTCCCGTGGGATGTCTAGCCAACCTCTACGGGTCGGACCAACGATCCTCAGTAGCGAACTAGACCACGCGGTGGTGTTCTAACATCTGCCCGATAGAAGTGTTTTAGCCGCTGCATCTCCAATGCAACCGCAGGAGTAAAAACTCTTCATATCGTGGTCATGCCAGTGGCGAGCTGTCATGCCCATGCGGATACTATACCAACTATGGAACTCTCTACCCATATACACTTAGTCTTCTGCAAGCATTCGCGGCTCCTGAACATCTATCCGGTTCTACTCATTTCCATATCATTCCGGAAGATAGCCACGTAGCTGCCCCGATAGACCACTCCGGAGGTTGACTACCAATAGGCGCTACCCACAGTCAACCCTCCTAGAAGTAGGTCATATCGTGGCCCCAGACTAGTGTCTTAGAGTCCTTAACGATTCTCCAATACTATTACTCTTTCGGGGCAACGGACTTCGGTTACCTCGCCTACTGGCCTCCGGTAACCTCACATACTACTCTTGACTTCAAAGCAGTATCACTCCGTCAGTTTTGGTCCGTTTTACACGAAACCACCTGGAGGCTATTCTCCAGGTTCTCCTCTTCCCCCTCATATATCCTGCGGACAGCTTCTGGTCGGACGGACGGCTTGAGCGCATACGGAGTTACGGCAACATCTCCACTTGGAGACTTTTGCTAGACTTACAGCAACTCTTCAGGCTGTAGCCCATGACGCCAGGGACTTATAACGGGGCCGGAGGGGGGTGTTAGCCACCACACCTCCAAGTTACAGCTTGTTCGGAGCTCAACTGGTTGTGCCGGAGTGATCCGCACAACCTGAGATTCGAACACCCTATGTAGTTTCGCGTGACAAACAATCTAGTCACTTCCCCCAAAGTCCTGCGTAACAAGTTACTTTAAAGGTAGGGTAACTTGGCTCCATAGCAGGGTAACCCTTAGCCCATGGCAGGGTAACTCTAGTCCAAAGGTAGGGTAACTCTACCCGGACTCTCCGTCGAGTAATTCAGGGTAACTCCCAAATTGACTACTTGGGTTACCCTACAGAGTAGGGTAACCCCCAACCATTACTAGGACCTATGTACCTTTGGTATGGCCTAGCATGCCCGACTGAGGTACCTAACCACCGGTACCTCCACCTGGTAGACCTAAGTCTACCGCCAGCCCTACCGCGGTAGTCTCTTGACTCCGGTATGGGTGTAGGTTTGGCTACTTGTAATAGTACTCAGTGGAGTCTCGTTACACAGGGTGAGTGGGACCCTACCAGACACTCAGGATTTCCCAGACACCACCAGACACTTCAGGACGTCCAGGACGCATGGGATGCCGGTAACTGTACATTTGCATCAGAACGTACAGCTGACGCATCTGACGTAGGGTTTGTTTTTGCTGATGACTGTGGTAACTGTAATATAAGTAGGAAAAATATAAGAGGAGACGTGTTTGACCCTGAGAATTTGCCAAGATATTCCTGTTAAGTATGCATGAATCACAGAGAATGTGAGAGAAATTACAGTAAATGTGAAGAAATAATCACGGATGTAAAGCCCAAGAAAATATGTAAAGATGATGAAATATCACATAAACCAAAGAAAGTAACACATGCATAAACTCTGAATCATTATCACTAAATAGTATTAAAATAATGTAAGAAATATATTCTTGTTGTAGTAATATATTTGGAACAAGACTTCACTGAGTACTATTACAAGTAACCAAACCTATACCCATACCGGTATCAAGAGACTACAGAAGTTGGGGATGGCGGTAGACTAGAGTCTACCAAATAGAGGTACCAGTAGTTAGATACCTCAGTCAGGCATACTAGACCATACCAAAATTACATAGATACTCGTAAGAGTTAGGGGTTACCCTACTCTGTAGGGTAAACCAAGTAGATAATTTGGGAGTTATGATACTCTGAATTACTTGATGCTAAGTCCGGGTAGAGTGTTAGGCGATAGCCAAGGTCAATCTTATCGGTCGGACTAGGGCCTGAATCTCTGATCGGAGATAGTCTAGGAAGACTCGTAAGTTGTAACGTGTTCGCTAGGTGCTAATCACGTTTCGAGAGGTGTACGATAGTTGACAGGTGGCCTGCTCTTCCAGAGAGGAGGCGGGAGCTGTATGAACTAAAGGAGGCTTCGGAGTTGTACTGGAGAAACTAAAGAGTAACCGTTCAACCAAGTATATTGAAATACTGTCTGTCGAAGTCTGTCCTTTCCGTCGTGGAATAGGACGGTCTTTAAATACACAAATCAGTTCATGTCTAGCATGAACGAAACTCAATCAAAGGTATCAAGCGATACACTTTGGTAAAACAACATAAGTATCAAAGCGATACTTAAAACGAAACATAAAACAAACTAAGTATCAAAACGATACTTCAAACAAATCAAGTATCAAAGCGATACTTAAAACAAAACATAAAACAAACTAAGTATCAAACGATACTTCAAACAACCGAAGTATCAAAACGATACTTAAAACAAAACATAAAACAAAATCCTTAACCGAGTACCTGTACCGGTTACATTCCCCAAAACAAAACAAATGTTTAAACAAAATCAAACCTAATAATCCAATAATCCTGAAAATTAGAGTCTTCAGAAGGCTCGAAAAACTGGCTTTCTGCTAACATCCAATTATCGGCATTGAGACACCAAACACAAGTAGAAACCTTAATATAACAGCAGGATTCAAAGAAAATAAATCACAATAGTCACGAATACCAGATTCGCGGTCAGCTTCCACCCATACTTCATTGCAATCAGGACAGTAGTCTACTCAAAGGATAGCGAAATAGTCTTCTGGTTGGATAACATTGCAGTTCAACAACAGTCCAACAAGCTGTTGTCGCTGCCTCACATTGATCTCCTCATAGTTTGACATCGTTAAGGTATTCGGATGGTGGCGATTCAGATGAAGTCATCAAGAGCTTGCTCTATGGTTTGGTTCTCTTCATCGCTGCTTTCAAATTCGGACTCAAAGTGTGGGGCCCAGAAACCATCTCGGGCCTCGAGTTCCTTGTGCCATCGCTCTGTTTCTGGCACAGTTGGTGACCAGCACATGGTGATATAGTTGATGGTTGGCGGTAGGGAGTTGTCGGGCATGTTGGCTTCCCACCATTCATTCACCATCTCCATAGCGTACTCCAGTCCTTCCAATGGTTCCCAGCTGTTCTCACTTGTGGGGTAACCTTTCCATTTGATGAGGAACTGATCATTTCCATGCCAAAGGCGGTGGTCTCGGATTTCTTCAACTTCCCATTCCTCTTTCTTGTCAATGGTGATGGGAGCGGGGCGAGAGTGAATTCGTCCAGGGAACTTAGAGTCGTCATTAGGTTGGAATCGTTTAACGGAGGAGGCATGGAAGGTGGGAGTAGGGCGGCGGTACATGCGTCCATCCATCTGGACAGTATAGTTTTCGGTGTGCTCATCGAAGGCTAAGACCTTAAATGGCCCTCTCCAGCGTGGTTGAAGCTTCTTGCTTCGTCCGGGGGGGGTGATGAACATGTTCCCTTTTATCATAAGCATATCGCCAACAGGAATAGGCACATGTTTTCGTCTTCGCTTCTGGGCAGTAGTGGTGCTTCGGAATCGCGCAGCTTTGATAGCTTGGAAAGCATCATTGCGTATTGCCTGGGGCCGGTTGAGGTGATCATCTGAGTCGGGGATTGAGGAGTTCTTGAAAAGAGTGGTAGGTAGGAGGGGGTATTATCGGCCACAGACTGCTTTGTATGGTGACATACCAAGGGTATCGGAATATCCGGCATTCAGGTATGCTGCAAGCTCGACAAGGGTGGGTTCCCAATTGGTCTGTCGTTCATTGATAAGGTTCCGGATTCCCATTTTCATTTCCCTGATTTTGCGTTTAGCTTGACCATTAGTTTCATGGTGTCCAGGAGCGGCCATGATGTGGTTGATTCCTGGAGAGGTGAGGGTCTGTTTCCAGAATCTAGAGATAAAGCGGGAGTCAGCATCGCTGACAATAGACAGATGGTATTCATGGGGTGTAAAGAGGTTTCGCTGGAGGATGTTCCATGTGTCCTTGGAGGTGTCGGTAGTCTTCATAAGCTGTAGCCATGTGGATCCAGAGAATCGGTCAACAGCTACTAGAATGGTATCATATCCGGCGGATTTGTTGAATGGTCCAGCAAAGTCAATAGCAAAGGACTCAAAAACATTGGCGGGTAGTTGGAGGGTTTGAGCTCTTCCTTCAGGCAAGTGAGTACGATCCTTATTCGCCTGGCAGAGTTCACATTGCTTAACGAAATCTCGGAAGTCCTGTCGCATTTCTGGCCAATAAATATATTCACAGGCGGAGCGGAGGTTTCGATCTGCACTATGGTGTCCTTGGTTGTGGATTTCTGAAATGACATATTCTCTAATTGTCGTGCCATTGAACATGTGGCCCTTCGGTATGTATAGGCATTGGTAGCCGTACCGAGTACCAGTATAGACCATTCCATCAGATACCTGGTAGGTTGCGAGATCTCCATGCTTGGTGCTATCTAGTGATTTGAAGTAGATTGGGTCATGGCGGTATCCTTTGATCATTTGACTTCGGAAGGCGGTGGTGAGCTCATCTGTGGTGGTTCTGATATCACGTTCATCTTCGATAAGAGATCCCCTAGACGGCTCGATCGGTGCTTCTTCCTCTTCTTCAAAGGTTTCATAAAGTTGGCGGCGGTGTTCAGGAATAGTGGGAGGCATAACTGATATGATAGATTCATTATTGAAAACTCGGAGGGGTCCACCATAAAGGGGACGTGAGTCTATTGGGGGTGTGGAAGAGGGTGGTGCAAAGGATGGTGCATGCAGGAAGGCTGCTGCTTCCTCGAGTTGTGCCGTTCTTTCGAGTTGTTCTAAGTCTTGATGTCTTCTTGGGGCTGGATTACCCACAGGGGCAGATGATCGGATCGCTGGGGGTTTACATAGTCCTGAAGGTCTGTTGCCGAACTTAATCTCAGTTTGGTGAAAGGGACATGTATCTTCGTAACAGTGGGACCAATGGAGGGTGCTTTGTTCAAGGTCTTAAGGTGGCGTACTGCGGAGGGTGCAATCATCTTTCCATTTGTCTTCAAGATGTTGGCCTCGCTCTGTTCCTGCCGCAGCGTACATAGTATAGGAGAAAGGAGGGGATGGAGAGGTTGTGTTGATGGAAGCCATGACTGGTTCTTCCTCGTAGGCTGTGCTGTCGGAACTGTCGTCACTTTGTCTAGTGTGGTCATGGACAAGAGGAGGGTTCTGGAGTGATTGGTTCTCATAGATGCGAGAGAGGGCGTCAGCTAAATAGTTGGTCCTTCCTGGGGTGTAGATTATTTTGGCGTCGTATTTGCTGATTTCTCCTATCCATCGGGTTCTTCTTCGCCCAGGAATCCTTTCGGTCTTTAGATTGGTAAGGGGTTGATGGTCAGTAACAATGGTGAAGGTAGTTCCGATCAGGAGGTGGTTGAAAGCGGCAAGGGCATCGATCACCGCAAGTGCTTCCTGGTCTGTGGTCCCATAGTTCATTTGCGAATTAGTGAACTTCCTGCTGTGTAATGCTGCCGGTCTCGCTTGTTCATGGGTGGGTCCTTGTCCAACCCAAGCTCCAACGCCAACATCAGAGGCATCGGTTATCAACCAAATGGGTTCTTCTTTGGACAGGTCAATAGGCCGTATAACACTTGCGTTTTTAATTAACTCCTTAATGTTATTAAAGGCTCGATCATGGGTAGGGGTCCAAACAAATTCAGCATTGCCGGTGAGGTCCATGAGTGGGGCAGTGACAGTGGCGTGGTGTGGGAGGAACTGGGAGATGTAGTTGACAAGTCCAAGGAACCGCATAAGTTCCCTTTGATTCTGAGGTGTAGTCCATTCCGTCAGGCAGGATATCTTTCCAGGAGATGCATGTATCCCTTGATCATCAATTACATGTCCGAGTATCTCCAGACTATCGGCAAACAAGGTGGATTTGTTTCTACGGGCATAGAATTTGTTTTTTCTTAACTTGTCGCAAACTAGGCTGATATGGTGCTTGTGTTCTTCTTCAGAGTTGGAGAAGATGAGGATATCGTCAATGTAGATCCATACAAAGTGATGGAGGTATTCGCTAAGCATATTTTCCATAATTCGCATGATGGTGGCGGGCGCATTCATATCACCCTGTAGCATGACTCGGCTAACGAAACTTCCGAAGTGTGTCTTGAAACTATTAATTTGCTCGCTTTCCGGATCTAACCGTGTTTGGAAGTAGGCGTCACTTAGATCTATCTTGCTTCGGAATCTAGCTCGTCCAACTGCATTCAGGATCTGTGTTTGATTGGGGATCGCAGAACTGTCCATAACTGTATTGTCATTTCGTAGTTTGAGATCGACAAGAGGGCGAATACGCTTTCCATCTGCCTTAAGTTGGACAAACATCGCTGCGGCACCTGGTGCTTCTGACCGGTAGATAACTCCTCGCCTGAGGTTCTCATTGACCCAGGTATTGAGTTGGTCTTTATATGCTTCCTAAAATGGTGTATGTGGGTTGATTTTTGAGATTAGTAGGATCTTTCAGGCGAATATGGTGGTTTATTTCCCTCATAGGAGGAAGTTCTTCTGGGATTCGTTCAGGGAAGACATCGGAGTACTCATCCAACAGGCTTAGCGCTGTAGTTTCACAGACAGCGGCTCGGAGTTCTCCACTTGTTGGTTTGCAAACAACCCTGACTATATGGTTTGGGAACTCGATAACAGAGTCTCCACACTTGATGGTAGCATTATGGCGTTTGAGGTAGGGCATCCCAACGAGGGCATCGTATTTTGCTAGGTTCCCAACAAGCATTGTCTGTGGAGGTAACGAGACTGATCCTAGCTGGACGGTAGCTTTGCATGTCTTATGGCTAGTGGAGCGAGATCCTTTAACTGCCATATTGACGGCTCATGGTTGTTTGAGGGTTTCGGTAGGTAGACCGTAGGCAGAGACGAAGGTATTGCTGATTATATCTCGTCCAATAGCGCCAGTATCGAAAAGGACCCGTGCCTATTTCCCATTGATTAAGATTGTCCCTTCTAATGCTGGGTGAGACTTTGCCATCGGTGGACGGGTGCTGTTGCATTCTATTTCGATATAGCCAATGTGAATTTCTTCAAACTCGCTCGATTGCTCGCCATCATCACTGAGTTCAATGTTGTTTGTTGACGCTTCTTGCTTGACTTTAACTGCCTTTCCTTTGCCTTTCTTGGTGGGACAACTTTTTGCCATGTGCCTGGTTTTACCGCACACAAAACATTCACCTTTCTCCCTTCTCGATTCTTTAGTGGATTTGCCTTTCTTCTTGTAGGATCGTGGGGTTTCTTCTTCTGAGTTGTTGGAGGTATTTCGTCTATACTGTCTATTGCTACTGGTGGATGTTTGGGTTTTGTAGGCTTTGGTTTCATGAAGAATGGCGTCCTTTCGTTCAGCTCTAGCTATGATGGTTGCTATCTCGTCATCTTCGTCCTGGAGCGGTTCCACTTCTCGTCGAAGTGTAGGGTGCATGCAATCGTGGAACCTTCGTTTTGGGATGTAGTCTGAGATGCTGTCTTCCGCCATCCTGTTCTTAAGCATCACAAGATCTGTCGCCACATCTATTATTCTTTTAAAGTGGGACCCGTTGACCTGGTGAAGTTCATTGAACCGTTTGAACTGGAGATCGTTTGTGATAGAGGATTGGAAACGGGCTCTGAGATACTCGATTACTGTGGAGCCTTTTAGCTTTAGGTTTCCTCTGTTTTCCTTATAGCATTGGTGGTATGCATCGACTGCTTTTCCTTCGCAGAACGATCCTATCCAAAGGCCAGTAGTTGTTTTTTCAATATCAACCTTTTTTTTTAGGAGGAGGTAGTGTGTAACTTCGGTTGCCCATCGCTCAAAGGCTTCGGGCTTAAGGTCCTTTCCTTCTCCTGTGAACTTTGCGGGTAGGTGGATCTTGATATCAGGTAACGGGATATCGTCTTCTTGTGTATCTGCGGGGCGGGAGCTTGAAGGTCCACCACCTGTGCTGGCCATGTCGGACTCGCTGCTTGATTCTGGATCTTGAGGAGGCTCGACTGCTGGTTTCTTTCTGGGAGTAGGAGGGACTTCTTCCGGATGGTGTGGGGGTTCCGTTGTGTCGTCCTGAGAGTCCTTTGCAGGACGCTTGCCTTGCTTCTTCTTTGTAAGGCCTTCTCGTGGGATCCGCTTCCCACTTCGAGTTGTCAATGACTCTATGTTGAGGTTGAGCTGAAGCCGAATGTACCGAGATTCTGCCGCTTCACTCCGCTAGCGTTCCAGGGTGGATATCGATAGGTTGATCAGGCCTAAATCCAGAGACCGGTTCTTAACCACTTGCTGAGGTTAAAAAAATGTAACGTGTTCGCTAGGTGCTAATCACATTTCGAGAGGTGTACGATAGCTGACAGGTGGCCTGCTCTACCAGAGAGGAGGCGAGAGCTGTATGTACTAAAGGAGGCTTCGGAGGTGTACTGGAGAAACTAAAGAGTAACTGTTCAACCAAGTATATTGAAATACTGTCTGTCGAAGTCTGTCCTTTCCATTGTGGAATAGGACGGTCTTTAAATACACAAATCAGTTCATGTCTAGCATGAACGAAACTCAATCAAAGGTATCAAGCGATACACTTTGGTAAAACAACATAAGTATCAAAGCGATACTTAAAACAAAACATAAAACAAACTAAGTATCAAAACGATACTTCAAACAAATCAAGTATCAAAGCGATACTTAAAACAAAACATAAAACAAACTAAGTATCAAAACGATACTTCAAACAAATCAAGTATCAAAGCCATACTTAAAACAAAACATAAAACAAAATCCTTAACCGAGTACCAGTACCGGTTACATAAGTGGTTAAAGAATAAAAGAATAAAGATTTGTAATTATAAACTTATTATATTGTTAAGGTCTCTTCTCCGTTGATTGATCCCTCTTGTAACGTGTTCGCTAGGGGCTAATCACGTTTCGGGAGGTGTACGATAGTTGACAGGTGGCCTACTCTTCCAGAGAGGAGGCAAGAGCTGTATGAACTAAAGGAGGCTTCGGAGGTGTACTGGAGAAACTAAAGAGTAACCGTTCGACCAAGTATATTGCAATACTGTCTGTCGAAGTCTGCCCTTTCCATCGTGGAATAGGACGGTCTTTAAATACACAAATCTGTTCATGTCTAGCATGAACGAAACTACACAAAGGTATCAAGCGATACTCTTTGGTAAAACAATATAAGTATCAAATCGATACTTAAAACAAAACATAAAACAAACTAAGTATCAAAACGATACTTCAAACAACCCAAGTATCAAAGCGATACTTAAAACAAAACATAAAACAAACTAAGTATCAAAACGATACTTCAAACAACCCAAGTATCAAAGCGATACTTAAAACAAAACATAAAACAAACTAAGTATCAAAACGATACTTCAAACAACCCAAGTATCAAAGCGATACTTAAAACAAAACATAAAACAAAAACCCTTAACCGAGTACCAGTACCGGTTACACCTCTAACTAACCCGGAGACCTTAAACCTATTTATACTATTTTACCCGTACTTAGTATCCCCTACTAACTTGTACCGAGGAGCTTTTAACTTTAATTTCTACTAAGTGCGAACACCGTTTGACCCTGAAAGTTCGTACACCACTTCAACCTTAATTGAGACAAGATATTTATCTTGAGAAGATAGCGTCCTATCTCCCAATGATCTCTTTGCGATCTCTAGGCTTGAATGGACTAAGTATGCAAATGTAGTCCCAATGACTATCATTCCAATCGTCCCTTCTGATCAAGAACTAGCTAAGTTCGTTGTCAGGAACTGGTACATAATTAATATATGCAATCATGAGTCTTGACACGCCAGTATCATAGAAAGGCTTCATGCATCCCCAGTCTTCCAATTCAAGTGTGGTTCCCCTCGGACCTCCTGCCTCTAAGAGGGACCCCTATTGGAGCTGTCCGACATACACCTAATCTTGAATGGATATTGGTAGCTTCTGATGTAGTCTGATAGCGCCAGATGTCTTATATCTAACCAATAGAAAATCCCTCGGTCAGCTATTCACTTATAGTCAGTGGTCTCGTATGGTTTGCGGTCACGGAGATATAGATTAGAAATTATTTTAATTCCTATATAGCTTTGCCGCAACCATCTTATCGAGTCACTTGACCTTTATGGTCATATGCGTGACCTTACCACTATGCTTGGTCTTATATGCCTAACTTAGAGTTATCCTATCTTCAAACTAGAGTTACCCTGCCATGGACTATGGGTTACCCTGCTATGGAGCCAAGATATCCTACCTTGAAAGTAACTTGTTATGCAGTACTTCGGGGGAAGTTACTAGATCATTTGTCTCGCAAGACTACAGAAGGTGTTTGAATCTCAGGTTGTGCAGATCACTTCCGCACAATCAGTTGAGCTCCGAACAAGCTGTACCTTAGGGGTATGGTGGCTAACACCCCCATCTGGCCCCGTTATAAGTCCCTAGCATCATGGGCGATAGCCTGAAGAGTTGCTGTAAGTCTAGTACAAGTCTCCAAGTGGAGATGCTATTGTAGCTCCGTATGCGCTCATGCCGTCCATCCAACCGAAAACTGTCCGCAGGATATTTGAGGGAGAAGAGGAGAACCCGGAAAATAGCCTCCAGGTAGTTTCGTATAAAATGGACCAAAAGTGATTGAGTAATACCACTTTGAAGTTAGAAGTAGTATGTGAGGTTATCGGAGGCCTGTAGGCAAGATAACTGAAGTCTGTTGCCCTAAAAGCGTAATAGTATTGGAGGATCATTAAGGGCTCTGAGGCACTAGTCTAAGGTCACGATAAGACCTACTTCTAGGAGGGTTGACTGTGAGTAGTGACTATTGGTAATCAATCTCCGGAGTGGTCTATCTGGGGAGCTACATGGCTATCTGCCGAAATGATATAGAAATGAGTAGAACCAGATAGATGTTCAGGGACTGCGAATGCTTGCAGAAGACTACGTCCATATAGGTAGAGAGTTCCATAGTTGGTATGGTATCCATATAAGCATGACAGCTCACCACTGGCATGACTGCGAGATGAAGAGTTTTTACTCCTGCAGTTGTAATGAAGATGCAGTGGTGTAACCGGTACTGGTACTCGGTTAAGGATTTTGTTTTATGTTTTGTTTTAAGTATCGCTTTGATACTTGGTTTGTTTGAAGTATCGTTTTGATACTTAGTTTGTTTTATGTTTTGTTTTAAGTATCGCTTTGATACTTGGTTTGTTTGAAGTATCGTTTTGATACTTAGTTTGTTTTATGTTTTGTTTTAAGTATCGCTTTGATACTTGGTTTGTTTGAAGTATCGTTTTGATACTTAGTTTGTTTTATGTTTTGTTTTTAAGTATCGTTTTGATACTTAGTTTGTTATTTATGTTGTTTTACCAAAGAGTATCACTTGATACCTTTGTTTAGTTTCGTTCATGCTAGACATGAACAGATTTCTGTATTTAAAGACCGTCCTATTCCACAATGGAAAGGACAGACTTCGACAGACAGTATTTCAATATACTTGGTTGAACGGTTACTCTTTAGTATCTCCAGTACACCTCCGAAGCCTGCTTTAGTTCATACAGCTCTCGCCCCCTCTCTGGAAGAGCAGGCCACCAGTCAACTATCGTACACCTCTCGAAACGTGATTAGCTCCTAGCGAACACGTTACATTTTTTTAACCTCCGCAAGTGGTTAAGAACCTGTCTCCGGATTTAGGCCTGATCAACCTATCGATATCCACCCAGGAACGCTAGCGGAGTGAAGCGGCAGAATCTCAGTACATTCGGCTTCAGCTCAACCTCAACATAGAGTCATTGACAACTCGAAGTGGGAAGCGGATCCCACGAGAAGGCCTTACAAAGAAGAAGCAAGGCAAGCGTCCTGCAAAGGACTCTCAGGATAACACAACGGAATCCCCACACCATCCGGAAGAAGTCCCTCCTACTCCCAGAAAGAAACCTGCAGTCGAGCCTCCTCAAGATCCAGATTCAAGCAGCGAGTCCGACATGGCCAGCACAGGTGGTGGACCTTCAAGGTCCCGCCCCGCAGATACACAAGAAGACGATATTCCGTTACCTGACATCAAGATCCACCTACCCGCAAAGTTCACAGGAGAAGGAAAAGACCTTAAGCCCGAAGCCTTTGAGCGATGGGCAACCGAAGTTACACACTACCTCCTCCTGAAAAAGGTCGATATTGAAAAAGCAACTACCGGCCTTTGGATAGGATCGTTCTGCGAAGGAAAGGCAGTCGATGCATACCACCAATGCTATAAGGAAAACAGAGGAAACTCAAAGCTAAAGGGCTCCACAGTAATCGAGTATCTCAGAGCCCGTTTCCAATCCTCTATCACAAACGATCTCTTGTTCAAACAGTTCAATGAACTTCACCAAGTCAACGGGTCCCACGTCAAAAGAATAACTGATGTGGCGACAGATCTTGTGATGCTTAAGAATAGGATGGCGGAAGACAGCATCTCAGACTACATCCTGAAACGAAGGTTCTACGATTGCATGCACCCTACACTTCGACGAGAAGTGGAACCGCTCCAGGACGAAGATGACGAGATAGCAACCATCATAGCTAGAGCTGAACGAAAGGATGCCATTCTTCATGAAACCAAAGCCTACAAAACCCAAACATCCACCAGCAGCAATAGGCAGCCTAGACGAAATACCTCCAACAACTCAGAAGAAGAACCCCCCGATCCTACAAGAAGAAAGGCAAATCCACTAAAGAATCGAGAAGGGAGAAAGGTGAATGTTTTGAGTGCGGTAAAACCGGACACATGGCGAGAAGTTGTCCCACCAAGAAAGGCAAAGGAAAGGCAGTTAAAGTCAAGCAAGAAGCGTCAACAAACCGCATTGAACTCAGTGATGAGGGCGAGCAATCGAGCGAGTTTGAGGAAATTCACATCGGATATATCGAAATAGAATGCAACAGCACCCATCCACCGATGGCAAAGCCTCACCCAGCATTAGAAGGAACTATCTTAATTAATGGGAAACAGGCACGGGTCCTTTTCGATACCGGCGCTATTGGACGAGATATAATCAGCAATACCTTCGTCTCTGCCTACGGTCTACCTACCGAAACCCTCAAACAACCATTAGCCGTCAATATGGCAGTTAAAGGATCTCGCTCCACTAGCCATAAGACATGCAAAACTACCGTCCAGCTAGGATCAGTCTCGTTACCTCCACAGACAATGCTTGTTGGGAACCTAGCAAAATACGATGCCCTCATTGGGATGCCCTTCCTCAAACGCCATAATGCTACCATCAAGTGTGGAGACTCAGTTATCGAGTTCCCAAACCATAAGGTCAGGGTTGTGTGCAAACCAACAAGTGGAGAACTCCGAGCCGCTGTCTGTGAAACTACAGCGCTAAGCCTGTTGGATGAGTACTCCGATGTTTTCCCTGAACGAATCCCAGAAGAACTACCTCCTATGAGGGAAATAAACCATCATATCCGCCTGAAAGATCCCACTAATCTCAAAAATCAACCCACATACACCATTCCGGAAGCATACAAAGACCAACTCAATACCTGGGTCAATGAGAACCTGAGGCGAGGAGTCATCTACCGGTCATAAGCACCAGGTGCCGCACCTATGTTTGTCCAACTTAAGGCAGATGGAAAGCGAATCCGCCCCCTTGTCGATCTCAAACTACGAAATGACAATACAGTTATGGACAGTTCTGCGATCCCCAATCAAACTCAGATCCTGAATGCAGTTGGACGGGCTAGATTCCGAAGCAAGATAGATCTAAGCGATGCCTACTTCCAGACACGGTTAGATGCGGAAAGCGAGCGATATAACAGTTTCAAAACCCCCTTCGGAAGTTTCATTAGCCGAGTTATGCTACAAGGCGATATGAATGCGCCCGCCACCTTCATGCGAATTATGGAAAACCTACTAAGCGAATACCTCCACCGCTTTGTATGGGTATACATCGACGATATCCTTATCTTCTCCAACACTGAAGAAGAACACAAGCACCATATCAGACTAGTTTGCGACAAGTTAAGAAAAAACAAATTCTATGCCAGTAGAAACAAATCCACCTTGTTTGCCGATAGTCTGGAGATACTCGGACATGTAATTGATGATCAAGGGATACATGCATCTCCTGGAAAGATATCCTGCCTGACGGAATGGACTACACCTCAGAATCAAAGGGAACTTATGCGGTTCCTTGGACTTGTCAACTACATCTCCCAGTTCCTCCCACACCACGCCACTGTCACTGCACCACTCACAGAGCTTACCGGTAATGCTGAATTTGTTTGGACCCCTCCCCATGATCGAGCCTTTAATAACATTAAGAAGTTAATTAAAGACGCAAATGTTATACGGCCTATTGACCTGTCCAAAGAAGAACCCATTTGGTTAATAACCGACGCCTCTGATGTTGGCGTAGGAGCTTGGGTTGGACAAGGACCCACCCATGAACAAGCAAGACCGGCAGCATTACACAGCAGGAAGTTCACTAATTCCCAAATGAACTATGGAACCACAGACAAGGAAGCACTTGCAGTGATCGATGCTCTTGCCGCTTTCAACTACCTCCTGATGGGAACTACCTTCACCATCATTACCGACCATCAACCCCTTACCAACCTGAAGACTGAAAAGGTTCCTGGACGAAGAAGAACCCGATGGATAGGAGAAATCAGCAAATACGACGCCAAAATAGTCTACACCCCGGGAAGAACCAACTATTTAGCTGACGCCCTCTCCCGCATCTATGAGGACCGATCACTCCAGAACCCTCCTCTTGTCCATGACCACACTAGACAAAGTGATGACAGTTCCGACAGCACGACCTACGAGGAAGAACCAGTCATGGCTTCCATCAACACAACCTCTCCATCCCCTCCTTTCTCCTATACTATGTACGCTGCGGCAGGAACAGAGGGAGGCCAACATCTTGAACACAAATGGAAAGATGATTGCACCCTCCGCAGTACGCCACCTCAAGACCTTGAACAAAGCAGGCTCCATTACTCCCACTGTTACGAAGATACATGTCCCTTTCACCAAACTGAGATTAAGTTCGGCAACAGACCTTCAGGACCATGGACAACCCCAGCGATCCAATCATCTGCCCCTGTCGGTAATCCAGCCCCAAGAAGACATTAAGACTTAGAACAACTCGAAAGAACGGCACAACTCGAGGAAGCAGCAGCCTTCCTGCATGCACCATCCTTTGCACTACCCTCTTCCACACCCCCGATAGACTCACGTCCCCTTTATGGTGGACCCCTCCGAATTTTCAATAATGAATCTATCATCGCAGTTATGCCTCCCACTATTCCTGAACACCGCCGCCAACTTTATAAAACCTTTGAAGAAGAGGAAGAAGCACCGATCGAGCCGTCTAGGGGATCTCTTATCGAAGATGAACGTGATATCAGAACCACCACAGATGAGCTCACCACCGCCTTCCGAAGTCAAATGATCAAGGGATACCGCCATGACCCAATCTACTTCAAAGCACTAGATAGCACCAAGCATGGAGATCTCGCAACCTACCAGGTATCTGATGGAATGGTCTATACCGCTACTCGGTATGGCTACCAATGCCTATACATACCGAAGGGCCACATGTTCAATGGCACGACAATCAGAGAATATGTCATTTCCGAAATCCACAACAAAGGACACCATAGTGCAGATCGAAACCTCCGCTATGCCCGTGAGTATATTTATTGGCCAGAAATGCGACAGGATTTCCGAGATTTCGTTAAGCAATGTGAACTCTGCCAGGCAAATAAGGAACGTACTCAGTTGCCTGAAGGAAGAGCTCAAACCCTCCAACTACCCTCCGAAGTTTTTGAGTCCTTTGCTATTGACTTTGCAGGACCATTCAACAAATCTGCCGGATTTGATACCATTCTGGTAGCTGTTGACCGGTTCTCTGGATATACATGGCTACAGCCTATGAAGACTACCGATACCTCCAAGGACACATGGAACATCCTCCAGCGAAACCTCTTTACACCCCATGGTTACCCTCTGTCTATTGTCAGCGATGCCGACTCCTGCTTTACCTCTTGATTCTGGAAACAGACCCTCACCTCTCTAGGAATCAACCATATCATGGCCGCTCCTGGACACCATGAAACTAATGGTCAAGCTGAACGCAAGATCAGGGAAGTGAAAACCGGAATCCGGAACCTTATCAATGAACGACAGACCAATTGGGAACCCGCCCTTGTCGTGCTTGCAGCATACCTCAATGCCGGATATTCTGATACCCTTGGTATGTCACCATACAAAGCAGTCTTTGGCCGACAATACCTCCTCCTACCTACCACTCTTTTCAAGAACTCCTCAATCCCCGACTCAGATGATCACCTCAACCGGCACCAGGCAATACGTAATGACGCTTTCCAAGCTATCAAAGCTGCGCGATTCCGAAGCACCACTACTGCCCAGAAGCGAAGACGCAAACATGTGCCTATTCCTGTTGGCGATATGCTTATGATTAGCGGAAGCATGTTCATCACCACCCCTGGACGAAGCAAGAAGCTTCAGCCACGCTGGAGAGGACCCTTTAAGGTCTTAGCCTTCGATGAGCACACCGAAAACTATACTGTCCAGATGGATGGACGCATGTACCATAACCCCACTGCCACCTTCCATGCCTCCTCTGTTAAACGATTCTACCCTAATGACGACTCTAAATTCCCTGGACGAATTCACTCTCGCCCCGCTCCCATCACCATTGACAAGAAAGAGGAATGGGAGGTTGAAGAAATCCGAGACCACCGCCTTTGGCATGGAAATGATCAGTTCCTCGTCAAATGGAAAGGATACCCTACAAGTGAGAACAGTTGGGAACCGTTAGAAGGACTGGAGCACGCTATGGATATGGTGAATGAATGGTAGGAAGCGAACATGCCTGGCAACTCCTTACCACCAACCATCAACTATATCACCATGTGCTGGTCACCAACTGTGCCAGAAACAGAACGATGGCACAACGAACTCGAGGCCCGAGATGGATTCTGGGCCCCGCACTTTGAGTCCGAATTTGAAAGCAGCGATGAAGAGAACCAAACTATGGAGCAGGCTCTGGATGACTTCGTCTGAATCGCCACCATCCGAATACCTTAACGATGTCAAACTATGAGGAGCTCAATGTGAGGCAGCGGCAACAGCTTGTTGGACTGTTGTTGAACCGCGATGTTATCCAACCTGAAGACTACTTCGCTATCCTATGGGTAGACTACTGTCCTGATTGCAATGAAGCATGGGTGGAAGCTGACCGCGAATCTCGTATTCGTGACTACTGTGATTTATCTTTCTTTGAATCCCGGTGTCATATTAAGAGTTTTACTTGTGTTTGGTGTCTCAATGCCGATAATTGGATGTTAGCAGAAAGCGAGTTTTTCGAGCCTTCTGAGGACTCTAATTTTCAGGACTATTGACGCTTGATTTTGTTTAAACAGTTGTTTTGTTTTGGTGAATGTAACCGGTACTGGTACTCGGTTAAGGATTTTGTTTTATGTTTTGTTTTAAGTATCGCTTTGATACTTGGTTTGTTTGAAGTATCGTTTTGATACTTAGTTTGTTTTATGTTTTGTTTTAAGTATCGCTTTGATACTTGGTTTGTTTGAAGTATCGTTTTGATACTTAGTTTGTTTTATGTTTTGTTTTAAGTATCGTTTTGATACTTAGTTTGTTATTTATGTTGTTTTACCAAAGAGTATCGCTTGATACCTTTGTTTAGTTTCGTTCATGCTAGACATGAACAGATTTCTGTATTTAAAGACCGTCCTATTCCACAATGGAAAGGACAGACTTCGACAGACAGTATTTCAATATACTTGGTTGAACGGTTACTCTTTAGTATCTCCAGTACACCTCCGAAGCCTCCTTTAGTTCATACAGCTCTCGCCCCCTCTCTGGAAGAGCAGGCCACCTGTCAACTATCGTACACCTCTCGAAACGTGATTAGCTCCTAGCGAACACGTTACAAGTGGCTAGAACACTTCTGTCAGGCAGATGTTAGAGCACCACTGAGTGGTCTAGTTCACTACAGGGAATCTTTGGTCTGACTCATAGCAGTTGGCTAGACAGCCCACGGGAGTTGAGTGCTCGCAAATGCAGAGTAGTGATGGAGAGTAACTGGCAGCATACTACCAAACCTACTACTTAAGTATATGCGAGTTCTTGTTAGGCGGAAGCCAACTCTAAATATTTGTCGAGAAGACTTAGGCCTGTATCTTTCGTAATAGACGGAGATTTGCCTAGGAAGACTCGGTGTCGTTTTTTTTGTTTATGACTACTAAGAACTCGCTTGATCGATAGAGGAAATATTTTTATAAAGATTCGTGGATAAAACAATGTTATATTGTTAAGGTCTCTTCTCCATTGCTTGATTCTGTCTAAAAGCTTGGGAGGCACTTCGATATTTATATCCCGCATCTGAGTGTTCGCGGCCTACATCTAATTCCCCTATAACTAAGTATCTTCCCCAAAATCGTACGCTATGTCTTATAGTCTTAACAAGTGCGAACACCGTTTGACCCTGAATTCTTGCACACCATCTTCGTCCTCATAAATCCTTTTACCGTCTTATCATAGGATGCGTTATTATCCTCAAATGAGCCGTCTTCGATCTATAGGGCCGAATAGACTTCTGTTGGAAACTGCAGTCGTCTTGACTATCATTCCAGTAGTTTCTTTCAATTTCACATAGTGGCCAGCGTATGTGTCGGGCACCTATGCATAATGCAGGCTTCGTAGACAGTGCGCCAACACCCGTACGTCTACCGCCTATTAGGTCTTCTGAGTCTGAGCAGCTTCCCCTCGGTCCGCCTCGTCTGAAAGAGAATCACCTCTCGAGGGATCCCGTTTCCAGGACCAACCAACATACAGCGGCCTTCAGATAGGTATTGGTGTCATATCTATCCCCTATGGCCTCTGGGGCACTGTAGGAGTAGTTGCGGATTTTCGAACCGAAAACGTCCTGTTACTTCCGGCCCATAGTTAGGATGTCTAACTTTGAAGCCTAATAACTCAATGCGCCTCTGACGGATTTCCTCCGTTCCACTTCTCAGAGGTACCCAGAGGTACCCTCTTAAATATCCTGCGAACAGCTTATGGTCAGACGGACGGCAGCGATGTATATGGTATTATGAAGTGGGCTTCATTGAGATGACATTATAGTCATGGGACGCAACTCTTTGAAATCTCACTAAGGATGTGCAGGCCCCAGAATGGGGCCAGAGGGGGGTGTTAGGCTCTCGATAAATGAGGGTCTGTACGCAGTTACCCTACTGAGGGGTCTGTGCATTTTCTATATGCCTAACAGTTCTCCTCTACTCTGACAATCAACTACTTCTCGATATCAGAACTTAATTGTGTAAAGCTGTGGCTTAACGATATTGAGTTTTACCATTTTGTTTTTTCAACTCTACTATTGATTATGCATATCTTTACTTTCAGAAAGAACACTTTGGTGCAGTCGCAACCTTGAGATCCATCTTCCCAGAGGGAACTCCCGTTACAATATTATAGGGTATTTAGGTATGCTCAAATCCTAACTAGGTGTAAGGGAATATACACTATTATCAAAGAAATATTGTTATGAAGCAAATCAAGAAATTTCAACACTTCCCCACATTATCTACAGCCTAATTGTCTCATAATTCGAGTATGTACTGGTTTTACTAAAACTTTCATGTAAATATTGGCAAGATTGTCTAATGAAAAAACTTTAAGTAGGATGAATGAATTGTGCTTGATTTCCTCTCGTATCTTATGAAAGTAGATATTGATATCTTTAGTTTGCTCATTAAGTTTATAGTTCATCACCAGAAAGTTTGTACCAGTATTGTTTGTATGTTTTATGATTGATACATTGAGTCGAATATCCTGAAGACCTTTTTAAAACCATTGGATTTATTGTGTAGCTAGAGACATCACAACGTATTTGGCTTCTGTGGTAGATGTGCTGACGAAGGCGTATTTCTTAGAGTGCTAATAAATATTTAGCCCACTGTTCTCAGTTCACTTTCCTATAAACTCAAAACTAGCAAACAATAGCTAATGACAGAAGTTAGTAACAAACTTAGACAATTTTAAACCCATTTATTAATTTGTGTAAATAAGGTATTTATATTTTTAAATAGTAGCCAGTTCTCAGCTGAAATTAGGTAAGACAGTTGTATAAATGAGATTTTATATTCATAGTCTTAGGAAATAGTTTGCTCAACTCTAGGACCTGCTATAACCACTAATACTAGAAGTAGTAGGTAAAGTGGAAATCTGTAACACTGGCTCATTATCTTTAAACCAACTGCTTCATGTGCTGCTAGATGTCAGTGACCTGCTGAATGAGAAATGGTAAACATCAAAATGATTTTTCACATCACCGAATACTAGTACCATGGCAGCAGGCTAGGTGGAAAAATATGAAGTATACTTGACTGGTCCATCTTGGTAGGAAGATTGGAGAGAGTTATTTGTTAATCAGTACTTGGATGGTATTAATTTCTAAGTCTCTTAAATGCTTTGAGAATTCTCATTTTAGAAATTCACATTACCTGAGTAATGAAGATTTAAATATTGGAAGGAGAGATGACTAAAATTGCGGTATGGTCGAGGAGTTAGAAGAGACCAGCGTTGTGTAGGATATGATGGCACCGGTGGTAAGTTGTAGAATTGGAGACGGAGATGGGTGGAGAGTCGACTTGCCATCGACGGCCGTCGGACAACGACTGGACGGGACGACAAGGACGAGGACGAGCGCCGTCCAGTCGGTCCAAAGATGAGACATTGTCGTCTTCTGTCGTCCTGACCCCGTCTATGATAGGACGGACTGGACGACTGGAAGCGCTGCCGGCGGGCCGGGGGGGGGGGGGGGGCGGTGGGTTTGTGAGTTGGGTGATTGTTGTAAGGAGGTAAATTTGAAGAGTTGGGTGCCGGCAGCCAGAAAGGTGTGACCCACGACCAGAAAGGTGTTGGTACTTCTTTACTGCAGTGAAAGAGATGTGATTCCTGTCCGTCCTTCTTCCTTCTCCTTCTCCGTCTTAGAGCTTCATACGGTGTTGATGCCTTCTGCCCTCCACCGCCGCCCCCTTCCCCATTTAACCTACTTTTACCCATATCATATCGTATTTATCATACCCCCTTTGTCTTCTCTCCTAAACTCCCTTCCCCGCCCTCGGTGTGTACCATTTCTTCTACGGTACCCTACTCGTACAGTCCCTCGCCCGCGATTCACCTCCGCCTCAGTCCCTACGGTTGAGCCTCTGTTTGTCTCCCTCCGTTGTTTTTCTAGACACCCATCTACCCTACCTACCGCTCCCACTCCCCCGGTTCCAGGTAAACCGTCGCGTTACGCGTCTTGCCTTAATTCCACTACTTCCCCCATATTATCTGGAAGGGCAGCCTTGTTCCTTTCTCTTTTACACCCACGGTTATTCTCATTTGCCAAAATTTCCCCATTCTGTTTGGCAGATACAGGCACTCTACTTCGAGGGAGGCCAATCCACCCACACCAGACCCCCCGCCCAAGTATTAGTTTTGTTTCTTGACTTTTCCCGGAAAGAGAAAGGGGAGGCCATAAGGGTGTTGCTTTGTTTTTTCAAACAACTTACAAATGGCTAGTTTCGCAGCGGCGGGATCGAGCACTAGTACGGCCACCGACAGCTGGAAAACATTTGGTTCTCCGAAAGTCACATATAGAAAGAGCCGCCGCCACTCTTCGCATCATGTCCGTTCACGCAATTTCTCCGCGGATTTCCTGGAGGACGACTCGATTCTTCTCCTCAAGGTTTGAGCCTTTTCTCATTTTGTAGCATTTCTTGGGGCCAATTATGGCCGGGGGATCACTTAAGCTCACTTTATTCTTTTTTCCCTTCCCTTTTCTTTTTTGCCCCCCCCAGGTTGACCTATTCTTGAGCGAACTTGAACGACGTCTCGACTATTTGGAAGAGTACGGAAATATAAAACTTGACGAGGGTATCCAGCGTGCGTACGACACGCTACAGGCTGTCCGCGAAGGATGCGGCAGAGTTGGAGGGGAGGTCATCGGGGAAGGGAAACGAAGAGCTAGGGTTATCGTTGAGGTGCTGGAGTCTAGTTACCATGAGGTTATCGAGGCGAAAGAGACCCTACCTGCGAAGGTACACGCGGGCGTTCGTTTCCTAGAGGAGCTCTTGACAGAATTCGAGATGTGCTCGCATGCCAGTATGGATCGCAAATTAGGTCAGGCCATGCGCGGAGTCGAAGCCGTTATCGATGCGAAGGACAAGCTCGCCGAGTCGATCGAACGGGCCATTAAAGCTGCACGGGAGCGTAGGTTGATAACCTACGAGGAGTTACCCTTCCCATGGCGGGTGAACCCATACATCACCCGCGGGTACCGCTTTACGGAGACAAAATTGGAGTGCGTGAGGTCGGCTTTTGCACTTAATAACGAAACGTGCAATATCTGGACCCACGGACTCGGGTTTATCCTCATTTTGGCGATCGCCTTTTACTTCTACCCCATGTCACAGATATTCAACAACCATACCACTGCCGACAAGTTCATCAATGGGCTGTTTTTCCTTGCTGCAGCCAAGGCACTCGCCTGTTCTACTATCTGGCATACTTTCTCTTCCATTTCACACCAGACAACCATGGAGCGCTTTGCTTGTGTCGATTACTCTGGCATCTCTATGCTGATCGCTGCGAGTATTATCACTACCGAATATACTGCCTTTTATGTTGAGCCCATCAGCAGGTCGATCTATATAACTATTACTTTCCTCTTTGGCGTCGCCGGAGTCATCCTCCCATGGAAGCCCGCATTCAACAGAGCGGACATGAGAGTCTGGAGAGTAGCCTTCTATGTCACTCTAGGAGCTACTGGAACCATCCCCATGATCCAATTATCCATAACAAGAGGCCGCTCGTGGGTTGCCCTATTTTACCTACCAGTGTTGAAATCTGTATGACCCCCGCCGCCTACCCTGCGACATTGCTTCGTTATCGCTACGAATCTAATCATGGTATAGATTGCCGTTTACATCGCAGGCGCTCTAATATATGCCATGCAGGTACCCGAGAGGTTTTACCCAGGATGTTTTGATTGGATCGGTGGCAGCCACAACATTTGGCATGTATGTGTGCTCGGGGGGATTTTATTCCATTGGCACGCTATGCACGATCTTTTTCACAGAGCTTTTGAAATGGCCACTGCTTAGAACTTATCTTCCACGATTACCATTTCAACCATTTCTTTTTACTTCTTGCTTCTCGACTAAGCATTATCGATGTGAATTTCTCCCCCCATATTACGGACGGATACTCCTTCTCCCTTGCTCCCTTGGCACCTCCATTTTGGAGTGAGTGAGGAGTGATTGAATGATTGATTGATTTCTACTAGAATGAGACAGGACAAGAGGTAATTTCGTTATATCGGCCTACTCTTATTCATTGACATACCTGGACTATAGAGTAATACACAAATGTGATTTGTTTGTTTTTAAGTAGAGATTGAGGTGGATGCGAGTAGTACTGTTACTTTTGTTTTTTCGTTGTTTACTCTTCGGATTTGGATCTTCGTTGTACAAAATATTCTCGTTCTTTGCTTCTCTTTTTTCATTTTCTTCTTTCATTCCTTTCATGCTTTGCGGTCCTTTCTTTCTCTTTCTCCTTATATCTATGGGCTCCACATTCCCTCATTTCATCATTCCGCGGTTGATTGTAAATAGTCAACATTTCTTATGTCCGTCTTTCCCGAACCGGGTTCGAGATTCACTTGATCTAATATCTGGAAAAATGGTAATCGGTTTGGAAAGCACTTCTTAGGCATCACTAGCTAGGGTAGGCGAGTGAGTGAGAGCACGGTGAAGGAAAGGTAGAAAGAGATTTAACAGGTATTGTGTTTACTTGAAAAGTTAGAGGAAAAGTTGATAACAATTTCCCATATCCAAATCGTGTCCCGAACTCCAACAAGCCAAATTACCATACCACCGCCACTATCGCACTTACTAAATACCCCACAATAGCAACAGATCGTACCAGACGCATACGCATGACCAGCTCGCCTCTCGATACGCCACCTTGTGCATCCTATCCACAACCGTCGCCTAAAACGCCCCTACTTCCTCACCCGCATACACATCCTAACCCTCTCAAGTACCTCCTCACGAGTGCCGAAAGTCTCTAGCCCTCTCTGCCACACAATAAACCGTCAGTCCCCCCTAATCTAGCTCAACCATTCCCCCATTCCCCCCAAACCCCACCACAGGGCTCATAGAAGACAATACATACCCTCCCCAACCACACCTCCATCTCGCCAACCGTCCATTCTTCCGGGTCTGTTTTTTGTTAGAACGGTATCTGGAGGATGTGTAGGGTAGGGTAGGGTAGGGTTGGGTGGGGGGTGGGGGGTAATACCACCAGTAGGATCGCCAAGTACACTCAAGTCTACGTCCGGCTTCATTATTGACCAGGCGGATACTGCTATGACCATTGCTGAGAATGCTGAGTTTTGTTAACTTTGTTCCACTCACAAGTAGGGCAGGGTAGGGTAGAGACTTGGATGGGGCATAGTAGCTGGGTAGCAGTCGTTCGGGGAGAAGCTGGACGGGGAAGAAACCTAAGAAAGCATCCTGAGAAACAACGTTAATATATCTGTATAGTTCTTCCATCGTCATCTACCCCTCTATCTACCTAGCTAGCTATCTAGAACAGCAAGGAAGCAAGCAAAGAACGAAAGTAACTCAGAAGGGTGGTGGATGGGGAAATAGTACAGTACTTTCGAAGTGAGCATCTTATCCAAAGGTGTCTGTGGCATACTTGTTTGGTAGGGATATAGGTGGTGGATTAGGGAAGATGAGTTGGCGGGCGGGCACGCGTACGGGTTGCGCAAACGGGGCTGGAGTGGGTTTATGACACTCTAGAGTGAATTTGTGGTGGACTCACTTGGTGCACTTGAGTATCATACCTATAAGTTAGCGATGGTAGGCCTGGGAAATTCTGACATCAGCGGTTACGTTCGCCATCATATGATACTCGTTTCATACGTCTAATGCCACAGACGCGTGGCTGGCTCGGTTCGTTTCTCAAGGGACCAAGATTGGATTCCCGCTGTTAAGATTAGATCGAAACCGATCCCTGAAAAGAACATTATGGGCTAGGGCTCAGCCCCCGGATCAAATAGCAGTCGTACGCACACCCACCCACCACATCCCGAATTCTATGATACTTTGTTCACTCGTGATTTCTTTTTCCCACCACGACTACGAATTGGAACGGCAAAGCGCACGGGAAGGAAGGCATTGGCAAAATAACACCCACAACCATCAACATGCCGAAACAAGTTCACGATATCAAGCAGTTTCTTGAGCTGTGCAAGAGGGATGATGCTAAGGGTATCCCTCTCTCTCCCTCTCTCTCCCCCCCCCCCCGGGAAACTTCAATTCATGTTTGCTAATATGTATTTTCATTGTACATAGCTGCCAGAATTAAGGTTTGTCCTCACCGATGGCTCTTCAATCCCGACCCATCCATATCAACCGGGCCTCATAGAGGGAGTGAATGGGAGACAGAAAAGGAAATACTAATGCTTTACTACGGAATTACAGAAGCCAACCAAAGGCTCCAACACCATAAAGTTCAAGGTTCGCTGTCATCGCCACCTGTACACCCTCGTCCTCCACGATGCCGAGAAGGCGGAGAAGTTGAAGCAGAGTCTTCCTCCTGGTTTGTCCCCTCCCCCCTTTCCGCTTCCTCCCGTCAGCGTCTGCTAATGGGAAACCAGCGCTTGTCACGACCGACGTCCCCGCTACTTCCAAGAAATGATGTGTACAAAAAACAAAAAAAACAATTTATTTTTCTGTTTCACAATCAAATAAAAAAAAATTGGAAAAATGTTTAATAGAGAGATTTGATTCATGCTCAGGGTCTTTTTTTTTTTACGAGTAGAGGCGGGCATGGCTTGATCGGCTCATTCATCGACCTGGGCAGATGGGTATTCGCGGGTCTCCGGTGGGAACGCTGTATAGTGAAACATGGTCGCTCAATGGCATCAATGTTTTCTCTCTTTCGCTATCCGATGGCGGTTCCACGGTTCAAACTACTGGGACGTACTTTGAGTGATGACCAATAGGAAGTTCTGCTGTGCTACATGGGAGGGAGACTGCTTTTCTGATTACTAGATACCCTCTAGAATTCAAATGCATTCCCCAGAGTTAGGTACACAAATTTCCCATCCAACCCTGTCGCGGCCTTTCTGAGGCTAGGGGGCTCAAATATATACCTCATAATCGTTGTCCCTCATCAGCCATGAAACGCGGACAAAGTATCACTGACAGTGAGGGCATGCTCAAATGTGAAAGAATCGTCACCTCGGCATTAACAAAATGCACCAAATGAATCCCCATAGCAGCCACAACGAATGGCAATGACGGTCCAGGGATAGTGGCTCCTCCTATCCCCCGCTAGCCTCCCCCACTAGAGGAGTAACTTAATATGATAGGATGAACTAAGATAGATCAACCCTCCCTAAAACAGCTCAGGAATTTCCTCGAGTTCATCAATATATAACGTATCCCCCGAAATATAAACCATGTACCCAGTCTTCAGCTCCCCCTCCCCCGCACCCAGCTCAACCACCCATCCATTCACCAAGGGCACCACGGCTAAAGCGTCACTCGCCTTATTAGCAACCCTTCCGGGCCCGGGCGGTATATACTCCCCCAACGCTGCCACAACCCTAACAACCTCCAGCGAGTGCAAAGAATTGCTGATAGAAACCAATGCCCCGAGTTCGTCCAGCGGGTGCACTCACGAAGCAATGTTGCAGACCTTTATCCGTCATGCGCTCGTGTGTGCGCGGTCTCGTGAGTATCGGTGGGTCCTAGCGAAGGGTTGTCTCGACTTTTTTGGGGGAGTGGTGCCTGGTGCGCTCATGCCATTCAGCCACCCCCTCACACAATGATTATACTATGGGCAGGGCGGGGCACGCTCGCAGTAGCGCTATAGCCATAGTGCCGGACCCACCCTTGGCAGCTTGTGCATGCCGCCGCTAGATTGGTAGGTCTGGTTCATTGTTCCGGACAGGCCGGGGTCGAGGTGAATGTAGATGACGGCATGCAGGACGTTAGGGTCTGTGCGCAAGAAGCGCAACTCTAGAAGGGTTGTTGTGGTGTAGGCGGATGTTAGGGCTGCGGTCCGGGGTGAGGGGGAGGGGTGGCTGGGAGGGGGTGAGCTTTCATGGTATTTTGGCAGAGAGAGGGGCGGCGGGATCGATGGCGGGCGAGTCTCGTGGGTCGGCGCTCTGCGCGTGGTCAGTGGGGATATTGTAGGTTTATAGAAGTGGAGAAGAGCCTGTATCAAGGTTATATTGGTTTTGGATTTGGCTGAGCACATGGTGTAGTTTGCCTGAGCGAGAGGCTGCGATCAGCAGCATAACAGCAACTTGGTACAACGACTGCGAAACGTATACTCCCCTGGTTTTCACCCGCGCACGCCTCATCCGGTACCCCCCACCACCGCTGTAACATACCATATCAAATCCTATGGAACCTCACCCTCACATTCATGCTCATACCCCAAAATCCTTCGTTCCCCCTCCCCACCCCCACCCTCCATACCCCCCCCGTCAACCCCCCGAACCAACTCCACCTCCCCAAAATAACTGACCCCACCAACCCTCTCAAACCCCAACCCCTCGAAAAGCCTAATACTTCCACCATTCCCCTCAGCAATCTTGACCTTAAACCCCACCAGCTCCCTCACCGCCGCCCCTCCTCCTCCCTGCCCCACAACCTCCCCTCTGCGCAACCCAACATACCACAAAAACAACCGAACAACCTCTCTTCCTAACCCCATCCCATGAAACTCCCTTCGCGCAATCATGACCTCCACCTCCGCCACGACCTTCCCCTCCACCTCGTCGTGCTCGGGCGAAGGGTACAGGAAAAGATTCACGTCGCCGAACATACGCTCTGGCGCGTCATCCCTGCGCGCTCTAACCATTTCAGCAATGGAAGAGGATGAAAGAGGGGGAAGACAAGCTATAAAAGTGAGTTTATCCCCGTCCTCACGCCAGGACTTTTGCATTGCGTATTCTTCCGGAAGTGTTAGGCGGTCGGAGGCGGTTGCTGTGCGGAGGTCCTGAAGTTCGACTTGTTAAGGATAACGTTCGGTCGATTTCATAGGAGTGAGAGTTTGGGGGATGGGTATCATACCTCGTCTTCCATCCAGGCGTGGTAGGTCGGTACATGGTGGGGTTCGTATGGAACTAGGAGGATTTTGGGTGACAGGAGGGCTGAGTTTTGTTAACGGATATCCGAATATTGGAGAGAGGGGGGGTTGGAGCCTGGAGGGAGGGAGGGGTCACACCGGTTTTAGCATTGAGCTTCATTGCAGTGGGGTGGGACCGGATTGGATACCGGTGGAGGGACCGTTTGTGGTTGCGTGTACGAGTACTGTACTTGTATCATATCATATCCGAGTATGAGCACTGGAGAGTTGATGGTGGGGTGGTGCTAGGATATGGTGGATTAGGGTCGGGCTAGGCCATTAATGGGATACTCGAGTGTGACATGATTCCTGCTGGGAAGAGGTTGGTGTGGTAAGCGATAGTTCATGACAAACCTGACGTTTTTGACAATTAGACTAGACTACAGTTTTGGAACTGGCAACTCCCAGGATCGCGATTGTCACTTCATTAGTTTCACCTTCTTTGGTTTCGCAGATTACGGAAGCCATAACAAAAAAAATTACTAGGCCTTGAGATTTTGCAAGCGGGCCGTTCTTATATCTCAAATACGCTGTACTAGTACATCCGTGATCTCAGAGATGCCCCTCCTCCACCTGCCACAATACCAGTAGTTGAAAAATAGCTGTCCTCATACAAGTTTAGTCCTATACTCAATATCTTTCAAGCATGGATCTGAAATTGGAGGTCCCGTTCGGTCTCCATCTTGCGCCAGAACCAGTGATCTTCAACATATGGACTAAACGTTGAAGACGATCTGTTGGGTTCGCGCTAGGTTCCACATCAGGAAAACAAAACAAAAAAAGGTGGCACTTACTCAGAAGGCATATATAAGAGAGGCGTTTGTGTCTACTAAAGTGTAAAATAGATACAGAAATTGGCGGCGTACATTTAGTAATCATACCCACCGGCTGCTACAACATCTTATAGCTTGACCTTCTCCGGCTCATCAGGCTTGATGTTTAGAGGGAATATATCCCAACCCTCTTCCGGTGTCGCCCAGTCTTTCTTCTCGCCCAAGACTGCAACTGCAGACATCCTTTGTAATTGGTTAATAAGATATCGTTGGGCAACGTCGCGGATATCGTTCACTCCAACATCAAGGAGTTGCTCTCGTCGCCTATATATGTCAGTATTCAACACAAGATGAGGCTAAAGAAGCTCGGGCATGGGGCCAAACGTTTGTCTCATATCATCAGTAATTCCGTCCATAAAATTGATCATTCCTTCGTCACTTACAGACGTTGGTGCATCAACACCTTGGAAAACGCTCAACTTAGCTTCTTCCAAGTCTCTCGCAGTCCAATCATTCCCCAGCGCAAACTCTCCGGCGCCCTCCATGGTTTTAAGTGTATTGGACACGTTTGGATCTCGGTAAGAATAAAATCCAAATACACCACCAGCACCCCGATGGAACGCACCAGCTCCGTACGCCCCTCCTTTCTCCCTTATCTCATGATGGAGGTGTTTGTGTGTCAAGAGCTGAGCCAGCATTTGCAATGACGCCCCGTCCTTGTTGGTGTAAGGAACTGTCTTCACACACATTGCAGTATAAGACACCTGGTATGGTAATGGGAAGAAGGCCTTGGCTGGTGCCACAAAATCAAACAGTGGTTTATTCGCGACAGGTGACTCCACCTTTGGAAGACTCCCAAGGAACTTCGCAAGAGCGGACTCGTTCGCCGAGGCAGCACCAGCACTACAAATTATCGAAGCCCTAAGCTGGTCTTTTCGCGCTGCGAACTCGGCGATCTCCTAGATTGCCTATCAGTAGCCATCGAAGCAAGATCCTAGAGCCCAGTACAAACCTTTAATCTCGCTAGAGCTTCATTGTAAACCTCGGTGGCAGCCATATTACTGATCAACCTCACCTGCGTCATGCCTCCAAGCACTTCATTGGCTCTCTAAATAATTGTGAGCATAACCCAAAAATTAAAGCAGGTTCTAAACATACAGCACCTGGTGCCAGATGAGCGGCGGCAAATGTCCTAGCATACGCATGACCACTCACTGCGAGGCTATTCACAAAACCACTGGCAATTCCGTGAACCAATGTTCGAAGCTTAGACACTTGGGCAAAGTTTGTCTCCAGCAACACCGTCCGCAAAAGTTCAAACATGTCTGGTATGTTGTTGTCCAGTGCAAATCCCGAGAAAACAAGCCCTTCTTCTGTGACTTCAAGATTCGAGTGATTAGTCGAAACATGAGTCGACGCCCTTATACCGCCCGTCTTGAGTTTAATCTCATCTTCTAGCTCCTCCATCGAACGCTTCCCAGTGCCAAGTCGGAGGATTGCCTCGGTGAATAATGGCAAATACACTCTCAGCTCCTCTGGGAGGTCCTTGAAACCGCTAACAGCTAATTTGCCATTAGAAACTGCCCAGCATTTCCGCCGGGATTTCCCCGTTTAAAGGGCTTACCTCTAAAATAAGTAATACCATTGGTAGGAGCAATCCTCCACTGCACTGGCACGCCCTCAATCTCCCCAGTTTTCAGCTCCTTCATTTCCATGTTCCTCGGGATGTCTTCCACCTTCAACGTTGGCAAACAGCTCACATCTTGTTTCTTAGCCCGCTCTTGAATCTCCGCTAATTCAGCTTCCTGCTTTGTCAGTATCTCTCGCGCCGCCATCTCGCCACCAAATTTTGCGATCTCCCCGCTCAACCGGGTGGCTTCTTCAGTTACAAGGGCCTCCGAGTAATCTCGATCGGGGGCCATGGTAAAGGTGAAAGTATTCTTGTTAAGAAAATATTTCTCGAGCAGCCCTTCAAGATACTTGCCCTTGGCATATAATTCTTTAAACTTTGAAACTGTTTCTTCAATCGACAAGGCCTCGAGCGGATCCACGCCGTTAAACCAGCCAGATGTGAGACTTTGCATAATTGACATCCCAAAGTCGGCAGTTTTCTGTAAGAATAAAACCGTTAATATATAGAGTCGTAAGAGCGCCGGAATTGAGTAAACTTACGTGTTTCAATCCCAACTCTAGTTGATGCAATACTCCGTCAACCTTTTTGGGGTCAAAACCCTTGGCACACATCTCCTGTAGGACTCGGTGGATCGTATCTTCTACTTGTTGAACATGTTCTTGCCTAACATTCTGTAGCCCGACCGAAAATATACCAGTCTTAGAACTAGTATCGTATCCAGTGTTTGGTGAAAAGTTTGATCCAAGTTTGGCTTCAATAAGACCTCGATACATTGGCGAACCATATCCATCAAGCAGAAGGTTAGATAGAATCCTCAGCGAAAAGGTCTCGACAATATCGGAGGTATTGTTCATGATCCAGGATACGGAGATCTTGTGCTGAGAATCCTTGTCCATGAGTGGATCAGGCGGCCCATAAACTCGTAGTCTTTGCGGCGCATCGAGTTTTATTGGTTCGAGAAGCTCTTGATCAGCTCTTATCTTTTCGAAAGCACTCAATCTGTCGCTAAGTTTCTTGAGATGAGTCTCGATGGGAATATCCCCATATGTGAAGATCTTCGAGTTTGAAGGATGATAGTGTTTCTTGTGGAATTCTCTCAAATTTTTCAATGTCAAGTCCGTTATCTTTTCAGGGTCCCCTCCGCTGTTGTTGATACTTGGGAAGATGTGATCCTGAAATCTAATGTAAAAGAGATACGAAGCATCAGACATCTGCCCTTTCATTTCATTATAGACAACCCCTTTGAAAAGGAGAGGTGATTTAGGATCTGCGACATCCCCTGGTCCAATCCGCCAGCCCTCTTGCCTGAAGTCAGTTTCTTTGAGTAAAGGATGAAGTGTTGCATCAAGATAGACATCCCTTAGGTTCTCATAATCGACAGCATTTGTGGTGGCAAATGGGTAGGTGGTATGGTCGCTCGAAGTGAAGGCATTCATATAATTCCTATGGATAATTAGTATAAACTCGGCTCAATCCATTACCATCGATCCATAGAAGGACTTACGATAAACTTCGATTTAACATTCTAAAAAATGGATCACGAACGGGATATCTTAGAGCACAACCGAATTAGCCGTTGCACACGCCCCACCATGGCAGTTAAACATACTTATTTGATCCACACAAAGTTGTATGCTCCAGGATATGCGGTACACCGGTATCATCATCCGGGTTTGTCTTGAACCCGATGGCGAAAACGTTGTTCTTATCCTCCCTCGCAACATGCATATAATCAGCACCAGTCTTATCATGGACAAGCTGGACTGCCGCTAACTCAAGCTCGGGGACACTCTTTGCCTTTCGAACCGTAAATCCATTGAGTTTGTCACCGGGTTGAGGTAGTTGGCGAAAATCGGTGGTGGCAGTAGCATAACTTCGTCGAGCAAGCCGCCCAGCAAGAGGACTCTGATGGAGGGTAAGTCGGCGACCGATTAATAGCCCACCCCGTAGCATCGTCTCTCCCTCTGGAATTCGATGGAGATGAGTAAGGGATTGCGATAGGCTAGATTGAGGATGCTTCGTCGGTGGAGTAAATGTTGTGGTCGTACAATGCAGTATGTTACTGGTGATTGCAAACCTCAAGGAAACTTTTTTCTTCTTCTTCCTTTATCTTCCTTACCGCAGTGAAACCATTGCAAGCAGGTACGGTGCGCCAACATCACGTCACAGGTTCTGCACAGAAATCCCTAGTTGCCAGACCACCTGAGTGGATACCATCACCACAAGTATGGTATGATACCGTAGGTCAAAGGGAAAAGGGCCATTACTGGTAAGACACAAAGTATGATAGGACGCGATACAGTCCGTTTAACTCGAAAAATTTCGCGGTCAAAGGGACGGGCACGAGACGCCGAAAACTCACGTGTCGAGTAAATCAGGGCGCCCAGTCGCACCTGGCTATAACGAACGACAAAAATCAGACCCTCAGCACGGGTAAAAATGAAAATAAAATAAAAAATAAAAATAAAAAGCTTATGGTGAAAGAATATCAGGTTATAGTGATGATTCACAGAACACGTAAACACCAAGTAATTAGCTCTTGTGGAATTTAATGAACAGGAATGATTTTAATAACAATACAGACTACGCAGATGAAAAGAGGAGGTTGTAGGCATGTTTCTAGTGAGGAGGTAAAGGGGATGAAAGCAGATTGGTAGAAATTCTTATGATTAATTCACCAAATTAAGGGAGCAGTAGCATATAAATATATATATAGGTATAATGGTGGCATAGTCCAAACATCCTCTGTTGCAACTACACACCCCACGATTGAAATATCAATACCACAAGATTTCATCATAATATCCACCCCTTTTCCACCCCTGGGCTCCAGCCCTGAGCTGGCTCCCTCCTCTCCTCCTTTATATTTCTTTGTAGTCTACCTTCTCAGGTATCCTCCTCTTCCTCTTGGTTTGGATTAGAACTCTTTTGTCCTCTTTCTTTCCTAGTCACCTCTCTTTCCACCCCTCACTTAGCTATCTTATGGTCGGCAAACACCTTGTTACACATTTCAGATGGCTGGAAACACAGTTCGCAGTAGGGAAAACTTGCCTACAGGCTACAGTTGATTCTCTCTCTCTGCTCTCTAGAGTCTACTCAGGCTTGGTCGGATACGAATATGAGTACTGACAGAATTGTTCCTACCTGGGTCTACACCTCCTCCTCCCTCTTGACAGTTAGTTAGCTGGCACCCTACTGCCTCACTTTGCTTTATACACGGCTGGTACCCTACTACTATCTTTGGCATTGGCTACTACCATTATGTGGTAGCTGAGAGCGATCTTTCGGTTAGACTAGAGCCTAAATCTTAAGATCGGAGATTGTCTAGAAAGTGTTAGGAGTACCCGATTCCGATAGCCTAGGAGTACCTTAGGTAGGGTAACCTTACCCGAAGTCGAGAATCTCAGTCTCCAACACCCCCCTCCGGCCCCCTTATGGGGCCCGCGCGTCATCATACACATCAACCTTAGTTGCGTCCTGTGACTATATGGTCACAGAATTAAAGGTGTCAAAATAACACCGTATACGTCGCTGCCGTCCGTCTGACCGAGAGCTGTTCGCAGGATATATAAGAGGGGACCTCTGGCAAGACCTGAGAAGTGGAACGAAGTCAATCCGTCAACTACTCAGGGAGTTACAAGGCCTCAAAGGTATGACATCTTTGGTATGGGCCGTAAGTAACGGGACGTTTTCGCACAAGGTCATGAGATAAATGTTAGGAGGTTCGGGATAACGAACCAATGCATTCACATCCACCCTTTGACGATTAGAAAGAGTCTAGAGCTCCTGGAAATACTACCAAAGGAGCCAACGAGCTTCGAGGAGTGTTGCAACTATGATAAGAGGTGTACCGCAGTTGCGGGAATTACAACCAACACAACACAAAGGTCCACCCCCTCTACATAGAACAATCAGGAGTGGCCGACCGAGGAATTATGAAACTATTCAATAGAATGGCCTCTCCTCTACGAGAAGAGAGTCATCGGAATGAATTCTATCAGTTAGTTGTTGAGTTATCACAACTAGAAGTCATCGACTCCGGCATATCTACAGATGCAGTCTCGTATCAAGACTGATCCTCTTGATAACGAAAAGAACTATTGGAGCCAACAGAGTTCGACTTGAGAACTCGGCTACAGGTCTACAGACTCTGAGGATCAGATAATTACTACTGGTGACAAGTATGTCTCCCAGGCAGAAAATAGTAATTACCGAAGATGGTGTGATGGTTTTCAGGGTCTCCCGGTGTTCGCACCTTTGGGGAGAACTCGACGTTGCGAGTTAAAATCAAAGAGGTACATATTTTGTATGTTTGATAGATGTAGTCCGCGAACACTCAGACGCGGAATATAAATATCGAAGTGCCTCCCAAGCTTAAGACATCATCAAGCAACGGAGAAGAGACCTTAACAATATAATATTGTTTTTACGATTCTATCTTACTTTCTTACACTCTTAGTAGTCATAAACGAAACGAGTTGCTTCCGAGCCTTCCTAGACAAATCTCCGTCTATACAAACGAATCTCGATTGGCCTAGACAACCCTAAGTCTTTACAGGTTGTCTCCGCCTAACAGAAAGACTCGTAAAGTGATAAAGTAGTAGAAGAAAAGATTCAAATTTTTGTAAACTTATTATATTGTTAAGGTCTCCTCTTCATTGGTTGCTTCTCTAACTAACCCAGAGACCTTAAACCTATTTATACAAATTTGCTGGTACTTAGTTTCCTTATACTTACTTGTACCGGAGAGCTTTCGACTTTAGTTTCAACTAAGTGTGAACACCATTTGACCCTGAAAGTCTGCATACCACTTCAACCTTTAATGAGACAAGATATTTATCTTGAGGGAATAGCGTCCTATCCCCCAATAACTTCTTCACAATCTCTAGTATTTAATGGACTAAGTATGTAGACGTAGTTCTAATAACTATAATTCTAATCGTCCCTTCTGATCAAGAACTAGTTAAGTTTATTGTCAGGAACTGGTGTATAGATAATTGTTAAGGGGTCCTGTTCCTATATCAGTTCACGCGACAGGCAACGATACTTCTCTTATAGTATCTATGACACTATGTATTTCGTACTAATAGTGTGCCTTCACACTATTACTTGTCTTCGTCGTTCTCGTATAGTGTGCGTTCACACTACTACGTTTTCTCTTGTTACGCTTAGTAGTCGTAGAGGCGTTCCTCTTCTACTAAGTTCGTGTAACTATCGTGAGGTAGATAGAATAAAGTAAATTCGTTCTTAAAACAATAAGTAGGAAAATAACTTAGATGGTTGCGTGAAGAACTAACTAACTCGCCTCCGAGGGCTCCTTATATAGTCCTTCCCTCAACCCGCTTATAAATCAAACCAAAGGCAGTCTGCCTTGCCAGTCTGCCTTGCGCAGCCCCCTTGCGCAGCCCCATGACCTCTGAATAGATCATGTGCGTGAAACATAACATAAAACATAACATAAACCTAACGAGTCTGCCTTGCGAACAGCCTCGTTGCATAGCCTCCTTATGCAGCCCCGTGACTTCTAAATAAGTCTCGTGCGTGAAATATAGCAAATGAAACCTCAACGAGTCTGCCTTGCAGTCTGCCTCGTTGCATAGCCCATCATAAATCACATGACCTCTGAATAGGTCAAGTGCGTGAAAACCTAAATCATAACATAAAACAACTACGTAACAAAGGAAACTCATAAACCAATTTCGTAACAAATGAAACTTACTAACTAACTAATAAAATCTACTATGTCCGATCTAGGATCGTGACAATAGCTCCCCTCTCCCTAGGCCTAAGTCCCATTAGGCCAACCAATCGTATTCCCCGCTCTTTCCCGCTATCTCCAACATGAGATTAGCGCTCCTTCTGATCCCCCCGGTTACTTCGTACAAGAGGTTTTTAAGCCTCTGGTACTTGGCCTCCTGGCTCCTCAGTTGCTCCCGCAACCTCTTCATCGCGTGCTCCGCAAGTCCCACCTTGACCTGCTCCGCCGTCACCTTCCTCGCCAACCGCTCGTTCTCTCTCTCCAACTGTCTCCCCTTTGCCTCCCACATTTTCGTCTGCCCTTGGTATAGGCGGGCATCGATTTCGTGCGCGTCGATCGTCTCCTGCATTCGTTGGATTTGCTGTTGGAGTGATTCGATCGTATCGGGCTCGGTTGTTTGTGGTGATGTGGGAGGTTCGGGACTCGTGGAGGAAGTTGGTGTGTTTGAGGGAGTTTTCGGTTCCGGGGTCTGTTCCTCGGGGGTCTGGTCCGCCCAACGGACCTTCTTGCTGGATTTTTTGCCCCCCTCTCTCCTTGACTTCGTCCCCGAAGTCTTCTTGCTCTTGTGTTCTCTTGGTTCCCTCGGGAACCAGTTCGCGCCGGTCTTGTCCCCATAGTGGGTGGGACACCCGTCGTCGAAGCAATATGTCCACGACATTAAGTCGTGTTCGCGTGATGGGTTTGCTGGGCGGTTGAGATCCGCCAGGTTCACCCATTGTTCGTTCGTGAGGTCCTCCTCTTTCACCTCCACCCAATCGCCGAATCGTACTGGGTTCGGGGCCTGGCTTGCCAGGGCTTGGTTCGTGGAATTCTCGCGTTGCCACGGCTGCATTTTCGAAGTTGTTCGCTGGGTACCACTCGAGATCGTGTTCGGGAGGATATCCAGTCCACTTCGCACGGTATTGGAGTTTACCGTAGTGTAAGCGAGAATCGATGATTTCGTCGAGTTCGTATTCTTTTTCACCGTCGACTTCGATCGGTGGAGGAGGAGGTTGTTTTTGTGAGGGAAAAGAGTTATCTTGATAGGGTTCGATGAGACTAATGTGGAATGTTGGATGAGTGTTGTTCATCGAGCGTGGGAGGTCGAGCTTATAAGGTCTCAATCCCACACGTTCCTTGATCGTAAAAGGTCCTAATTTCTTGTAGTCCAACTTCCGTGATGGTCTCGTGGTTGGTATGTTTTTTGGTATTAGCCATACCTTATCTCCTATGGCTAAGTTCGGGTCGGGCTTTCTGTGTTTATCGGCTGATTCTTTGTGTCGTTGTTGTGCGTCATAGATTTCTTCTCGTAATATCGCGTGCAGTCGATGCATGTTCTCGACCTCCGTTATCTTTGTCGGCACATCGTATTTTGCCGGATCGAATGTTGGATCATATCCGTAATTCGCGTAAAAGGGTGTCATCTGTATGGTTTCTTGTCTTCCGTTGTTGTATGCGAATTCTGCCGTAGCGAGGTAATCTATCCAGTTGTCCTGCTGGTAGTTCACGAATGCCCGTAGATATTGTTCTAATATCGCATTTGTTCGTTCCGTCTGTCCGTCGGTTTGTGGATGAAATGCTGTACTTAACTGTCGGTCCACTTTCAAATGTTGAGTTATTTCCTTCCACAAATCGGAAGTGAATAGCGATCCACGGTCGGAAATGATGTCCTTTGGTAATCCATGTAATCTAAAGACTTGGTCTTTAAACAACTGGAATAATCCCGTCGTATCCATAGTGGTATTGCATGGCACGAAATGTGCCATCTTGGTCAGACGATCAACCACTACCCAAATTGCGTCGCATCCTTTGGATTCTGGTAGTCCGGTGATGAAGTCCATGCTTATCGATTGCCATGGTCTTCCAGGAGCTTCCAGCGGTTTTAGCAATCCATAAGGTGCATGACGCACTGCCTTAGTCCGCTGACATGTTTCGCAGTTCTTGACGTATCGTTTGATATCGTTACGCATATCAGGCCAATAATATGACCTTCCGATAAGCTCTGCTGTTTTAGCCGTTCCGCCGGGTCCCGCTTGTGGAATGTCGTGATTTCTTCTTATCGTTTCCGTTCGTAATGCTTCATCTGCCGGGATCCTTATCCGATTGTCGTACCATAGGTATCCCTCGTTTCTTTGGTATAATCCCAACGCCACCCCCTTCATTTCCTTTCTTTTTTCTTCCAACGCTTGGGATATTTTCTTCATATCCTCATCTTCTTTTGTTTTTTCCTTGATCCATCGAGTGTATCCTTCGTCGCTTAGCACCGTTGTGCCTACTTCGTTCATGGATTCGTATCCACTGTCGTATCCTTCTTCGAAATACTTTTCCTTAGGGAGTAGTATTCTTTCTCTTTGTTTGATCCGTTCGTCTTCTTTGTTTGGCAGATCTTCTGCCCTTCTCGTGAGCGCGTCTGGTTGTCCTCCTTGTTTGCCGGGTCGGTACTCGATTTTGAAATGGTATTGCGACAACGTTTCATACCATCTTGCTTGTCTTTGGTTGAGTTCCTTCGTGGTGGTGAACGGCACTAGATTCTTGTGGTCGGTTATGACTTTGATGTCATGTTTGTGTCCCAACGTATAGGTTCTCCATGTCTTGAATGCCTGTACGATCGCTAACAGTTCTTTGTCGTGTATATCGTAGTTGCATTCCGCTTTAGACATGGTTTTGGATCGGAATGCCACTGGGTGCCAAAATCCATCCTCCGCTAGTTGCGATAATATGCCCGAGCATACGTAGTTCGATGCGTCCGTTTCAATCCTTATTGGTAATTCTGGATTGAAATGTTGGAGTATGGGTGCCGTAGTGAGTTTCTCTCTTAACTTGTCGAAACTCGTTTGATGTTGTTCCCCCCACTCCCATTTGATTCCTTTCTTCGTGAGTCCGTATAGCGGTTTAGCCACTCTGCTAAATCCTTCTATAAATCTTCGATAGAAGTTGCAGAAGCCTAAAAAGCTTTGAACTCCCTTGACGCTCTTTGGAGGTTTCCAAATTTCGATTTCTTCTGTTTTGACCGGATCTGCCTTTATCCCTTCTGGGCTGATGATGAAGCCCAGATATTCCGTTTCTTTTTTGTGGAACTCGCATTTTGTAGGCTTCAGTTTGACTTTAGCCTGTCGCAATGCCGTGATTATCGACCGTATATCCTTCTGGTGTTGTTCCAAGTTTTCTGAATATATGAGGATATCATCTAGATAGACGATACAACATACATCCAGGAATTGACTTAACTTGGAGTTAATCCATCGTTGGAATGTGGCCGGTGCATTGGATAGTCCAAACGGCATTACTAGGTATTCGTATAGTCCGTACCTAGTGCGAAATGCCATTTTCCATTCGTCTCCTTTGGCGATCCTGATATTGTGATAGGCATCCTTGATATCCAGCTTGGTGTACCATTGCGCCTTTCCCAGTCGATCCAATGCTTCATCTATCAGAGGTAATGGGTATCTGTCTTTTTTAGATACCGCATTCAACCCTCTGAAGTCCACGCATAACCTCAATTTGCCATCTTTTTTTTTGACAAATAATATTGGTGCTCCTGCTGACGATGATGATGGCCTTATCCATCTTCGTGCCAGGTTTTGTTCAAGGTATTCTCTTAATACCTTGAGCTCTTCTTCTCGTAACGGGTAGTGTTTCATAAAGGGAGCCGTTTTCCCTTCCTCTAGCTCGATCTTGTGATCCTCTGGCCTGCGTTCGGGTAGATCCTTCTTTTCTCCTTCTTCGAACACGTCCAGGAATCCATGGTATTCCTTCGGTACCATTTCTTTAAGCGTTGTCTTTTGCTTATTCATTCCTTGTCGTACGGCTAGCCGCGTACTTATCGTCGAAGCTTCGGCTATCGTTGGCCCATCTTCTTCGGGCTCCCATTTGAGTACTCCACCTCGTTCTCCTTTTCGATAGAGTTTTCCGAAGGTCTTTGCTGATATAAAATCGATATCGAGGGTTTTCCTTTTAGGTTGTTCTATCTCTGTGGTACCAGTACTCCCGAATCCGTTCTCGCCTCTTATCGTTTCTTCCAAGCTAACTACTTCCTGTAGTTGCCGAGTATCGATTTTTTCGATGATCATTTGGGCGATTCGGTCCCCTTCTCTGATCTCGTAGTCTTCGTCTTTCAGGTTCATAAGCAATACTTGAACCTCCCCTCGATAGTCTGCGTCTATGACTCCGGCTCCAGTGGTGATACCATGACGTACCGCTAATCCACTTCTTGGAGCTATTCGTGCATAGGTTCCTTCGGGGAGTTGTATCGCAATCCCAGTTCTTATCATGGCCTGTCCCCTGGCGGGAACAGTCGTACCATTCATGCTGTATAGGTCGTGACCTGCAGCCATAACCGATCCCTTAGTCGGTATCTTTGCTTTCGGGTCCATCCGTCTGATCTGAATGTCCCCTTCATTACATGTTGTTTCCAACATGCGTGCTTGCTCGTTTTCCCATATCGCAATTTCTTCTGGAACCGTATTGACCGTTGGTGGTTTTTCGACACAGCTTGCCGTGCATTCGTCGCTGTCGAAATGTATCTTTTCTCGTTTCCAGTCGATCCTTGGGTTATGTCGTTTGAGCCACGGTGTTCCCAGTATGGCCGTATGCTTCCTCATGTTGGCCACTTGGAAAACCACCTCTTCTTTGTGTGTTCCGATCTCCATAGATACTTCCGCTTCGTGGGTAATGGGTCCCGCTTTGCTTTTTTCCCCGTTGACCACATAGATGTCTCTGGGTTTGCTGATACGATTCAGGGGTATTTGGTTCATGTCGCAAAACTCTTGGTCGATGAAGTTTTCCGTTGCCCCTGAATCCAGCATTGCGTTGGTCTCCGTTATTCCATTGTTCGTTGATATCTTTATCTTGAGCATGAGGTGATCGGAATCGTCTTGTTCTTCTTTGTTGTCCGTGTGTTGGAATAGTGCCGAGTTATCAAAAGCCGTCGATAGTTGTGTAATCCTGGTGGGTTTTCCCTTTGGCTGGTCCCTCCGACCACCATTTACTGGGGACCCGAGTCGTTTAAATCCTCCTGGGGATTTTCCATTGTCATCTCTCGGATCTTGACATCTTTATTCCCGCATTGCGCAATAAAGTGTCCCTTCTTTCCGCATCTGAGGCATGCGTTCTCTTCTCTTCTCTTCCGATATTCCAAGGGTGATAGTTTCGGCATCCCGAATCGGGTTTGGAACTTCTTCTTTCCTCCCCTGACCACATCCAGGTCCATCGGTTCTCCTCCGCTTCCTCCAGATGTGGTAGTCTTAGCCACATATTTTCCGTCGGCGCTTCTTGGTATTTCTTGTTGTCTCGCCGTGGGGTTCTGCTTTTTTGCATGCTTCACCTGGTTGAGCTTGTTCTCCTTCGCGATTGCCCATCTTGCGAAAGCGTCGGTAGTGGTGAAAGGTGTATCTCCTAAGCCCCAAGCGTCTTGTAGCGTTTCGCTGCATGCTGACAATAGGTGATTCCATAGGGAGTTGTCGTCATATTCTGCTTCGCTTGCGATAAGTCGGAACTCGTTCCAGAACTCTGTCATGTTCTTTCTTCCTTGCTTCATTGTCTCGAGTTTGAGTCGTGCTGTTTCTCTTGCATTCGGGTCTCCGAATTGTTCCTTTAGGGTTTGTTTGAACTCGTCCCACGTGTCCCAAGTCCTTGGTTTGGATCCTTCGCTATAGGGGATGAGCCATGCCTCGGCCGTGTCTCTCAGGAGAGACTCCGCAAAGGCTACCTTTAGGTTGTCTTCGCTGCCGTTGTATTCTTTGACCCTAAAGTACCCCTCTAGTTGAGCTATGAAGCTCCGAAACTTCGTTCGATCCCCTTTAAACACATCAGGCTCCCGTGGCTTCGGTCGATTCCTCGAGTTTGGTTGTGCAGAAATTCGGAAAGCGTTGAATTGTGCCTCAGTCATGCCGATTACATTGACTGGGGCAGGTGGTGCCGCTGCTGGTGCAGGTACGTCCGCCATCCTTCTTGGAGTTGGTGTTCCTTCTTCGTCGGAGCTTTCCGCCGGTGATCTGCCTTCTGGTGTAACTGGACTTCCTGTCCTTGAGGGCTGTGCTGATGCGTTTTCTAGGGCGTCGGTAAAATCTCCTCCTAACCCTAGGGTATCGTCGTTTATATCGAGATCACCTTCGTGATCTGGGTTGAAAGCCGTGTTGTCTATCGTTGGGCGTCGCTGGTGAGACGCAACCAAATGTTAAGGGGTTCTGTTCCTATATCAGTTCACGCGACAGGCAACGATACTTCTCTTATAGTATCTATGACACTATGTATTTCGTACTAATAGTGTGCCTTCACACTATTACTTGTCTTCGTCGTTCTCGTATAGTGTGCGTTCACACTATTACGTTTTCTCTTGTTACGCTTAGTAGTCGTAGAGGCGTTCCTCTTCTACTAAGTTCGTGTAACTATCGTGAGGTAGATAGAATAAAGTAAATTCGTTCTTAAAACAATAAGTAGGAAAATAACTTAGATGGTTGCGTGAAGAACTAACTAACTCGCCTCCGAGGGCTCCTTATATAGTCCTTCCCTCAACCCGCTTATAAATCAAACCAAAGGCAGTCTGCCTTGCCAGTCTGCCTTGCGCAGCCCCCTTGCGCAGCCCCATGACCTCTGAATAGATCATGTGCGTGAAACATAACATAAAACATAACATAAACCTAACGAGTCTGCCTTGCGCACAGCCTCGTTGCATAGCCTCCTTATGCAGCCCCGTGACTTCTAAATAAGTCTCGTGCGTGAAATATAACAAATGAAACCTCAACGAGTCTGCCTTGCAGTCTGCCTCGTTGCATAGCCCATCATAAATCACATGACCTCTGAATAGGTCAAGTGCGTGAAAACCTAAATCATAACATAAAACAACTACGTAACAAAGGAAACTCATAAACCAATTTCGTAACAAATGAAACTTACTAACTAACTAATAAAATCTACTATGTCCGATCTAGGATCGTGACAATAATATATACTTGCATGAATCTCGACACGCCAGCATCATAGAAAAATTCATTCATTTCCTGTCTTCCAATTTAAGTATCGTTCCCCTCAGGCCTCCTGCCTCTAAGAGGAACTCTTATTAGAGTCATCCAACATACACCTAGTCTTGAACAGATATTGATAGCTTTTCAAAGTTTCTTGATAGTGCCAGACATCTTCTATCTTATTGATAGAAAATCTTTCGGTCAGCAATCACTTATTATTAGTAGTCTGAATAATATGCAGTCAGGAAGATATAGATTGGAAATTATCCTAATTCCTATATAGCTTTACCGCAACCATTCTTTTGAGTCACCAGACCTCCATAGCCAGTTACGTGATATTACCACTATGCTAGGCCGTATATGCCTAACAGCTAGTACCTACTTGCTTTCTCCTGTTGTGTTTTATTTTTGATTCATTATTGAGAACTTATTCATTTACTGTTGATGTTAGGCATAAAGAAAATGCACAGACCTCTCGGTAGGGTAACTGCGTACAGACCCTCATTTATCGAAGCATAACACCCCCCTCCGGCTCTGCTCTGGGGCCCGTACGTCCTTAGCGAGATTTCGAAGAGTTGCGTCCTATGACTATAATGTCACTTCAATGAAGCCCACTTCATAACACCATATACGTCGCTGCTGTCCGTCCGACCGGAAGCTGTTCACAGGATATATAGGAGGGCACCTCTGGGTACCTCTGAGAAGTGGAACGGAGGAAATCCGTCGGAGGCGCATTGAGTTACTAGGCTTCAAAGTTAGGCATCCTAACTACGGGCCAAAAGTGACGGGACGTTTTCGGTTCGAGAATCCGCAACTACTCCTACAGAGCCCCGGAGGCCATAGGAGATAGATATGACACCAATACCTATCTGAAGGCCGCTGTATGTTGGTTGGTCCTGGAAACAGGATCCCTCGAGAGGTGATTCTCTTTGAGGCGAGGCAGACTGAGGGGAAGCTGCTCAGACTCAGAAGACCTAATAGGCGGTAGATATACGGGTGTTGGCGCACTGTCTACGAAGCCTGCATCATGCATAGGTGCCCGACACATACACTGGCCACTATGTGAAATCGGAAGAGACTACTGGGACGATAGTCAAGACGACTGCAGATTCAGACAGAAGTCTATTCAGCTCTATAAATCGAAGACCGGTCATTCAAGGATAATAACACATCCTACGATAAGACGGAAAAGAATTTATGAGGACGAAGATGGTGTGCAAGAATTCAGGGTCAAACGGTGTTCGCACTTGTTAAGATTATGAGACGTAACGTACGATTTTAGGGAAGGTACTTTGTTATAGGAGGATTAGAAGTAGTCCGCGAACACTCAGACGCGGGATATAAATATCGAAGTGCCTCCCAAGCTTTTAGAAAAAGAAGCAACGGAGAAGAAACCTTAACAATATAACCTTGCTTTACCTACGAATCTTTATAAGAATATTCCCTCTATCAATTAAGCGAGTTCTTAGTAGTCATAAACGAAAAGAACGACAACGCGCCTTCCTAGACAAATCTCTGTCTATTACGAAAGATTCTGGCCTAAGTCTTCTCGACAAGTATTTAGAGTCGGCTTCCGCCTAACACCCACACTACCCCACAATGAACACTAGCCAGAAGATACTATTGGAGACCAGAAATTCTGATTCCAGGTGAAGTTACCCTACTTAAGGTATTCCTAGTCTATTAGATTTGAGTACTTCTGACAGCTTTTCATCCAACTATTCATTATTATTTTCTATTTATATCAGAATTCTCTTTAAATAAAATCCTTTCACTGTCAACTTGTTTATATAACTATTATAAGTCTCTATTTAAGTCTCTATATTCAGTACTAAAAGGAAATGTAGGATTCTAATAGTTGGATTGCTACTTACATTCAAGTTGATACATTTCGAATACAGAGTAGTAGTTGTATATTGTTATTGATTACAAAGCTGTTACTTCTCTCAACCTCTTCTGAAGCAAGAAACTAAATATCGAATCTCATACTAATTGCCAGTGAGGCTATGTAATTGTCTATATCTATTTTACTACAAACTTGAACATTGCACTGGCAGTTATAATGTTTTCTAGTTATTTTTATTGTCTGTTGTGGAAACCCAGCCTGTAATATGATAGTTCAATATCAAGTGATGTGAGGCCTCTAACTAACATACAAGTATGCCCCTCACCATGTGGAAGCTATTGTGGAGGAGTAGAGGTCATTTTTGGCTATTGAGGAGTGATTTGGGTACCATTGTGATGAACAATTTCTATCGTTGGTTTTTGTTAACATAACAGCATCGTACCGAAACCCACAACCTCGCGTTATAAAGCCGGCTTCAGAGTCACTCAGTATCTTTACTAGTAGAACCGACAGTTAGTGATCTTGGATGAATTCAAAATATCAAAAACCCCTGGACGGGGAGACATTTCACAGGTCCGCACGGTGAGGGGTCTCTGTACCCAGGGGCAGATGATCAAATCTTAGGCTAACTACTAGTACTTGAGTGCTGGAACTCGCGTATGATCTCATACAAGTTTAAACACACTCTTTCTTGCAGGCTTGGCCCCCAGCCACAGAGTCTCTACTATAAAAGTCATCTGCACCGCCACCACCAATTATTGCTAGATCGCCCGCCGCAAGTTATGATAGGTGTCCGTCGTCACCCATCACCGTCAAACGTAAGAGCAGCAAAACTTCCTCGTCCGCAAACACAGGTTGCGCCTATTCCCACCTCCCAGTTCTGTTCACTCCATAACATCTTTAGACTACAATACTCTTAACCTTTGGCTGACAGTAATTTCCCTTCCTTTTCATTCTCCCCTCTCGCTACAAGACGGAGGTCTGTTGTGATACAAGATAAAAAAGCAAAAAAGTTGCGGCTAACTTAGCAGGTACCCTAACAAGTACAAGTACTCGAGTATCGGTACATTTAGGAAGGAAAATTTCTTCCTACAAACATCCTAATTATACTAATCTTGTAAGAGTTTTTTTCCCCCTCTGGCCCCTTCTCCCTGGCATGTGTAGCGCCATCACCCCGCTCCTCGCACGATACCATTCAATCTACCACCACCCCCGCTTCACGCATATTACAGATTGCTTATTTGGCGATCAGACTGTCCTACCCTTAGACTAATTTACTATGGCTGCTGTTGCAAATACCTCCTCGAGCGCTCAACGATATGCGTTACTCAGAGCGTCTGCAGGTTATGGTCACCCGGTCTCCGGACCTCCCACCGGTGCGGGCGGAGGAGCGGCAGGGTCGGGACCAAGTAGCTTCGAAGTACCTGTCCCGTCAACCGATGATTACGGACCTGTCTCTGAGCCTACCTCGTCCAATGCCACCCCTCCTCTTCCTACCACAGCTCCAGCAGGGTCCGCACCTGGGTCAGCCCCTCCGCATAAGAAGGCACCAAACACCGGGCCAAAGTCGAAGAAACCATTGGATCCAATGGAGGTGAGAACACGATTGTGTGTGGGAAGGACAATTTCAGTCCTTTGGAATCCTTTTATATTTTATTCGCAGGAATGGAGCTGACTGGGGTGGCTCTGTTTTTGAGTGATGGCGTCCAGGTCAACAATCTGTTGACTGCGAAAATATCACAGTTAGAGACCGATGCATCATTGGAAGAAGAGGAGGAAAAGGCAATCTGTGCGATGGCTTTCCTCTCTCACAAAGCAGGAGGTAATGCAAATGCTGACTACTACCAGCCCGCGCTGTTCGTAGGGCAAATAAGGAACTCGCAGAGCTTGTATCTTCTCGGGAAGATCATCTAGCCAAGGTGGACGCCATCCAAAACAAGTACAGCGAGCTTCTTTATGAGATGAAACGTTTGGAACGGGATTACGCCAAATCACGCAAACGTGCCGATCAATTGCAAAAGGAAAAGGATCACTCGAGGTCTGAGATGCAAAAGGCGGTCTCTATGAAACACAAGCTCGAAACACTATGTCGGGAACTTCAAAAAGAGAACAAACGCATCAAGGTACGCACAAGGCAAATATCCAATTTCGATGCGAAGGGATTAGGCCAAGTGTTCTGAGATTACTGAACTCCAGGAAACGCAGGATGAGAGCAAGAAACTTGCTCAAAATGAACAGCAGAAACGTGAAGAACTTTCCAACAAGTTCGAGAATACGATTATGGAGATCAAAAACCGCATGGAGGAAGAAAACGACGGTGGGAGTCGTAAAGTTAATGCAGGAGTTGACGAATTGTATGCCGACATCCATCCCTCATCACCTTTACACGCATGCATGCATGCATGCGCAAGGCACCGGCAACTAATATTTTACCTAAAGATTTAAAGCAAAATTTAAAAGCTTTGTCGATCAATATGAGATGCGTGAACTCCACTGCTATTCTCTTATTCGCACCAAGGAGCTCGAAGTTCAATGGAATCTCGCCCGTTATGAACAGCAGCGTAAGCAGGCTGAACAGGAAGCACACCGTGCTAGGGCTCTACATGCTCAAGTCTCAACCTTTTCCCAAACAGAGGCTGAATTGAGATCGCAGTTAAATATCTATGTTGAGAAATTCAAACAGGTAGGCTCTCTTATCCTAACTAGGCTCTCGAGATTAGTAAACTAGATTGAAAAACTAGATAGCTAACTAAGTCACTCTCTCTCCTACTTCAATTAATTCTGCAGGTCGAAGATACCTTGAATAACTCCAATGACCTATTCCTCACTTTCCGCAAAGAAATGGAAGAAATGTCCAAAAAGACTAAGCGCCTTGAAAAGGAAAACCTAACCCTCTCTCGCAAGAGTGACACAACGAACCGAAACCTCCTGAAAATGGCCGAGGAGCGCACAAAACACCAGAAGGAACTCGAAATACTCAGGAAAAAGAACTCCAAACTCGAGAACCTCTGTCGAGCACTCCAAGCCGAGCGCACTACTCTCGACACCAAACTTCGCGATCAGGAAGGGGGTGGAAGAGGAGGCAGCGTTGGCGGCGCAGGGGAAGGAGGGGAACTGCTGGAAGAGGAGGAAGAAGAGGAAGACGACTCTGAAGTCGATTCTGAATACGAGGAATCGGACGGGTATGACGATGATGCCTCGGAGGATGGATCTGAAGGGGAAGAAGGCGAGGATGATACTGAAGATGAGAATCCCCAAGCAGCGGAGACGGCGGTCCCCCCAAAAGTCTCTGGGGGAAACCAAAAGCAGCAGCAACACACTCAGAAAAATGGTGTTGAAAAGGCCTACCCAGTCGCTAATGGCGTTCGCGCCGATTGAGCTTCGGGAGGCCTACCCATACCACCGACCTCATCTCATTACAATTGTCCCCCCCTTTCACTTCTGAACGTACTGAAAAAGCGACATGTGCTGGAGTAGAGAGATAGCATGGTGTACTGCGCATCACCATTCAATATACCTCACCTTCCACTCGATATGCATATAAAAGTGTTGTATTCGGTCTCATACTACCTCACCTTTCCTTTCCCGTTCACTTTTTCTCATTCCCCCTTTTCATTCTTTCGCCTCCTGTTTAGTAGCTCGGAACGGCTTTTGACCAATCACGTCTCAACGACACAAATACTGAATTCCTGCTAGTTATCCTCTTTGTTTAATGTATCGTACCCTTTACGATCAGTCGTGTGTCTGCCCACCAGTACCTGAGTACATGGCGAGTTGCCGTATTATCACAAGTTAGGCTACGATACTTTGTTCAGGTGGTAACCATATTGTGGAATTACATGTATAGCACATAGCAATCAAGGTGCTGAACCACGTTAGCTTACATATTCTCATTGCCATTACCGCCATTTTGATTACTATTGCTATTCACGTTGACTGTGGCGTCCGTGGCGGTTTGGCTTAGTTGCTAACGACAAGACTGGGCTGGTGCTTTGCTACCGGGGGGAGAACTAGCCAGCGATGGACTGTGTCCCATCGTACCGATACCTTAGTATCATACCGCCCCAAGACTACCCCGCTTCCCTCAACAGAAGGAAAAAATTATGAAACTAGTAGTGCAAATTACCCCTTCTGTGCGTCCGTGCTATAAGTGCAATACAGCAAGGAGATTCGAAGTCCCCAACCCACAGTATATTACAGCCCCAGGCTACCAGTATCCCCCAATCACAAGACCTATTCCAAAGTTACCGTACCAGCCAACCAAGGCATCACTACTCCGAGTGTATCATAACCACGATACCCTCAAAGATACAAATCCATAAAATCCCCCCCCCCAAAAAAAAAAAAACATACGCTAATAACCCCCCCCCTCCGCCCCCTCCCCAAATACCCACAACACACACCGCGCACTATCTATCTATCCATCCCAAAGAACTGTACGGACACCCAGGATCGTGTTCGTGTTGGGTAAAACGTCGCGGCAAAACTCACCGCCGGTATGATACGTCGATGTGTATGGTTTGTCCTTGCGGTATGATACTTTGGTGTTGACGCACGACCACTACTCCACGGCGCGATGCTGGGGTAGCGATGACTTGCTGGGTCACGTGGCGGGGTGGGCTGCTTGGGAGATGGGTGATTGGTCAGTTGCTGGACGGGACCTATGGTGTTTTTTTAGGGGCCGGTTTGTAGAACATCGGGGGTTGGGTGGGGGGTGTGAATGCCTTGGGTTAAGGCGTTGTGCTTTTAGCCCTGAGTAGTGGGGTTGTGTGTTACGGTTGGTATAGAGGGGGGTGGGGGTGAGTGTGTGAATGAAATACATGATGTGGAGTATCTAGGGGGATTGATGGAAGGTGTTATCTGAGGCAGGTATGGAGTGGTAATCGAGTGAGAGGTTGTGAACAGTGATCTCTGGGGAGTTTGGGTCAACGGGAGAACTCAAAAATGAGATCGTGGGTGGTTTCTACAACTGAGGACAACGCTGCGATCACGGGAATCCCAATAACCCAACAAAGACAAGTAGCCATCATTTAATCCTCCCGAATAACTTGCGCCCGCCGAGTGACACCACGTGCACCACCGAGCACAGGTGCGCACAATTTCAAAACATCATTCCAAGAATCATTGGGTATTGTTAATTCGCATAAACTACCACCACTGCTACTGCCGGTAGACTATACACTACTTCCGAATTGAACAATACAGTACTGTACATGAAAGAAAAAAAAACACCCAATTCACCCATCGATCCGCCCGGCCGTCCATCGTGCACGTCGTGCGCGGTCGTACCCGTACTCGGACACATAGAGAAGGATCGCAGAAAGCGCTTTCAGCGGTTCCAATCCGGGCTTGTCACATAAGAGTGGCCTGTACAAAGGAAGGGAATGTTGAAAAGGACACGAGAAAAAAAACTCCAAAGAAGAACGATCTAAACGCCTGAAGAAGAAACTGAAAAGGGTATTGAAAAAATCGAGTTAAAGGTTCGGGAGGAGGTTGAATCTGCGCGGTAAATTGGGAGTTGGTGTTTGTTATGGTAGAAGTGTGAAGCGATTAAAAGTGTATATGAAAAAGGCCCCCCCCAGGATTAAAAAAGCGATATCAAATAAACGGATCCGAATTAAATAGGATAAGCAAGTAGTGGGCGTGAGTTGGTGTGAGCGGGCAAGAAAAGTTTCCAATGCTAGCCTTCAGCCGTGGCTAGACCGTTCCCGCTATCCATTATGATAGAATCCCCCAACTCCTTCGCACGCACGCCGAACTTTGATAAACCCCATCTCACAGAAGCAAGAAATCTGATCATATAGAAAACAGAGCGGCCTATCATAAACAACTAATCAGTTCCCACGTCCCCCGGCAAATTTCAACATCCCGGCAGGAGAAAGGGGTAACTCACAGCAATCAAAGCTCCAAACAATGCCACCGTTGAAGAGAGGGTGTTTGCGCTACTGGGCTGGTCGCTAGTGCCTGTTGGTACCGCTGGGGTAGTATATGTTGGCTCGGCGGTGCCGTTCGTGATTGGGGTTACCGGGTGTGCGGTTTCGCTGGCGGATTGTGCATTTGCACTGACAGCGAGGATGACGAGCAGGAGAAAGAACAATAGTGCTCTGGTGAAGAGGGATGAGGAGGATGTTGAGGCGGCCATTGCTAATTGGTTTGTTGTAATTAAGGGTGGATATGGGTGCGGTAGATGGTATGGCGGAGTAGCAACTCGGGGAAAACGGTCCGATATAACTTAAAGCTCTGGAGGAGAACGAGAGCTGGCAAATGCAGTAGTAGCGAGAGGGAGAGTTTGTTTGTCAAGCAAATAAACTAACTCGAATAAAAAATAATAAAAAGTAAAGAAAGTAAGAAAAGACGGAATACCCCTTCCAAGAAGCGACCGATGAACGAACCCAGCTGCGTGCGATATCTCAATCGGAAAGGAAGAGGAAAGATAAAAGGAGAAAATAAGAAGGATGGTCCTTTTTTTTCTTTCAAGAAAGAGAAACAAAACGCTTGATGGGGGGAAGGAGCGGAGGAGGAGGAAGAAGGGAAGAAGAAAAAGCACAAACCCCGTCAAGGGTGAAGGGCGGGAATTATATGTCTGAAGAGAAAAGGAAGGGAAAAGGAAGGGAAGGGAAGGGAAAGCTGCTGGGCTAGCGTACAAGTAGAGAAGAACTTGATCAGAAAGGAGGAAAAGAGTGTGGTGCTGCTCAATAGCGTTTAGCGCAGCCGGTGGTACAGTAGCAGGTTTGGTACGGCACTCACCCTGAGCAGAGCCATCGAGTTTGGCTTTAGGCCAAGCCACCCACCACTCAATAGGGAGGAAAGGTCCGCGAATCGAACACAAGCAAAAAGCCAACCGCCTCAGGGGCTTTTTGTGTTGCCGTGTTTTTTCTGCTCGAGTACGAACGAGTACTCCTACAGCACCGGGAGCGATATCGCAGTCTAAAATAATCCACTCTTCCCCGGATTCGTTGGACGGATTCCTTCTTTGGGCAAATATGTCAAGCCACGACCCATTTTATTTTATTTTGTTTTATTTTGCTCCCCCCGTGTACAGTACTCGAGTACATACATACAAGTTCGAGTACTCGTACATTACCGCGTTGTGGATTTGATCCACTTTTGAGATTCGATATAAACAGTCCCGATCGATGGTGATCCGCCGTCTGAGGGATTCTTCGATTGACGTGAGTGATTGAAGGCGCTCGAGCAGCCTCGCTGCGAATGCCACCTTTTCGATTGACTGTCTGTGGACAAGATTTTCCTTCCATTGATTGTTCACCGAGTGGTTTATGGCATTTCTCCGCCCTTGCTGGTCCAACCCCCTTATGTTTGCCTGCTCATGAGGGAAGAATTAGACTATGCAGTGACCGCTAAGAGTATCAGCTGTGCATTACCGGTAACGGTGCGGCAGTGAAAAGATCTCGCCACAAATTAATTGCTCCGGTAGTAAAACTTCAGCCTCTTGCTTTGCCTGGTCTCCCCCAGCCGCTACAAATTCGTTGTCATCCGTCATACCTACCCCATTCTGCTCTTCTCACCTGCCACATAACACTAAATAAATGAATTTATAAATGCGCAACCACAATCGTAATAATAATAGCAGCAATAGGCATCACAATCGAGACTCCCCTTGATCCCCTATGTAAACCCAGATACCATTTTCGTTCGTAAGGGCAGGCACCGCTGCCCCGACCACCTCCTGCGACACTGACAAATCCGCTCCCCATCAAGCTCCGCATCCTCGTCATGGTTTCGAGTTTGTAGCGAACCTTATCAACGGAACACGAACCGGTCGAGCGACATTTAATCCTTTCTGCGAGAAAATAAGGGGGAAAAAAAAAAAGAAAATGGAAAAAAAAAGGTAGGGAACTTGACCGATTTAGCCGAAACGTGATACGGTATCCGTTCTCTCTATTGTGCGAGTAGACACCGGGGAGTTGAGCTGATGTGGGTGGTGAGGTGAGGTCTATGATACTCCACTAAACTAACTGGTGATATAAGTTAGTATCCAGGCAAGTTACCGGTATGATAGGGTGAAAAAGATCCTCGCTGCCAGGAATTTCTTCCAACAAGTAGAGCATGATACCAGGTGTGCAGTTGTAGTTTGTAGTGCGGGCAAAATGATTTCTTTTGGAAATAAAGAATCGAGGATTGCTTCCCTTGTGCGCTCTTGGTGCTATCTGCAGTACGCGGGTACGAGTGCTTGTGCTGTACTAGTACTGTATTCCATCGCAGATCCCGTTCCTAATCATCCACCTACCGTACTTTCGCAATCAATCAGGGGCTATGATAGAGGGAGAGGGAAAGATCAGTCTAATTCAGCCAACGTCATAGTGATATCTACTCTTGGAATAGGGCCGGACAATGAGAACCACCCCCGTTTGACAATTCTCAGATCAGGTCAACTTCAAACTATCCTAGCTCGACATCCACAACCCCCTAAGGGCAAAAGGTTGGGTAACAGTTTTTATTTTATAATTATCGAGAGAACTAAGGCAGGATTTAGAGAAAAATTTCCCTTTCTAAGTTGTGAGTTCCATAATATCAAAGGAAATTGAAGTTCAAAGATTACATTAAATTATGTAGTCATAGAAAATCTACTAGATAGACGGGAATATCCAGTTTCAAGGGAGAAACATTAATATAATAATATTATTATTATGGTAAAATATTGAATTGATTTGTATATATTTAACAATATTAGTCATACTACTTTTACAACTACCTAGCTACATAACACAACAACAAGTATGATAATAGAGAAGAGATCTTATCAGTATAGTAAGTTCTAATATTATAAGCCTTTTCAGGCAAATATCTGTCTATAATAAAGATTCAAGATCTTAACTAGTCTTAATATCTCTTAAACTCTAATATAAACAAACAGTATATTCTGGTATTTTTTCTGAGATCCAGTAATACTCTCTATATTTTATAACCCAATATGCAGATCTTAATACTAGTAAGAAATACTACATTTTATTGTATTTTTTATATCTTATAGTTTAGTAAATAGATCATTATACTAATTGAATTATCTACCCCAGTCTTATGTAATAGTTAGCATTCTGAATATTCTCAGTATTACATGCATTGGATGTCCTGGATTTGCAAATTGTAAACAATTATTTTTAATAATAATATAGAAATCTAATTTGAGACATTATAGAGAAAAATGTAATCTTGGTTTTTAAGGTCTTTAGTTCTTGAAAATCTCTAAGTTTTGACATTATGAGTTTAGGTATTTAAATAGTTACTACAGTACTATATTATTATGATACTATTAAATTCATTTTTTATACATATTTTTATTTATGATAGCTTAGAGAGGAGATATATGTTGAGGGTCTGGGGCTTTTGTTATCCATTTGGTTGATAAGGTTTGCATGTTTATTTTTTGTAACCTGCTCACTACATTCGTTACTATGGTTCCGGCCGTCTATACACAACACCTCGAGCGTTGCATTGGGGGACGCCTTGGCATCAACTTAACATAATACAAAATTAGGGCATGTTCAAATTAGGTTGCAAGTATGTTATCTTAATTTTTATTTTTATTTATTATTTTTTATAATACTTGTACAGTCCTGTCCGGAAAGTCTTCACACCCCTCCATGGCAACCGATCCCACATGATACCCCAACTTCCAACTTTTTCCAATAAATCAGAAAGTTTGTGAATAAAATAATAAAATTTACTTTTAGATTGAGAAATATCCTGAGTAAAATTTTATGTAAGAATAAAATTAAAATATATTTAGTTTGTGCTACTATAAGTTGATGCTAGAATCTGTGAATTTTGGTAGAAAATTTCAACAAAAACTATCTATTATATACCTTGGGCTCAAAGCTATGAATAAAAGATCTAAGAGATAAAAAGATAGATATTAATACTTAAGATATTAGAGATTATGTTAGATCAAATAATGTGTTATATAAATGTCAAGGTGATCATAAATGTATGAATTTATCTCCATTGACTGAAGTATTTTAAATAAGCTACTAAATCTAGAAGAATTTCTATTTGCAGCTCTAAAATTGCTCATGTAGGAAGTAATACTTCCTAAAGATTATAATAAATCATTTTTGAGATTATCTAGCACTGTTAGGTGCCCAAAGACTGCAACTGAAATATCCTTTATAATAGTTAGAAATAGTTATCAAAGTTGCCATTTACAGACTACAATAACAGGATGGAAGATTGATCAAAAAATATATTATACTCTGGACTTGATCTATAGTTAGGGGGTAATTACTTTGATAGTATAAACATATATTTAAAAGAATTAAAACATAGTAGTATTTTACTCCAAGAAAGACATATTAATATTCATCCTAATATTATCAATTTTGATTTCCAGAAACAGACAATGACCCAAATCCCTATAAGATGTATGTGTTACATTCTTGTATATTCCTAAAAGCTATTATTTATGTTTTATTTCCAATTAATAGATATTCTTATCTAAAAATAGAGAAACTAGATATGGGATTTTTGGAGTAAAATGCTTGTATGGAAAAATCTTAACTAAATAAATTATTTTTGATCAGATCTTTATACATGTATTATATCCTAATTCACAATTACCTAGATATTACATATATTTAATATGAAATTATTATCTTAGTAGGTTATAAAGATAAAAAATATTTTATAAGGCTTATTTATAGTAAGTGCATTTTAGTTAGTACCCAAACATACTAGTCTGTAAACTGTATTTGATGATAAAATTTTACAATAATTTCTAAAAATACTCCTTATAGTTTATATTTTACTATGTATTTAAATAGAATCAATTCATTGATTTATTGTGGACATTTGGTTCATTAATGTTCGCTTGGTTGAATTGGCCAGGGGTGTGAAGACTTTCCGGACACGACTGTACATCAAAATTCTATCAATATCATAATATCTATTCTAACCTCCATGTTCTACTATACATACTCTCTTTTTTTCCTTCTTATGATAATTATTTGAGATGTCCGCCTTATTGTCAGCAAACCAGAATGTTAGAAAATAAACCAGAGATATATTATTTGAGTAATAATAGATGCCTACCATTTTGGTAAGGTATATGGTTCAGAATGGTATAAGCATCTGGTCTATAAAAAAAAAAAAAGAAAAAAAAAAAAGAATTTAACATCTTTTTCTTGCCACCTAATTTGAATTTACCCTAATGTTGTGTGCTATTAAGTTGATGCCAAGGCGTCCCCCAATGCAACGCTCAAGGTGTTGTGTATAGACGGCCGGAACCATACATACTACCGTAATGCTCACTCCTTTTGTCCCTTTTCATTATCTAACTCTCCCGATCTCTAAATGCCTGTCCCTTGTACTATATCTAAGATATGATAACGAAATTTTTGTGTGCTTTTGTCCTGCTCCTGCTTTTCCCTCACCCCTCTTCCCCCCGCCACCCCCTCCCCTTGGCCTAGCAAGCCCCAGAAGGCAGTGCATGAGTAAGCGTGAGACTGAACAGTGTACCGTACCAATCCTGTGCTATGGCGTCCACCCACCAACCAACCAGGCTTCACCCAAACCCACAATCAGCTAGAGCAGTGGTCCAGCGGGCACACTGAACTGCACTTGACAGCACCGTTGACCTAAAGCATCTATTCTATTATTATCCAGCGAAGATCAGCGAATACTCGTTCATGTCAATCCGCAAAGAGGAAGGAGTTCTTTATCCGATAATCCAGTGGCGGGTATACGAGTACTCGAGCATTTGGGTGCCGTGCAAGTGAGCACTGTAAATGTGCGGGGTGGGGACAGGAATGATGCATAAGGCACGAGTTATTTTACCCATGCCGTATGGTATTGGTGCGGATCTCCCGCTGCCACCTGGATGGTAAAGGTTTTACTCAAGTTAGTGCTTGGTGTCGTAGACGCTTTACTCTCCGTCTGACCTATCGTTTTTTCAGATTTCCAGGCTAGCCCAATATCGTATCCTACCGGCACAGTAGGGGTCGAAGAGCGAATAGCCTCTAAGATACACAGCACTTATGGGAAAGCAAAAGATAGCAGCTTTTAACCCGGGTATCATACAATATCGTAGTGCCACCCACCCCTCCTGTATTACCTAACCCATCCACTAACTGACTCGCCCGAGGAATCTCTGCCCTTATCTCACCTACTGCGCGATACTCGAGTACCGTACTTTATCGCACTTTCCCGCATGCAGCGATCTCCACAAGATTAAATCACCAGCTACGAGTAGGGAGGACTTCCAACCCACCACCACCATAATGCTATTCGTTACGACCTACGCACTTCCATATGATGGTACCGCCCTCGAGGGCAATGCAGCTCCAGGATCTCAGTTTAACTTCAAGGCTTAGACTAAGCTTAAGCTGCCACGCGTCGGCCATAACGTTGAGGGGGTTTCGCTATGTGAGCCTAGCCTGGTGCTGAATTTGGAACACGTTATGTATTCGACAGGCAGAGCGCTAAATTATTTACACTCTTTATCGCAGGGAGGCTGGACTAGTCCCACTACCAGTACCGTAGACCATTATGGCTCCTCGGGGCGGTAACCGGTGCGTTATGCAATGGGGCGATCCGCCCTCGTTTTGGTTCTTTTTTGGAGAAAGAAGAGAAATCTTTGCGCAGTTTTTCGTGGATGGGCGCAGGGAGAGGGGTGGGTGGTGGCCTCGGTGACATGTGTGGAAGTTGTTTGGTTATAGACTATGTTAGTATGATATAATATCATGCATGGTGAGAGGATAAACCTAACCCTAAGAAGTGAGTACATATCATGCATGGGATTTTCTTTGGAATGGATTGATTGATGTTTTACGATGGGATCTATGATAGTAGAGGTATGATATCGATCTCGTACGGGGTTACTGGGCTGTCGTGTTGCCAATTTCTAGTGTTTTTTTGAGCGGGATGGACGGTCAATATTATAATTAAATTTTTATCCTAGCCGTGCAATAGGGCGGATGGATGCGGTTTTACTAAGAGATTTCGAACAACGAGTGAGAGACTGTGAGTTAGTGGAGCAGACAAGCATTGGACTACGGTCTGGGAAAACCAACAAACAAGCGTCTGAGTCATCCAGTAGCTTCCCCAACCACCTCTCCTTCTTCTATCATACCGGTATCATATCAATTACGGTGTATACAATAGTCTCTAGGCCCACCAACCTACATCTATGTCCAGCAGCAAATCGTTAACCCCTCTGCCACCTCCCCCATACAACCTAGGAAGCCTAGGCTCTGCTTTACCAGCTTCGCTGAGCGGCCTCCATGGATAAATCCCACGTTTTTTCTAGCCGTGTACCTATCTCCTTATCTTATCAAAAAACAAGAACAAAAACGGAACAGAAATACCATGCTAGTGTAGGGGGGAGGATAATGCGAATATATTAATTAAATTTTGTTGAATTAAAATTCAGATCAAAAAACCCTTTTCGACTCTTGGTTTTGTTTAGAAATTTTTCTTTCACAAATTTTCAGCACGATCTCTGTGTTTGTTTTGATAAGAGTGGATCGGTGTAGGGTTGACAAAGGGGAGATTTGTCCCTAGCTGCTGCTCAGCGGGGCTGGTAAAGCAGGCTCTAGGTTTCATAGGTTGCTCCCCCATACAACCCCCACACACAAACCCCCCTCATAAGCCTCTGACCAAACTACCGTATCATATGATTCAGCTTATGATATTCCTCACAACTCCATCAAATCCACCCTAACCCCCTACATTCTCAAACATATTTTTAAACTCCCTCCAATCCCCTCCTGCATGCATGGTGCCACCCCCGAATCGCGTCTTCGAAAACTGATATCCCACCGAGCGGAAAGCTACTTCTACACAAACATATCCCGTCTTCTCTATCCTTCCGACACCACAAGGTACCCCCTCGCTATGAGGTTGCAGGGGAACATGCGGATGATGTAGTCTTACCGGAGGACTCGACCATAGACTTCCCGCTGTAAGCCCCAAATACACTCCCATTGGGCAAGACCCACTGGATGATCCACAGCATCGTGGGTTTCCACACAACATTACGGAATCACGGGGATAGCCCACTAATCCCCCCAAACGAAGTCCCGGAACCGGACACGGCAGAAGGCATCTAGGCAGAGCGTGGTACCGGTGCCTCGCCACTGGCAATGAGGAACACACAGCTTTGGAAGATTCTCGGAAAGAGCTCACATAGCTAACCCCCTACACCCTACCCGTCACCGAGAGGCTCAAAACCGAGGCCTTCGGAAGGATACGGTAAAGGGACTGGCGTACAATTTTCTACTGCCGTATCCCATGAAGACGCCCGCAAGGAGAAATGTGCCCTGTATGATTTCTAATGCATTGGTTTCCGCCCGGGGGTTGTGGATTGGGTATATTTTCTTGGGACGGCGGTGAGCGGGGGGGAATCTGTGGGGGGGGCAGAAGGGGGGGCTGTTGGGTGCTTACTTTGAGGAGGTGGAGAGAGTCCTTAAGGAGGGGACGTGGAGATGGGAGGGGATATACATCAGAGGTGTTGTTGGGAGTATGAGTGGGCGGCGGTAGATGGACACCTCGGAGGAGGTTTATGGCAGGGTGGTAGGGGAATTCGGGGTGGGTTGAAAAGAGAGTTAGGGAGGTCAGTCCACGTGTGGGAAGGGGGGTTGTGATGTTCTGTGCTCTAGTGAATACTGCCATAGAATTTCTTGGGGTGTGTATACTCTCGCAGATATCCTAGCTGGTATAAACCTTACTGCCTTCATACTACAAGCCCTTGAGTGGAGATAGAACGCCAACAAACCCAGAGATGTCCGATAATCACAAACAGTCACTCGAAGAACACTTCTTTAGGAAGTATCGATATTTCCCGCCCTAGAATCATTTCGATGCCCAAGGTATCATAACTTGAAAGGTTCGCATAAAGATATTTCTTCCTCCCCACCGCGGATACCCATCCCCTCACCCCGCTAAATAGGCGCACTATAGTATCTTAGGTACTTCTAGAGATACTTCCGGAAGGGCAGTCTCCTGCGCGAGTATCCTCGCAGAGAGTGGAAGGCTGCCATGAGGGTCTCTCCCCCCATGCCTCAAGGGATGCTGTGAGCGTATTACGCATATCCTATCCGAAAGGATGAAGTTTCCCAGGTCCCTTGCACCCTAGAGCATAACTGTTGGACAAGTTTTCCTAAACTTACTTCATCGCTAGTCGTCACTTTCACCTTTCACCGATCCCTTCGTCTGCTCGCTTAATAAGGTCTGTTCTATCCTAATAGTCTTTCACTATTTTCTTCTCTCTCTTGAGGTACTTTGGGCTGAAGATGAGGGGGGGAACCCAGTAATTTAGAATTCCCTAGGAATTCCTTGACGATTTCGAAATTCTTATTTTGAGGGCACTGTTTTATCCCGGTGCCGTGCGGGACATAGGGGCAATCACCAGGACCACTCACTGGTGACGCATTTGAAGATATCATACCAAAAGAGCAGATAGACCAATGCAATGCAAGTATCAACAGCGTTAGCGACGTAAACAAGTTCAAGACTCACCCAAACCCAACGGTAGGCGATTGGATGATTGGGGTATATGGGAGCTTTGTTCTTATCGTTTTGCTCTCGCTGGTGGAGGAAGATGCACTGGGGTTTCACACTTGTACGGAAAAAGCTACCGATGCCAACACTCCATGCGAGTCCCGATTCCGGGCAGTTTTGATTTCCCCGTGAAGATTTCGGTCTGGAGTTACCGGTTGTGTCGATAGTGGAGTTGATCAAGGCGGGAAAATATAAATATGCGAGTGACGGCGTGTGAAGATTTCAAATTGATACCGCTGACTGAAGGGAACGATGCCACCGCGAGAAATTGCGGGCAGGAGATCACGTGGGAAATGCCGCGAAATTATGGCACCAGTGCGTACATGACATGGTGGAGTGAAAGTTTCCAGGACCCTGGTGCATATCGTCATCTTTAGGGTACAATAGTCGAGTACCGTACCTGTACAATAACGCTCCCCCCTCAAGTAGCGCTCCTCTCCGACAACAGTACCCTCCACCCGGAGCCTAACTGAAGACGGTTAGGTGAGGCTTAGACATAGTAGATTGAAATATTTTACCCATAAGGCATGAAAACAAACCTTTTAAGAAATCTTAATTTTCCCATTTAGCCACATAGGATGACCCATTATCATTTGTTATCATCACAGAAGTTCCCTGTCGTGGATTGGTACTCTAGCTCTGGTGTAGTGCAGTAATATGCATGGCCAAGCTTCTCGAGTGGAAGAGACCAGTTATCCACATCCATCTTCCAGGTACTGTTTCCCGACCTTGGCTTAGAATACAATTCAATCTGCCTTTTTTCCTCAATTTCTTCAGCAATCCCATATAAGTCCTGGATCTTGATCTCGTAACCTTGTGATCCATCTGGAGGTAGGGCTAATCCACCTCGTTTGAACAAGTATATGGTGAGTGGACTCTTTTCAGTATGAAATTTCTCATGAGTCTAAGATTGCTGAAATAAAGTTGGAAAGTTTAAATGAAATAGAGTCTGTTTTCTTCCAGGATAAATAGGTGTAATGGTCCTTGGAGAGTGATATTACAGAAGGTTAGACCTGCACTCTCACTACTATTAAGAAACTACTGGATGGAAGTAACTGGTAGGTACAAGGTATACCTATATGAGGTAACTTACATCTGGTTAAGTACCTTAGCTGGACATGTTCCAGTGTTCCTGGAACTTGAAAAAACTGCCAATTATGACAATTTGCAATTATTTTTGGTTGCCAGCTGCAACCTACGTTTTGTTTATAGTATTATGAAGATTTGAAAAGCTCTGGACTTCCAGACACATCCTAATCTAAGCTGAAGACCCTTTCTGGTGGAATTCTCAGCAAACATTAAATCCAATGCCCAGGAAGCTCGCACAAAGGCGAGAGTTCGTTACAATTTTTCCAACTAGTCTCATAGCTCCCGTTTCCGGATAACCTTGCTGACAGCTCTTTAGCTGAACAAAAAGAGCATATGTTACCAGTCTCCTAACCAGAACAAACACACCTTTATCTCTCCCTTCCAATGTTTGCTCACTATTTCACCAGCTCCCTCCAAAGGAGCCCGATCCACCCCATCCCTTTCCGCACTGTTTAACGTTATCCCACTCCTGCGCTCGGTATTTCTTACATCACAACAATGTTCCATTCTCAGGTACTCCATGCCTGCGTTTTTTTCACAATCTCTTCGACGTCTGCTCTACTCTACAGTGTGGCTTTAGAAACCCCCAATAGCTCCTGTTCGAACTGCAAGCGTTACCCTGTGGGCTCCGTGGTCGATCGAGAATCCGACGTTTCGATACCGGCAATCCTTCGCTCCCGCTCGATTGCCATGGGGATGGGTCTGCAGCGAGATGTTTCGGTTAGTGGCGGAAGTAACGGTAGTTGATATAAGATTGCTTGCACGGTAGAGACGTGCCGAATTCAAAAGGCGATTGGCAACAGGGAGGTAGCAGCATCTGTTCACCAACATGTTGTGGATGAGGCCGCCCAAGTTGGCCGTCTTGACTGACTTTCTCTAACGCCCTCGTCAATGGAACAAAAGACAAAGGTCATCGGGGAGACAACAAGAGGAGTGGGAAGGAGTAGGAGGTGAAGAGGGAACAAAAGATCTATGATAGTATATTTAGACGTATTATATCCGGACTCATGGACAGAAATTACATCATACACCGTGCCCGTGAGCTGTATATACTTGTACCATTGATTCAGTGATCCCAAACGGCCACGACGTTGAAAAGCCTGAGCCAGTCCTGCCGAAACTACCGGTAGCCGCCCAAGCCCGGCGGTGCCCAGGCAATCCGAAGACACCTGTGAACAACAACCTGCCGGCTTTCCACGCCTAATCACTCGGAATAGGAGAATAAGAGCAACACATGTTCCTGGTGCTATATATCCCGCATAAGACAAATCTATGTCATCTACCGACCGACCAGCCACCACTATACCCACGATCTGCTCAACCCTTAGACCGTACTACCTCAGTACAAACCATACCGTTCTTCGCACAACTCTTCAACCGCCCCGGATGAATATATATTAACCGGATGATTTTGTCATGATCGATTAGCCCTATTGAATAATAAAATCTTTCTTATGGCTGAAACACAAGTGCTCACTTGAAACCTCGACCTGCAGGTGACTCAGGCTGGGCCCGCTCTTGGTTTTGAAAGGCGTCTTTCCCGCATTCCGGCTGTACTCAAAGCCTGACGGACTGGCCGCTTGTGTTTACTGGTCTATCATATGCATCGACGCATGCGTGGTGCTTGCACGAACAAAAATTCCACCCTTTCTGTTCGGGTTTATCCCTTCTATATTTTCCAAAGGGGGACCAATTGAGGTCGACGTTACCCAAGGCTACCACCCCATCGGAGTTTCAGCTGGTAATTTATCGAATGTAAGTCATGGTTCACCTCTCTTCCCGGAAGCTGGTCATCCCGGATGGGCTTGTCGTTATGGCGTATTTGGCAGCGCTGATCCTACACTTGTTAGAAAATCTTACCGACCCTAACCTAGCCAATACGAAAAGAATGGCTCCTGATGAATCCCGTTCCAGCGAGAAAGTAGGTACATATGCTATGCCACGGCCACAAGATGCGCAGTGCATAATATGCCTACTTTGTCCCGCAACGAACAACCCAGTTCCTTTGACAGGGAGGATCGCCCCTTTGGAATCATAGAGCGTCACTCATGCGCTGACAACTCTACACACTGCACGTCGATCAACATCATATCCCGCCATCCTCGAAGAATCGGCAACCCGGGTCATAGGAACTGAGCATCCAGAAGCTTCGGTGATACTGATAGAATGGCTATGACCTAAAATCATTGGTGTAATTCGTAAGTATATCTTTCCAGAGTTGCAGTTGCCCTTCCCGGCCCCTGTACCCCCATCGATAGCGAGAGGCCCACCAGATGCATGGCCCAGGCTACTCACACTCCTAGTAAATGCAAGAGTGGGGATGTCGCACTTATAGCTCGGCCATCGGGAAGAATAATTAATCTCGAGTTGCAGAAACCCCTCAGTTGCCAAATCGACGCCAACATTACACGCCTGGCTGAGGAGCTCCAAGGCCCTAACGACCTTGCATGTACACCTCTTCAGCTAACTCATACGTGGCCTCATCCTCCAAGCAGTACTGAGGGCACTAGCAGCGAGCGATTTCTCTTGAGAGTGCTGGTAGATGCATTAAGATCCAAGTACCTCATTCCCCACTCCGCCACCCGCACGGGATGTGCGTACGGGTAGTAGCCTATTAGGAGTTCCTGGGTCGTCAGGTGCCCGCTGATTAGATATTTGCGCTCGGCCGCAAAACCTTCCGGCGATAATAGCTTGGGCCCTGGGAGGACCAACAGCTTTTTTGCCGGCGCTTTATCTTGCAGTAGGTGATTACCGCAAATCAACCGAATCGGATAGCTGACTTGTTCCAATATCACCAGATTAGGTGAGCTCTAGATCACTAGTACACGGGGCAGCGTGGATACATACGGGTATATACATTATAGCCCAAGCAGAAGTGTAAGTAATCTGGGGGAAAAAAGCCAAGGCACGCCGAACCATCAAGATGCCTCCTTGACTTCCTTCAAGTTGCCATCAATCCACCCTTGAGTCGGAGGGGGGCTGATCATTCAGCTCCAGATGGGAATATCTTTTATGCCCTATCCCGTCCATAAACACCAGCTCTCTCCCGTTACACCATTGAGTGACACGGTTAGTGCTAACCTTGCATGATCGAGGCGAGTGATATATTGTGATTCCGTGCCCAAGGTGCTCTCCTCCAGACAACTAGTTGCGCGTCTTTTCAGCTGGCTTTGAATGGGTCTTGTATTAAATCCACCCACACATCCAACCTGCCGCTCAAGCACTCCTGTCCGGTGGCCATCCGCCTCTAGTACACTCAATCGGGCAATGTTGTCCTTTCCGTGACCCGAGGATCGATCTGAACAGCGCCCTATGCAATCACCGGTTATCACTCCCGCTAAACAATTGGATTGTTTAATGCTGGGACTCGCCTTGCAGTTTCTTTTTCCGGCAGATTTCTCGAATTACATAACCGATTATGACCTTCGAGCGATGATCAGGGGGCAGAAGGAAGGCGTCATTTCACATAGGTAAAATGGGTTGATCCTTCACGAGAACCCGATCCAAGTTCGGTCAAGAGCGAATTCTGACGCTTTTATGGACGAACCCCATGACCGGGAATTCCCGGTGGATTTCTGCCCTGAAACGGAGTCCCCGACCCCGGTGACAATTCCTTGAAGCCTAGGACCGCTCCAGGTGGCTGCCTTCATAAATTAAATTATGGTCCCGCGAGAATTTATAATCATGCGCCCGCCATTTACGTATCACAAGTAGGTAAGCACTTCTGAAGCACCTGGAAATTCCCACGCGATGACCAGGATGAGGGATTCAGCGTTGGCCGTTTCAACCTTCTTTTTTTCCCTCCTTTTTTCCCAACAGAAGGACGGCTGCCAAACCAGCCATAGAGAACCTAAAATGCATTATCAAAGCAGAAATGAAAAAAAAAAAAAACTCCCTCAGCCCGATTCCGTGGCGGAACCGGCGATCCTGATCTTTATAATCTCCGTGTATACGTGCCCTCATTGTGTTCATGCGAGACAATATCACAAAACCCCCTTGTTAGACGGTGCCCCGCGCTGGTACAGTACAGTACGGGTACAGAAAGAAAGGAGGGAAAAAAAATAATAATTCGGATTTTGATCTGTAACTGTATGTATGTGTTTTCATGTAGCACGCTGCAGCATGCATGAAGCCCCTTCCTTCCTCCCTTCCTCCCCCCAGAGCAGACGGGACACTGAAGGTGGAAAGTGGGGGGGTCCAAGGCCATCGTACCGCCAGTTAAATCCACCCGTTGGAAGAAATTAAGCCAACAGTCAGTGGAAAAGAAAAGAGGTAGACTACCGTACCGTAGGTGAGAAATTATTACTATAGACATCCGCACAGTGGAGGAAGTCAGGAACCCAACGATGAGGCCTCCCTAAAGTGCCGTATTCGTTCGGCGATGGTGTAGAGAATTTTTTCGATGAAAAAACAAATTGCCGGGAGGTGCCCCTGCCGAAATCCGGTTGGCGATTTGCAGAGTTGTTAGCTTGTGTTACGGACCATCAGAGGAGGCTCGGAACGAGTCCTCGAGCACACAGTGAGTATCCAGGGTCTGGTCTTGTTTTGAATACTTAAATCCTGATCCCGACGACGACACGCGATCTTTATCGTTACTAGGGCCCAGAGCTACGCACAATATAATAATAATAATTATTATAATCAAAATAAATAATTATTATTGCTTTTTTTTCTTTTTTTTTTTTTCTCCCTCCCCCTTTCTTATCAGAAGGGCTTAGGTGATCCGGGCTTATCTTGCCTATCTTCGAAAACTGGCATGGGGGGGGGCTTCGCGAGAATCCCGGTTAATCCAAGGGGCAATAGGCGAGAAGTGACAAGAGGCGGGCTGAAGTATGGAAGTGGGAAATGGGAAGTGGGAATATGGTAGGAGGAGGGGAAGGGGAACTACTGTATCGAGATATGGAGCAAAGGCGTGGATATAAATTATTTCTCTATTATAGTAACCATCGTCGAAACACACACTGCGACTTTGCGGTGCCAGTACAGTACAACACTGCCACTCTTCTGATACATTAATTCCTCCACAACCCCGTATGCTCGTTGCCCCTGCCTATGCCCAGCAAAGTTTTGTATTCGCATATCGCTATCATCATCACCATCGCCATCACTAGAGATCGTATGAATCTCAATTTAATCTATGACACTCTGCCCTATTGAACTTTTTCTCGAATTGCTTAGGTCATGTATGATATCTCTGGTGCTGTACGAATACCGTACCTGTATATCTCTCCCCCTGTGACACCCACACACCATCCAATCTTCAAAGGCTCACCCGCAGCAAGCACAATACCGGCACCGCATCCCGTCTATAAATAAATTCTGGTTTTCAGCTATGACATTACGATCCTCTACGAGTACACAAGCAAAGTATGATACCGTATTATACACCGACCACCATAATACTCCTAATACGGTTGACTTGAAAACTTGGACACCTAAGGACAATGCCGCCAAAAACAGCCCAAAAAACCCGACTCCGACAATGAAATCCATTACTTCTCAAAAGGCCTTGGAGGAACTTACTGAGTAATTAAGACACTGCAAATTAATATATAGCCCCAGACTTGATAAACTCTTCTGTTCCGTTGACATCTCAGCCCCACCCGCATTCTAGGGGTATCCGAGTTATCATCCTCGCCAGAAGCACCATAATAACACAATACGAGTACTGTACTGTACCGCACAGCCCCAGATAAAACAAGCAAAAGATACCCCCATAAAATCACATATTAGATAACCCCTCTCCCCCCCCTCCTCCTCTCCAGCCGAAAAAGAAAAAAAAAACAAACACCAAGGGCAAGCACGACACACCGGCCCGGCCCTCGCCACGTTCTCCCCTCTTGATTTATCACTTGCTATCCAACTACAATACAACACCGGCACCTACAGTACCCAGAACAAGCAAATAGTACAAGTACACTACCAGCACCAACGGTACCCAACATCCAGGATTCGCAAAACATGTATCGCAAAAAATCACCCTATCCGGGGCACTTTAAACCCAGACCCCTATTTTCAGATCTCTCCTGCTTGTTACGAGTACGAGTACAATAGAGTACGAGTACAATAGAGTACGAGGCGGTACTCACGTTGTACATGTAAGCATAAGTCCGTCTGTTGACCTCTTGTCCTGCCGGTCGAAATCGCGTGTGATGTGGGTTTTGCAACACGGTAGGCCAGACGCTAATTTTTAGTAGCTGTAGTAAACAGTCTACCATTCTCAGAATCTCAGTGGCCTAGAATGCACTCGAGTCGACTAGAGGTAGCTAGACGAGCTTGCTCCCCGTGCCCGGTACTGCGCTCGCCACTGCTGATATAAACATATGGCACCCGGCCGAGAAGGAACAGGAACTGCTGTCAGTTGCATGAATGTGTGTCTGAATGTATGTGAACGGGAAAATAATTTGGACAGTACTGGTTTTCGCAGTACAGGACGGCACCGTGGAGCGCTGTTGTTCCATTGCCGTCCTCCCCTCCTTTTCTCCCAAAACGAGTCGGGGTTTGAGTGGTTATTGTCATGGGTTGGGTAGAGTTTATGCTCCCTTGTGACGGACGTACGCACGGATGGGCAGGCTGGAGTTTTGGTTATGATGTGATGTGATGCTTTGTAGTAATCTCACGCATGCCCGTTCCTTGTGTTATTTGGGAAAGGCGTATTCGCGGACGTGCGTATGGTATATGCTAAGATATTCAGATCTTGGTTACATCGGCGGGGGGATACAAGTAGATGTACGGTAGAGTAGCGTTTTCCGGACACGTGGGAACGCCGGCTAGGTGTAGGACAGCAGGAAAAGAAAGTATACAGGAAAGAGAAAAGGAAAAAAAATTAATAGCAACATCTAAGGCCTCTCATTCCTTTTTCATATTTTTTCCTTTTTCTTTTGTTTCCGAGGTTGGTACTATAACCTGGTACGAGTACTGTACACTAGCTTAACTTGGCGTATTTCGAATGTGATAAGGTTCGGGAGGAGAGAGAGGGTATTTAGATTTTGGCTGGGGGATTACCCCTCGTGTTCTAGGAGTCTGATGTCCTTTGTTTTGTCCCCTCCGCTGTGAATGCGGCGGCGGAGCTTGCCACATAATTTCGGTCCAAGCCAAGATTGCGTGACATTGTGTGTGTGCTCAATCTCCTACTGTATATGTAGATTTGAATACGCCAAGTAAAGGCGGTCTGTATCCATATTGTCCCTCTTCCCTTACCACTGTCTTTCCTGTGTGCTGCATTCTGCATTCAATCCATCCTAGAGAGTGAGGAACACGGGAGGAGGGGAGGGTCTCGAGTCTTAGTGGCGATGGGCAGATCCCCCGCAAGAGAAAAAAGATAGAACAAATTTGGTATGTCCCCTTTTGTTGATTGAAGTGAAGGTGAAAAATAATGTATCTCGCGGGGTGGGAGATTTCAAATCTTGCAAAAGATAAACCCCTAAATAGAGATAACATCTCAAGATACAAGTTGTGGCCGCTGCGCGATGGAGTAGCTATCTAACGATCTCCGTATCCAAAGTTTTGTTTGGTGGAAACATCCCACCACCACCACTCCCGAAACAAATTAACCCGCACCTTTCAGGCTAGCGCTTTTACTGTATCATAGATAAGACCCAACAACACCAACAATGGCAGTGGTGTACAGGCACCTGTGATAGGTAACATGGCTGATGTTCCTGGTAGAACATACAGTCTAGGTAAAAGTCAAGAGTGAGGGTGAGAGTGAGAGCTGGACCCAGATAAAGGACAGCTCTTAACAGCTAATGACCTGAACTCAATTATACCGCTGATTGCGCATTTCGAACGGGGGGGTGTTTCCCCGCGAAGATGAGCGGGATCATAGCAGGACTTTAAGCGATCAACTGATGTCCCCGGGAGGGGGAGGAAAGGCGCGCAGGGGTGACTACGACATCCGTAAAGCGCACAGCAGTGTTCTGTGCTGTAAGTCCCCCCGGGAACAAATTAGCCTTAGAAATTGCATTATCGAACCAGACACCTGTGGTCGTCAGCCAATTACTGTCCGTAGGCGTTTGCCCGTTCCTACTAGACACTAGGCCAATCATATTGGCAGGAGATTCACGTACCGGAGTTCCAACCTCTTTTTTTTTGTCAATCTATTTATTGATTTTTTTTTATAGTGCGGCTGTGGTTGGAAATATCTGACTGCAACCCAATGTTTCTGCGTCCTGCATTTATTGGTCACAGTGATGACTAGTCGGTGAGGTCCACACCCAAAATAAACGGGAAAATTCCCCGAGTAAACGACTTGACTGAGCTAGAAAATTCCAGTGGTTGCCTTAATTATGAAAAACCAGACAGAGAAAACAGGATCAAACGGTTGATTGGCTATATAAAGAAGGTGCGCAAGGCCTGGGATACCATAACTCCTGTCTACACACAAGGTTGACAAGGGGAGTCCCGTTGAGTATAAAAAAATGTCGATGAGGGAAATAATGACAGACACAACTATCCTAGCGCAGGAAGGAAGGAAAAAAAAAAAAAGAGAAAAAACGGAAATCCGGGCAAATCCGACCACTAGTATTTATTGCCCATAGAGATTTGGAATGATCCTGTTGCACGGACACATCTCCACAGCCGCCTGTAGATTTGGTTTTTCCTTGAATGGAGGGCACAAACGATATAACAGGAGATTCAACGGATTGAATTAAAATGTGTGAGCGATGTATTGAGGTGAATGGCTAGTACTCCTTCTGGAAAGTATTTTGAATTGGCTTCGATGACTATAGTATGATTAGTATGGTATGTGCCAAAGAGGATCCAGACGATCTTTGGGAAACCTACCTCAACTACATGAGCTCGTTAGCAAATTGGAAAACTCCAATAATTCACAATAAAAATGGAGGAAAGGAATCATACTGAATTTCTTTAGTTGCTCATCTAAGCTTGCGAGGTCGTCCTTACGCTTCTTGTTCTCCGCAATAAGCGCTTGCTTCTTGGCCAAAAGCTCTTTCCTCTGTTTTTCTAATTCCTCACGTACAGCTTTCTCGTTGTTTAGTCGCGCAATCATCAGATTGTGTGGGTTATCATTCTGGTGTTCGGGATTCAGAGCCAAGAATTCTTCCTCGGAGACTAAAGGCAGAGATGTGTACTGATGTCTTCGGAATATTAGCCCGGGTCAAGTGATAGTTGCGACAATAATATAACAAGAAAAGAAAAAGGTGGGGGGCAAGAGAAAGGGCGAAACATACGGAAATTCTCTACAGGCAGTAATCTCACCGCGAAGATGGCGTTGTTCGTAGTAGAGATTTTGAAGCTGTAGATGAAGACGATCGACCTCCCGGCGGACTTCGCTAGTAACCTCTTTGGCCTCACGAGCAGACATAATTGCCGCTCGATGTAGCCCCTTGATCTGGGTCAACAATGCATTGAGTTGCTTCTGAGTGCGTGATCGTTCAATCCGCTTATCTTCAGGGAGCTCTACGCCTTGTGTAGCTTCAATCATTGTGAGAATTTGGTGGCAGAGGAGGCGTGTACGGTCCGCCACAGCAAGACACTCCCGGAGAGCAGGGTCTGTGATGATTTCTTGGATGGTCATGATACCCTTGCTTTTCTCTGCAATAAAAAGTGGATGGCGGTTTTCTTCGAGAGTGTGTCGCTGTGGGTAGCGTAAAGAGGATGCGTGTGATGGCTGTTGGTGGAGCAAACAAGCAAGCGGTGAGTTTGGGGAGAACCAAATCACAAGATTTTCTCGGTGTTCTTGGCGAGCAGACCTTCTCGTTCTTGCTCCCCAAGAACCACAATTTTGACGCCCCACCCCCAATTTATTCCACACCTACTTGACTCTACCAATACTCCGCCCAATACTCTACCGCGCCTCAGCAACAACTTAACTACGCCGTAATCAATAGGTGCATGAGACATTGCTGCTTCTAGTGCAAATACGGTACAATGCAATACATTCGCTTCTTGAAAACCCCCCGGTTTGTTTACACCAACGACGGGCGCTCTGGGACAGTATTAGCCTTGGTCACTATCACATCAGACCTAGGAGAGTCCTTTTTCTTTCAGGATGTGGCCTTGACGGCCAAATTACTTGACGGTAAAAGCTGGACATCTTTGCCACTTTCGGTTACTAGGTATACCTGGAAAGCTGGCATGAGAACCCTGAAAATTGAGCTGGACCTTGTCATCAAGCAAAAGGAAATGTTCCACCGTGCTGTTGTACTCTCCGTCTCTAGCGAGCAATCTGCCGCCGACAATCTTTCGCAATTAGAAGCTGCCGGCTCATTAGTTCTCTCAGCATATAGCTCTCCATTTAGACCTTTAGGCGGCATCGAGGCCGAAGGGTATGTCGAACGGAGATTGACAATTGGCCGGAAAATGGCTTTACCGGTGTGGGAAGAAACCGGGGAGAGCATTGCCAGGCATATCTGGTATGTAAAGTAACCATCCTGATTCTTTTAGTGTACAAACTAACTCATATGCGCAGGGACGGAGGGCTTGCATTGGCAGCATATCTTGCACAGAACATTCCCACCTCTAAGGTTGATAATGAAGGCAAAAGGCTAGCTGCCCTTGACAAAATTCTCGGGCTACCCGAGGATCTTGAAGTTCTGGAGCTCGGCAGTGGGTAAACAGTCACCTTTGATATGGTTCAAACCGATAAACTTACATTGGAAGGTGCGGCATTGTTGGATTGGCTTTGGCCTCACTCTATAAGAATTGCCGCGTCACCTTAACGGATTTGCCTCTTGCAGAAGAGATTATCGTTAGGAACCTCAGGTGTTCAGGCTCGGAGGGAAACATAAACTTTAAACCGCTGGATTGGGATCAAAATATCCCAGAAAACCTCACGGCTAGGCCAATCAGGCTTATTATGGTTGCGGATTGCACATACAACTCCTCTAGCGCGCCCTCTTTGGTTCGAGCGCTCGTAGAGCTCTCCAGGAGGTCCCCGGGTGCGGTTACATTGCTTGCACACAAAAGGAGACACGATAGTGAAGACGTGTTCTTTCAATTGATGGATAAGTCATTTCGGAAAATTGAGCAAATTCAATACGCCCTGGGCACCGATTCTAACGAGGAAGCCACCAACGTGGATATTTACATATTCAAGTTATCTTGATACCTGCCTATCCTTCTCTGATCACCGTTCATTTTTGATCATCCCCATATCAGTCTATCACAGAAATTCCAGAAATCGATACTTTATTATGTTATCATGTAAAAATAATTTGTTACTAGTACCAGTATTCGAATCGATACTAGTTCGAATGACAAGGCTTCGGTACCCAAGGACCGGAACCGTTCCACCCACCCCGTGAAACACGGCAGATGAGAAAGGCCGGTTGGGTCTCATCGGGGTGTAAGACAGCATGAGAGCCAAATGCTCGAGCACTACTTGCGGTGCTGGTTCTGCAGCTAAGCTGCGGGTCAAGTGCACTTCTCACAAAGAAACCCTTGCCTTGGGCTTCCCATAGGTACCATAGATACGGTGCAGTAAGGTGCATGCGAGTATGGTGCGAGGACAGTGGTGTCACATGGGTATATTCTCTCTGGGGCATAGCTCTTGCGGCTCTAAGGCGCAGAGTAACAACCAATATCTGCTGTGCGAGAGTGGGCATCACCAGCGGCAGAGATGCGTCGGTTTGACGCGAATTCCTTTAATTCCGGGCGAGGGAATATCCATTCCTTCCAGCATTAGAAAAAACGTTCTCACCTACCATTCGAGGAATTCCCTGTGAAGTTCTGGTTGGTTGTTTGGGGATGGCAGAGAAAGGTTTCCCTTCCCAGATAAACTATGACACACCCTTTCTGAGCCATACTCTGTCTGGTAATGCTCGAGTGGACAACACTCCAATTGATTCCGAAACTTCACCCTTATCAGATACCGGAGCCTGCCTTTCACGGATTCCAGCATGCTTTTATCACCAAGTTCGATGTTCGTATTCTACTTTACACGTATCATATCGGAAATATTTCCTGATCCCAGCATAGGCGGTGACACGAGATGATTTTCTGGAATATTCATTCTGGGAAAAGTAATCAATAAACACCTAAGATGCGCTCCGCCAATTCTGGAATTGTAGCACTGCTATTGTGATGACCACGTGAGCAAAAATACCTGACCGCAACTCTTAAAAAGACGTCTAGGGCCTATTTGTGATGGCTTCGGCCAAACTTGTTCACCAGGGGGTTCGGCACTGGGAGATAGGAAAGAGACCGGAGAGAAAAAAATCAAGTAGGGGGATACATTTTCATATCCGTGGTACGGGTAGGGGTTGAGGAGGCTGAAAGTGACAAAATCTGCAAGGGCGATCGTGGAACTTCTGGAAGCCAATTTCTTGGTTCGGCGACGAATTCAGCCACCCAGATGGATTTTGCATGGGAAAAAATGGATTTTCCACGTTACAATTCTTTTTCCTACTCGCTAAGAGCTAGATGGCTTCGTTCCGGCATACAAGTACTGTAATCCTTGCTTCCCTTTCACCCCCTTTGTTGCCATTCAAGGACGAAGGATTCCTACTCAAGTAGGAGGGGGCTCGATGTATCAACAACGGGGGTTCAAGCTGCGAAACCTGACGACAAAACACGCGGGTACTCGTACTGGTATTATGGTTCACCTACATCCTTCGTTACCCGGAGGGGGGAATGACTGATATTGCGTGTAATATGCTGTTTCACGCGCACACCCACACAAAACTGATTCTTTGATTTGATGGAACCATCATCTTCTTCTCGTGCTGTATGAAGCCCGAAAAGGTATCTAGGGGAACAGATTTGTTGGTTGTTTTTTTCCTTTTCTCTTCTAGCTATGTAGCTGGTAACGGTACGGCAGTCAGCAGATCTTCCAGCTCCCCGGAAGACTGTCAATAAGTAGCGGTACTTCGTTTCTTTATCTCGTCGACGAAGTACGGTAGTCTCCTAGAGGTCACGTTTGTGATCAAGTTAACTTACCAAGGCAGGCCTTGCCATCAACCCTCTTCCAATACCGGTAACTTATAATGTGATACCTGACCACCATCGAACTCAACTCCATCACTGAGATGGGCGATCTCCCACTCTCTCTCCTCTCGAACTTTCCCATCCCTCCGGGTGAAAAGTATAACCGGTCCCAACTATTTTCACGGAAAAATAGCGCCGACCACAGACAGGCAAAGCAGTCACTCAATCACTCTCTCATTCTCTCAAGAAAGGACAAATACAGGGAATACAGGAGCAGGCACGAGGAAGGGGCAGTAATTGATTTTTTTTCTCCTCCCCCTATGAGTACTGTCACATCCAATCGATCCCTCTGAGACTTTGTGGCCAGCGCCCCTCCCACCAATTTTTTTTCATCCACAGCCACTGGTCCAAAGGGAAATTTCCCTATCCTATCATAAAGGTGATACACTTCGAGAAAAGGGTTGAGGCTACAGGGTACCTGAATGCGGAGGCGAAGTAAGATTTTTTCCTTTCTTTTCTTTTTTTTTATGGATGGTGGAAGAGAATCAGGGAAATCGGGGGACTCGGCATGACCTAAGACTAAAATCGCAGTCAGTGAGAGAAATATCACTCGAGTGATGCAGGTTTGGACGAGGAAGAGGGGGAGCACACGGAATTGACTGGCATCAAGCGGGGGACGGGTCTTGAACAGAGAGGGAATTTTGGGGGGGGGAAATAGATTCTCTTCGAACTAGTCAAGACGAGTTCACTGGTTCGGAGAGTGATTTTTTATGTGTTTGTATTCATACCGGCAGCTAGTTTTTCACCCCTCTCCCTCTTTCTGGCCTTTTTTTAGACCACGGAAAGATCCAGAGAGGCCAGTGTCACTCTGCAGCTTCGCTTTGAAAACTCAGGTGGGTCACTCTTGATCTCCCACAGTGCTTCTCTATTCCAAGAGCCCTCCTATAAGTCGGGTCGACGTTTACTCGAGCGTTGGATCAGGGCATTGTAAGATGTTGATTGATGGCCGAGCAAGAAAAAAGGGGGCGAGGTCAGTGAGATGGATGAAGTCTGTGGTGGAGGTAGTGCTTGGTTTCGTGCAAGCAAAGGTGTATGTATGTATGTAATGTGTAAGACATCATAAACCAAGAGTCTTGAGAGGGGGAAGAAGGAAAAAAAAACACAGTGAAGGGGAAGCAACGTAACTTCTTCATCTACTCATCCGCCGTCACCTCCATACATAGTGCCCGCCTCCAAAGATTGTTAGTCTTGCCTTTTCTCCACCCCCCCCACCTTCTCTCCTTAGCTGTCTGCCCTTCTCTTTATTTCCCAAGCATTCCCCCTTCATCTCCTTTCTTCTTTTCCTCCTCTTTTCCACTCATCTGTCCATCGACTTCATCGCTTTTCTGTTATTGGTTTATTTTTTCTTGCCAAATTGATTTCTTGCTTTGCTCCCTGCCTCACTCCAGAGAATAACTTGGGCTGAGCAAAAAAAATCAGGAGAAAGAAGGAAAAGAAAGGACGAGAAGAGACCGGTACCTCATTGGGGAGCATAAATAAAAGAAAAAAAAGTTTTTGCTGCACATACGCAGCAGTCATCTCAAAACATTCAATATTCTCCTGGATACTGGGTAGCTGGGTCATCTAGTGGACACACGCATCAGTAGCCCTGCTGTTTCTTCCCCGCTCCTCACCCCTCATCCATTCAGCCCGCTCTTTCACCTCTTTCACGGTAGTCCTATATCCAGGAACGGGGCGCAGGTTCTACGGTAGCGATCATCAGGAAAAAGTGGTAGAAAACTTTTGGCACCTGGCCGCATATTCCTCTCACACGTAACTACGCTCTCACCTCGCTTTACTCGGTACTCTCTTTGGCTCGCGCATTAGGGCATTCGAAATAATTTGTGTCTTGCTGCAAGCGCCAGCCACACCGACTAGCGGACCGACCAACAAGCAACTCGAAACATATGCCACTGGGGCCCGCGGCTCTTCTTTAAAAGCCTCCCTCCACGCTCCCACGCTCCCACTTCACGCCTTTGACTACCAAAGGCGTCAATCTATCGTCCACCACGGCTCGCAGATTCTTGCTTAGGATATCTCTCAAGATTTTATCTACTCGACCCTTTCGGAGTACCCTTAATAACATACCACCTCCGGAGACCTTCATCCACAACAGCTGTTTTAGGGGTTGCTAGTTTGAGGCCGCCAAAACTTCAATCTCAATTCCTTCCTCTGCTGCATAGTTCTCGCCATCGCTTCCTTCCTCTTAAGGAGGAGGGGTCGAGGCGGTCGCCCTTCGTCAACTTCGAGTGTGTTCGGTTTCGTCCACCTTAACAGGAAGTTTTGCGCTGTCATTACCAATTCTTGGGCTCTTAGGGCTTGGATTTTTCAGAGTTTACCATCAATCAATTTCGACATATGAGTCCTTCTGAAACCGCTGCTTGGCCACCCATCGCTCTTTCCTCCCACTCCGAGAGTTCCTTTCAACTTCGGTGCCCTCAAGTTATGGCTCCTTCGGCACTTGCATCATCAGGCCCAATCTCCCCAGTTGCCACTCAGTATAGCTCTAAGAGACGCATCAGTTCGGCCGCCACCAACACAAAGAATTCTGCGCAGGCTTTAATCTCTTGCGCGTTGCAAACACGTATCAACAGCATCAATCCCGATGAGTGTGAGGCAGGTGGTGAGGACGCCTTCTTTGTGGCAGACCTTGGCGAGGTTTACCGCCAGCACATGCGCTGGAAGATTAATTTGCCCAGAGTGGAGCCTTTCTATGGTAGGAATCATCATTCTCCATCGTACGAAAATATCCAACTAACTTGGCGCAGCTGTTAAGTGCAATGGTGACGAGAAGGTCCTAAGTCTTCTTGCTGCATTGGGAACAGGCTTCGACTGTGCATCCAAGGCAGAAATCCAACAAGTCTTGAACCTCGGCGTTAATCCATCTCGCATAATCTATGCAAACCCTTGCAAAACAGCATCCTATATTCGCTACGCAGCTGAGGAGAACGTCCGTATGATGACCTTCGATAACGCCGAAGAACTTTATAAGGTGAAAAAGTTTTTCCCGCATGCCCGGCTTTTCCTTCGCATCTGCACCGACGATTCCAAGGCTTTGTGCCGCCTTAGTCTTAAGTACGGCGCTCCATTGGATTCCACTCGTCATTTGTTGGAATTGGCCAAGGATTTGCGATTGGATGTGGTGGGTGTTAGTTTTCACGTGGGGTCCGGGTCATACGACCCTACCGCATTCTTAACTGCCGTTCAGGACGCCCGCAGGGTGTTTAACGAAGCAACAGAGGTTGGCTACGATTTACGCACTTTGGATGTCGGAGGTGGCTATGGAAATGACAACTTTGAAGAAATCGCCGCAGTTCTTGGGCCGGCCATTGACGAATATTTCCCACCCAGCGTCCGCGTTATTGCTGAGCCCGGCCGCTATTATGTTTCCTCAGCATTTACAATTGCAACTCACATCATTGCACGCCGTACTGTTCAGGAGGATGGGTCCCGCAACCCCTCTTACATGCTTTACCTCAATGATGGTGTTTACGGAAATTTCTCGGGCATCCTATTTGATCACCAGAAGCCAGTTCCAAAGGTATTGAAGCGTGGCGACAAATACTTTTTCGGATCGACCCCCACCGATTCTCAATTGACCAAATACTCCATCTGGGGGCCAACCTGTGACGGCATTGATTGTATATCCTCTTTCAGCAATTTGCCCGAGGTTTTGGAAGCGGGCGATTGGCTCTATTTCAGTGACATGGGAGGTTTGTATTATCATCTCTCCGGTTTACGATGCAGGTGACTGATTTTTTATCTAGCCTATTCTAAGTGCTCGGCGACCAAATTCAACGGCTTCAGTGATAATCACGACGTTGTCTACGTTGTGAGCGATCCAGGAGCGTTGGCACTTCTCCCCTAAGCAGTTTCCGATGAGCAACTATCCAGTTGCACATTGCGAACTTTCGCGATGGAAATTTAGGTTGGGCTATTATTTAGGCCAATTGTGACAACATTTTTTTATTTATATATTTTTATATCTTTTGACCTTAGGTGTTTGTTTCTTTTCTTAATCGTATAATATTACATGGCTATGTATAGATGGCTTCGAGCGTTTTTATTCTGCCCTACACCTTGAATGTTTTCCTTTTTTTCCTTACACTTTTGTCATTTTTTACAGAGACATTTCATTTGTCAAACATGTTGATCGTGTTGTGGTTATTTGAGATTTCTTGCATTTTGAGGTTTCATTTTATTCTCGGGAAAAAGTTCTAGAAGGGGATTTCATTGACGAGTGAACGGAGAAATACACATTTGATTGGTTGGTTCAGTCTATGTTATCGAGGTTGGAGGGAAATAATAAGTTGGTTGTTGTATATTGGACCATTATTTTGCTGTAATTGATATCACAGTTTCATGCAGTATCATCGCTGCTCCGCCAGCCACCACAACCTCACTCACTTGGAGAGCCATTAGGCTCTCCATTCGATCCCCCTTACAAATCCTGTATAGTACCGGCAACGGTAATCTACCACTGCACGGGTCAGCTGCTCATTCACTCCCCGGCGCTTGTGCCAACCCTCAGCTCGACCCCCCCCCCCCACCTCCCTCCTTCACTTAGTTTAGTAGAGTAGTAAATCACATCAAGTATGATACTGCCATACCGCAGACTCATCTCATCCCATCCTTCACCCATCCACTCATCCACTCATCTACACCGCACCGCACCCCCGCATAGTAACAATCCACCTGCGGCGTCTACGCATGGGCACTGTAAAAAAGATTACTGTAGGCCAGGGCCTTACGAACAAAACTGATTAGCTAACTAATGAGCCGACTCACCAACCGACAGCCAACATAGTACAGCATGGATACCGACGCATCAGCACCGAAACAGGGACGACGAACGGTGCACTGGTTGGGCTACCGCAGTCCAGTGGTGAGACCGGTTAGGCCTAGCTTAATTACCCGGATGTGTGATTTGCCACGAGAGTTATCCTAGTTTGGGCGGTAAGGCGTTGGTGGCAGAGGCGGGGACAGGATTACAGTAATGTACCAATCTTGTATCATAATACCATACTCGAGTACTCTCTGGCAACGCATACAGAAAGAAATTGGAGGTGGAAGAGTGGAGGAAGCTAAGAGGTATTTGAGGATTAACCTTGCATAGTTTCCGTATCAGACTATGATACTGCCGGATCCCACATGTGAGGCATTTTTTTTCTCTTCTTCTCTTCTTCTAACGTACATTACGGTACTTGTGTGTGTGGGGGGTTTCGTTGTATGATACTTGTAACGATCCAGCTTACGGGACGGAGGTTGGATTAGTCTATCGCGATGTTATCGCGGAGTTTTTGAGCTAAGCTTAGGAGTGGGGGGGGGGTATCCTACTTGTAAAGTGTTGGATCGATCCTAAAACTTATCATACTAGTACAGTACAGTACAGTATTAGGGTAAATTCGGAAGTTTTGCCTATTCAGACTGGATCCGGACTGGACTTGAAACTTGTTCGTATACTGTAGATATCACTGTGTACGAGTATAGGTTTAAGTACGGTATGTACGGTACTTGCACGGGTACCGTAGCCTAAGAATTGTAAGAATGCGGACAGATATTGGTCCATCACAGTCAATTCCTACTATCACACTAGGGTACCCGCATCCCCCCAGAAACACACCTGGCAGGAACAACGTCGGAAAAAAAAAAGGAAAAAAAAAAAGACCTCTACGGCAGTCTAAGAGTTTACCGTAACTGCATTATAAGTTTAGGTAGGTGCTACAAAAAAAACACCCCCACCCCACCCCCAGCGCGACCGACCGACAACAGCCTACGCCGGTCCAGTGCAGCCCTACGGACCGGACCCGGACTCACTCGGAAGTTCAGTCAGGTCGTGGTGGTGATGGTGGTGGGGGGGGAACATATTATTAAGGTGACCCATCCTCTCTCATCGCTGGTTGATGTCACAGCTTTTTTTCCTTGCCAATCTGAGGACGATCGGGAGAAACCCAGAGTAGTAGTCTACCTACTTACTCGTACTAGAATAGTACCGGCGGAACATTTTCCCGTCCTACACGGAGGTAAAAAAACAATAATAATAATAATTACATTTACGACATCATAATTATGAGTCGGTTGGATAATTGCCAGTCGTGGGTGTGCATTGGTAAGGGTAGGTACTGTACAGTACCGGTAGGTATAGTAAAGTTGGGTGACTTACTACCGCGACAACGAGTTGCGGTCACACACACACGCTCGCACGTACCGGTACCGGGGGAGTAGGAAAAATGGTATATAGTGAGTATTCATGGATGCCAAATCTCTTTTAATGACCGAGCTGGTTCGGGAATTCGAGCCTCTTCTAAGCTTTGCCTGGGTATGTATGATATCGTCGTGTTATCGTCGTGGCCTTGCTATGTTCGGCCTTGAGGTTTATCAGCCGAGGCTTACTATTTAGTATTATCATTATTATCGCCTTTGCGCTTTTGTGTCCCTTTTTACTAATTCGAAAAGTCTTATCGATTGCCGCTGGTGATTATTAGCGCTTCTTCGATTTCCTTGTGAAAATGAAAATGAACAAAGAAAAAGAAAAAAAAGAAGGGAAATAATTCCTAGTGGTAGAACCCCCCCTCAGATCGAATTAACTATCTATTTGCCATGTTCCGTGTTTGGATGTCTTGGGCGAACGAGAGAGTTCGGTTTGGGGGGAGTTGGTGGTGGAGAGGGATGGCATGATAACCGTACTTTGGTGGTCACATAGGGACAGGCTTGGGTTACTTGATGTGCCTTGGTACGGTAGGTAAGGCTTCTTGCTTGGATCCTGTGGTGAACCGTGTGTTTTATGAGGTCTACAATATTACTCGTATGGTGCAGTACCGGCTCTATAAGTTACATGTGTCCGGGATAAATTGAGAGAATAGTTAATTTAGGCGGACCTGCCAAATGAATGATGCCTATTTCGTAGGAAGGCGGCTTCCCTGGCGTTTGTACTCGATCGGGTGCTGGTTCTATAATAATATTGTATCGCATTATACAGGTATTTAGGTCCCTGCAGGAAGATTGTCTGGGAAGACTGAGTAGAAACTAGAAGTCCTCATGTGCCTATGACGCGGGCTCCTAGCTCACGAGGTACGTTTGCTATAGGTACGCATATTACTACATAGCAGTTACTAAGACATCCACTGTGTATTCTCATGTTAACCGTGCACGGTACTTAGCTCTAGGTTATTTGAAAATCTTGAACTCTAGCTATGGTGGGCGTTCTGATTGGCGATTGGAGGAAAGATTTCTCATAGCCAACCATCTTAATTCCTATTAATCTTCCTTGAACAGTGTCACCACTCTATCATCAGGTAATTTGTCGACCCATGCGGGGGTGGCCGTCGGTCACTGGGTTGGCTTTCCCTGCTCCCTTCAAGTACTCGTACACGGCATCACACCCCAGAGTCTCCCCGAGAGTGGGAGAGGGGATGCTTGGATGCTTTCTCCACCAATTGGTACTCGGGTTAATTATCCAGGCACTGCATATCCACTTCACCGGTGGAGTGTGCAGTCTCCTTGTTCAATTCCGGCTCACCAACCAGCAATTGACCCCAGGGACTGGGTTCGTATATCTCGTCGGGCGGGACCGAGAGTTTGGCGAGCGCGTGTGGGTTCGGTTACGCCCGTTCGACCTTCGAGAAGCCTGCTGATCCGGGTCAACTGGCAGACTCGGTCAGTAGTTCCTACGGGAGGGGAATTTCCCAAAGTAGTTTCTGAACAGCACATCTGACCCCGGGGGGTCGACCTTACCGATCTATCCACTCTTCCGCCGCGATTGCAGTAAAGCAACGCGGAGGGCTCGGGAGCAGCAAAAAAATAAAAAAGAATTCTGCATTTGTAATCATTGTCAAAGGGCCAACCCCATCTATACTCGTCAAGTATGAATCCGTTGGATAGATACTAGGAGGGGGTTTTCTCCCGCGGGTGACTTGAAATATCGATCCCCCTCTACAAGCTTCTCCATATGTGAAATTTACAGAATTGGGGCCACCTACGTGAACTAACCTGACCGAAGTTGCCTTGGCGCGTTCGGTAGGCTATCAGAATGCCCGTGTGTTCGCGCCCACTTTGGGTGACCGGTGTGCGGATAAACTGGCCATCCCGGATCAAAGAGCTTCAACCCATGGGCCCCGGAATCCAGTCCTGCAGGAGAGCTCCCAGGTATGAGCACGGGACATAAACAGGTGTTCGAGGAGGAGACCCAAAAAAACGGAAGTGGAAGTTTAAATGCGGGTCGAGGCCAGAAACAAATAGGACGAAAGTAGAAATATTAGCGCAAGAGGCCAAGATAGCCAGGAACTGCCAAGGGTGGTCAATGCAGTACAACCACCGCTACAAGCTGCATTTGGTCCTGTAGGTTATTGATCCGAAAAGGTCTAGGCTGGGCGATAACTGTATATTGCGCAATCAGCGGCTTACCGGCTGCCCCGGAAAGTAAGGTAAGCGAGCGAGTGAAAGGAGGTTTAGTGTTGGAGCAAAGAACGGAGACGAAGGGGGAAGGGCGCTCTGTGGTTCCTTTGACAAGTTCTAGCTACTTTCCTGACCAGAAGGGATGTGGGGGTAAATTAATTGGGCACAGAGTAATCGGAGGAGATAACCGAGAACGGCCTGCCGCTAAACAAAAATGGAATATATGTTGGATATCCATCATGCTATGTGCCACGCCGTTTATCCCATTGGTTTCCGGGACCTGAGGGACCAACTTCAAGGATTTGCCCATCTATGGTGGGGCAACTGGTGAGGCATCCACTCAATTACCCAAACTGTGCTTAATCCCATGTTAGAATGTTTTATGCCGCATCCGCGACACGCACAAGGCTAACCACTGCGGGGCCGCACCGAGCTTCATCTGATGGAGGAAGCTTTGCATATTCCCAGACCCCACATCCAGGACAAGAGAATACCTGGCGATGCGAGTCAATATACGCTGGGGCCTATATAGTACCACATAGGCGTTATATGCAGCAACTGACAGAGGTTTGGTACCGGTTTTGAAAGAGAAGTGCCGTGGTATTAACAAATGGGCCCCGCAATTCCTCAAAGAGAAAAGGTTGTGGGGGGTTGCTTTTGCAAGGCAAGCTCAAGGATTAAGCTCTGCACGATCTGTATGGCTGAAAACTGTGTGACCACAAGCAAGCACCTGGGAAGTGTTTATGCCTGGAGCACGGGCGAATGTGGACGTCGTGGAAGGTAAGTTGGTAGGACATTACAAAACGGGGAGGCGCTGATAGGCGGTAATTGTCGGGGTCATGGGGAAGTAAACTGGAGAGAGTCAGTGGAGTATATAGCCAAGGGCAATCACCGGCACACGACTACCGCCGAAATAACCGACATTTACGTTACTGGAGTGAAATTATTTGGGAGTGGCGTCAGGTCAGCTCAATCCAACCGCCAACACGACTAGATCTTCGGACGATCGTGGATCGTTGTTCGGAAGAGTCTCAGATTAATCGGATCGTCTCTGCAGCAGTGTGTGCAGATCCTAGTGTTGAGGTTTCGTGTGCCAGAAAAATTTTGAGGCTCTGGGATTAAGATGCGGCTCAATTATGTAGCCAAGCCATTGTCAGTACTCGAGTAGTTAAACCGAGACGCGAGGCCGTTCGTAAAGTTGAGCTTCAATCAACATCGTCTGTCTTACAAAGTACGATATCCCGTGATCTGGGTTCGTGATAGCTGATCTGTTTCTAGCATGAGTGCTCGCATACAATGCCAAAGCGAGATGGGGTTGGGAAATTTCGATGCCACGCTCAACACGTGTTGTAAGATCGTCTTTCTTCCTTTGTAGTCCGAGTAACAGCTCGGTCAACCTGATAACAGGTATCCGGAGATCTTCGGAAACCCCATGCTAGCTTCGTCACAGGGTCGAATTCTTTTAGAAAATAAAATAGAAATAGACCATCAAGTAAGAGCACTGATACTTGTGTGTGTGATGCTTGGCGATAGTCTTGTCATATGTATCCCGGTGGTGCGATTTTGAATACCGTGCCCCAAAGAGGAAACTATCTAGTGTTACCTGCGATGGAGCATGTTTTTATTCCGTACCCTTCTCTGGTTTAGGAACCACTCTCCCCGGAATTCCTAATAACCGCAGAGCTAACCACTGTTTTGCGCGATATCCTAAGCAGGGGCCTTCCGTAGGAAAGAACCCACTGCGGGATTTTGGGACACGCTTTAGACATGGAGTGAGGTAGATGCCATCTTTGGCCATTGGGTAATTAGGTATCAGCCACAGTTACAGAGTACCGAATTATGCCATCAACAGGCAGTTGAAGAGTTCACTAGGGATTGCCCCCCCCCCCTCCTGCTTCTTCAGGAGCTTCACTTAATTTGCCGTCAGGGGGGTGAACCCACTCTTGTTCCGTTTCTCAGCGCTATCTATGTGCACTGTCTCGCTGTGAAGTCCGACCAACTTCACCCAGCGGCTGCTCACAGATCTGTTCTCAGTCATATGGGCCACACGAGACGCATGGTGAACCACTTCTTATGAAGGCACCGTAATCGGGTTCAGAGAGCTGACATCTATCCAGCCCTTGCACCAGTAAAGCGCAGTGGTTATTCGTCGACGGGTTGTTGTTTCTGGTATTTCAACCCGGTAAGTAGAATCGACAGTTGCTTATGCTGTAATGACTCCCTAGGTGAGTGTGGCAGATATATCGGTAGGTTGCACTGTAAGAGCCATCTTTCCGAGATATGCTGACCAATGAGTTCTGTCGACCAGTTTCTAGCCCTAAAGTTATTAGGTTCCTTGCCATTGTACTACCCTAAATGTAGCCGTGGGTGGAAAATGTGCATATAAACTTTAAAATACGAAGATCAAGTGCCTCGCCGTATTTCATTGGACTGAGTCATTCAAAACCAAGGTCTGTATAGCTACCCTGAGTATAGCTGAGCCTTGTTGGCACAGATAACTCCTAGAGGGAAACACCCTGCCTTGGTATGTTAGTATCCCCGGACCAATTGGGAAGGAGGCCCATTTTGGAGAGCGGGAGGCATAAATCTTCCCATGCTCTAAGTTACTCAATCAGGGAGATAAATTCCACTCGCCTTCCGCATTTGAGGGCAAGGTTACCCAAGTCCTCGGCCTCTATTTTGTTCCGGACCTGTATAACTGGTATATAAAAAGAACAGAGTATAGGACTCACTTACCCCACTGGTATCGAAACTATGTTATTTTCTATGCCAAAGTAGCCTTAAGGCTCGTCATAGGTGTGTGTAGGCTAAGGAATGCTGTATCCTACTTTTTATACCTCTCCAAAACCATTGCACAGGCCCTCCTGTGATACCAGCCTTGGTTATAGGGGTTTCCGATCCGGTCCTCCGACCGGTATTCCCCAATCCAGCAAATAGGGAATCCCGCGGATAAGGTATCAGAACCCAGTATGGTGCTACCCACCCGTTGTTACGATGATGTAAACGCGATCCTCGGTGAGAAGTCTTATGATTTCGGGCCAACTATCTCGTATCCACATGAAATTGGCTGAATACGGCACGCTCCCCAGCCCGCCAGGCATACGCACCCACCCAACACCCTTACACAATGACACAGCCGTCCCTGCACTCTACCGCACCCGTCCACAACACCCTTCCAAGAAGACCAGAAGCTTCATCAAGTCGCACTTGGGCGGGCGGTAAGGATAGCCATGTAATCAAGGTATGTAGGTCTTTAGCCGTAGTTTCCGGGCCTAGATTTATGCGAGCATATGAGTTTTCAGGCTCGTACCACCAACGCATGCCAGTCGTGCGCTCATGGACAGATCCAAGCTGCTTAGAATATCCCTCCACATACACCCTCAGATATCATTGAAATGACCTCATTAAGCAAATGCATTCACCGGATAAATCCAACCCGGTACTACAATCGGACATGACCGTACCGTTAGGAGCCTTACCATAGCTTTGTATCATCACAAGTCACTCGGATCCACAACTTTTGTCGTTCGAATTGTATGACAGTGCGTATGTTCTCGATGGGTAAACTGTTAAAAAGAAAAAACCATGGGGTTCCCTTCATCAAGAATGTATGTCCATTCAAGTGGCAAGTTGATTGCGAATACTTACTCAAGAATTCAAGTTCGGTTCGAAACCGAATCCCTTTGAGGAATTTAGAATATCCGTGATCAACTTGTAAGCCGGTGCGCAGGAAATCCATCGCGGTAGGAATTGTGAGCCATTGTAGATTTCCGAGTGACCCCTCGCTAAGTCAGAGAAAGAGGATAGCTTCTTGAAAACATGGAATCCGATAGTGAAGTGTTGGAAGAGACGAAAAAGGAGGTTGGGTCGTGCTATCGAAGATAATGATTCTTCTGGCTAGAAGGAGAAGAGAGCAGAAGGAGAGGAGAGGGTAGCATCCGAGAATATAAGCTCATAAACAAGAAGGTGACGTAAGTAGTGACAGGGCCTTACTTGAGATTATGGTAAGAGTACAGCTATGATTTCCAACATGAAAGGTTCTTCACCTCATGTATCATGCATCAAACACTAAAAAAGAGGAAAAAGATCGGTTCGATGATTGACAGGCATAGTAATGCAATAAACAGACCTCCTGCTATGGGCACGGTAGGATCTCCTTTGGGAAATAAAACGATCCATCTGGGACTATCGTACCAGAGATTATTAGTCCGAAAGTGTCATCCCATGCCGGGCCCTTCAGTGTCAAATTTGATATCTAGAATCAAGGTGACAGTCTCCGGGATTTCTCAATTCCATCAGCAGTTATCTGGGGTTCCCGATCACGGGCTATTAGCCATGCGCGAAGCAAAAATTTGAATCATATTATTGTTGCAAAAGTCTCCTCTGATCATATAACATCACTCGGTCTTGCCTCCCGTCTTCTGAAGTAAATAGAGAATATAGTAGGAGTTTCCATGAAGGGTTTTGAGTATAATAGAATGAGAGTGAATAACAATTGACTTGACTTCTTGATCTCTCCCTTCACCCATCGTGAAAGTGGATGATAACTATATACTACACAAAAGTCAACTCGCAAATATCCATCACATCCGGGAGCTCCACCCCCTCCAATCTGTAACACTTCAAACCACTCCCAAACCACTCCCAAACCACTCCTCTCATCTCCTCACATAGGTCCAGACTGCTCCTCGATATCTCTCCTTGCAGGCGTCTAGGCCGCTCCTTGTTTGAGGTTATCAGGAAACCCCTGACAACCACTGCCACACTACAACAACATCATCCAGGCCAGTTGAAGTTGGCAGAGCAATCCTTCTCCCTGGTATCATACGAGATATGTTGGGCGGTTATAATAGGCCCTAGTCTCAGGCCAAAGATATGATACCCTAGCAGCATGGCCGTTCCGAATAGAGGTCATAGAACTTAGTCGCGGTTCCAAAGACCCCATCAGGAGCTTTGTAGCGACGATGGCCTCTTCACTCAGAACATTTGATTATCGTATGGGTACTGCTGGTGTATACTCCCTATTGTACATATCACAGGAAAGCACTATGTTCCTCCTAAATTATAGCTAATGTATAGTGTAGCACTACTGATGGGGGTTTAGAACTAGTAGTATTCTCAGAATCCTCAACTCGAGTGGATTCCTTGCATACATCTCCATACTTCAAATAAGGAAATAATCATATCGGCCATCCCACATTCATATATCCATTTTATGAAGGCAAATATTGATGGAAAAAAAAAAAAAAAGAGAGAGAAGCAATATAGTAACTTCAGGTTTTCCAAAAGTGTTATCCTATGGTGTAGGATGATTAAAAACATTATGATGTGCAAGCACTCATGTTAAATTGCAACATATTGATCGACCAAGACAATGAGTACTAAGATATTATATTAGCAATTATTACACTTGTGATAATATTATTATAGTATTTAAGAAGTACAGTCATGCTCCAGTATTCTAGGTCTCACTCTACGGTTTTTTTTTGCTGTCCCTAATAAGTTTTTGAGAGATTTACTCAATATATTATACCCAGAAATATATCCCACTGCTGATCTGCGGTTAATTTTGTCCACGCACAATACTATATATTAAACTATGGTAATGAGATAAGGAACTTTAAATATATCAATTTTTTAAGGCACTTCACTATACTCATTAATTCTCTAAACTATACGGTTAGCATATGAGTAGTATTGAATGATGCATGATATCATAGTGTGTATGGGAGAACGGTGGTCTCGTTTGGGTGATGGGATGGCTGTGATGGGCTAAAATGGCAGGTTTTAAGGGCACGAAAGACGGCATTATCTGGGCTATTGGTTGGAGCATCGTAGACTAGCAGTGGAATATCTAGCAAGATGTGATTAAGTACGATAACATAGGGGGAGAGATCTACGAACAGGGGGATTCAGCAAACAGCTGCATACACTGTGGACAGTTTGGGGCAAGTTTGATGATATAAAATGTATCATAGGTAATATGAAGGAAGTATCATACTACCTCCAGGACAATGACTCATCAAGTGCACTAGTCCTCTCATACTTCTTTAACTCTTCCTAATATTACTCTCCTTTACCTCCCATGTGACAAAACTACCTATCCACTATCACTCAGGACAAGAATGATCAAACCCTTCAAAATCCCACGAAAAAAAAAACCCTGGGCCCAGTGAGTGACCAGAAACCTTCGCCCCCCAGACCAAATATGACTCATCAAAACTTACACCCCTGAGTCCTCCAAGACACATCCACAGCACTAAAGACCCACCGGTATGATAGTTATCTACCATACTCCATACCAAAGACCATCCGTAGCATAACCAATGACCCCCCCCCCCTCTACGCTATCACGACGAAACCCCACAAACAACCTCCCATATCTACACACCACACTATCAACCTTAACCAAATGCATAAGCATCCTTCCCCCTGGGCACTATGGGTACCAATAGTGCATCGCAGAGAACCTACTATACTCGGACAGGGTCAAAAAAATCGGAAAACTTGAGGTGGCAAAACAGGGAATAAGCGGAGGATCTATGTGGCAACGGGTGAAAAGAGATAAGGTTGCAAGATGGTTTAAACTGCGGAATAGACACCAGGTTGCACTTAACGATCAAATAAACAGCTGGCAATATAACTTGGACAGTATGGGAGTATCACAATCAAAACTGTAGGTAATTAGATAATAATATTAAAATTATAGGAATTCTTTAAATATCAAGTGGGATGGATAGCAATACTCTTTTAACGAGTGGAATTGTATTAATAATACAAAAATATAAAGAAGTAAGGAGTGAATATCATCAATGGATTGAAAATAAATGTAGAAAAGGAAGGAAATAAAGTAAAAGTATCAAAAACCAACGAAGGTGACAAAGAAAATAAGAATGAACATATGCAATTAATCGTAAGAGACAAACAGAGAAGAAAAAAATAGAAGAAAGAAAAAAAAATCCAATTTGATATGTAGAAAACTACATAAAATAAAAATAAATAAACAAAAATAAGAGAAAGAAGAAAAACAATTATGAATAAAAAGAATAAAAAAATACAATTTGACGAGTTGATAAAAACTAAAGTGAATAAAAATAAAAATAAAAATAAAAATAAAAATAAATGAAAGTAAGGGGACGAAAGAGGAAAATAAAAATCATAAGAAAAAAGAATAAAAATAGAAGGTTGTCAATTTGATAAATCAAGTGAAAAATAAAAAAAAAATAAACAAAAGTAGAAGAAGAAAGAAGAAAAACAAAACACTAATAATTACATTGCAGTTACCAGGTAGTATGTCCTCCGTTGCTTGCAAGTAAGTCTTGAACCCGTTCAGGAATTGATGTTGTAAGATGAAGAATCTCATCGGAAGAGATTTTGTTCCATTCATCTTGGATAGCTAGGTAAAGAGCAGGGATCGTAGTTGGGCGTGGGTCACGATTAGTAATTCGGCGCTTGATGAGGGACCACAAAGCTTCGATTGGTGAAATATCCGGAGAGCTTGGTGGCCAAGGAAAAATGTAGTTGGCCAATCCAAGCTCATCGAAGGCTGTAGTAGCGTATTTTGAGCGGTGGGCCGGTGCTCCGTCCTGTTGAAAGTAAATATAACCAGAATTTGTCAAATTCTGTTGATGTAACGAAGACCACCAAGGGTAGAGGCAGGGATAGATAATATTCTCTATATAACTAGGGCCATTAATACGTCCCCAGTTAGCCATATCCCAAATCACTAATGGTCCTTTCATATCCCTATAAATCGAGCCCCAAACCATAACAGTTGATTGCTTTGCAAACTTTGGAACTAAGCAGTCTTCTAAGTACTCCTCGCCAGGCCGGCGAGTTACCCAGACTCTGCCAGTTACTTGACCAACTGAGAATGCGCACTCATCCGACCAAATGACATCTGCCCAGTCCGGAATCTCCCAGTCTTGATATCTCTCTGCCCACATCCTCCGTTTACGCTTCGCATTGGGGGATAAGAAAGGCTTTATTCGTGCAACACGGCGATGATACCCTTCGCTGGCAAATGCCTGACGGAGTGCCCGGGCACTCACACGGACCCCAGCCAACTCTGCTACCATTGAGAATGGAAGCCGGCGGTTATGTGCATTAGCTGTGGCCGTTTCGATAAGTCGCTGCTTCGCAACATCGTTAATTTTACGATGACGCCCACGGCTTGGATAGCCATCGACTTTTGATACTGAGGTACTATGGATAATGCGGTACAATGTGCTTAACGGTATGTTGAATTGTTGCTTAAGATCCTTATATGTCCAATGTGCATAGTGCCGCAGTGTGCGAACCACTATTTGTATCTCAACAGCTGGTATTTGGTGAGGGACTTGGGATCTCCTGACTTGGGACGAGCTGCTAACACTATTGTCACCAGGGTCTACATGCTCTCATATTAGATTTGATCTAAGTAGTCACGGTAGCTTGGGGGTCTGGCCTTGTGGACTAACTGCTAACTCAGAATTCAAGTCAAGTCGGTCACAATCATCACTACTGCCATCACAATTGGCCTCGATAAGAGATTCTTCGCTTTCGTTTCTGGGAGAACGATATTGCTCGGAGGTTTGTTTACTATTAAATTGGAGTGATTGAGAGTGGAGTTGATAGCATCTCGTTGGAGACTTGGAATTGGTATCTGACACTCCCGGGGGTAGGTTGCTCGCCGACATCTCACAACTCTGGATATACTCGTCGAACGTCATCGTTTGAGTATGATCCTGGGAGCTCACCGAACCTTGACTAATGGTAGCTCCTGTGATTGGAGATTCTGGACGGAGGGTACTGGAAGAGCAGTTGGAAGGAGGAGAAAGGGTTACGTGAGAGGTAGTAGAGGTAGGCATCGTGTCGAGTGTTTTTTGTAAGATTGTGGTATAGTACTATGTAAACCTCAAAATATTTATGTCTATTTTACTTACGCTGAGAACAGGTTTTGTCTTCCATGCTTTCTTTTTTTTGTTTCTATATACAAGGACATCATCATTGTGTCACTGCAAGCCACCGACACTCCAAAACATCATCATCCGACTTTCTGATGTCTGCCAAGCACTATTTTTTTCCAATATGCCATCTGTTCTCATTTGTTCCCTGCGCAATCTTGCCGATCCTCTTTTCCGATCTTTTCAACCTTGTCCGAGTACAAAGTAATTACACAATTACCCCAAACCCCTCTCTATCTGAGCCCCATTCATCAACTGTGGCGCAAAAAAACACACGCAATCCACACCTCCCGCATATCACTTCGTCCAATATTTAAATCATACCTCGGCAACAAATCAAAACCATATATCGCACTCAGCGAGAGCACAACATATCACTCGCCTAACCCGACTCAGTTCGCGCAGGGGCATGACAGAACCACATGTTATCACCAACCGAAAGCAGCGATCATGCCGAACAAGCCTATCACAACCCTCCTGCCAACAACCCCTCCAGGAATCCAAAACATGAAGATCGACCACATCCTCAGCCGCACGCTTATTAGACCGTGTGAACCCTCAGCGAGGCGCGGCATGGCTTGGCTTGCTATAGTTAAAATCAAGGAACTTTTGCAGCCAAGTCTCGCCGCGCCTCGCTGAGGGTTCACATGGTCTACGTAGTTGCCGAACAGCACTCGAGACGTCATACGTGTGATATTGGAAACCTCTGAGCTCGGCTTACCGAGGCAGGCTGGCGGGCAGTGACAAACAGCGCGGGTGCCCTGATGAGTTGGTCATGGCGGAGTCCGATACGGTTGCGCCGCTGGCTCCACGGTCGTGCCCGTAGCCTTGTGACACCGGGTGAGTGAGTCACCATAGACGTCGTGCATGCAATGAGGCACACACGCCGTTGTTTCCACAGTTCTCGTAGCCTTGTGACGCGAGGCCTTGTGACTAGAACAACATCCAGAAACGTTGTTTTTTCAAACATTTCAGAAACCTTGAAACGTTTTAACTCATGTTGTTGGATTTGGGTCTTGTTTTCCTTCCCAGAGCCCTACAACCAAAAAGGGACTTCAATCCGATGATCGTCCGTATTCAGGACACCACGCCCGAGCCGAATAGGGCGGTAGTATCGCCACTCGAGGAAAAGATCGATTAACTCCTCGGGGCCATAAATTCCACCGGCCGGGTCACCACTAAGGGACGGAAGGCTAATTTTTTTATAAAAAAAGATCGGAGAATAAGGCCCAAAGGTCCCGAAACCCCGGAAAGAACAAAGGGACGAGTATCGTACTAATAGTATCGTACCTCACTCAGCCACATTCCCGAGAACGGTATTATCGCGGTACTCGACGATGTCCCTACACGTCGTGCCGTGCCGTGCCGTGCTCTGAGAACCCGAAGAGAAAAGGATACGATACAATAGCCTAACCCGTCAAAATTGGGTGGCGCCTTGGCAAAGATTTATCCCCTTCCTTCCCTAAGCGAGCGGATTCTAGGATCGATCACAGGTTATTGTAACGGGAAGCCAGAGGCTTCTTGACCAACAAGCCAAAATCGATCCCACCATTCCTCTTTTGTTCTGTACTAGGCTTTCCTAAGAATTTGTGTCTCAAAGCGGAGATTAGAACCCTGCCCGGAGATACTGAATCTAACAGGTTACTTTGAGTGAGATAAGGTATGATACGAGTGCCCACAAGAACGTTAGGAAATAGTTAATTTAGGTTAACTTGAACAATAATACTTATATTGGGAGAGCGGAAGAAACCGTTAACAGTACTGACAGGGATCATTTCGGCTGGTTAACCTTATATAACTAATCCATAACTTCTTGCCACAGATTTTGAGAAACACATCCCACCAGAACATGCACACGTACCTATAAGTTACTCGAGTAGTGAACGTTTAACTCATGTTACCCTGCACAATAGTTCCCCTGTCTTGTATGATATCCTTTCGTTCATTCCTAAGTTGTATAATAATATTATAACCTTTTTGTGCCCTCCAATCTTCAAAAATTAGGTTCATGAGGGTATAGTTTCGATCACTCACTAGTGACCCTGGCAATGGAACTTATGGCCCTGAGAAGCGAATAGATCTCTTCCTCAAGTGGCGATACTATCGCCCTCTTCAACTCGAGCCTGAGGTCCTGAACAGACGAAGAGATGAAAACATCCCCATTCGTACTTGTAAGGTACTTTTAAACGTGCTATGATAGGACGTTGCAATTCCCCTTCTCGGCTACGCGAGGGGAAAACACCACAAACCCAGCTGGCCCTCGGTTAGGACACGAAACAAAAGGAATACACACAGCGCCTTACCGGGAGAGGCAACCACGACGTCCTAACACGCCTACCGATATCTCCTACCCAATATTTTACGGTACCGTTTCCACTGAGCTTTATGACAGTTTCATATTTAAAATGTTCGGCTAAGAATTTTTCGAGCCACTGAGAATAAACCAGCAAAAAAGAATATGAAATAACTGAAAAATATGCTAAGCCGGGCGGGAGACCTTTTGTTTGTGCAGAAAGCTTGCTTACTCGAGAGAAAAACAGTTAAAATTAAAATACATGTGCCACCAATTTCCAAAGAAACGCCAGAGAAAAAATACGATCTAAGGAAAACGTCGGGATGACAACAGCCCGGCAGCGATAACAAAAATCTTGTAGGGCTTTATTAGAGAAGGGCGGAGTTCTTGCGTTTATAGCGGTTGAGGTGTAATCTCTACATCTATTTTGCCCCTGGGGGGCTGTTCGGTGAAAGGGATGATGACCATCGTGGCCCAAAGGGTTGGGCAATAGCGTACAACTTGAAAAACACATTGGCGAATAAAGCAAAAGTCCTGGACAAGTGTTTTTTTTTGTTAGCCGCCATCCGACAGAAAAGTGAGAAAAAACTCAGGGGGCAATAGCATTAATTTATCGAAAATGAACCATGTCTGTTCCTGCTGAAAACCCTTGATGGTAGGTACGAGTAGATTCCCACCAGGGTTGGTAGAGCTGGCCACGGGATCAAACAGCAAAGAATAAACAAGGGGAGTGCTAACATAAGAACTTTGAACATATCAAACACTTCCCACCAGTCCCCCAACTTGACTTCTGTTTCGATGGGACCCCCCCATCCTCCAGCTGCAGTGCTTCCTCCACCTGTTGTAATTCTGTGTTGTTGCTCCCTAACCTTCACCCTCCGTTGTGCTTTGGATGCATCCTCACTCACGGATTTGACCGCATGGATGTTGCCATTACCTTGCTTTTCATCTTCGTCCTCGGGGAATCGTCCATTCTCTAGATAGTATTCCAGGAGATCATCTTTTTCTCGCCACCGCAGGGTCAACCATGCATCAAATTCAGCTACATCTGAAACGGGGATCGAGGAAACAGCAAATCGTCTCCAATGCATATTGACTGATTTGGGAGGTCTGCCTTCAAAATAAGTTGAGTTTAAGGTAAAGAAGTCTTGTCCAAACTTTCCCCGACTATTTTCCATATTGTAAGTTTCTGGCGCACAAACACAAAAGTAGGAAACTCACGGTACGCCCTCATAAGCTACAGTGCAATCATACACCCATTCCACACTCTTTCCCAAATTCTCTAGGCAAAACCTCAGGCCAGTTGATCTAGGAAGCATTAAATGTTTCAGATCCTCCACCCCTATCTTCTCGGCATACTTGGAACTTGTCTTTCTGCCGTTATCGCTCAAATTCGTTCCTTCCGGAAACATAAGGAGCCACATAGGTTCCACTCCTCCACCGGCAGCAAGCTTTGAAAGGCGGTGAACAAATCTAGGTTTGTCCTGCTCCCATTTCCGGGCGAGAAAGATAAATCCAAAGAACTGCATGCCCGGTCCAATCACAGGTACATATTTCAAGGATTCCTTTAGGATTATGTAAAAAAACCCATGCATACGAGCAGTGTAGGCTATCCACCAAAGATACAACCAGTCGGAATAGAGCTATAGTAACCAAAGATGTCAATAAAGGCTGTGAGTAAAATTAATAAAGAAGTTAATGAAATCAAGGAATTACCTGATGATTGGCGATCAACACCATACGGTCTGGAAATTCGCACTCGAGCCGCCCACTGGGAGTCCTTTTCAGTTGGTGTCGAACACTCTTGTCGCCGGTAACACGAACAACAGTTGGCGACCACCACTGTGTTATCGTTGTGACAAGAACACCAAAGTTCGCCTTAGTTTTGGCAATGTAGGCATAATAAAGTGGTCGATCAAAAGGATAGAGTAGCAATCCGAGGATCTATAGCACCCGTTAGAAACAAACGAGAAGAAAAGCGGAATGAAGAGCTCAATATACCTGGGTCAAGTGAAGTCTAAATGACATTAGCTTTAAACAATCCCATCGTGGATGGAAGATAAATTAACGTAGCTAGGAGCGGGAGAGCCTTTACATACACAAGCATACATCCACCAAAGTAAATGGTGAAGGAGCATATCCGTAACCACTGTCTCAATCCACCATAGCGAGCCCGCCCAGCCGGATGTTGTTCGATAGGCATCGGGTGGTGTTTTAACTATTGTAATATTTCCGACTTGTTTTCAAGCTTCGTGGTAGCTTAAGATGGGGGGGTTATCGGGACAGCTGTCCTTTAAATAAAGCCAACCAGGCGATGGCAACGGCACAGGCAAAGGCAAAGGCAAAGGCAAAGGCACAGACACAGATATTGGTATAGATGGAAGTTGTAGAGCGAGGGAGATGTATGGTATTCCGACCGCAAAGGCGATCAGGACAGGAGAGAGATGGTGGAGATAGATCGCTTTAAGGAATCAAGCGATGAAGGGGAAGAGAGAAGGCAAACCGGGAAGGCCAGAAAGAGAGACAGCCCGGGACGATATGAGGCGCTCAAGAAAAGATACCGGCACAAGTTACGGGATGATGATATGGAACAGTTACAACACTTCTTTGACCCTTCCATTTCCACGTGCAATGTCAGAGGGTAGTCACGTTGGGGTTATGATACAAAACACGCAGCTGCATCCCAGAGGTCAGGCTCATTGTGACCCTTGACCCCTTTTGTCTGGCCGGGATTCTGGCGATAGGATCCCTTTTCCTCCACCCAAATTCTGAGGTTCTGGGACAACTTTTGGCTGTATGCAAATGCAGTCCGTTTTACAAACGTCATGACATTGCCATTAGTACCATGTGATTCACTAAACCCTATTGAAAAAAAAAGCCCCCTCCTGACTCAACGGTAGATATGATATCGTAGCCTTTCCCGAATTGCCCTTACCGACCGACTCAGATGTCTTGGCCCTTGCCGGATCCAACCCCAGTCAGATAAGCCGCTACCGATAAGATGGAATGATGACTCAGCCCATGATACGAGTGCTCGAGTACATAAGCTAAGGTTGCCTGAATAAACTTTACCCCTTTGACACCATCAACCTCCTCCTCCGCTGCCTCAAAGAAGCACAAACAACCACAAACAAGCGTCAAATCTTCTTCCGGCTTTTCAATACTTAGCCACATTCAATCATCACAATGGTGAGCCTTGCCTGCCCATACCAGTTGTTGCGACCAGCGAACTAACACCTCCTGCAGAATAGCAAAGCCAGTAAGGAGCCCTCGATTAAAGCTGCAGCAGATGGTCAGTCATCATAAGCCTCCACACCAAAACACCCTTCCTAACGCACGTCGAAAGATGCGACAAAGTTTATTGGCTCATACTACGAAGCCATAAACGCGAACACAAAGCGAGCATCGCTCGAAAATTTCTACCATCCCAACGCTTCCATTGTGTGGAACGGGAACCCCATAACCGGTGGGGAGGCATTTGCGCGGTTCTATGAACACATGCCAGTAACTCATTATGATGTCAAGTCTTATGACTCTCAACCAATGCTGGTGCCCGGCACCTCAGGCGGGCCCTGCAACTATATAGTTATCGTCTCTGGGAGTGTCAAGTATGGAGATAGCAAGGAGCAGAGGGGCTTCAGCGAGACTTTTGTTCTAAAGCCAAGCACTACAGATCCGAATCGATATATAGTAGCTACTCAAGGGTTTAGATTGGTGGTTTGAATGGGCGGATACAGGGCGGCGGAAGATGTCGGACCGGAAGGTATCAAAACGCAGCACACGAGGTGCTGTAAGATATGATGTTTCTTGCTTTTCTGGTTTCGTATGCGGCAAAGGCTGAGTCTGCAATTGGTGGTTTGACTCTGTGCGGCATGCTTCTATGATTTTTGTGTTTGCTTGGCTTCTATTTGAGATATTTACGTACTTATGCTCAAGGCCCGACGAGTATGTACCGGCGCTTGGCAGGGTAGTTGGGATGGGTTCACCGTTCACGAACCTACAAATACATACCCACAAGAACTATCATACTTTCCTGAATAGTGAAAATTATTGCGATACGGGGGACAAGGGTTAATAATTACTCTCCCAGAATCGGAAGTAATAGAAATTCCGTTACAACTCGGTTTCTGGATACGCATGGAGAACTTGCCAAGCGCTACCCACCCCACCAATTAACTACACGAGAAACCTCCCGACTGCGGCCTCCCGATTCTCGTTCGGTAGGACATACTCTCGTTGTATCTCCAAGAGCAAGACCTTAAATTACCATTATTAATTTCCTCTACTCGTAAGGTAAATCCTGATGTATCATAGATTTCCAGCCGCTTTCCTTTCCTTCGGGCTCATTGCACTGGTTTGTCAAAACGTCAGATCTAATCTAATCTCGCTTATGTAATCGGGACGCGACAAGGGTCCAACAAACACCTGGCCAGAAGCAAAGCCGCAATCCCTCAGACGAACCTTCCTCAGAGAAGCCCCAAGCCTATACACCGTCCGCTCATAACACCCGCCATTCATTATACCCAAAACCCGCTTTCACAGTCGTTCCCTTTAACCGTTTCTACTCCTCACAAAACCTCTCACAAAGATGGATTTCCTTGGGGTGCGTAGATAGACTCCTTGCTGAAGAAAAAGCTAGTTCTTAAGGCCATCGTGGGACTGACGTATTGGTGACCTCTTCAGCCTCTTGCCCAATCTCTAGATCGTCCAGGGTTCAACTGGAAGGGACTGATTATTGGAATCGGGCTTGCGCATTATGCCTTTGAAAGCTATCTTTCGATACGACAACACAAGAAGCTGCAAGAGACCAAGCCACCCAAGTCGTTAGAGGCAGCTGTTACTCAGGAGGACCATGACAAATCTCAAGTGAGTCGGATACCGGTTTGCGTGGGCCATGGCATTGGCATGTTGGAGACTAACCTCGCTGTGCTATAGGCGTATGGGAGAGCAAAATCTAAGTACGGATTCGTCGAGTCCTTCTTTGGACAGGTCACCAATGTCTCGACAATCTACTTTGATGTTTTACCGAAAGGATGGGCTTTGGTGGGTAGTATCATCGCACAATATGCGCCTGCCAGGTTTTCTGGAGAAATCTTGCAGTCGATATTATTCTTTATCGTCTTCAACCTTTTTTCGACTATAATCAACTTGCCCTTTAGTTATTACAAGACATTTGTTTTGGAGGAGAAGTTTGGGTTCAATCAGCAAACCAAGAAACTCGTTGGTGTCACTGAACCTGTTCACGGGGCCTGGGCTGACTTTGTTCCTCTAGTTCTTCGCCGATATTGTCAAGACCCAGATCCTCTTCGTTGTCCTTGGAAGTCCTATCCTCGCTGGGTTCCTTGCAATTATCAAGACCTTTGGTGACAACTTCTTTTACTATCTCTGGCTCTTCGTCTTGGGGGTTCAGGCTCTCATGATCACCGTATACCCTATCTGGATTTTGCCCTTGTTCAATAAATTGGCGCCAGTGGACCCCGGAAAGCTGAAGACGGATGTTGAGGCTCTCGCGGCAAAATTGAAGTTCCCATTGAAGCATTTGTACGTGATTGACGGATCGAAGAGATCGGCACACAGTAATGCGTACTTTTTTGGACTTCCGTGGAGCAAGCACATCGTTATCTACGACACTTTGATTGAAAAGAGTGAAGTTAGCGAAGTGGTCGCTGTCTTAGGGCACGAATTAGGTCATTGGAAAGAAGGGCACACCACCAAGATGTTTGCTATCACCCAGGTAAGAAAGCTCCCATCAGGCCCTATTTTAAATGTTTACTGATATTTTTTTCGCTAGTTTCATCTCTTTTACATCTTCGCACTATTCTCTGCATTCATCAGCAACACCTCTCTCTACGAGGCTTTTGGTTTCTTCAAGACCCAGCCAATTCTTATAGGATTCCTCTTGTTCAACGATATCCTTCAACCTCTTGACACTGTCGTAAAACTTTTCATGAATGTCCTTTCAAGAAAGTTCGAGTTTGAGGCTGATGCTTTCGCTGTGAACCTGGGTTACGCTGAGGAACTCTCGAAGAGCTTGATTAAACTCCAGGTTCAGAACCTCGCGACCATGGACGCTGACTGGCTTTACTCTTGCTACCACTACACTCACCCGATCCTCCCTGAGAGATTGAGGGCCCTCGAACTAAAGGGTAAGAAGGCTCAGTAAGTTATCACATAGGTGAGCAGCATGGGTAGGACATCAAATGGCAGAGGTGCTGGGTCTAGCGGGCAAGGGAATGGGTGTTGGTAGTTTCGGGTACTGTTTTTTTTCGCACAAGGTCTAAAAAAGGGCCTTGGGTTGGGTAGTTATGCAAGAGGCTGTACCGTGATTGTATGGAAAAAAAAAAGTTTTACACTACCGATGCATAAAAAACATGAGATCTGAGTGACTAAAACGTAATGCTCATTTCCACCGCCGAACACGTATCCCCCCACCGACTATTCCGACTCATCCACGCCCTTTCCCTTCACCTTTTCCTTCTCCCTCCTAGCCCTCTTCCTAGCCTTCCTCTCCTCCCTCTTCCTAGCCTTGCTCTCCTCCCTCTTCTTAGCCTTCCTCTCCTCCCTCTTCCTCCTAACTTTCTCTGCTCGCCTCTTTCCCCTATCCACTCCTCCCGCCTCCGCCGCCTCCACCGTCACAACCGTCACAACCTTTGGCACAACCTCACTCTCAACCTCCATCCTCCCCTTCCCACCATCTGCCCCCGCCTCCTCACACCCTCCTTCCCTAGCACCCTCCCCAACAGTCTCGCCCGTCCCCGCCTCCCCTTTCGTCAGCACCTCCCCCCCTCGTGCATCCGCTGCCACCGCCGCCGGTGGCGGGACGTACACACCCGCAAGTGCCTGCTGCACGCGCAGCAAATTCGTCATAACAATCTCATTCTGGTTCGGCTTCCGATTGGAGTCGGTGAGGAAGGCAGATAGGAAGGACTCGGCGGATGAGGGGGTTAGCGGGGTGCTTTCGTGGAGGGTTGTTGGCGGGTGGGGTGTTGCGGTGGTCATCTAGATTATCTGGTGGGGGGGTTTTGTTAGTTGGTTGGTTGGTATAGTATTGTGAGAGGGTTGAAGGGGGGGGTATGATACGGTTTTGTTTTGGATTTGGATTTGTGGAGTTGGAGGGGTGTGTGGATATTTTTCCTTTCTCCTTTTTCCCCAGTTTTTAGGTCGCAGGAGGGATTGGTTGGTTGGTGGTGGTGGTGGTTGATTGAGTGTTTCTTTCTGATACTTTTTTGCGCAGGGTTTACGGTATGACTGGCTTGGCGGTGATGAGGCGAGGCGAGGCTCTTGTCCGGAGGTTCAGGTAAGCTTCTTTTAGAGAGCAGGTGGGTGGGCGGGGGAACATGTGTGGGGTCGGGAGTGGGGCTGTCAACTCCCCCCATTTTAAGTCGGCTTACAGTGGTTTTGGGGGAGGCCGGCCGGATTTGTTCCCTTGAGGAATCTGGTAGAGGTTTAGCAGTCTCGCTTTGATTAAATTTAATCTATAGTATCATGCTTTACCCCAGGGGGGTTTGGGATTGTTTGCGTTATTTCGGAGGTGAAAAAAGCTACAGGGCCTGATGCAACTTAGTCCAGGGCATGGTATATGACACAGTGGTTGTGAAGAACCCGATATGAAGCAAGGTATCATAGTTGTTGGAACACCTATGCTACAGTATTGAACGATTTAGTGACCGGAACGGACCAGAAAATCACTTGGTAAAATGCAAAACGTGCGCCCAGAACTAATTTTGTCGCATTGCCTAATATAAACTCCAAAGAAGGCTCCTGTGTAAAATTCACGACAGAGATGAGGTTTTACCACGATATTTCCTTTTCCCCACAAAATTGAAGGTCCCACCTTTAAAAACACCAGAAACGCCTGACCCTCCCGAACAACAAAAATTGCTACAAGTAGATGTACTGGTATCCCACCAGACAATGTAGCTGCACACCGATCGAATCCTAGGACATCATGGCTAAGGATATATGTAGAAATCCGTCCGGATAGACTGCCTCTCGCATCAATTCCAATAATGGGGTACCCATTGCGACAACGACTCCGTGGACTACAGGTCTTGCAAGAACTGGCACTCTTTGGCTGGGGAAAAGCTCAGGAAGAAGTGTGCGTAATGCTGTACCGACTGTTTGAGGTTCTTCTGTGATGGCAAATATCTAAGTCAGCGGTATCTCTAGAGAGCCAGCTTCCTGTCGCCGGAAGCGAAGTAGAAATCGAAGCATGGGGGATTGGTTAACAAACGAGATGGCAAATCCGGGGGTACTGGTTGCTGCACCACCCGTGGTGCAGAAGGAACATATAACCTTAGAGGGATATTACGGGCCTGTACTGAGACTAATTTGTCGTTGACGCTCCAGAATTGATCGAAGTCATCTGATCCAAACCCCGTCAGAAAAACACGTCCTCTAAAATTCCACCGTGGGGGACCAACGTGACTGTAATGAATCCCAAAGCTTGGTCGATTCTGCTTTCGATAAGCTCATGACTGCTTTGGCACTTCCATTCCGGACGTGGTCTGCCTGTTGACGTTGTGGCTCAGTACTGGTAACCCACCATGCTGACGAGTGAAAGAGTGGGGCTAGACCAACCTCCTTAACTGTATTCATCCACGAATCATAACAAGTCGCCGGACCCTCTAATCGCATCAAATGTTTTGCGGGATAATCTCGGAAGTGAACTATTAATGTCCAAGGGAGCAAATGCTCGTCGTCCTCTTCAACATTATTAGCAGCCGGATCACGTCCGGTAAACAGGTCATACAGAAGACCAACAGGCCAGTGCCTTAAAGCTCGCAACCCGCATTGTAAGCCAGTATAAGCAAATATTAGACAAAGGGCCTAACCAACCATTTCATCGGAACACTCTCAAACTCAAACCATGCGGACTCCGGTTTTGCGACCTCCGGGTCTATCACGAACGGTCGGAAGAAGTTGCATATCCGCTCTGTGAAGAAGGGTAAGTATGCGACCCGCGGTATTATTATCTGTCGTTACAGGTAGGTAAGTATGTTGGACGGTGGGGGAGGGGTTGCGGCCGCGGGGCATACATAGTACGGGTCCGAAGCGTCAAAAACTCGGGACTCTCCGGGGTCCAGTAAGATTTTGCAAGGAATGGAGCCAGACCAGATCGCTCTCCTGATGGCTTTCGGGTCCGACGATTCCATTCGAGTAGAACGTTTCCCGCAAGTGATAGTCGGGGGTGGTGGAGACTGTGATACCGTTTTTCGTTCCTAGGAGTTCGCGAAGGGGAAGCATGGGTGCGGGAAAACGAGGTTCTTGCGACGTTGGTGGAGGAAACTCGAGTTCCTATCATAGAATTCCCTTTGGGTTTAGCCCCCAAAGCCACTTGAGGCGGAAAATTTGCACATTTTTGAAATTCCGCCCAAAGTATCATGCCCATGACGCCCAAAAATGTGCTGATCCTGAGAATCGTGGGAAGATAAAATAAAATCTATCATACAATCCACCAACCTTCAAAAGTTGATGATCCATTGGGATTCTTGCGGCTACAATCCAGTTAACCCTTGACCAACCCCCCCATCTCTTTGTTCAGGGCCACTTCCTCTTTCACATCTTCAACATTGCACTCAACCAGCATCCCACTATGTCGGTCCCTTTGACATTACGGCGGCAGGCCCTGCGAGCCTTTCCTCCATTGACCGTTACGATCCCTTCCTCCAATCGTAACGCAGGAAACCGAAACTAACATATTATCAGAGGAAACTGCCAACCCTCTACAAACCTCGTTCTGTTCACTCAATGCCAGTCATTTCCTTAACGGAAAAAGGGGTTCCGGGACTCTTCTCGGAAAAGGCGTTCAAGACAGCATGGACAGATTACCAGAAGCATCTGGTGGAAAAACTCGGCAGTGTCACAGCAGGTAGGAATTGCTTCCCGTGCCGCCAAGTAGATGGGGAGGGGGAGAGTGAGGATAGCGGTATTCTAAAGGGAGATATTAGGCAAGGAGCTCGATGGAATGGACACAATGGATATTGCTATCGCGACAGCCCGACAACCAGATCAGGCCTTAATCTTTAATTATGCATCACAAGCCTATAACAATCATTTCTTCTTCCAGGGCTTAGTAAACCTCCCCCAAACTCCCTCCTTCCCTACAGCAACCTCAGGCTTACAATCCACAAAAAAAAAAAAAGCGCAGTGATCAAAAAGAGATAACCCCCCATTTCGGAGCCTACGTAACCTCCACCTTCACTAGCGTCGATGCTCTAAAAGCCGAACTCTTCGCGACGGCCAACGCTATGTTCGGCAATGGGTACGTTTGGCTCGTTCTGGACCAGACCGGCAGCCTGCGCATCCTGTGTACATACAACGCTGGAACACCCTACGGCGCCTCGTACCGTCGCCAGGACACAGACATGAACACCGGACTTAGACTCGGCAGCGAATTGCCGCCCTACACCAGCGCCGTCAGAAACGCGGCCAAGGGGAAGACCGGTGGATGGGTTATTCCCGTGCTCAACGTGAATGTGTGGGAGCACGCCTGGCTAGAGGACTTTGGCATACTTGGGAAGGACGATTACTTGAATGCGTGGTGGGAGCATATTGATTGGGTGGTCGTGCAGGAGAGATTTCCGAAGAAGAATGTGGTTAGAACGCCCATGAGTAAATAGAGGGAATTGTATTGTTTGTATGGATAGAGAGAATGTGTATGTGGGAGAGGGGGAGAAAAAAGGTGACAGTGGGTTGTGAAAAATAAAGTAGCTATGTATATTGCATAAAACATTTATCTCCACCCATCCGTTCATATACCAATACCAACTCCCCCCACTCCCCCTAATGCGTCAAACTCTTCCTCCCCTTCAACCTCCTCCTTCTCAGTACCCCCCGTCCACCGGGCGTCCGCTTCCTCGCCAAAAACCCCAACCGCCTCTTCCGCACTCGATGGCTCGGATTATAGGTATCCCGCGGCCCACAGCGCACCTGCAGCCCCATGAGCCCGGGGTTTGAACTTATCTTTAGCATCAACGGTGCCGTCACGGCCAATCCCACCCCCGCCGGGGCAGGGGTGGGGGTGGTCAGGCCAGCTGGGGTGAAGGAGATGGCAGACGGGCGGAGGGGGGTAGTCTTTGTTATTATGGTTCTGCTTTCGAAATTAGTTTGGAGGAGGGAGACTGGAGCGGAGGAGCAGGTACCTGGTGAGCGGGGGGATGGCGATGCGTGGGAGGCGCTGGGGTAAGTGGTGGAGGAGGGGGAGGAGTCTGCGAAACATTGGGGTGTTTTTTTCTGCTTTGTTTGCTGTCCGTTGGTTGGTTGTTGCGGGATATCTGGTTGTCAAGGTATCATAATTATTATGTTGTATGGTACGATACTGCAGAATTCGGGTACTTGTAAAGAGAGGTCAATTCAGTCTCTAAACCTAACCCTATCCAGACTTCTTTCACCAACTCTCACTCGCAATGTTTTTCTAGCGGAGGATTGTTTAGGCGATGGGTTTGGACTATCGCTTGACGACCAAAAGAGACACAACAGGAATGGATACTCACGTCCAACCACTCCCATTGACTTAAGATTCTGTAAAAGCGGTTTGTAAAACGATTATCTAGAATTTTTTAGGGGAAATAACCAAATGGGCTGCTCCTGCTATAGGAGTATCGGTTGAAACATGTTGACATTTTACAAGGGGGGGCAAGCAGATGCAGATATGGAATTGGCGGAAAATCTAAATATGAGTGATATTCAATGAGTAAATAGGGTTTAGGGTACAGGGATATTAGAATTATGATACTGATAGATTTATGATAAACTATAGTTTTTAGTTCTGAGAAAATACTCGGGGAATAATATGCATACAATAATTGTTATTGCTCTAGATATCCGGTTAACCCCTTCTGCATGACTCAAATCCAATAATTCATCTTACTATGATAATTATTATGATATGACCGGTATTGTGTACTTTGGCCCGCAAAGTAGGAATCACTTGTGGAACTTCCAAGTTTTGCGAGTATCATATCTCGGACAATAAAACACATACATAAAACCACATACATAGATGGGAGAACTTGAAAAGCATTCTGCGGGAGGTGCTGATATGATTGTTTTACACTTATCGGAATAGTTCAAACTTCTACCTATACAGATAACTAGAGTACAATATAGATTTTAGTCATTTATGAGAAAATAATATATTGGTCTATAATAATATTATTATTAATTATCATGATAATTTCGATTACCGCCTGGTCATCGGATCAAAGATGCCCAGAGTGTTTATTCCAATTTTCTGGAACCATACCGAGAAATTCGAGCCTCCCTAGTATGACACTGTCGGGCTTGAGGATTGCCACGCAATCAATTACGACCAGAGGACGTGGTCCCGATATGAGAGGGATGGAGTGGGGTCTCCATCATGTATATAAGCCCGGTGGTTTGCACTGTATCCTGAGAAGAACAACGCCCCCCTCGCCACCTTATACAAGAGGTCTCCCGCAATACTGGTACTCGTTCGGTTCTATTCTCCCTCCTGCCGTTATCACTTCACGAGCGAATTTAACTTCTCTTTTTTTGTTTTCAACACTTTTCCGCAGGCTGCCGTCCTAGAACCGACCTTCATGACTGCCAGAATTCCCCCACCTCTCAACAAATAACAGGATTTGCATGCCATTATTTTTTTTTACTTGCTCCTTCAGTAAAATGGTCCCAGACCATGTAAAGAACTCATTTACAGAGCAGATTTCGCCCTGGGAGAGTGGTTACATCTCTAATAGTTGTCAAAATTGAGGCAAAAAATCTGGGTGGAAGGAAAGGGTTTGGCCAAGAAATGCGCCGTTCTATTGCCTGGAGCGGTAAGCTTACATACTGCATTAGGACTGGTGTACTGGCCGTGAATGGGACTGAGAGCCGATCAAAGTGCCGGCACCATCGATACTCGAATACCGATACCAGTGCTCGTATCATCTCAGGCAAGAAGCACCATAAACAGGGATCCGCAAAATATATGTCGAAAAATTTTCGCGTGTCCAAACTCCTGAAAACTCACTGCCCCCGTTATCGAACACCTCTTAGGGCGTTGCAATTGGCTCTCCTTGTAAGGCAATGTATTTTTTTTCTTTTTTCTTGTCTCAGCCGAGAGGCTGAGTCTGCGGTGATATGCATACCCCTCTCCAAGATACCGTAGGGAATTTCAGCGGCATAGCACATTTCTCTTTGACCGGTCCCCCCCGAGCACTTGCGGTGCATCAAGCCTCGGTGCGTGCTGTGAGCCTACCGTAATGACTCTGCTGATCTGACCAAAGCTCGCTACCTCCCGGGGCTTAGAGGTGCAATACTTTACATACTGCGCTTACCTTAAAAGTATATTCGATTCGACCGTCACTAGACCTGATCCCACTCTCTGGCTCTTAAGCATTCCCCCATGGCAGGCGGACTGAGAACAGATCACGCCTTGCTTGGCCTGCCGATGCGGTGAGTTGGATAGGGATAGTCACAACGGGGAGTCCCGGACGACAAGCCCGGAAGGCGCTGGTGGGCGAGGGGGGAGAGGAGCATATAAAGAGGTCCTAAAGATTCGGTATTACCATGGAGTGTCACTCGCTACTATCGCTATTTGAACCTCAGTACCCCGAACATATCTACCTACCTTCGTTATAAACACCAATTGAGATACCTACCTACCTACCTACCCACCCCTTACACCACCACAAAAAGACTTCTCCCCCTAAGCTACATAAACCTTCACACAACGATGATGCCACGCATAGTATCCCTCCTTATATTCCTCCTCCTACAAATCACAACAACAATAGCCCACCCCCTATCAAAACGCAAAGGCGGTGGTGGCGGTCGCTCCGGTGGAGGAGGAGGTGGGGGCACAGGACTATCCACCGGCTCCTTGAGCTGGAAGACCGTGCTCGTGATCGTGGGCTCTATTCTGGGCACGTTCCTGCTGCTCTATATTTTCTTCTGGCAGTGCGTTCCCGGCGGGAGGATGTTTGACTGGGTGAAGAAGGTTAGGGATCAGAGGTTGGAGAAAAAGTGGGTTAAATATGAAGTAAAGGATGCGAATTCTAGTGCGAACGAGGGGCGGGGGGGAAACTGAGCTCGGGGGGGTGGGTTTGATTTTGTCTTCCGCATGTTTAGTGAGAATGGGATGTGAGGATAGTGCATTCTTCTTGGGGAGTTATGGGGAGTTTGGTTCTTCGCTTTCGTATGCTTCGATGCCGCTATGTCGTGGAAGTCATGTTCGCCTTTCAACTACTGGATTTTTTTTTTCTTTCTCAGGCACTATTTTGCATATAAAAAATGCCATTCTCCTTCAAAACCTGATATTTGCTAAAACTCGAATCCCTTTGACCAAAGAGCTTAATGAACCCATATCCAGGTAGCGGCAGCCTCCCAGGCCATTGGGGTAGAAACAAAAACCGAGTCGGAGGCCTGTAAGTGGAGCAATAGCCAAAAATTTTCAATGTTAAAATATTTCATATGCGGCAGAAATGACATAAAAGTCAGGAAAACGCTATTTTTCTGGAGCCCCAAACGGGACCCTATTCGGTTCAGTCCCTGAGCCTCCCCTGCCCCGCTACGTTAGGCCACCAGTACCGCGAATAAAATCCCAACCATGCACGCCTAAATATTCTCCGCTCACCAATACGATATCATAGCACACCCAATCACCCTCTCTAAAAGCCTACCGCCATCTCTCCCAACTCGCACAATACCCTGCTGGCCAGGTAAGAGTATCGTAGAAACACGCCCACACACGGGCCAACCCCCATCTCCCGCAAACCAATAAGGCGACCCCTCGCACCATCCGCATCCTTGATGCTCTCCTGGAGGGAAGAGTAACCCTCCCCCAGCACATCTATCACCCAACTTTCAGATACGACAGGAAGTAACCAAATACCTAACCCCATCCGCCCGCCCGTCCGACAGACAACTGATCGAACCTGTGGATGAGTAAAGCCAATCAGGAAGTCTGGAACAAAAGAGTTAGTGTAAGCCTTCAAGCATCATATCTATCTATCCACGCACCTCGATGGAGTGAGCAATCAGTAATGGTCAGGTGACAAACGCTCCACGATATCAGATATCATATCATATGTCGTATCCACAGCAGGCAATTCCAGTTTCCAGTCAGGGCACAGCCAGTGAGCTTGGCATCTGAACCAGTGGGTCGCTCATTTAATCTGGTTGTTTCATATTCTTTTCTGCTTTTTTTTTTTTTTTTTTTTTTTTGACAACAGATTTGCTTCCGGGGTTTCCATTCGCTGCGGATTATTCCGGTAAAGAGCTAGCACTGGGATATCGTGTATGATAGAACCTCCAGTACGGTACTCGAGTACGATTAAAAGTGCAAGGGTTCGGGAAATAAGAAGTGCAAAACTAAAATTTCAGTACATTTGTGGCAGTGTGCATCCTGCAAGGATCTCTCTCTACTCCAGTATTCCCCACCTCCTCTCCCAACTTCCGAGAAATATCACTGATGGATGAGGTATAAAAACTCTAATCCAAGCCACTTATCTAAGGAATGTCACTTTTCCAGGCCTCTCGTGTTGAGTAATTGAAGGTTTGCACTTCCAGAGCCGGTTGCGCTGTCCCACTGATCTTGACCGAAACCGACACCAACCAACACCTCGCAAGGCATAGCAAGAACGGAAGATTTCCCTCGCACAATACGATACGAGCACGATGGTGCATTTATAATCCAGTCGCGCAAGGCCTCTCTCACGCCACCAATAGCGAGAGAGCGATCGACTAGAAAGTGGTACTGGTAGGGATTCGGCAGAGCAAGAGCATTATAAATTCCTATCGAAGATATATAGAGAAGGTCGGACAAAACCTCCAGGGAATATAATACCAAACCCACCGTCCCACGAGGACCCCCAACTTGGCGGAGCGCAGAGCGGTTTGGTCGAGGGATATCCCGCCTCGCCTCACGTTGCGGGGCTCTGACACGTAGATTCCATGATACCGTACCACGTTCCGCCATTGGTTTTTCCGTCCGGTGGACCATCTGATATCTAACCCCGGTAGACTATACAACCTGGGCAAGTAAACCCACAGCCTTGGGGCAGTTTTGCCGGTACTCTAGTACCGGTACAGTACCGTACTCAGGTGTGGTGCCCTTTCTTTCTTCTCCCCCCATTTCCGCCGGCCAAATTGAAAACCCTCCTCAGGAACACCCCAATGCTCTCTCTCAAAAGACCAGGCGGCAACACGTCACGTGCTGTATCATACGTGGTATCATACAAGGCAGAAAAAAAAGCGCCATCCAAGCAAAACCTGGTAAACCTCTCATCAAGCAGGAGCCGCAGCTAATCCGGGCCCAGGGCCACCCACCCGCCCAGAGCCAGCGCAACCAATACGGTACGGTGCCGCAGGAAAAAGACATTTCCCAAGCCGAAAAGGGCAATCACCCCACACCGCCACTAGACCGCACACACTGCAAGAACTCGAACAATTTGAACCTCGCACTAAGACGTCCAAAATCCGCTTCATCGGATAAGAGGGCGGGGGGGATGAAAGCCAATCACTTCAGCCCCAGCCTAAGACCGAAGAGAAGCAGCAAGTGCGCCTTGCCAGAAGAGGTGATCGCAATGTGCTAGCGTGAGGTTTTTGAGGTAAATCCCCTTTCCAAAACTGCGCACGAGATATACGCCAAAGATCGTCCTACGATATCCGAGTGATCCCTGATGCGTCGCGTGACATGGCGTGGCGCGGCGTGACACCGCCCCCACCCACGGACCGGTGGTGGGAATAGCCACCCCCTCCGCCGGAACACACAAGATGCAAAGGGCAGGAACACAACAAACAAGATCATCCCCGCCCGAGCAGAAATTCCTTCATTCTTTCTTGAAAAATAAATGGATAAATGAGAGATTCCATTCAACACTCGAATCCACATTAAATTTAAATCAGGCGAAAAAAAAGGAAAACCCCCAAAACGACAACGCAGGTTATTACTCAAGCATGATAAAGAATAAAAAAATTAAAAAAACCTAAAAATCGCTTCGCACTTGTGACCCAGGGGCGCGAACAACGAGTGAAGCAATTCCACACATAATCCACAATCGCACGGGCGAGCTCGAAAGTGACTCCAGTTTCATTTGGGGCTCCACAAAAAAAGCACGGTACATGGTACCGAATATCATACCTCCCCCCCCCTCCTGCAACTCACTTTCTTTTTTCTTTTTTCCCCTATTTTCTTCTTCACGGCTTTGCGCATTCCGGACATCTGCGGTGTTCGCAACGGTCCGTGGGGGATTTGCGGTGCGCTTCAAATTCTCTTGGGCCATTGGTGTTTTCGTTGGGGCGGTGATGGGGCGCTTTTACTCCTGTGGTGGTTGGTGGTGGTGCGGGTGGACAAAAAAGTCTTGGTGTGGTGGTGCCCCTCCCCCGTTGGGAGCTGCATCTCCTTGCGGGGTTCCCAGTTCGTGTGTGCGCAGCTTCTCGTGAAGTGCCGGTATGCCGACTGAAGGTCCTACGATACTACTTTACCATTGCTTAAACCTCGCACGTTGTATCGTAATCGATTTAGTGGGAATAACTGCCCCTATTGATGCTTCACGACGATGCTCCCGATATTCAATGACCTGTATGACCTGATGGATGAATGACCATCTAAAGAGTTGAAGGATCTCTGGGAGCATTTGCAGCTACGGTATGATACTTGGGTGGTTTCGTGAAAGGTTCCTCCTCCTCTGCCTACGTTGGTCCAGTGCGGGTACCGTAAAATTTGCCCAATCACCGACACTTTTTCCCATCCACTTTTCCCCTACTACCGTTATCATGCCATACAATAGTTCATCCCCCGGCAAACCTTACCACATTGATCCGTTTCATGATGATTATTATACAAGTACATTGTCCAGTAACAGTTGTGGAACTTTTTCTTTTCTTTTCTTTTCTTTTCCTTTTTTCTTTTTTCTTCTTCTTCGGCTAAACCCTATCTTAACGTCAGTCAGATTCAAAGTGAGACAGTCTAAGGCGCAAGTGGCGGGTGAAAGATGGCGGAGATAAGGTCGCGGGAGAGGGAAGGGGGTGGTAAGGATTACCAATATTGTATCGTAGGAATAAGTGATCCCGTGACTAAATAATTTTTTAGGATTTTTCTTAGAAATTGGGCGTGAGGTCACTGTAGCTTATTTATTGATATTTTATTTATTTATTTATTGAGACTTGAGGAATGAGAGAAACCTAACTTTCTCCCCTATCACTATTTTATGTCTTGGGTAGATGTTATCGTTTTTCGGGATTGACAAAAAGAAACATGTGTGCCACTCGGGGCGAAGGCTTGTCCCAAAGGCCATTCTGCCCGTCAAAAGCCAACAGCTGACCTTGAAAACCAACAGTAATCCCAGCGATCACTGCTTAATCTAGACATAATGCCATCATTATGGCCTGAGATGTGTCTAAGACACAGAGAACGTTTTTTTTCTCAGCCCCCTCTCGTTCCTCAAGAGTTTCTAGAGTCGCAATACACCGGTGTGCTGCTGCCGCTTCCACCGCCTTACCGAGGGAGCGAGGAAGTCATGGATATTCTCGCTTGCTCGCTTGGCATAGCCTTTTTTTACTCTAATTCCCTATGGATAGTGAAAAGAAAAGAAAAGGGAAGGAAAAAAAATGGTAAAATCGAATTACACGAAGTCGGAGAGGAGGGAATAGAGTATAAAAAAGAGGGCATGATATAAACGCTTTGTACCAATGTGGGAAAGAAAAGGATGAAAGGTCAATTTTACAAGAATTGTTCGTAGTCAACAATAGATGCTTGTTTAACGCCCGTGTGAGGAGAAACCCACGCCCAAAACAGCGCGTGGAAGACAGTGGTGGGGAAAAAATGCAATGGGAATAATGAGATGCTGCGATGTGAGGATAAGGTTAGAAAGGAGACCAGCCTCTCCGCAAGAGGCGAGACGAGCTCTGTATCAGGTGGATACCCCTTGGCTTTGATTAAAATGTGTTGAAGATATATCGTTTTGGTGGTGTAGATGCCATTACGCAAACGAGGCGTGCGCATGGCTTCCCGTAATTGTAGCTTGGAGTCCCAGAGCTTTGCAGTCGCCACGCCGCGCAGTGAGTCACAGCTGAGATGGTGGTTTGGACTGGGGAGGAGATGGGTTTATACCTCCTGCGCTTGCTCCAACTGAAGTATTCATACTTTCTGACCCCAATTGACCCGGGGTCGACGACGCATGAGAGCTTGCGGCCTGGTGGCCATGGAACGGTGATATGCTCGCTGGAGTTGGCGGCGGGGGAAGACTCTGCTGGTAAGTGCGGGGTGAACGCGTGGGCGGTGCAGAAGGTCGATGCGACTTCTGGTCAAAATATCCGGTCCCAGCAGAGGGCCCGGGGGTAGGTGGGGGTAGGGAAGGAAGTGCGCGGTGGGAGCGGCCGCCGTCATCGAAGGAAGAAGAAACAGAGGGTGTTAATGAAGGTGCCGAGGAACTCCCGCTACTCATGGAAGCCGGAGTAGGAGGCAGTGCTTCGTCGGACCGTAAGCTAGCCCTTCTCATCGCAGGACTCGGCATAGGTGGCCCTGTCCTGGATATAGGTTGGGCGCCCAGTGGAGGCGGTTGATGCCTCATGAATGAAGACTGTTGTTGAATGTGGGGGCTTTGGATAGTAGGATGAATTCGGGTAAAGAAAGGAGACTCGGGCTCAGTTGTGGGTGCAACAAATGCCTCCTGCTGTTGCTGTTGGGTGGACCTCATGACGGCGTCTCTGTATCGCGCAACATCAGATGGCGACCTGGAACGGCGCACGGGTGAAACCGGATACGCCCTCGATGTCGAGGGTGTCATAGATTGGGTGCTCGAAGGGTGGCATGTGCCCGAGTCATGACTAGAAGGGGACGTATAGGCACTTTGATCAGAAGATGTAGCCGTACCCGAACCGGTAGGACCACTTCCTCTACCAAGCGCGAGCACAGGAGGTGCGGTCGCATTTATCCCACCCGCCATACTAACTGAATTGCTAGTGATAGCAGACCCCACAGCGCCAGCAGTTGAAACGCTCTCAAGCTTTGGCCTCTTCCGGTTGGCTTCGGCTTGTTCTGTGGGAGAGTGAGCAGCGGCGGAAAGGTCGGAAGTCTCGTGGATCTTACCGCTCCCTTCCCTACCTTCTTTGCTCGCTTTGGATTTGAAGTCTGAGAGATACTGGATGTATTCTTTGTAGCTGTCTGTCTTTTTGTACTCTAGTAGCTCCGAGTTGTACTTCTCCTTGGCGATCGAGGCTTCATGCTCATATGATTCCTTGTTCTCCGGATCCAGAACTTTCCACTTTTCGCCAACAAGCTTCGCGATATCCGTGAATGATAAATTTTGCCCTTTGAGTTCATCTCGAACGCCTGAACTGAATGTCAGTATCCAGATGCAGGGCATCGTCATCCGGTTCTACTAAAGGATTGCTCACGGTTTGCAAACATGACATACGCGGAAGGAGGCTTCTCCGGCGCATGTTCATCAGGCTTGCATCCGGCACAACGTTAGCAAACAGTTTTTCTGATGCTGGGATTTGGGAGTCCTTTGCTCTGTGCAGTGGTACCTTTGGATGGCGTCTATACTTTCTTTTTCCTGTGGGTGCAATACCTTTTCCAGAATCCTGCTTAAAGGGTTTTGGCGATGACCTGTCCTCAGGCTCAATGTCGTCAGAAGGATAGTTGTGGACGGATGTCAATGCTTGCGTTGGTGGAACCCCTCTCGCGCTCGCAATCTCCCGTTGCAACAGCTGGCGTTGGAAACAAGGTCAGTGACTGCACCACTCTATTTTCTCTGTTACCATCGCCTCCGGGAAAAGAAGGGAAAAAAAATACATGTGCGTGTCGGCATCAAAATTCTGCATAGAAAAAAGGAGCAAAAGAGAGCAGCAAGACGGGAAGGGAGCAAGGTAGCGCCAAAAAATAACCATCAAAGGGGAATGGTTATACAAGAATATTATCTTACTCTTCGATGACCTAACTTGAAATTTAGGAAAGCTCTAAAGGGTTACAGTTAGAAAACCCTGCACAGAAAATATTAAAACGGGATGAGGGGATATCTCACAGGTCCTGTTCTGTAATGTCCATTACAGCCTCCCATTTTTCAAATCCCTCTTCACTAAGCCGCCCTAGGTACTGCGAGAGTCCCAGTCGAGCCAACACCTCCTCCAGATCTGTCATATACACAACTGTTTATCACCTGGGCGAAATAACCTCCGAGAAAGAGGGATTTCCCCAGATGGTATATCAAAGTTACCGGACACCCAGAGACTCTCCTGCTACTATGTCCCTTTACCACAACAGTAGCGGTGTATGTTGATGAGTTCGGCTCAGGGATGGAAACCGATAAAAGTGTAGCTGGGTCGCCAACGTTCAAGCTGTCGATGTTGCAGGAACGCAGTCGATGTGTACGAACAAGCCCAGACCATAACAAAAGCCCCAGACTAATAAAAAAAAATCTTGTCGAAATTGAAGCGTTGGGCCGCTCTCCCTCTCCAATCCAATTAAAAAACGAAGGGGAGGGAGGCGAGTCTAGCCCCAGGGTGGCTAAAGTTGTCTATAGGGTAGAGAAGTATGGCTGCAAGATTGAAGGCGTTTTAATCTGAAGAAATTTCGTTAAGTGCGGTATCTGGAAACCCAGGGTGTGGGATTCGGCTCTGATGGAAGAGGACACAATTGTAGAGATCTACCAGACAGCCCAACTAAGTGGCGCCCGCCGCGTTAATCGGCGCACGGCAAACTATCTTCGGGGAGCCAATGCAGCGCCAAATGACACCAAAAGTCTTTCTGGAGGGTCAACAATAACTGACACGAAACTCGGCGTAGCTAAACCGAATACGGTCAAGCAGGTGCCCAAATTACGAAAGTAGGAAAATTCCCACAGTTAAAAAAATAAAATACCAAAAGGGATGGGTACGACCTCGAGTCCTCGGTCCCCGGCCGTAAGAAAAACACGAAAAGGGAGTGCCGCTTTACAGATTTGGAATAATTATTTGAGGGGAGAAAGGGATGGTCGAAACTGGTTAAGGAAGTCACTGGCGGTGAGAGTTCGCGGCGGCGATATCAGAACCAGACCCGTCCTCCACGCACATAGCAAAGCAAATTGTTCAAAGGGTCCCGTGGATCGAATTTTGTAAGGGTGATCACCCGAAATGACGGCAGTGTCAAGGGAGTGTAAGAGAATCGGGGGTTTCCTTTGATGTAGACCGTGTTGCAGAAAATGATAAGAAAATATGTGTGTTCGGAAGGAGTGATGCCGTTTGGTGTAGGCCAAAAGTCATCTATGTGCCTGAAAAGGAAGATGAAATGACGATATCCTAGCGGTAAACCCTTAGAAAAGGACAAGTGTGACAACCGAGCACGCGAGGAGAGAGAGTTTGAGAAAGAGAAGGGGTTGATGGGTCGCCGATAGTGGGGGGGAGGACGAAGTGAAGGTGTGGGTTGAATGCGGGTTACGGATGGCCTGGTTGTCTGCGTATATGCGTAAGTGAATACCGGTAGTGGACGTATGCGAATGGTGTAGTGTACGCCGGATGTTTATCGGCATGTGTAGACTGTATCTCCGATACGTACGCCCACAGCTGGGGTGGACAGTGCACAATACTAGAATATACCTCCACTGGTGTGCATGTTGGAATGGATAGAAGGGAGCATGGTATAAGCAATGTGAGGTGAGAACGAGTGAGTGAGGGAGTGGGTGATAGGAAGGCAAAGGTAGAGTGGCTCCAAGGGGCTGCTGATGCTGCCTCCAAAAGATTGGAAAGTATTTTCTCCCTGTCCCTAGCGCGGCGAGAACATGCCACTCAGGGCCAAAAGATCAACTGACGGAGAAGGTAGCGGGTTCTTCCTGCTTACTGAGTTGCCTCCACCACCGGTGGTGCCTCTGAAGCTGCTTGGAGTTGCTGCAATATGATGCCAATGATGTTCCACCGCTCAAAACCCCTCTTCTCTCAGCCTGTCCCTTTTAGACACTCAGGCACTCCACTCAGTTGGGGCAACAAGCAGGGCCTCTCTTTTCTCATTTATTTTTTTCCTTCTTTTCGATGACAGAAGAAAGAAACGACGTCTTGTGGACAGGCTTAACCGGTCTAACCTGGTGCAACCGGCAGTCTGAAGAAAGTGACTAGAAAGCGGGAGTATGTCGAATGACGTTACAGTTGACGGGGATGATGGGCGATGGGGGATGCTTCGTCCTGTTGTGCACGACGCCTTCCTTAGTTGACTTGTCCCTGGCTACCTACTTTTTTTTTTCTTTCTTCCTCACTTTCCTTCTCTAGTTCCTCAGTTCCAAACAAGCCCACTGGGAGAGAAGGAAGGCCCCAACTTCACTCCATTGCTTGGAAAGAAGGGGGGGGGGACCTACCGAGACACATAAATAACAGCCAGCTGCCCCTCTGTCGCTGGAATTGCAATTGGCATAGTTACATGCTAATTACTGTAACATACATACGTCTCGTACATGTATGGTACTGTACTCGTACGGTGCTGTGCTTTGCCAGGTGCTTCTTTCTCGGTGTTGCCGTTCCGGCTCACGGGTGAACCAAGGGGGGGAGGCTTATGGGGGGAACATATCATAGTTGAAAGGATACTCGTGCAAAATTATCCTGGGCGTGGTCACAGACGGTGGTCTCCCAAAGGGGGCGTTGACTGTTGTTGCCCTGTTTTCTGTCCGACAAATGCACTATGACGTCGGGGGAGCTGCGGAGGGCTTAGTTTTTATTTGAAGAGACCTCCCGAAGAAGAGCGCTTCCTTGCGACAGGCAAGGACAACCTCGACTCCACCACGCGCACGCCCCACGAAAAAAAAAAAAAAAAAAAAAAAAACAATAAATTTTTATGGATCGAATCCTGCCCCAGTGCCCGGACCTGTTTGAACCTTCGATTTCGGAAAACAACATGCAGGTTGGTCAATAGAAGTACCGGTACGGTACTGTCAAAAAGAAACAGCACGAGAATTCAGAATAGGTACAAGTTCCAAGGACATTTATCTATCTAGACAGTCAATCTTATACAAAATGGTAAGGCAAAAAGGATTGGATGCTACCGCCCCTCACCCCTACAGCAACTCCTAACGGGACATTATTTCAACACTCCCAAAGTCACAGAAAATTAACGATTAAAAATACCGCTGTTAGGAATGGAAGGGGGGGAACACAAACAATTAGGGTGGAAGTGGAGTTAGGCAATGGGAATTGGAAGAAGGGTGTTCGAACTGGATACCCGTACGGCACCTCAGAGACGCAACGCACCTCACACAATGCAGTAGTCCACCCACATACCGGTATCATCCACATACAACCACACAACCACACCATACGTGCACAACCATAACTATGACGCGCACCGACACCAGGTCCACAGAATTGGGTACGGGCATATCCTCTTCAACGGGGGGAATGGAAAGAGGAGGGAAGGAGGGGGGGGGGGAAGGCGGTGGAAGAGTTTAGTTGTATGGGGCCGGTCAGCAAACAATGGCGGCGCGATGTCGGCCCTTCCCCAAATTCGATCACACTCCTTCAGAGCAACCAGCAGGGGTCAAATCAATAGTGATCGCATCCCTCAAGCGAGATCGGGGTGTCCTCTTTGTCAGAAACGCCCCAGACGCCTTCTGGTTCAAACGGGTTCGCCCGAAACCATGAGAGCCCTTTTTTTTTCTCTCCACAGGGTTCGGTCAAGATTGTTCTCTAAGAAATTCGGTACACAGAAAATAATAGAAATACGGTATATATACCGAGGGCTTCCAGGAACTCCTCCGCTGTCGTGGCATTTTGTTGTATGTTTTATTTTTGCCATCCAGCCTGATAAATCCCGGAAAACTGGAAAGCTGAGTTTGCGGAAAGAGTTAAAAAAAAAAAAAAAAAAAAAAAAAAAAAAAACGGGGAGATCAGCCACTCACTATGAAACCCCTCGGGAAGAGAGTTTTACTTCTCTGAAGATTTTCGAGAGGGCCGGTGTACGAGTACTCGAGTAGCAGTTTTTCATAGCCTTCATGTACCGGTACTCGTATCATTCGCACTGTTCGTTCACCCACTATTTTATTTTTATTTTTTCCTTTCTCGTCCCCTGCCTTTCCTCTTCTCCCATCATGTCCTCACCCCCCTCCCTATTTTTCTCGCTACCAGCATCTTTCCCTCTTTTTTCCCACTCTGCTGTCTCAAACTGGTTTGATTCTGAATGATGATCAGTACCAGAATAGAGGAAATAAAATAAATAAGGGGTAGGTGAAAAATTTGTTATTGTGAGTTTATTTGCTGATGAAGAAATTTCTTTTTTTTTATTTTTCATTCCTTTTTCCTTTTTTTTTCATTTAATCTTCGTGTGTCAGGAGAGCCGAACTTCAGGATCCGAGGGTTCTTGTTACGAGGATCTGGTGGTATTTGAGGACAAGCTCATGACGGCAGAGGTTGGGAAAACTCATGAAACTCTGACAGTTAGCCGGTAACCGCACAATTCAGGCTGAACCTATCGCTCACTGAGTATCCTTTATCAGATCTAAGGCTCAGTTCCACCAATTAGATAATTTTTCTAAGGGTCTAGTCCTCTCAACCAACCAAAGCCTCACGCTGCTATCTTCCGACCCATCCATCAATTTAAACTTCAACCCCCATCTCTCCAAGCTCACCTGCAATATCCCTGTCCTTTTATTGGGAAAACAACTCCCATACTTATGCCTTCGAAAGACGAAGATGCTGAATTTGCAAAGGTATTTCCACCTGCCGTTGTTCCCTGCCCTCTCAGTATCCAATCGAATAAAGGTTTGCTAACCCGGTTGCTTGCCGCTCCACTGCAGGCCTACAGGGACCTGATGGAGTAACGAACCAAATTTGTTGGACACGTGATTTTCGCTGACCGGTTCCTTTTTGCAGAGCTGAGAAGCATGCAGCTACCCTGGAAAACCAGTTGAATTCGCTCGAGCACAAATTGGACTCGTTTCTAGCCGAGCATGAGGGCAAACATCCTGAATCCGACAGCACTAATGCTTCGGGAAGCATTAGTGGTGGTGATGTGGTGGAGAAAGCTCCGAAGGATTCTCAATGAGCGTGTGTAATGGTTTTTGGCGGGCGGGAATGGTAGTGACATTGTTTGCGGAGCTCGGATAAGCCAGGTTATCATTTCGTGCTTAGTGATTATCGCTTATCGAGGGAATGTGGTGGAGTGGATTGTTGCCCAAGTCTACTCGAACCGTGCTGGATATTAAAATATAGCACGGCCTGTTGATGTCATGACTTTTGTACGTGCCGGACTACCTTTTGGTACTGCCCCAGCGGATCACTTTTCATAACAGGCTCCAATTTCCTGACAACAGCCCATTTGGGTATTTCAGGGAGGAACCCCTCCTTCGCGCATACTCTGGGTGTGCAAATCAGCTCGGCACAAACTCCCTGACCATTCACAGTGGATACCGTACAACTATTCAACCTCAGCGATTACTGACCGACCTGTCACTCAAGCCAACCGGATTTGAGATTGAAAGCTGGTCAAAGGGAAAGGAATTGGTTAAGCTGATACAATTCATTCTAAGCCAATAACGCGCTTATTATCCTTGTACGCCTCAAAAGAACCTCGACAAACCGAAATCACCACCCACATCCTTGACGGCAACCCCCTTCTCGGTAACTATAGCATCGATCAAGCCTTTCGGAGTCACATCAAAGCTAGGGTTATAGACATTGATACCCCTAGCTGCTGTGACCACTGTCTCCACGTTCTCCAAATCCACCTCCATGCCAACCGTCTCATTCTTCACTAGTGGACCACGAATGACCGTTACTTCCTTTCCAGGCCTATGCTCGATGACAATATCCTTGCCCGACGCTGTTTTCATATCGATGCTCGTAGTCGGCGCAGCCACAACAAACTTAACATCGTGATATTTGGCAACAATTGCTAACTGATAGGTGCCAATTTTGTTGGCTGTGTCACCATTGGCAGCTACACGGTCCGCACCCACGATAACGGCCGCTATAGATTTGAGGCTCATGAGGGAGGATGCCATCGAGTCTGTGATCAATGTTGCCGGTATCTTATCGTGAACGAGTTCGAACGCCGTCAATCGGGAGCCTTGGTTGTAAGGACGGGTCTCAGTGCAGTAAGTGTGCGTCAGGTTCGAACGAGAGTTCAGCGAGCGGATAATGCCCAACGCAGTGCCGTAGCCAGCCGTCGCAAGCGAACTAATGACATAAATGAACGGGGGAAGGCCCAATACTTCAGCTACGATATTTCCAACCCATAATCATTTTCACCCCCATTATCCCACCCTACTTTGTCCAACACCCCCGAAAAAGCAATAAAGAGGAAGGAGTAACAAACCCCGTGTTACAATGGGTCAGAACCGCAACCATCCCCTTCTCTTCCCCCTCTCCAACTTTGGCATTTTCCAAGATCCACTCGGCCCCAAACCTTCCAATGTTCTCGTTGTCCATGACATCGTCCGCCAGCATCTTCTCCGCAGCCTCGACATACCTCCCCACTACCGCCTCCACAGTCCCCGCTTCAGCGCTGACAACAGCCTTCAATTTCCCCGCCGCATCTGCCAAATTGACCGCAGTAGGCCGTGACTGGACCAAGTAATCCAACCGCCTATGGACATACGCCCTCGCATCCCCTGCACTCTCCCCGACCTCACTTGGCAGTCCTCCGGAGCTCAGTTCAACTGCCAAAGCCAACGCAGCCACAATCGCGATCGCGGGCGCACCACGCACAACCATACGTTTTATCGCATCGTAGGCGTCTTCGCATGTGCAGATGGGGACATAAACCGATTCATGGGGGAGTTTTAGCTGATCGAGGATTTGTAGTGCTGGGGGAGTGGGGGTATACAGGATTGCTTGGAGGGACATGTTGCCTAGTTGAGTAATCGTAGAAAATGGAGTAGACGAGAAAAGGAGGTGGTAGAACGAAGGGAGAAAGGGGAGAAGGGGTTAGAAACAAACTTATACCAGACACCCCACACCCAACAAAAAATCTTCTGTCAACCCCCCCCCCCGGCGGCACTTTCCGCGGCAAATAACTTGAAGTGGAGCGAAAAGCGGACAACTGAAAGTATTTATTATGGGAAAGTTGTGTGGGAAAAAATTTCCCACTCTCTCTCGCCAAGACTTTTTGTGCATTTGATCCCTCCCCCTCTTTGCCCTGTGAAGTCGATGATAACCACCGTCGACCACCTCGGATACTGCACGCTCTTTTGTAGCTCGAGATGGGAAGTCCGCAGATTACTTGTTTGTCGGGAGCCGAAGTGACCTGGTTTCAGTTGGGGTGCTAACTCATCCTATCACGGAGTACAGTATACACTCTCTAATGGCGCGTGCGTGCATGGTATTGCTGACCAATTCTCTACTAACTGTCGTGCTTCAATTCAAGGAGGGTTTTTCTTTTTTTTTTTTTTCTTTTCCTTTTTCCTTTTTCCTTTTCTTGTAGATACGATCATTGATTTTGGTGGACATGTGAGTGGATAGGGAAGGTGCTTGCATGCGGGGAAAAAATGGAAGAGTGTTAGGCCCCTGTTTGGCACGCCACCATAGAAAAAAAAGCCATTTTTCTAGAAAGCTCAAATTCCTTTTGACCAGTGAGCATACTGTAAAGGAGGCCATAACATAGTCTAATTTAGCCCCACCTTACCTGTTGCTGTGATGACGACAAAAATCTATTCGGAGGCCTGTAAGTTGAGCAATAACCAGAAAAAAGTCTCCTGAGGTGTTAAGATATTTCATCCGCGACAGAAATTCCATAAAGGTCAGGGAAACGTCATCGTTTATGGTGTGCCAAACAGGGACTTAATATTTAAAGGACAACTCCGTATATTATATACACCTTGGTGGGAGGGAAGAGATGAGAGGTGAGAAATAGAAGAGAAAAGAAGAAAACTAAAAGACCCTTTCGCCGTACGCCAGGAGTAGAACCATTTTTTCCCTGCAAATCACTATAAAAAAGAAAAGGGGTGGGGGGCAATTGTAGCCCGGTGTAGTGGCGATGGCAGTCACCTCTTCAGTTGATATCTGATAAACATCCTCACGAAATAGTTTCTACAATAGAAAATCTTTGGTAGTAGTCCTGTCCTGTGATCTTACTTCCCCTCCTTGGGATCTTATGTGTCCCAACGCCTGTCGAACAATCATTTTGCCTTTCTTTCCCGTCGGTTATTGCCTTCCCCCCGTGACCCGTTCCGGGTCTACCTGGCGAACCGTGAACGTCTTGACCATTGGTCACAACGAGATGATCGAAAGGTTCTGCATTAGCGAACCTCGCTGGTAGCGGTGGAACTGGTTCGATTGCCGGTAAAGGACTCGGAACGACCAATGTTGAATCCTGGTCCTGGGCAACTGTTGATGTGCTCCTTCGGCGCCTCAGTAAAGATAGTGATCTCTTGACCTTGACTGCAGGTTTGTTGGTAGGCAATTCCGGAGCGGGTTCCGCCTTAGGTACCGCTTTGAAGTCCCCGTATGAGCATCTCTTCTTGATAGCCGCCATCATGCTCCTTGCCATTGACCTCTTCCTCCTTACACCTGGTTCAGCTCCCTCCACCTTTTCAGACCCCTTATTCGCTTTCCGGAAAGGGGCGCCCTCATCCATTACCACCGGGCTCGCATCGTGTTGCATTCTACTGCGCGTGGTACGGCTATTTACCGAGCCTGTAGAACTGTATCCTGAATCAGCCCCACTACACCCATCGCAGTCTTGGAGGTTTGGTCGTTCCAGGGCAAGTCGAGAATCGAGTCGTGACCCCAAAGAGACACCTCCGCCAGCCTGTTCTCGTTCCGACAGAGGAACAGGTTCGTCATCGTCATCGTATATGGGTAGGCTCTCAAACGCATCATAGAAATTGACTTCCTCTTGAAAAACAGAATCCGGGTATTCCACATTGGGACCCAAATCTAGGTCCGGCATTGTATCTGTGCCTGGTTCGAATGTCGGACTCTGGGCAAAACTGAAAGGACTTTCCGGAACCCCATCCTCCAAATCCTGCCCCGTAACCCTTGGTGATGAAGGCACCAAGCGAACCCCGCGAAAAGGGGCGATCGACTCCAGGCTCCTAGCTCGATGCACTCCTCGCGCCAGCCCGAGATTCGAGCCCTGGCAAGATATAGCAGGGCCTTGATGAGACGGCTCTTGTTCAGCCGAAATTCTAGGGGATGCCGGCGCAGAGGACGGAGCCGGAGATGCAGCACCATTCACGATTCTCAAAGACCCTCGCTTAAATGCACCAATGACACTATATCCCGAGGGTGTTGTACAACGCCCGGCACCTAGCTCAGCAGGCGCGGCATACGGTTGTTGGGAAAAACAGTCCACGTAGTCCCCATAATCCATTGTCAGGCTCTGACATTTGGTTCTTCTAGTAGCAGTTGCAGGCGGTGCGGCCAGAAGTTGCGATCTACGTCTAACTGTTCCAATAGCAGCAGTCGTCCTATCGCGTTCGTTGCGCGCCGTGAAGGACCCTGCGGTACTATTGGCCCTAGAGTGCCTGACTGCGCAAATCCCAGTAGAACGTTCGCTTCCACCAACCCACGTCACCTCCAGATCTTGAAGTCCTGCATTTGTTCCCAAATCGGCGTATACAGGGAGTGTAATCGATCCGACTAAATGATTCCCCCCACCCCCAGTACATTTAGCCCCCAACGCCTCAAATTCCGGTCCCAAGTGATGGGCGACATCTGGCAAGGCAGCCCTCGGTTGAGAAACAGAGAACCTGTTCCTGTATGGATGGTCTCGAGCCTAAACGGGGCCTTAGCAATGTATTTCTTTCCTCCTCCTCCCCCGTGATTTGCCCCGCTGTTAGGAGAAGTTTTCTAAGACCTCCCGCAAACAAAACAAGAGAGAGAACAAACCGTGATGGAATTTGTACGAGGTTTGGTGAGCTTAGTTCGGGGAGGAAGAGTGCCGGTGTGATTTCCAGATCGATGCTCCGACGGAAGAGACTGTGCAGCGCCCATCTCTCAGACACACAGATCTCACGGAGAATATTCTGTAGGGGAATATTCTTTCGATGGAAAAGAGATTCGTTAAAACCAAGAGCCCGGACCAGACCCGACTTAGAAGGGGTGCGCTCAGGAAGAGGGCGAAGGTCGGATTAATGAGGCATGAGACCAAGACGTCAGCAGGACGTCAGCAAGGAGTTTCCCGTCCGCACAGATGAAGCAAATCACAATGTGAGGAGAAAGGGATTTACAGGACAATGTGTCAATTAGGAGTAACAGGTAAAAGGCTTGTTTATTAGGAGAGAGCAAGGAAGCAATGACGGCTGGCAGCGTAGGGGAAGGGAATGCGGTAGGAGAACGGGTTGGGTACGGACGAGAGGAAAGGGGGGGGGGAAGAGAGGAAGAGAGAGAGATGGAAGAGGCCACAACACGTACGCGCGCACACGCACAACGCACACATACAATCACCCACAGACGCAGACACGAAGATACGGTAAACAAGACAGGGAGGTTATGGTGATGATAGATGGGGGAAAAACAGGGACGGGCAGGAAGACGAGATGAGAGGGGGGGGGAAGGGCCGTGGAGTCTGGCCCGGGGATGGCCTAGCATGGTATGGGGTACCGGTACCGGTAAGGTGCTAAAAGTGCACAATTTTACAGAGCTGTGTGGGATCTCTTTCTAGGGGGATGGGGGGGGGATGAAAGATGCAAGATGGAGGAGTGGTGGTGTCACCAGCAGGTTAACAGGAAACTCGTAATGCAAGAGGTTGGGTGAAGATTGAACTTCTTAGAATTGCATGACAGAAGCGGTTGTCTGCGTAGAAGATGTCACGCCCGTATCAAGCTGGATAGGGGAGGTTTGAACAGGGATTGGCCGTTTCAAGTGGCGTATGAGACTGCTTAACCGATAGGCGGTTCGTGCGTCCACTCACTCCTATACAAGAGACCCCCTCTACTTATCCTTCTTCCCCCCCACAAGTGACCTTTTTTGTCGTGGAGTGGAGATGGATAAAGCGAGGCTGCCTTGTTTACCTTTGCCTGAGCTTCTGTTTTCTGTAGCTTGGACCGAATGAGCTGAAGGGCATCATTCTAAGCCAAGTGGCACTACATAGCCTGTGGGTAAGGAGTACTTATAAGAGCATAGTGCAGTGCCGGTGCCGGCACTGTACGAGTACTTGTACTCGTACAAGTGCTCACCTGCTCATCGTAGTCATCTCCGCTAGCGCTGGCACTTGAGGAATGTGTTCGTCCCCTAGTCACTCTAAGAAGCGACTACCGGTACCGGTACTCGTACAGTATTATCCCTCTACCCTCCACTCCCGGCACAATGCCAGTATCAACAATGACATCTTCCCTCGCCGGTATCTCCTGTCTGCCAAATCATCCATTCCCCAAGACCGAGCGCCGTATCATTCGACCTCAGAGCGCAGTGTCCACCCAAGGGCTCGCATCCGATGGCCAGAGACCCGATCAAGATATCGCAAGAGAAAAACCCACTCGCCTATCATACGGTTAAGTACTGTTCGTGCGACATGCGTGAGATCACCCCCGCAGAACCCGGATCCCCAATCGTGGATAATCATCTCCCTCCCAGCCCCTCCGTTTCCCCCATTCGTTCGTGCGGGGTGGGGAAGAGAGTGAGAGATAGAGTAAGATACCGTACTGTAGAGTGAGATAGAGAGAGAGAAAAAGTCTGTACGAACTCATCCAAAGTGCAAAAGAAGCGCGTAATCCTATCAGACGATCATGCTCAGCTTGTCTAAGTCAACTCAATATTACAATATCATATAGTTCGAGTAGGGGAAAGGAATGACCTCTCTTTTCATCCTTACTTTTTTTTTTATTCGTTCGAATGATTTCGAAATACTCTTACTGCGCTATTACTACTAAGTTATTACCGTATCCATTGTAGCGGTGGTTGCATAGGATAGGTAGACTATCCTCCTTCCATTCCTCCACTTCCCCCATAACCCCCGACCGGATCCACTTCCCCCAAACTCTAACCCCCATCCCATTGAGATAACCACATCAAATATATCATACTCGATACAGTGCCCTACCACTAGAGCTCGAATAATTGAGCCTCGTGCCTGGTACAGTACCGTATCATAGGACGTTGGAGTTGCCCTTGCCAGTAAGGTCTGGCACCCCCCCCATTTCTTCACTTCTCGTCCAAAGCTGAGGCTGAGAGGGGTCGGCTTTTTTGTTTTTTTTTTGCGGTGTTTTCGCCCCCCATCCAATTATTCGAGTTCACACACAAGTACGGAATCCAGGTAGAAATACTCCTTCCGAAATCTGAGACAAGCCAGGTACATTGAACCCAATAAGTTACCTATCATACCTTCTTCTTCTTCTTTTTATCTCTTCTCTATGGATACCAGATTATTAGTTCACAGGCACACCGATCCCACAATATCGCCCCGGATCTCCCTCCCGTGTCTCCTCAACCCATCGTGCAGTACCAAGGTACACACCGATGAGGTATGAAGCTGGTTTGGGGGGGGGCAATATACTGTACGACACCCGCTCCCGACAATCAGCAAAAGACCCCCCAATAAGCCTAAAAATTTAATTAAATTCTATCGAGAAAAGAAAGGGCGCAGGCGATTCAAAAAAGGGGGGGCTGGGAATTGGGGCGAGTGATGAGAGGTGATGAGAGTGTCTTGGCTATGGTGAATTTCTGTATGTCGGTGAGTTCTTCCGGGGGGGCGGCGTCTCGGGGTTTGCGCGTTAGGAGTGGGTTTAGGTGTGGGTGTAGGCATGGCGACCAATGAGGATGGTGGGCTATGGCACAGGGCTTTGGGTGGTGGGGGGCGTTTTGGTGCATGTCTTGTGTTGATCGGCAGTGCGATTCTGGGGGAATCGTACTAATACAGCTCTGGTGGGTGATGGATGAGTGAGATTGGCCCCTCTTCACGTTATCATATCATATCTACTCTCCCTGTTCGCCGCAGGGACTTGTATGATATGATGGGAATCATCCCCCCGCGGCAAATGTTATGAGCGGATAGCTCATGACATAAACCCTATTCGAGCACTCATGGTATGATAGCAGAAGGCCTAACGGAATGTGATACAGAGTGCGCAGAGTGGTGTGAGAGTCACACAGAGCCAGAAAAAAGTCCCGAATCGGGGCTGGAGCGCCTTTTCGCTGATCTCGCCTATCACCATGGCCCGCTTCTTGAGTTTATCTAAGCTGTAGCGAGCGGCCTCTGGTTGGCTCGGTCGGTTGCTTTGGTATTCAATATAATTTATTTATCCTTTGGCATGTCTCTGGACTATCATACTTGTACCTGCACCGCCGAATTGAAGAGGGACACCTGGTGTGGCAATTCCCAAACAAAGTGTCCAACTCCTACCCAAAAGGGTGACAACGCCACCTATTCAAGTAAAATCTCCGCAGATACCTCCTCACCTCGAGCAGTACCTATCTACTTGCACGGTACGGTACCTCTGCGAGCCTCAAATGAAACCGAATGAGGCTGACGAGCCAGGCAGTGTTGATAATCATAACCAACGCTTTGGCGTAGAACACGAAGAGACAGGATTTTATATCATTGAGACCCACACGGATTCAAAAGGAGGGGGCGAGCGAGCACTTCAAAGATCGGAATCACAACATGGGTGTCTTCTTCCCATGAGGTTGCTACCGGTATTCCATCAATCCGAGAGCCACATCATACGATAGCTGTGGACGAAAAAGGATTGTGTATCATACGGGACTGGGTAAAAGGGTGTTGTGGAAAAAATCAAATCTTTAAAAATAAATTGAACGGGAGCATACAAAGGTCGCCAATTAAGGGCGAGACGTTCATGATTTGGAATCATGATTTGAGATGGCATAGCAGGGTGTTTGGCTTGGCAATATTTCCGAATCGCGATCCCAAATCATGGTCACTAACCGCTGCCATCTCAAATCACAGCGAGCCAAACAGGCCTTAAGTTTCTTAAAACGGGGACGATGTTGCTCTGCGAATTGGCTGGTATGATAGCGGGGAGGGGGCGAAAGTCGGGCTGGTCTCTTAGCTGGAGAGCTCCTACCGATTCTGTTGCCCTCTAGGAGAAAGCTCTGGACTAGCCGCACCGATACTATGGAGTACTGGGGGGAGTTGACTTGCTGACTTCACTCTATTATCCTTGCTTTTTGCCCATCCGGCTTCAACCAACTTATGGCAGCCCTTAGATCTGCCATGAATTCGAGCATGTTCGCCACATCCGTTATGTAATCCTGCTAATTTGATAGCATACCTAGTCCGTAATTTTACGGCGCAGTTGATTGCTGGAACCTTCACAATGGCAGGAGCACTTTGCCTCATTGGCGACAGCCGCGCGGGACGTGAATCGTTTAAGTTAGTCATCATATTTCTGCGGAATCCAAGATCGAAGTACAGTATCATAACCGGAAATTTTGAAGGCAAAATTCCACAACCTCGACAGAAAAATACTAGGCTACCTCGACCAGAGAACGGATACCAGCAAGAGCCGTATCGAAGGGGGCACTCAGGAGGTCCACAAGGATATCAGAAATCTGGGGCCAAAAAGTACGATACTCGACTCGCGGTCAATGACCATGCCACGCGATGAAGGCTTATATACGAGTAGTTTGTCCGGTGACAAAGAAAAAAAATCACCCTTTTAGCGTGTATTTAGTCCTCCAATCTCCAAAAAACTAGGCTAACTTGATAAAAAGTATGGCTTCAACCACTCAACGGTGACCTGGCCAATGGAATTTATGATCCCGAGGAGTCGATTGGTCTTTTCCTCAAGAGGCGATACTATCGCCCTATTCTGATAGGGTAGTAGTTCGAAAAAAGCCTCAAGCAATGCCGAGAATCAGTCAGGGGGGGACTACGGGTCCCGTGTCCGTAGCGGGGCTTGGTAGACCTCGCGACTAATGCGTGAAAACGTAGGAAATCACGTTAGCTTTCATTATCGTTTGCCCGATTTCCCGTCTAAATAGTACTCGTACTAGAGTTGCGTCAGGAGGCATGTTTTTTTCGGCACGATGGGAATGTCGGAAAGCTCCGTGCGCAGCTCGGGCCGCGAAACGCGGCGGAGGGTCTATCGCGTGTTACTGTCAGCAGATACCGGTACAGTATGTTGAGACTCTTGTGCGTAGACTACGGTACCGTATCGGTTGTTTCCGGCATGCACCCCTGTAGCGTCATACCGCGACGCGGCTTTAAGAAGGGGAACTCTACTCGTAGCGGACGCCGGATCGGTCTGCGGCACGGGGACGAAAAGGATTCGCCCAATGCCCTTTTTACACCGAAAATGGACATTTTCAATCGGACGGTTCTCAACGCTGCTTATGTAAGAACTCTTCAAATAATTTCATCAGCTAGGGAGTAACTGTCTATTCCGACTTCTGAAAGTGGAAGTGTGAGGAATCAAAGCTGTCTTCATTGTTCATGGTTGCATCAACCAGTGTGAAAGTGACCTAAATTTTTGTATTGGGCCCCATACAAAAAAAGTACTGTGTACATGGCAACTGATACCGGATACTTACACAAACTCTTCTCCATCACTTGGGAAAATTCTGTAATATTCTCCTTGTTATCTACAGGTTTACCCATGCATGGGCGGGTTTCAAGTTGTGCAGATTCTCATAGACATTGTGCGATGAGCGAGGGTGGTGAAGATGGGCACTTTTGGTGTAAAAAGGGCATCGGAGGAGTCTTTTTGTCCTATCATAAATAGTACTTTAGCTATCATAGGATAAATTTATGATGCTAAGAACAGGCGGACATTCTTTCTAGCTTAATAATAGTATGTTAATTTGGCGAGAGTGGGATCTTTACAGGTCGATACTTTGGCAAACGTTTATTACCGGTGTTTGGATAGGAAATTAACAACAATTAACATGTCCCGGACGTTCCCTCAACCCACGTTTGCCCGATTGTTATGACATTATACGGATCCAAGATCTCGTCCTCTGCACCCACCCGCCATGTTTACTTCTTCTTTCCCCTCCTCTCTTCCAGAAACTTCCCTTGGGTGACCAGCCGGACCTGTAGTTTGTCGGGCAAGTACTACCGGTACCAGAGTGGCCGGGCCGCCATCAGGGGCCCCTCAAGCCAAGTATAGTATTCCTCTCTCTTTCGAGCTGAAATTCGGTGAAACTCGGCATACGAGCGAGGGGGTAATATTAGGGAAATTTGGGTTTATTCCAAATATCTATCTATCGGTGTGGATATTGATGGAAACCCCCTTCTCCCTCCTCCACAGTAAACCCCGACACCAAGACGCATCGTGCGAGATTACCCTTGGCATGGCATCCCACCCCACCACCAAGACCTCCGCTATTGATCTATCTGATAAGATAACCTTATTTCGGTTCCTGATTCGCAATAACCAGTCTCAATTCTCCCCACACCTAGCGCACACCACAAACCGTACTGAGAACCCTGGCCACATATCCTTGTCCAAACAGAAAAACAGAAGGAAAAATATTCTGCAACATTTTTTTCCCCCACCAGACAACCTAATCCAAGCGACAGCCTTTTCTTCAAAACCGCCAATTCTCTTATCGGAAGCGACTGGAGGAGAAAAGGAAACAGAGGAAAATGTCTCCGGAGGGAAACTTCGCCGGCATAAACCCCGAGCGCCTCAAAATGCTCCAGGCAAGGGAGAACCCCACGCCGAGGGATTTCTCCGGCAGAGGCCGATATCGAGGCTGGGGTCGAGGCGGAAGGGGCGGAAGGGGCGCTGGTAGCGGCAGTGGAAGAGGAGGTGGTAGGGGAGGTTATCGAGCGACTGGGCGAAGATTCGTTTTTAATGAAGGTGCTGGTTCTCCTGCTGCGGCGAATGGTGGGACTAAAGAGTCTACACCTGCCGAGGAACAACTTTCGGGGGCGGAGATGAGATTAGCATTTAAGAGGAACCAGGAGGGGAAGAGTGACGCTGTGGTCGAGAATTGTGCGAATGGTGTGAAAGAGGAGGAAAGGAAGAGGAAACGGGATGATGAGGTTCGAATTCCTTCCTCTAGGAAGTAGGGAGGGGTCATCTGCTAATTATGCATAGGGTGCTGTCGCGGCCGAATCTTCACCACCAAAAACCTCCAAAAGGCGCAAGGACAGCAAGACCAATGGCGTCACTACCGCTACCAATGGCGCCCCAACCCTGGATGAGAAGCAGAAGCACAAGAAGAAGAAAGAAAAGAGGCACGACAGAGCAAAAAGGGCAAAAAGGCATGCAATAGAGGTAGGGGAAGTCCCTTCCCCCGGCGGAACCCGCTCATCTAAGCAACTAAACGACGACCCAGACCTGTCGAAAGAAGCCAAAAAAGCCGCCAAAAAGGAGAGGAAGGAAAAAAGGGAAAAGAGGAGGGCCGCAATAATAGAAGAACCTGTCAATGGCGATGTGGGGCCCAGTGAACATACTTCCGGATCTAAGGTATTGCACAAATCCCTCCCCTTGCAGACCACAAAACAAACTAACCAACCGACCACCCAAACAGCCAAAAACAAAAAAGGACAAAAAGCCAAAAAAGGGCAAATCTAAAGATCCCTCCTCTTCGCCCACGGACCCCACACCCGCAAATAAGTCCAAGAAATCCAAAACGGTCAGCCTTTTCCAATCCTACATTTTAACCCTCAACGCTGACGGTACCCAGGAAATCTTAGCAGGAGAAGCCGAGTCCAAGTGGACCGCAGTAGCAGCAGACCTTCCCGGCGACGATCAGCGAAAGTCAAAGTTCTTGCGATTGTTAGGTGCTGGCACTGGTGCTTTGGCGGCAACAGTGCCAACTGCTAACGGTTCGGCTTCGTTGTCGTCGTCGTCGTCGTCCGCCAAGACCAGAGAGAAAGACCTTGAGAGGCAGTACGATGCTGGCCTCAAGGTGAAGGGGAAGAAGCGGAGAGGTCTTGGTGCGTAATAGGGTGACAAAAAAAAGGGGGTTGAAGCGGGTAGAAATCGATTTGTTTATGTAGGGCAATGAAAAAAAAAAAAGTAATGGATGTCTCAAGGGTTGCTGTACCAGTACGCAGGCGTGCGAATGTTTTTTTAGAGATTATTCCCGGGAGTCTTATGCGTGTTTCTTTGGTGGTAATATATGTAGAATCCGGAGCTGTAATTCACGTTTGCGGGAAGAGGGGGGGGGGGGTGGCACAATTCCACGACAACCTTAAGCCACTTAAGCTAACAAGTGCACCACAAGAGGGATTTTAATAATCTGATGAACAAGATGTACGAGTATAGAAACCCTCAATGCAAACCAGCAACGGCTGTAAATTACAGACCACAGCGCGCACACACACTCCTCAATTCAAATTATTCAAAGGGATAAGTTAAATATCTTTTTCAACCGCTGCCTCCCCCCCCCTTCCTTCCAAACTCCCAATCCCAATCCCACCTCAAAAGAACATCCGAATAAGCTCAAAAACGATACCTCCGAAAACAGCGAACCCGATAACCACTATTACAATGAATTATCACACAACCTATTAGCAACCCGGCCGAAGTACCGCAGCGGACAGGAAAGAAGGAAAGAAAGGAAGGGGGGACATACTCAACCAACCCTGCGAGATCGGCGACTTGAACTTTTGCTTCTTGACCGACTTCTCGGGCTTGCCGCGCTTGGCCTCTTCACGTTTGGCGAACTTTTCATTCGCTTTGCGCTGTTGGGGTGTTTGTGCCTGTTTTTTTTTTTTCCCTCGGTCGTTAGTTTTCCTTTCCCCCCCCTCCTCGGAGGGTCAACAAGCTGTGAAGAGGAGTGATGGGAAATATACCATGACGGAAACGTGAGGTGGGTGGTAGTTGGTGATCTAATTAGCAAGCGTGGGAAAGAATACGATCGATTATCGGACGAAAGAGGCACACAGTATGATAAAAGCTTCGTTGTGCGAAAGAGATGGATGAGAGTAGGTTAAGACCGGGAGCTTCAGATTTTAAGAGGGTAGCTACGGTGGTGCTACAGCTACGGTAAGTTGTCCTCCACCCGGCGGTAAGGACACCTAAACGAAACCCCCCCCTCCCCCTTCCTCCTCCCCACACTCTCGCCTCGCGTCGTTCTCTTGTCATCTCTTCAAAACCGCTCCTTGCCAAGACGGTGCCAAATTTATCATACTTTTGGAGAAACCCCGCCATTCATTTCGTCTTAAATATTCTTCTCATCTGGGGATCTACGATACCGCAACTGCATCAATCCCGCAGAAAAAAAAAAGAAAAAAGAAGAGAAGAAAGAAGAAAAAAAGAAAGGAAGCGATGAACATGTTCTCCCGTGGAACTCTACTTATGCGCGCTATGCACCAGAGGAGGAGCACAATAATTCCACCCCCCCTCCTCCTCCGCCGGAGAACCCTCACGGACGTTAGTGGGAAGGCTACGTCGCCGCATGTAACCTACCTACCTACCCACCACCTACCTTACCTTACCCACCCACAATGAAATCCCCACCATTGACTGATTTTCGTCCAACGTCGTAGGTAGTCTTCTATAAAGACTTTGGGGGACCCGTCGCGAAGGTCTTCCTCATGGCATTCTTCACATACCAGGTTACGTATTGGGCCTGGCTGAAGCTGGAGAAGGAGGAGGAGAGGAGGGAGAAGGAGGGTATGTGTTCTTTCCTTTCTTTCTTTCAGAATTGCCCCCCCTTGGGGGGGTGGATGGAATCTTTTTCGCTAATTGGGAGGAAAAAGAGGAGGTTTCGGCGATTGAGCGGGAGGTTGTGAGGGTGAGGGATGAAGTCAAGAGTAGGAACGCGGGGAGGTAGAGGTGAGGGATTTGGTGGTGGGTTGCGGTGGGTGGAGGGGCTTACTTGTAGTAACAAAGAAATATACCTATATTTGATCCCCGCTCGCGGCATAGTTTTTTGTTATAATTGCCGAGATAGTGTTCTGTTGCGAGGTTATGATAGATAGGGTGAATATCATACGGTATGATAACAAATGACAAGTAATTGAGGGCTCGGTCTCATGATTGAACTGCTCATGGCGAGAAAAAAGGGTGACAAACTAACCCTTCTTCTGATCTTGCCGCACTGTATGATAATAATATTATTATTATGATAATTTTTCTTATGATAGAAGCCACATACAGTAATCAGAAAGGGCTGTGGGCTCTCCCTGTGGCTTGCGCGTTGTGATGAATTCAATGAGGCTTTCAAGTCGCAGTATCTATCCACCTAACACCCATCCATCCAACGGATACAAGTATATTGACTATGCGAATTGAGGTGACGTCAGTCCCGGTGGAGGCGCTGTTTGAGGAGAGGAGAGAGCCCACATTGGTGGTAGGAGATCTTAACGTACACACATCGCTTACCGACCCCTTAAGGAGATTTAGCGGATCCGAGAGGAGATCGGGGGAGCTGTATATGAGGACAGCTGCACTGGCAGGTTTTACGATACTCAATACGCCCGGGATATACACAAGATTCCCGGACAATCCAGATATCCACAGGCCTTCCACGATCGATTATACCCTGGCGAACGCGGCGATGTTTGGCAGGGTGACAAGATGGAGGGATATTCAACAAAGGACTGGCTCGGACCACATAGCGATAGTTACCGAAATCGGCTCTGAAGAGGTGGAGCTGGCTAGGCCGGCACCTGACTGGGAGAAGATTAAGTGGAAAACCGATGAGGGACAACCTAACCCGGAAATCGAGAAAGTACTGGGAGACTATTGGACTGGTAGCGAGGGGTATATTGCGATAGAGGATGCTAGCCGGGCGGTTGAAGACTTCCAGACGAGTTTAGGAAGGCTCATCCAGCTGGTTAAGGGTTTAGCTGTTAGGCGGAAGCCGACTCTGAATGACTGTCGAGAAGACTTAGGCCTGAATCTTTCGTAATAGACGGAGATTTGTCTAGGAAGGCTCGGAATTGTTCCTTTCGTTTATGACTACTAAGAACTCGCTTAATCGATAAGGGAAATAACTTTTATAAAGATTCGTAGGTAAAACAATGTTATATTGTTAAGGTCTCTTCTCCGTTGCTTGTTGATGTCTAAAAGCTTGGGAGGCACTTCGATATTTATATCCCGCGTCTGAGTGTTCGCGGACTACATCTAATCCTCCTATAACTAAGTATCTATCCAAAATTGTACGCTAACGCCTCGTGGTCTTGACAAGTGCGAACACTGTTTGACCCTGAATTCTCACACACCATCTTCGTTCTCATAAACTCCTTTCCGTCTAATCGTAGGATGCGTGATTATCCTCGAATGACCGGTCTTCGATTTATAGAGACGAGTAGACTCCTGTCTGAGACTTCAGTCGTCTTGACTATCGTCCCAGTAGTCTCTTCCGATTTCACATAGTGGCCAGCGTATGCGTCGGGTACCTATGCATAATGCAGGCTGCGTAGACGGTGTGCCAACACTCTTAAGTCTACCGCCTATTAGGTCTTCTGAGTCTGAGCAGCTTCCCCTCGGTCCGCCTCGCCTCAAAGAGAATCACCTCTCGAGGGATCCTGTCTCCAGGACCAACCAACATACAGCGGCCTTCAGATAGGTATTGGTGTCAAAACTATCCCCTATGGCCTCCGGGGCACTGTAGGAGTAGTTGCGGATTTTCGAGCCGAAAACGTCCCGTTACTTTCGGCCCATAGTTAGGATACCTAACTTTGAAGCCTAATAACTCAATGCGCCTCTGACGGATTTTCTCCGTTCCACTTCTCAGAGGTACCCAGAGGTGCCCTCTTATATATCCTGTGAACAGCTTACGGTCGGACGGACGGCAGCGACGTATATGGTGTTATGAAGTGGGCTTCATTGAGGTGACATTATAGTCACGGGACGCAACTCTTCGAAATCTCGCTAAGGACGTGCGGGCCCCAGAGTGGGGCCGGAGGGGGGTGTTAGGCTCTCGATAAATGAGGGTCTGTGCGCAGTTACCCTACCGAGAGGTCTGTGCATTTTCTATATGCATAACATGAGCTCCCTCCTACAAGGTCTCGCCTCGAGTACCTTTCTTAGTTATCTCTTATTTAACAAAATTCCTTTTAAGACCCGATGTGGTCAGGGTAAAAAACCTTCCGGCGTTTGCTTGTCCACCGTAGGAAAACCTTTTCCTCATCGTCTTACTTCTTCCTGTCCAGGCATCTCCGGGTTGTCTCGATGAAACTCTTTGACTACTTCTTCAGCATTTTCCATGCCCGTAGCGGGTTCCCAAGTATTTTCATCTTCTGCACAACCCTGCCATTTCACAAAATACCATAGCTCTCGTACCTGCCGGTAGCGATTGCTGATCCTTTTCCTATATGTCCGTATTTCGCTACGGACAATTTTCTCTATTTCCCATTGCAGGTCCCCTTCAACCTCTTCTGGCTCTCTGGGAGGTTGTTTGCGTTCTGGATTAATCGATTCTCGATATGGTTCAAGTAAGGACACGTGGAAGACCGGGTGAATATTCCATCGGTCGGAGATGTTTAGTCTAAACGCTCGGTCGCCTCTTTTTTCCAGTATTTGGAACGGCCCATAGAGTTTGGATGCTAGCTTTTTCGACTTCCGTCTAGTGCGTATGTTTTTCGCGTTTAGCATAACTTTGTCGCCAATTTTAAACTCAGGCTGCTTTTTGGCTTTCCGATCGTAGTATTTCGCCATTCCTTCCCGTGTCTTTTCAAGCGAGCTTTTCGCCTGTTCATGTATCGTTTTAATCCAGTTCGCGTATAGGGTAGCGCCGGGGTTTTGAACTTCACGTTCTTTCATCCACTCAGTTTGTGGGTGAAAACCATAGTTCGCGTAAAAGGGGGACATTCCGTGAGCGTTGGTTGCAGAGTTGTTATATGCATGTTCTGCTAACGGCAGTAACTGATACCAGTCATCTTGGTCATAGTTAATAAAACTTCGGAGGTATCCTTCCAGCACTTGGTTGGTTCTCTCTGTCTGTCCATTCGTCTGTGGATGATATGCCGTCGACATTCGTCGTTTTATATCCAACGCCTTACACAATGATTCCCAAAACTCGCCAGCGAACTTAGAGTCCATATCCGAAATGATCTCCGTTGGTAAGCCGTGTAGCTTCCAAACCTCCCTTAGGAACGTGTTTGCGACATCCTTTGCCGTAGCCGTAGTCTGTAGTCCAAGAAAGTGTGCCATTTTTGTAAACCGGTCAACAACTACCATGATTTGTGTACAACCTTGTGATTCTGGTAGTTGGGTGATGAAGTCTACTGATATCGACGACCATGCCGTGAACGGCGTCTGCAATGGTTGCAACAGTCCGTATTTCGCATGTCGGGGCGACTTGTTGTGTTGACATTCATCACAGGACCGCACGTAGTCGTTGATCCATTCGGCTAACCCTTTCCAATAAAAATCTCTCATGATGATTTCTAGGGTTTTTTCTTGTCCGAAGTGTCCGGCTATCTTTGCGTCATGGCATCCCTCGGCTATCTTGGTGTACAATGCTTGGTTGTCTGGGATGAATAGACGATTCTTATAGTATAGAAGATCGTCGATCAGTGTCTAATTTTTAGGGAATTCTTTTCCTTCATTTCGGAGCTCTGACAAGTCCTCGCGTCGTCTCAGCCAGTCTTCATCCGATAGCGTCGTCTCAAGAAGTTGTTCAAGGAACTCGGGGTTAAACTTCTTCATTGTCTTTTGCTTTAGCATGGCCGTTGATATTAGTATTTTCTCTGGTACTTCTTTAATGTCGTACCAGGACAAATTTTCGGTTGCCGATGCTTCCAGCTGACATATGATGGGTTCTTGTTCCTTTATTATTAGACTTCTTGTAGCGATGTCGGTGCTTCCGAAACCTTGGGCTCCTCTTTCAGTCTCGTCTAGCTTATCGACCTCCATTAAATCAGATGTGTCGATTTTTTCCACTATGAGTTGAGCCATTCTGTCTCCTTCTCGGATTTGGCAATCAACATCCTTGTGATTATATAGCAAGACTTTGAGTTCTCCCGTATAGTCGGCGTCTATTGTTCCTGCGCCGACCGAAATTCCGGAACGTACTGCTAGTCCACTACGAGCCACTACTCTTCCATATGTTCCTGCTGGTAGGCTTATTGCTATTCCAGTATCGAGTAGCGCTTGTCCTCGTCTAGGGATGATGACGTCGCTTATGGCATAGAGGTCATGTCCGGCTGCCATTCTTGAACCTTTGGTGGGTAACCTCGCCTTATGGTTCAATCTTCTTACTCGGATATATTTGTCCGAGGTATTTGTCTCTGGCTTTAGCGCCAGATCTCTCTCATCGCTCCATCCCAGTACTTCTTTTCCTAATCCTTCTTCCTTCTCCTCCTGTAGCGCCAACAGCATTACTTGGAAGTGTTCTGGCTTCAAAACGGTCTGCTCGCGATGTGTAGCTCCCTCCTCAGGACGGTACTCCGGCCGTCTACTTAGCGCATCAGGCTTTCCGCCCTTGGTTCCTGGTCGGTAAACAATCTTAAAATTATATTCCGCCAGTTTCTGAGCCCATCGGATTTGACGTCCGCTCCAAACCTTGGAAGTAAGGAAGTATTGTAGGTTTTGATGATCGGTGTAGACGTTACAGGTTTCTCCGTGCCTACTAAGTACTGTCTCCATTCTTTGAATGCTTCTAGGATTGCAAGCAGTTCCTTGTCATGAATCTCGTAGTTTCTTTCTGCCGAGTTCAACTTTCGTGAGTGGAAGGCAACTGGATGTAGCCTTTTTTCCACAAACTGTGACAAGACACAGCCTAAGGCAAAGTCGCTTGCATCCGTTTCTACCACCGTCTCCCGGTCTGGATAGAAATGTTGTAGAATGGGCGCAGTCGTAAAGCGATGCTTTAACTCTTTGAATGCTGATTCTTGCTCAGCGCCCCAATGAAAATCCTTTGGATTTCCTTTTAGTGTCTCCGTTATAGGTTTACACACTCCGGAGAAACTTCGTATAAATCGTCGGTAAAAATTGGCAAATCCAATGAATATCTGGACTTCTTTTACCGACGCCGGCGATTTCCAACTTAATACGGAGTCGACTTTCCTCGTGCTCATAGCCACCCCTTCGACAGATACCATATATCCCAGGAATTCTACCTCCTGGACATGAAAGACTGACTTTTTCAAGGATACAGCTAGTTGGTAGTCGGCGAGTCTTTGCAAGACTTGATCGACTAACTCGACGTGACTCTTTTCATCCTTTGAATATATCAAAATGTCATCCAAATAGCAGACAACTCCGTAGTCCAAAAATTCATGCAGGACTTGGTTCATCATATCTTGGAAGGTTGCGGGAGCATTAACGAGCCCAAAAGGCATCACCTTGTACTCGTAATGGCCGTATCGAGTTCGAAAAGCTGTCTTCCACTCGTCCCCTTCTTTAATTCTTATCAGATGATAGCCGTCTTTCAGATCAAGCTTTGTGAAAACTTTAGCCCCAGCTACCCGATCTCTGAGTTCGGACATCAGTGGCAGTGGGTGCTTGTTCAAAACCGTAATACGGTTGAGGTTTCGGTAGTCTACAACTAACCGAAGTTTGCCGTCGGGTTTCGGGACGAACAGCACTGGTGCGCCTGCGGGGGATTTGCTTCTTGTGATTTTTCCTTGATCCATCATCATTTTAAGGTATTCTCTCAATGCGGCAAGCTGTTTTTCTGACAAGGGGTAGATTGGACCCCAGGGCGCTTTCGCGTCGTCCTTTAGTTCGATTTCATGATCGAACGTCCTCCGGGGCGCTAACTTTTCCGCTGTCTGTGGCAAGAATAGGTCCTTGTGTCGCCAATATTCTTGAGGTAGCGATCCCAAGACTATATCGTCGGGACTTTCACTAGCGCCAATTCTTCCAATATAGGCGGCGTTTTCGTCAAAGGCTACCGTCTCATCGTATTCGAACATGTCGGCTATTCCTTCGTCTTCTTCCACACATTTTTCGCAACATTTTGCGTCGAACGACCATCTTTTTGGGTCTTCAATGTGGGATATAGGATGTTCCTCATGCCACCAGCCGAATGGTATGATCATCCCGTATGATCCAAGTTCTGCTATTTCGCAGGTTATCTCAGACAGATGTTTATTTCTTCCTATTTCTAACCATAAGGGATGGGTGTAAAACTTCCCTCCGGAGACTGCTGCGGTCCCATCAAACCCATAAATTTTGACCGCGTCCGACCGTTGTGTGAACGGTAATCGGTGTTCCTGTACCAATCTTTGATTGATAACGAACACATTAGAGCCTGAGTCCAATAGGACTTTAATTCTTTGTCGCCTATGGTTTAAAAAGAGGTAGGCGTCTCCCTCAGGGCAGGAATATCTTTTAGGTAGAGACGCGTAAAGCTTGCGTCTTCGCGGCTGACCGCGATCTTCTTCTGGCTTTCGTTTTGGCATTATGTAACAAGGTGTTTGTTACCATGCCCGCACGGTTTCGACCATTGAGGTCTCCTCAGACAAACTGAAATGTTCTTGGTATATCGGGCAGCCCACTACTAGCGGTCTTTACCTCCTGCCGAGGAGTTCCCATACCTTCCACTTTTTCTACCTGTGGAACCAAACTTGGGGGTCTCTGCCATCGTCCAGATATCATGGGGACAAGAGCCGGGTGCGTAGGGCTGGTCGGCTGTCCCTTTGATAACCTTCCCGGGCTTATTATCCACCCTCGCTTAACCGTAGACAGTGTCCTCATTTTATCGGGTGCCCGTCCAGTACCAGCGCGGCACCTAAGAAGTAATAATTAGAGATGAGGTCTAGAGCTCTTGTGCCTATTGGCCGAAGATACGCCTCGCTCGTCTCTCTAAGTTTCTCATCTTAGCCCTACTGTCGCTCCTGTCGGTACCCTTGGTGCTGTCTGTTTCCTGTCTAGGTTTTGGTCCTTATCGGAGACCTTTCAGATTCCAGGTCACGTGCCTGACTACCCAAACAAGCATGTGTCCGGGACATTGGGGCGAAACATACGTTATTACCTTGGGAAGCATAGAGGCGCCGCCAATGTCACCATTGCTCTTTGTTAATCCTCTGGTCTTAGCAAGAGGGACGCGTGTACTCCCACTCAGGTCGTCCAGCATGGTTGCTTGCCTCGCTTCGGTCTCCTGTCTTGCCGTTGATTTCGATTCCTAGAGACCATGTGTCTACTAGACTACCCGAACACCGTCGTTGTCGGTACCTTTGTGAAGACTTATGTGATTTCTTCGTCTTCACCTAATTCCCACAACCGGCTGGTGGTTCTGACCTGTCCAGCTTGTGCGGGTTTTCGAGTAGGTCTTGGTGGTTTGGCGGACCTTGCTCGGTTAGGGCCCATTCGTAATGGTCTACGGCTGACTGTTGCTGCCGATACTTGAATGTTCCCATAGCACGTCTTATATGTGTGATTCTTTTTTCCACATCTCGTGCAGTTATTGTCCTTTTTTCTCGTATCAATGACGCTTTGCGAGATTCCTTGGTGTGCTTCCGACCAATTCGAGTGTGTGATCGGAGCACTTCCTCCTAATTTCTTAGTTGGCCGTTCCGACTTGTGATCTTCACGTTTCCTTTTTCGTGAGGGTCCTCCACCTCCTTTTATATAAGCCTTATCTCTTCGTGGCTTATCCGGCCTTTCATCTCTTGAGGATTTATCCTTTGTATCCTTAGAGGAGGTGTGTCGGGAACTGCCTTCTTTCAGTAACTTTTTTCGGTACTGAAGGTCTTCTTCTGCCCGGCCGGCTTCTATTACAACATCCTCCCATTCCTCGTCGGTATCGAACTTCTGGAAGGAGATACGGGTGAGAATGTCTTCGGGCAAGTTCCTTTCGACTGTCTCTCTCCATGATTCACCTGTCATATTGGCTTTGTTATTCAGGTTGTGCATGATTCGGAGGTAGGTTTGAATGTTGCCCTTGTATTTTACTTCCTTCATGTCCCGCAGGGCTTGTCGTCCTTCTTGTAGAGGCGCAAAGGCCTTTCCTATTTCGTACGAGAAGCGGGTCCATCTTCGAAAATTCCGATTGTGGGTTTCGCCCTGTAGCCCGTCCATCTTTCTCCGGTACCATATCGTGTATGGTGTTACTACCTTTCCCTTGGTACGGTTTAGGGCGTATATGACCCGTTCCCGGTCATCTCTCCAAATGTGAGGATTTCGGTCGAAGTAATCGATACATTGCTGAAGCCAAATGTGCACATCCTGGTGCTTTTCTCCTTCAAAAAGCGGTGGTGCCTCCGCTGGCCGTTTTGTGTTTACCACGAAGGCTTCCGCCAGGACATTCGCCAGGTCTGATTGTTCTGGGGTTAGACCCCTGCGGCGCCTTTCTGGCCCACCGCCCCTTTTTCCTTCAGCGTCATGGTCGCTGTCGTCACCGTCATCATCACTAGGGTATCCCCCTCCTTGTCCAGGGGTGGAGTTGCGTCTGAGGTCCCTTCCCGACTAGATTGAGGTTTCTCAATTTGTTTTCCTTTTTCTTGCCTAGTCGGTCTGGAATAGTACTCATCATCATCTTCCACCGACTCCATCCTTACACGCTTGCTAGCTTCCGGTTTTTCCTTCGGAGTCTCTTTCTTTCTCGAGGAAACGAGAAGTTCTTGGACCGCTTCACCAATCTTTTTGAGTTCACTCTGTTGAGACGAGAGTGCCTCACGAGTCTTCTTTGCCTCGTTTTGAAAGAGCGCATCTCTTTCCTTGAAGGCACTATTTACCTTCCGGTCTCGGTCCTTCATTTCCTTTCTGATTTCTTCTACTGCTTGTTGTAGAAGAATGTCCCGTTCAAGCGTGGTCTGGTGTAACTGCGAGGTAACCCCTTCGTGATGTTCTTGTCTGGCAGCTTGTTGTGCCAGGTTTTCCGCGATTTCCCTTACTATTCTTTCTTGTAGAGACTTTACTTCGGTCTCTACTCCCTGACACTGCATCAACAGGACCCCTATATCCTGATTATGGTGTTCCTTTCCTTCGGCAATTTGTCTTTGAACTTCAAACAGCCGGAGCGCGTTTTCCTGTTGAGCTCCCGTGAGCTGGGCAAACGCTATGTTTGCAGAGTCGATAGAGGATGTAATGTCTCTCCGGACATCGCGTAATACCACTCCTACTCTTGCAGCTAGCCTTGCCAAGTCGGCTGCCTGATCCCTTGGCCTCGGAGTGGACGAGCGGGACGAGCTGGGAACACTTGATGCCCGTGACCCGTCTTTTGGGGGACGCCTTATTCCCGGGGGGAGCGATGAAGGTTGGCTCGGTGCATTTTCTCCTTCGCTCCCGGTATCCATCGCATCTTTATCTTTTAATTTTTTGGGAGGTTCTCTCCATGGCACCGGCGTTCCCGGATCTTCAGGGAACCACGATGACGATGGTTCTGTCATCTTTTCCTATAATGGGACTCGGTCTTAATGAGAGTTCGGGTGGTTTCCGAGCCTCCACGCCAAAGGTATAGTAGGTGTAAAACTACTATCAAAGGATCCCTCTTCGCTGGTGTCCCAGTCGAGGAAAGGTTTCCAAACGAATTCTGGCCCGTACCAGGTTTCGTAAAGCTTTTGAAATTGTCCCTCCGTAGGAACTAGAGTTGGGTTGGTATACCACGAGGGAGCTTCTTGTTCCAGAAATGATATTTCTTGGAGCTCCGACAGACCGGGTAACACTGACCTAATAGTGGGGTAGTGTACCTTGGTTGGTGGTTCGAATATTGAATTGGTTCGGGAGAGTTCCTCAAGGGTGTCTAAACCGACCGTATCATCAATCGCAGGGTAGTGTACCGTATCATCAATCGCAGGGTAGTATACCGTGCCTTCAACGGACTCGTCGTCTGCGTAACTCGAACTCATGCGCTTGCTTAGCGTAGAGTGGTGACCGACTTATTTAGTGAGCCTTGGTAACAAGGAGAGCTAACAATATAGTGTTAGGCGGAAGCCGACTCTGAATGACTGTGAGAAGACTTAGGCCTGAATCTTTCGTAATAGACGGAGATTTGTCTAGGAAGGCTCGGAATTGTTCCTTTCGTTTATGACTACTAAGAACTCGCTTAATCGATAAGGGAAATAACTTTTATAAAGATTCGTAGGTAAAACAATGTTATATTGTTAAGGTCTCTTCTCCGTTGCTTGTTGATGTCTAAAAGCTTGGGAGGCACTTCGATATTTATATCCCGCGTCTGAGTGTTCGCGGACTACATCTAATCCTCCTATAACTAAGTATCTATCCAAAATTGTACGCTAACGCCTCGTGGTCTTGACAAGTGCGAACACTGTTTGACCCTGAATTCTCACACACCATCTTCGTTCTCATAAACTCCTTTCCGTCTAATCGTAGGATGCGTGATTATCCTCGAATGACCGGTCTTCGATTTATAGAGACGAGTAGACTCCTGTCTGAGACTTCAGTCGTCTTGACTATCGTCCCAGTAGTCTCTTCCGATTTCACATAGTGGCCAGCGTATGCGTCGGGTACCTATGCATAATGCAGGCTGCGTAGACGGTGTGCCAACACTCATAGTCTACCGCCTATTAGGTCTTCTGAGTCTGAGCAGCTTCCCCTCGGTCCGCCTCGCCTCAAAGAGAATCACCTCTCGAGGGATCCTGTTTCCAGGACCAACCAACATACAGCGGCCTTCAGATAGGTATTGGTGTCAAAACTATCCCCTATGGCCTCCGGGGCACTGTAGGAGTAGTTGCGGATTCTCGAACCGAAAACGTCCCGTTACTTTTGGCCCACAGTTAGGATGCCTAACTTTGAAGCCTAATAACTCAATGCGCCTCTGACGGAATTTCTCCGTTCTACTTCTCAGAGGTACCCAGAGGTGCCCTCTTATATATCCTGCGAACAGCTTACGGTCGGATGGACGGCAGCGATGTATATAGTGTTATGAAGTGGGCTTCATTGAGGTGACATTATAGTCACGGGACGCAACTCTTCGAAATCTCGCTAAGGACGTGCGGGCCCCAGAGTGGGGCCGGAGGGGGGTGTTAGGCTCTCGATAAATGAGGGTCTGTGCGCAGTTACCCTACCGAGAGGTCTGTGCATTTTCTATATGCCTAACATTAGCGCTGATGAAGCAGCCGTCTAGGTGGTCTAAGGCTTGGTGGACACCAGAACTGACGGAGAAGAGAAGGATATATACGACAGCTGCTCGACAGGTGGAGGTAGGAGGAGCTGGAGTGGAAGAGAAGAATAGGACCAGACGGGAGTACCGAAAGGCCCTGCTGAAGGCAAAGAAAAAGTATTGGGATGAGTTTCTGGCGTCGGCTAAGAAGAACGACGTTTGGACGGCACACTAGTTTACGAAGCAGCGAACTCCGACAAGGGTACCCGGAACACAAACGGAAAATCCCGAGTTGGCGGAGTCAACAATTATGTCGCACTTCTTTCCGCCGAATGAGGAGCCAGCGGAAGTTTTACCGGCAGCGAAACATGATGTGGGACAGACGGACGAGCTATGTCTGATCCAGGAAGTTTCGGAGGCCCTAAGTAAGTGCAGTAAAAAGTCAGCAGCAGGCCCAGATCAAGTACCGTACGGAGTCTGGAAGGGTATAATGTCGGTGAATCCCAGGATACTGCCGACCCTCATCAATGATTTGTTGGTGTGGGGTATTCACCCCCCTATCCTGAAAGAGTCGATTGGAGTCATCCTTCCGAAGCCCGGTAAAGAACAATATGAAGAGTGTGCGAGCTTCAGGGTAATTGCCCTAATGCAGACGTTCTCGAAGATAGCGGAAAGGGTGGTGAATAACCGCCTCATGACGATAGCGTATAAGACAGGGCTGTACAGTATACATCAGACGGGTAGCCTACCTCATAGGTCGACCGTGGATGCGGCAGTATCGCTCCAACACTGGATAAAGGAGGCCCAATTTGGAAAAAAGAAAGTGTCATCACTGTTCTTGGATGTGAAGGCGGGCTTCGATAACGTTGACCACCGGAAATTGTTAAGCAGACTCAGGGATTCAGGGCAGGTGCCGAAATACCTAATCGACTGGATTCAGAACTTCATAGCCACCAGACAGGTCGTGCTCGCCTACCCCGGGAGCCCAAGGAGGGTGCATGAAGTGAATAAAGGAATACCGCAAGGCTCCCCGCTATCCCCGTTGTTGTTCGTGATATACGTACAGCCGCTTCATGTCGGAACGGGATTCGAGGATTCACTTATAACGTCTTATGTCGACGACTTCCAGATCACGGTGGCGTCGAACTCATGGTATAGAAACACGCGAAGGCTCGAAGGGATAGCAGCGGAGATGGTCGCAAAAGCGAACACCTTGGGGCTCTCGTTTAGCGTTGCGAAGACGGAACTGATGCACTGGAGGACAAGGAGGGAGAAAGGTCCACGGGCAGAAGACGAAGTTACGATACAGTCACACGTTGTGAAACCGGCAGGGCAGGTAGTCAGGTGGTTGGGTTACTGGCTTGCGGACAACGGGGAAACATCGACACACTTCACAAAAAGGCTGGCCTTGACTCAGGGCGCTTTTTGGAGAATACAACGCCTGTCATTACCCGGCAAAGGCCTAACGCCATATGGGGCGAGAAGGCTGGCGAAGGGGATACTGTTGCCAACAATGTTGTATGGGGCGGAGTTTATGACGCCGTCCGTGACAATGCAAAAGAAGATGCAGACTCTTTGGAACCGAGTATCACGTTGGATTACGAATAGTTTCTATGCCACGAATATATCGGTACTGTCGGCGGAGGCGTGTTTAGCCCCGATCGCAGTGTATACCGAACAAGCGAGAAGAATGACCGCTATCAGGATAGTTACCGCGGTGCCAGAAAACAACATTGCGACGGCCATGTTGCCTCAAAGTTTCCCCACGGTGAGGGACTATCGGGTGACAACAACCAGAGAAAAGCTTTTGACGTAAATAAAAGGGGTATGAGGCCGAAGACGTGGAGCTCTACGTGCACCACGACAATGCAGGTCAGGCTACCTTTGGATGAGATCGCGGCGGTGGCGGTTCAGATTTTTTTCCGAACGACAGGTGCCGCTGAGACCGACGCGCCTCTTGCAGGTCAGACCGGAAGATGCAAACTGCATCTGGAGGCGAAAGACGAGTAAGGAGGGAGATGCATGGTGTGTGGACTGGAGGAAGTTACCCCCAGTATTACGAATACAGGCCACCGTTCAGGGAATGTTGGAACTTTATGTTTCTGTTAGGCGGAGTGTTAGGCGGAGACAACCGGTAAAGACTTATGGTTGTCTAGGCCAATCGAGATTCGTTTGTATAGACGGAGATTTGTCTAGGAAGGCTCGGAAGCAACTCGTTTCGTTTATGACTACTAAGAGTGCAAGAAAGTAAGATAGAATCGTAAAAACAATATTATATTGTTAAGGTCTCTTCTCCGTTGCTTGATGATGTCTTAAGCTTGGGAGGCACTTCGATATTTATATTCCGCGTCTGAGTGTTCGCGGACTACATCTATCTAACATACAAAATATGTACCTCTTTAATTTTAACTCGCAACGTCGAGTTCTCCCTAAAGGTGCGAACACCGGGAGACCCTGAAAACCACCACACCCTCTTCGGTAATTACTATTTCCTGCCTGGGAGACATACTTGTCACCAGTAGTAATTCTCCGATCCTCAGAGTCTATAGACCTGTAGCCGAGTTCTCAAGTCGAACTCTGTTGGCTCCAATGGTTCTTTTCGTTACCAAGAGGATCAGTCTTGATACGAGACTGCATATGCAGATATGCCGGAGCCGATGACTTCTAGTTGTGATAACTCAACAACTAACCGATAGAATTCATTCTGATGACTCTCTTCTCGTAGAGGAGAGGCCATTCTATTGAATAGTCTCATAATTCCTCGGTCGGCAACTCCTGATTGTTCTATGTAGAGGGGGTGGACCTTCGTGTTGTGTTGGTTGTAAATCCCGCAACTGCGGTACACCTCTTATCATAGTTGCAACACTCCTCGAAGCTCGCTGGCTTCTTTGGTAGTGTTTCCAGGAGCTCTAGACTCTTTCTAATCGTCGAAGGGTGGATGTGAATGCATTGGTTCGTTATCCCGAACCTCCTAACATTCATCTCATGACCTTGTGCGAAAACGTCCCGTTACTTACGGCCCGTATCAAAGATGTCATATCTTTGAAGCCTTGTAACTCCCTGAGTAGTTGACGGATTGACTTCGTTCCACTTCTCAGGTCTTGCCAGAGGTCCCCTCTTATATATCCTGCGAACAGCTTTCGGTCGGACGGACGGCAGCGACGTATACGGTGTTATTCTGACACCTTTAATTCTGTGACCATATAGTCACAGGACGCAACTAAGGTTGATGTGTATGATGACGCGCGGGCCCCGTAAGGGGGCCGGAGGGGGGTGTTGGAGACTAAGATTCTCGATTTCGGGTAAAGTTACCCTACCTAAGGTACTCCTAGGCTATCGGAATCGGGTACTCCTAACATGAGCTCCCTCCTCTAGGGCTTCGCCTCGAATGCCCCTTTGGTACAAATAAAAATTAAACATTAAATTTTAAATATTAAATAAAAATTTTTAAACATTAATCATTTAAGGACCCGATGAAAGCAGGGTAAAAAACCTTCCGCGTTTGCTTGTCCACGGGAGGAAAACCTTATCTTCATCGTCCTTCCTCTGCCCGTCGTGGCATTTCCGGATTATCGCGATGAAATTCTTCCACCAATTCCCTCGCATTATCCATTCCCGTCGCAGGTTCCCAAGTGTTCTCGTCTTCGGAACAACCCTGCCATTTAACAAAATACCATAGCTCGCGTATCTGTTGATACCGGCCACGGACCCTTTTCCTGTAAGAGCGTATTTCGCTTCTTACAATCTTTTCTATCTCCCATTGTAGGTCGCCTTCAATGTCTTCGGGTTCCCTGGGAGGTTGTTGTCGGTCTGCTCGTACCGACTCCCTGTAAGGTTCTAACAGGGATACATGGAATACTGGGTGTATATTCCAACGATCCGATATGTTGAGTTTGAATGCCCGGCTTCCTCGTTTTTCCAGAATCACGAAGGGTCCATAAAGTTTTGGGCTTAACTTTTTGGACTTCCGGCGGGTGCGAATATTCTTTGCGTTTAACATTACTTTATCGCCGGGTTTGAAGTCTGGTTGTTGCTTGGCCTTTCTATCATAATACTTGGCCATAGCTTCTCGTGTCTGTTCGAGTGATTGCCGTGCTTGCTCATGAATCGTTTTTATCCAGTTTGCGTAAAGGGTTGCTCCTGGATTATGCGCTTCGCGCTCCTTCATCCATTCCGTTTGAGGATGGAACCCATAGTTTGCATAGAATGGGGTCATTCCGTGTGCATTGGTTGCCGAGTTGTTGTAGGCATGTTCGGCTAGGGGTAGGAGCTGATACCAATCATCCTGATCGTAATTGACAAAACTTCGTAAGTAACCTTCCAGCACTTGGTTGGTTCTTTCAGTTTGTCCGTCCGTTTGTGGATGGTATGCAGTTGACATCCTCCTTTTTATATCCAATGCTTTACACAATGATTCCCAAAATTCTCCTGCAAACTTCGAGTCCATATCTGAGACAATCTCTGATGGTAAGCCGTGTAGCTTCCATATCTCCTTCGTGAAGGCGGTAGCGACATCTTTCGCAGTCGCTGTTCCCTCTAGTCCGATGAAATGGGCCATCTTGGTGAACCGATCAACCACTACCATTATTTGGGTACATCCTTGACTTTGCGGTAACTGTGTTATAAAGTCCACGGATATGGATGCCCAAGCTGCATATGGTATTGATAGTGGTTGAAGTAGACCATACTTCGCGTGACGTGGTGACTTGTTGTGTTGACAGTCGTCACATGACCGTACATAATCGTTTACCCAATTTGCCAAACCTTTCCAATAAAAGTCTCGCATGATGATTTCGAGAGTTTTTTCTTGTCCGAAGTGTCCTGCAATTTTTGCGTCGTGACACCCTTCGGCTATTGTGGTATAAAGGCTTTGGTTGTTTGGTACGAATAGTCTTTGCTTATAGTAAAGCAAATCATCGGTTAGGGTCCAATCCTTTGGAAAAGGTTTGTTGTTGTCTCGGAGTTTTTCCAACTCTTTCTTTCGCTTCAGCCATTCCTTATCACCCGGGATGGCCTTTTGAATCTGCTCCAGAAATTCGGGATTGAATTTCTTCAATTCCTTGCGGGCTAGTATGGTACTAGTCATGAGGGTTTGTTCAGGTATTTCGGCTGCGTCATACCAGTGTTTATTCTGATCCTTTGACGCATGGAGCTGGCTGACTACTGGCTCAATTTCCTGGATAGTCATAGCTCTTGTCGCAATATCTGTGCTGCCAAATCCCGCCGTACCTCTTTCAGTTTCGTCCAGGTTATCTATTTCCATCATATCAGCGGTATTAATCTTTTCTATCACTAGTTGGGCGATACGATCCCCTTCTTTGATGTGACAGTCCGCATCTCGGTGGTTGAATAGTAGAACTTTGAGTTCTCCGGTGTAATCCGCATCAATTACTCCGGCACCTGTTGAAATCCCGCTTTTAACGGCTAACCCGCTTCTGGGAGCAATTCTTCCATATGTTCCAACCGGTAATCCCACTGCGATACCGGTTCCGACTATTAACTGTCCCCTTGCTGGGACTATATCTTCTTGCAGAGCGTAGAGATCATGGCCTGCTGCCATTCTTGAGCCTTTGGTTGGAAGCCTTGCTCTTGTGTCTAACCTTTTGACCCGAATAACGGAATTGGGATCATTCCATTTGGGTTCCTCTTGGATGTCATCTGCACATATATCGCCTTCAGGGTTTCCTGCAAGTAAGCAGATTCGAATTTCCCCCATCTTAGTTCTCGTAACCGAACTGATTTGGAAATGTTCAGGCTTCAAGATCGCTTGTTCGCGATGTGCAGCTCCCTCCTCAGGACGGTACTCCGGCCGTCGACTGAGTGCATCCGGTTTTCCACCTCTGGTGCCTGGGCGGTAGACAATTTTGAAATTGTAGTCTGCGAGCTTTTGTGCCCAGCGGATCTGGCGACCGCTCCAGACCTTTGAGGTGAGGAAATATTGGAGGTTTTGGTGATCGGTGTAGACAGTAACTGGCTTTTCGGTGCCAACCAAGTATTGGCGCCATTCTTTGAATGCTTCTAGGATCGCCAATAGTTCTTTATCGTGGATCTCGTAATTCCGCTCCGCGGAGTTTAGTTTGCGGGAATGAAACGCCACTGGATGGAGTCGTTTCTCCACAAACTGCGATAAGACGCATCCTAAAGCGAAGTCGCTAGCGTCTGTTTCCACGACCGTTTCTCTTTCGGGAAAGAAATGGTGTAGAATAGGGGCAGAAGTAAATCTTCTCTTAAGTTCTTGAAAAGCTGCCTCTTGTTCCGGGCCCCACCGGAACTTTTTCGGGTCGCCCTTCAATGTTTCCGTGATTGGAGCACAGATTTTCGAGAAGTTTTCTATAAAGCGTCGGTAGAAATTCGCAAATCCTTGGAATATCTGAACTTCTTTGACTGACTTCGGTGGTTTCCAGTTCAAGACGGAGTCCACCTTTCGGGTGCTCATAGACACCCCATCAACGGCTACTATGTAGCCTAAAAATTCCACCTCTTTTACATGGAAGAAGGATTTCTTAATTGAAATCGCAAGTTGGAAATCCGCTAATTTTTGCAGAACCTTTTTTACCAACTCGATATGTTCTTTCTCGGTTCTTGAGTAGATGAGAATATCGTCGAGGTAGCAGACCACACCTTGGTCAAGATGTTCTCGGAGAACTTCGTTCATCATGTCTTGGAAAGTTGCCGGAGCATTAGCTAGTCCAAAAGGCATTACGTTGTACTCGTAGTGCCCGTATCTTGTTCGGAAGGCTGTTTTCCATTCGTCCCCTTCTTTTATCCGAATCAGGTTATAACCATCTTTTAAATCGATCTTTGAAAAGATGGTTGCTCCTGCCACTCGATCGCGTAGTTCCGACATTAGTGGTAACGGGTACTTGTTTAAGATGGTGATCTTATTTAAGTTCCGGTAATCCACTACCAAACGTAGTCGGCCATCAGCCTTCGGTGTAAAAAGGATTGGTGCACCGAATGGCGACTGACTTCGCTTGATTTTTCCTTGTCGGATCATCTCCTTGAGGTAATCGCGTAAGAGTTTTAGTTGTTTCTCGGATAGTGGATAGATGGGTCCCCAAGATGGTTTCGCTCCGTCAACTAACTTGATTTCGTGATCAAATGTTCTCCTTGGTGGTAGCCTCGCCGAAGTTTGCGGTAGGAAGAGCTTCTTGAATCCCCAGTAGTGTTTGGGGAGTGAGTCGAAGCTAACTTCATTCGGATCTTCGATAGTCCCGATTCTTCCAATTTGAATTGCATTCTCATCCCAGGCTACCGTTTCGTCGTATTCGAACATATCTGCGATTCCTTCGTCTTCTTCTTCCACACATGTAGTTTTACATTTGGGGTCTTTGAATTCCCAGTTATCGGGATCCCCAATGTTCGATAGGGGGTGTTCTGAATGCCACCACCCAAACGGGATAATCATCCCATAGTCTCCTGCTGCTGCGATTTCGCACGCAACTTCGGATAAGTGTTTATTGCGTCCAATTTCAAGCCATAATGGACGCGTATAAAATTTTCCTCCCGATGGAGATGGTACTCCATCGAAGCCTTGAATAGTGACCGGATTCGGTCTTTCTGTGAACGGAATTTTTAATTCCTTAACGAGGTCTTTGTTGATTAGGAACACGTTGGATCCTGAATCTAACAAAACACGGATTTTTATCTTTGTCTGTTTGGATTTAAAACATGGATATGAGCATATCCCTCGGGACAGTCATATCGCGTAGGTTTTGGCGCGTCAAACGCGCGTCTCTTTGGATGAGGGGTCGAACCGTCGTCTTTTCGTTTCGACATGTCTGAGGTTTGATAACAACTAGGATGTTTGTTACCGCGCCCGCGCAGTTTCGACCATACAGGTCTCCTCAGACAAACTGGTTTCCTATAAAGAAAATTCCAAATCCCTACTCGGCGTTTCACCGATACACTTAATAGTGCACGACCAGTTCTCAGGCTGGATGCCTCTCCTTTCTCTCATACTTTAGGGCCTTGGTGGTAACGAGGTTGGTTCCTTACGAAACCTATTGTTCCTCTCCAATTCCTTTTCCCTTAAGGATTGGTTTGATCTTCCAACCAGAAACAGCTGTGTGTGCAACATAGAGGTATCCCCGGCGCTGTCCAGCTGGTACAACTTCCCGGATACGTGTCCTGCAACTCCACTATGTTTCAGGGGTTAAGATCCCGTCACGTGGTATGGTCGTCCGTACCATCCTTCACCAACCCTAAGAACTAACTGGGAGTGGAAACGCTTGTGGGTAAGGCCTGCGGAATAAATAGCGTACTTGAGAGACTAACTAGCTTATTCGCTGCTCTTGTCCGGGCGCTTGAACCATCCCCTCTTTCCAACATAACTCAGCTCCAGGTCTGATAGGTTCGAGAGTGTGGGCCTGCGTAGCCTTTCGGGCTGATTTCATCGTCATGAATTCGATAACCCTTCTGACTGGAGGTCTCTTACCCACAGCCCTACTTAATATGCCTGCTTGCTGGTATGGATGGGATGCCTGGTCAAGGTGTTATTTTGGTTCCCGCTGACCCTGGCGGACTACCCAGACGAAAATACCGCTGGTGCTTGGTTCCGTTCACTAACTTCACCCCAGCCCCAGGGGGTTCCCAATTTCGATTCCGGTTTCGTATCCTAACGAACCCCGACTACCCAAACGCCGTCGCCGTTGGTGCCATATGAGGTGACCTAAGTCATTTCCTCATCTTCGCCTAGTTCCCAAAGTTTGTTTCCTCTAGGTGTTTGGGCGGCGGAAATGTTGCGGGGACGGTGTACCGTAGCTACCGTCCTAGCCCTATGTCTAATGGGGAGAGTAGGTCGCTCTGCCCTTGTAGTAGACACCTTAATTTGTCCCCAGCATGTTTTATAGTCGTGGTTTTTCTTTCCACAACGAGTGCATATGCCGTCTTTATTTCGTTCGTCGATGACGGACTGGGGAATTCCTTCATGGGCCTTTTTGAAGTTGGTATGCGTTTGTTTATTGACTCCGCCGGGTCGTTTTGCCGGTTTATCGGGTTCCGGTTCCCTTCTTCGCTTTTTGGAGGGACCACCGCCTTTGATTTGGGGCTTCTCCTTCTTAAACCTGGGTTTGTCAGGTTTCTTATCTTCGGAAGAAGTTTTCACGGGTTTTGGTCTATCCCGTAACAGATGGTCCCGTTCCTTTAGTTCCTCCTCTTCTCGGCCTGCCTTCCTGAGTGCTGCTTCCCATTCTGCATCGGTATCGAAGGTCTTTAGGGACAGGCGTAAACGTATGCTGGCTGGTAACTTCTTTTCCATCGCTAAACGCCATGCTGGGCCAGTTATTTTGGCCTTAGTATTAAGGTTGGTCATGATTTGGACATAGTTCTGAATATTATCTTTATATTCAACTTTCTCCATATCTCGGACCGCTTTTCGTCCTTCTTCGATCGAGGCGAATCGTTCTGTGAACTCGTGGTCGAAGCGTGTCCAAGTTGCCAGGCCGGCATCTTGTTCTACTCCATGGAGGCCATCCATAGCCCTTCGGTACCACATTGATACCGGGTTGACCAATTCCCCTTTAGTTCTTCCTAGAGCAAAGATGACTCTTTCTCGGTCACTATGCCACGTTCTAGGATTTCTTTCGAAGTAGTCCACGCATTGTAATAACCAATAGCGAACGCATTGTGAGGGTTTTGCTTCGAAAAATGGGGGTGCATCAGCCGGTCTTTTGGTGGTTAATGCAAAGGCTTCCGCCAGTACATCAGCTGTTCCACGTTGTTCGGGTGTCAATCCGCGGCTAAATCTGGATGGGCCTCCACCACGTCTTCCTCCGTTTCCTCCTTCATCATCACTCCCATCATCATCTGGGTCACCCCCTGGTGCCGCAGGGATGGGAGGTTCTCCTTCTCTTTGCTTTCCCTTATCTCGGGAAGGCCCCTCTGGAGGTTGAGTCTCCTCTCTTGCTTCTGCCCAACTTTCAGGGACCGATTCCAACGCTACTTGTCGACCAGTGGGTCGATTTTGTGTGATCTCTGTTACCCGCTCTGTCAGTAGTCCGAGAGTATCCATGATACGAGTTTGATCTCGTTGTATCGTTCGGGTAAAGTCACTGTAGCTCTGAGCCTCGCGTTCTTGTCTTTCGGCGAGGTTAGATATCATGGCTCGAAGAGTCATGTTTTGTTGGAATTGGTTATCCTTGAATGCCTGGAACTCCCGTTCCAGGGTGAGGTCTCTTTCTAGGGCTTCTCGTTGCAATTGAGAGGTTACTCCCTCGTGATGCTCATGTCGAGCGTCTTGCTGCGCTAACTTAGCAGCAATCTCCTTCGCCAACTGGGTCTGGAGGTCCCGAACGTTGGCTTCCACCAGGACACACTGTTGCAATACGAGTGTCATCTCGTTATCATGCAAATCTTGTCCCTCCAATAATTGCTTTTGGACTTTGATTAGCCCTTTTGCATTCTCCTGAGAATCTGCAGAGAGGGTTTCAAATGCAATATTGGAGGTGTCGATACTGGTGGAAATGTCTTGACGGATCTGCCCAATAACTATTCCTAACCGGGCCGCGAGTCTTGCGAGATCGACGGCGTGGGTATTCGGACGTGGTGTAGTAGATCTGGAATGAGGAGATGTTGCTCTCGATGTCGGCGCAATGCTAGGGGTCCTTCCACCTCTTCGTGGATTTCGAAGAGCTGGATCGAGAGAGGTGGGATTACTGAAGGCACTGGGACTATTGTCCCCTGAAGTATCCATCGGTTCCCCTGGACCGATTTGCTTTGGAGGCTGCGACATCTCTTTTTCTCTTTGTGCTCGTATTCGAGCTAACCAAGCCGGAGTGTTGGAGGCAATGGTTTTATGGATATAGGGCTAGACACTTGGTGTCTCGCCGTATCGTGCGGTGAGGAGGTGATGTGAACCGTGGTTCACTCGTATGTAGAGAGCCTTGGTAACAAGGAGATCTAACAATATACTGTTAGGCGGAGACAACCGGTAAAGACTTATGGTTGTCTAGGCCAATCGAGATTCGTTTGTATAGACGGAGATTTGTCTAGGAAGGCTCGGAAGCAACTCGTTTCGTTTATGACTACTAAGAGTGCAAGAAAGTAAAATAGAATCGTAAAAACAATATTATATTGTTAAGGTCTCTTCTCCGTTGCTTGATGATGTCTTAAGCTTGGGAGGCACTTCGATATTTATATTCCGCGTCTGAGTGTTCGCGGACTACATCTATCTAACATACAAAATATGTACCTCTTTAATTTTAACTCGCAACGTCGAGTTCTCCCTAAAGGTGCGAACACCGGGAGACCCTGAAAACCACCACACCATCTTCGGTAATTACTATTTCCTGCCTGGGAGACATACTTGTCACCAGTAGTAATTCTCCGATCCTTAGAGTCTATAGACCTGTAGCCGAGTTCTCAAGTCGAACTCTGTTGGCTCCAATGGTTCTTTTCGTTACCAAGAGGATCAGTCTTGATACGAGACTGCATATGCAGATATGCCGGAGCCGATGACTTCTAGTTGTGATAACTCAACAACTAACCGATAGAATTCTTTCTGATGACTCTCTTCTCGTAGAGGAGAGGCCATTCTATTGAATAGTCTCATAATTCCTCGGTCGGCAACTCCTGATTGTTCTATGTAGAGGGGGTGGACCTTCGTGTTGTGTTGGTTGTAAATCCCGCAACTGCGGTACACCTCTTATCATAGTTGCAACACTCCTCGAAGCTCGCTGGCTTCTTTGGTAGTGTTTCCAGGAGCTCTGGACTCTTTCTAATCGTCGAAGGGTGGATGTGAATGCATTGGTTCGTTATCCCGAACATCCTAACATTCATCTCATGACCTTGTGCGTAAACGTCCCGTTACTTACGGCCCGTGTCAAAGATGTCTCTTCTTTGAAGCCTAGTAACTCCCTGAGTAGTTGACGGATTGACTTCGTTCCACTTCTCAGGTCTTGCCAGAGGTCCCCTCTTATATATCCTGCGAACAGCTTTCGGTCGGACGGACGGCAGCGACGTATACGGTGTTATTCTGACACCTTTAATTCTGTGACCATATAGTCACAGGACGCAACAAAGGTTGATGTGTATGATGACGTGCGGGCCCCGTAAGGGGGCCGGAGGGGGGTGTTGGAGACTAAGATTCTCGGTTTCGGGTAAAGTTACCCTGCCTAAGGTACTCCTAGGCTATCGGAATCGGGTACTCCTAACACGGAGACAACCGGTATAGACTTATAGTTGTCTAGGCCAATCGGGATTCTTTCGTGTAGACGGAGATTTGTCTAGGAAGGCTCGGAAGCAACTCGTTTCGTTTATGACTACTAAGAGTGCAAGGAAGTAGGATAGAATCGTAAGAACAATATTATATTGTTAAGGTCTCTTCTCCGTTGCTTGATGATGTCTAAAGCTTGAGAGGCACTTCGATATTTACATTCCGCGTCTGAGTATTCGCGGGCTACATCTATCTAGCATACAAAATATGTACCTCTTCAAGTCTAATACGCGACGTCGAGTTCTCCCTGACGGTGCGAACACCGGGAGACCCTGAAAACCATCACACCATCTTCGGTAATTACTATTTCCTGCCCGGGAGACATACTTGTCACCAGTGGTAATTATCCGATCCTCAGAGTCTATAGACCTGTAGCCGAGTTCTCAAGTCGAACTCTGTTGGCTTCAATAGTTCTTTTTGTTACCAAGAGGATCAGTCTTGGTACGAGACTGCATCTGTAGATATGCCGGAGTCAATGACTTCTAGTTGTGATAACTTAACAACTAACCGATAGAATTCATTCCGATGACTCTCTTCTCGTAGAGGAGAGGCCATTCTATTGAATAGTCTCATAATTCCTCAGTCGGCAACTCCTGATTGTCCTATGTAGAGGGGGTGGACCTTCATGTTGTGTTGGTTGTAAATCCCGCAACTGCAGTACACCCCTTATCATAGTTGCAACACTCCTCGAAGCTAGTTGGCTTCTTTGGTAGTGTTTCCAGGAGCTCTAGACTCTTTCTAATCGTTGAAGGGTGGATGTGAATGCATTGGTTCGTTATCCTGAACCTCCTAATATTCATCTCATAACCTTGTGCGAAAACGTCCCATTACTTACGGCCCATGCCAAAGATGTCTCATCTTTGAAGCCTAGTAACTCCCTGAGTAGTTGACGGATTGACTTCGTTCCACTTCTCAGGTCTTGCCAGAGGTCCCCTCTTATATATCCTGCGAACAGCTTTCGGTCGGACAGACGGCAGCGATGTATACGGTGTTATTCTGACACCTTTAATTCTGTGACCATATAGTCACAGGACGCAACTAAGGTTGATGTGTATGATGACGCGCGGGCCCCGTAAGGGGGCCGGAGGGGGGTGTTGGAGACTGAGATTCTCGAATTCGGGTAAGGTTACCCTACCTAAGGTACTCCTAGGCTATCGGAATCGGGTACTCCTAACAGTTTCTACCCAAGTTTGTGGCAGGCAGAATACATCAGATGAGGGCTTGTAAGAGCTATTTGAACGCGCATACCGACTGGTCAAACCAACAGAGGGACCCGACGTGCCGATGGTGCAAGGAAGAGTCAGAGACGTTTCCACACGTGATGAGGTGTCTGGCACTGGCCGACACAAGAGCGGGAATACCACCACAGACATTTGACACAAGTCCGGAGGCGGAGTTGTGGAAGAGTGATAAGAAGGGCAAAGGCCTAGTCAGGGACTTGGGGGCCTATATTGTGGAAAATAGGATTAACTTTCCGGAGAAGATGGGGGTTTGGGGAGATTTTCCTTTTACGAGAAATGATGGCTTAGCATCTTGAAGATTTACTAAATTGTTTTGGCAATTAATGTTTGGAATGATGGTGATGTTTATATCGTTGAAATTGTTATTGGAGGAGGTGGTTTTCTTTTGTTATTGGGTTTTTAGGCCATAACTTAGGTTCATGCCAAGGATTTTCTTGTAGCTAGTCTACTAAATAAACCGCGGATTTAACAAAAAAAAAAAAAAAAAAGCGAATTGAGGTGACGAACTCGCCCTCCACACCATACAAACGTTACATGAGAATCTCCAAAACGGTGATCCTCCGAGAAGCATTCACAACTTGCCATTCTTCCTTGACCTGGACTGAGGAAGTTGTTTCCTACTGGTGGTATCGTACAACCTAGTTCACATCCAACCAGCCAAAAAGAAACCCCGAAACTACCAGTTCGAGAGCCTACTACAATTGGTCGCGCGAATCGCGGCCACGGCGAAGCCACAGCGGTCGCCTCCAACCAAATGCTCCGGTTCCAACAACTTCCGGTTGTCGTCAGGGTCCACTCCGTTGTGTTATGCATGGATGGCACAGCAGATACCCTCTCACAGCTTACAGCACGAACGTATGATTCCATCATCCCGAAATCCTCTGAAGCGGTCAGCGAAGTTCGTCCGACCGACGATTGAGCGCGCGGGGAATTGGGCGCACAGCCTGACCGGTGTTGTCCGTTTGATAGCATCGGACACATTCGAATCATTGAGCTGGGGCGCTGTGCCGTCGGGGGTTGTGGTTGCCTGCTCCGGTATGGTCTGGTGTCCATTTTTATTTTCACTTTGTGTCTTGGAGGGCTGAGTTGCTCTTATTCTGCTGCTTTCATTTTCCCCACCCCACCCTCTCAAAGCTTTCCCAAGTGCTATGGTACTTGTGGGGGATCCCCGGTTATACTGCACGGGGTTCGGTCGCTTGGGTTTTTGGCATGGTGGGGTACCACAAATTGTAAGAGTGAAGTGTGTATCGTAGATGTGAGAAGGGGGTGGGGGATGAGATATGGGAGGGGAATAGGTGACATGCCTCACAAATCACCCTTCATGCGACACCAAGCACGAAAAACCAGAATCGGACTGATCGGGCACCGAATCACATTCCATGATCCGGTCCGCTTCCATAATATTATCGTGAATACCTCGAATGCCGGAAGATCCGCCATCAAGCCCACACTCGATACCAAGGACAAGTTCACCCACTCCAGAGCTCCGACATAGCGAGCCCAGTGCGGTAGGTACGGTACTCTTGCTCGCTCACAATCACATGACTTCTGTCCAACATGATTCGCTGGTGCCACGGTGATACAAAAAACATCCCATGCTCAAGTACCGTACCGGTACAGTTATCGGGCCGAGTCACAGGACTGCCATACTGCACTTGCATTGCCATCCGGCTCTTCACTAGAGACATCTCATCGAGCGCTTCAGCCCTAGCCTACGGCACGCACCCGATCAGCACTGAACTGCACTCCTCGGTCGCGCCCTATCACCCACTCGGCGGGTCATTCGGTTAAGGTTTCCTGTAGCCTAAGTGCATCGGTGCGGTCGGGTGAAGTTGCAGCAGCAGAGGCCCATTGTGGTGAAGTGGGTCAGCTGGTGGTGGTGGTGGGTAGCTTACTCGAGTATTAGCTTACTCGAGATTTGGGGGGGTGCGGTGTTGTGCTTCGCCGGGCTTGCAAGATCGCCTGCTTGGTAATTCGCGCTGTAGACACCGTGACTCATAGGTATTGGGGGATTCGTATATTGCACTTTTTTGTGATAAAGTCAGTAAGATTAGTAGTAGTAGTTCCCTCTCTGTTCGATAGTTGAGGTCTTGTGGTATGATACCAGTGAACTTGACACTTTGAACAAGACTCGTGCACCGTTCACGACCCCGCTTATTCCTGATACTGTAATACTGGTAGCTTCACTAGGCAGGGTGACACTACCCAACTCGAGCCCTCTTTCTCCCCATTCCCCATCACTATCAGGCCGCGCAGTCCTAGGAACACGACGTTCACAGCATCTCCCCTCGAATTCAACTCCTAGTTTAGGATCCTCTGGCCTGGAGCGTTACATGGGCTACCTTCGCGATTAGTTACTTGTCCCAGCACGCGCGTAATCCGCCTAGCCACGCCGCCATCAGCGGTGCTGAGCCGAGCGATGTGTGCGTGGGTGGTCGGGGTTAATGTGAGTGGACTGCGATACCTACCGGTAGCGGTAAGCCGGGGAGGGATTTGCGGATATTAGTTGTTCCGATGGATGGGGCTGTGGACGTGTTGCATGCTCGGGTGGAAGTGGAGAGAGAGGGTTGGATTGGTTGTGGCTGTGTGGGAATGATATGAGGGGTGTGGCCAGATATGTTCCGAGCAGATCTTAAGCTCGATTGGCGGTGAGGGATCCTGGATTGGGGCGATGGGGAAAACTTTGAGGCACGGTCCCAGTTATCGTGCTCTACACTTCTCTGGCGGTGATTTGGAGATGTGGTTTTTCGGGTTATCCGGATCGTTATGATAGGTACCAGTGCTGTAAATTTACAGTACTCAAGCACTGGTAATACACTCTAAGTTACCGTACTGTACAGTACGGTACTTGTGAAAAAGCACCAAATGCCATTTTCTGCTCATCTCTTCCCGATTGTACTAGTACTTGTGCAAGTATCATACTCGAGTACTGTACAGTAGCGGTTCCTGGGCCAGGGAAGGCGAACCAGAGGGCTGTTTGGATGTGGCTCCGGAGTCGGAGCTATGGAAGAGGGGTAAAAGGGGGTTAGCACTGGTGAAGGGCTTGGCCTCTTATGTTTTGAAAGGCAGGATAAATTTCCCGGTGAGGATGGGGGACTTTCCTTTTACATGTCATGCTGATTTGGCATCTTGATTTGAAGTTGCTTATGGCATAAGATAGGAGTGACATGATATCAGTTATCATTAAATTGTTATTTTGGAGGAAGTATGAAGTTACTTTTGATAGGGGTTTTTAGGTCATACTTTAGGGTGCATGCCATGGATTTTCCCTGTACGAGTACGAGTACTTAGTTGCCAAATAAACCGCGGATTTAACAAAAAAAAAAAAACAGTACTCGTACTGTACAGTAGCGGTTTTCCGCTAGCAAACTGCTCGGCGTGAGTCTAACGAGAGTGCTGGTAGCGGTAGGGCTCTTCTTGATAACTCGAACGAGCGCTGAGGCGATGAACGCTTATCACACGATGAGGATTAATTCGTGCCCGATGAAGGTATCATCAGTATCATACAGTACTCTAACCCCCCCGGTTCGCGATAATACCGGTACTGGTATCCGCCGAATTCCTTATGCGGAGGCTTCCGTCCCAGCACGTGATATCCATGTCACCAGCAAATGATTTGTACTGGTATATTTCTTTTTTGCATCCCAAGCCGGAGTTTACCTGCAGACCCGTCGGACATAATGATCTGTGGAGGCATTGGATCTCGGCCGCGGCGATGATCCGTCCGCCAGCCATTACCGTTTATGGCTTGCATATACCCTGTTGGAGCCTCCAGAATGACGTACTCTACCAGTACCGGCACAACACTCGAGTATCATACTGTGCAGTACCTGTACTCGCGCGATAGACTGGGTGGGATCAATTCTCGGGGCTCGCGTGAGGGAATCTTCGAGATTCCTCGAAGAAAAAAAGATACCCGATCTTAACTCGGTACCCTCCAAGTCCGTGGTTGTGTTGTGAACTGGCACGCTGCTCGTTGGTAAGGATTTTGTAACCATTGTTTTCCCCCTCAACCCAGCCCTTTCGCCACCCCAGCAAGTGCTCATACAAACATGAGAAAGGAAGAGGGAGAGAGGGGGCTGGCCATTATGACTTGGTCTAATCTACGAACAATTCTACCGACTAAGTGGTTAGGGTTAGATGAATGGGATGGTTGGATTCGTCACCCTGGCTGCGGGTTTGCTAGATTCCCTTGTTGGTAATGGTAAGCATACTTGTGGGGTATTCCATACTCTCTTGGGCTCATATATCTCCCGATATCTCGCCTCCCTCTGCTCTTCTTTTTTATTCTTCTTTGCTTATTCTCCAATGTTGGTTATTACACAGCTTCATACTATTCCTGCATCCGATCCAACCCAATCTAGACCTCAGTCTCATTGAATAGGTGACACCCACCCCTCACCTCAACTCACTCGGTAAAAGAGAAAAAGAGAAAACCCTCGAAACGACGTCTAGGATAACAAACCTGCCATTATGGACCACAGCTCTGATGCCAGCAGCAGTATGGCAACCGTAACTCGCAAGGAGAGTCGATTGGAACATGCAAGGAAGCATTTCCCGTATTGGGTAATGCCACTGATATGTGGTGGTGTTTGGTTCTGTAAGTTTGATTTCTCCCTGCTCCTGCCCTGGGGAAACCATGGTGGGCTTGTGGTCGAGGTGGAAAGCTGACTTTAGGATGCTCTAGCCATGCTTTGGGCTATGATGATTACATGGCTTGCTCAGGGGCAGCCGATATACGCTTCCATGAACAGGCGCCAGACCATTGCCTACATTTCGGATATTGGTACTTGGCCCGGACTCTTGGATGATGAGAGAAGTTTGGGAGGCAAGTTTGCTGATGTCTGGGGACCAGGTGCCAATGTCCTCAAGCCACTGTTTGTCACTGGGTGTGCTATCACAGCCGTAGGGTTTGTGTTCTCACTGGCTTTTATGCGTATGTCCTCCTTACAGGGTAGTGTCGTCAGAGGGCGAATCAATTGCTGACTTTCCAAATGAATGGATAAATCACAGGCCGAAATCACGCCCTCAGGTCCCGTCTTGAAAGCACCATGGATTGGCTCGCGCTCGCGACAGGGTCTCTTGGAGCCGTGTCTCTGATTTTGCTTTCGGTGTTTGATACGCAGAGGCACGTTTCTCTTCACAGACTTTTCTTGTTTTTGTTCATGCTTGGTAGGGGCCCACCGAACACCTGGCTTTATGAATCCCTTGCAATAATTCTAACCGTGTGGAACTGCAGGAGTCGTTCTCTCTGCGATATTTACAACAATCGAGTACTGGCGCCTTGGGAGGGTGTATGTCGAACACCCAATTTTGAGGAAAAGTTACTGGATAAAGACCGGTATTGTTATCATCGAAGTGGTGTTGTAGGTCGCCTTTATCTCATAATCACTAAACTATCCCCCCCACACGATACTGACCATGGCTTAGGTCCGTCGCTTTTGGAATCGCAATGTACAAACGCAAAGCTAATGCAGCGGCAGTTCTTGAGTGGCGTATGTTTCCAATATCTAGCTGTACTATCTAGACTAGCACTAACATGGTAACCACAGTGGTCGCCTTCTTCTTCACATTCTACGTCCTCTCCTTTTTTTACGACCTCCGACCGAAAGCCCGAACGAAGGAGGAAACTTGGCGTGAGGCTAGGCGTGAAATGCAGAGAATATCCACTGAGCCCATACCACGGATGCCGAAGCCAAACCGATAATAACAATTTGGGAACACCGGATTTCTGAAATCTCATTTCCTTCAATGCGTTCACTACCACGCACCATACCACAACATACTAGTACCGTACATAACACTACACGCATACATACATACTACGACCACAAACACTGCCTAGTAAGACCTTTCCTTTTGTTTTCCTTACTTTCTCAAAACTACTAGACCACGGCGGCGTTCAAGGTTTTCTTTATTTTAGCTTTTGGGATTTTGACTCTTTTCTGGGCCGGGCAAAGTAAATCATGAGTTTCTATTCTTTTCTTTCTTTCTTTCTTTCTTTCGAATTCATGTCTATAGTTTTGCATGGGTGACTTTGCTGGTTATCGTTATTTTTATTGGGCTGTAGGGTTCTGGTGGGGTGCATTATTGGGGTTTTGAGGCGTTTGGTTAGGAAGGGTAGAACAGATGGTTGGGGTATTGAGGCAGGAGAAGTTTGAGGGGAGGGAGAAGCGGTGTCTGGTGGACTCTAGATACTATGTACTCGTACAGTACCGGTATTCTTAGCGCGGTGGATTATTGTCTTGGGGGCATTAGTAATTGTTAAAAAATTGTGATTGTCGTTGGTTTATTAGTTGAGCGGGCGTGGGTGTGGTGGTGTGTATCATACAATGGGTTAATATGCCCAAGTGCTTGTAAGAAACAGGGCGAAGAGGTGGGGGGTCGAACTTTGATAATCTTGGGATTAGCGGGATACCGTAGGTCAGCAATAGTCTGCTCGAGTGGTCGAGTACTGTACTCGTACGGTGTGCGGCAGTCTAGGGATTAATCACACTGCAGAGAAGGCCTCCAATTTAAAGGTATCATACGAGTAGAATAAAATACATTACCACTAGTTATTGACCCCACTACCGCAATCCTGTAATAATTATTGCCGAAAAACAGAGAAAGAACTTCTATAGATTGATCATCACATGAGCCCGTTCGGTCCTTCATTCCTATGATACTAATTATATTACCAACCACCGCACCCTACCCGACCTTAACGTTGCAGAAAGATGACATGAAGGGAAGGTGAAGGGGCAAAGCATAAGCCCTGGATCATGAGTCGGCGTTGTCGTGCGGATGCATCCGCCCGTCAGTCAATTTCGTAAGGGGAAGAGCATGGAGAGAGTGGATGAATGAAGCGCCGTATAGTACCGAACCCAACCCACTCAAAAGCAAATGGTAGGAAAATAAATGAAAATGGAAAATTGAAAGCAAGGCGACAAACCCCCGACCCGAAATAGGACAAAACTATTGGTACATCCCCCTCCATCTACAAGTTCTCAAAAAACTTACTCCCAATAGAACTTCTATTCCCCGGTTCCCCGGCCGAGGCTTCCCTTTCCAAAGGTAATTGCTCCCCCGAGCGGTTCAGTGCCGCCAGCGCCGGCGGCGTGCCAGGAAATGTATTGTGTTCCTCAGCGCCATTCGAGTGATTTCTTGTGTCTTCCCTTTTTCTCCTTTGGGGATTGTTGCTACTATTGCTGTAGCCGTTGTGGGCGGCATCGCCACTACCGTCGTCCTCTGAAATGTATACTTCTAGTACGGTTTCGCCACGGCATTGGAAGGAGTGAAGACTTGATACTGGAGAGCTTGTGTGTGGGGGATTTCTTGGGAGTGTGGCGGTTGGCGCTGGCGGAGGAGCACCCAAGAGGGCAACCTCGGTGAGGGTGGGGGTCGTCGTCGGAGTTTGACTACCGTTGGTCCGGAGGGCGGCTGGTGGTGGGATGTTGGGGTCGCGGGATGGGGCTGTATTGCAATTGGTTGAAGGATAGTTCTTTGTGATTGCGGTTGCGCCTACGGAGGAGGGTTCTTTCGAGCTAGTTCTGCGAGCATTTCGGGAGAGTCTTCTCGCGCGGAATTTGTTGATTAGACCTCGGAGGCCTTTTTCTTCCTTTGGTGACGTTGGGGGGGTTATAGGGGCGTGATCGTCGGAATTGCTGTTATTAGATACTATTGGCGCTAGCAGTGGTAGCGGTTGGATGTTGCTATTGCTGTTGCTGCCCTTTGCTCGCTTGCTCTCGGCTCTGAGGGAGTGCCGACGCTCTTTTTGGTGGTGTTTTTCCTGCCCCTTGCGACATTTTCCCTCTTCTTTTCCCATTGCTATGGAATTTGCCCTCTTACTATCAGCGTACAGGGTTCTCGACGGGATGGTGTTGAAAATCATTTGTTACAGCGGAGCGCAAGTGAAGAGGGGGAGAACGGAAGGGAGGTAAAAAATCTTAATAGGGCAATGCAGGGGATGCTTGGTTGTATATTTATATTTTGCATACGGTACCTTGAGCTCTCCTTAATTCCTCTTGCGTCTCCTTCTCCCGCTCCCTCCAGACTTCTTGGAGACGTTTCTTTTCTTCTAATTCCATTCGCTCTTCTGCCGCTCTAGTCTTTTCCGCAGAGACCCGCGCTCTCTCCGCTTCAGCTTTCCTAGTCATCTCATCTAAGACAGGTCTCACATTTCTCGCCGCAATTGCGTCTATTTCCTCTTGTGTCATATATCCTCCGCCCCCAATGCTGACCATACCTTGATTCTGATGCTGACGCTTATCGTGACTCGCCTGGGCCAATTCTCTCGCTCTAGCTTCCCAATCCTCCCTGCGGACTAAACCCTTGGAGTCGGCAATCTGGCGGTCGAGTCCTGACATCTGAGCCTGAACGTTTCGCTGGGCCGCCGCCATAAGCAGCACAGCGTTCTCACCACGTTTTTTATTCTCTAGCTTGGCTAGATTATCGTGCGAACGGGATGGACTTCCGTCGGTTCTCTGGGCAACGCTATGGTCACTTGCATCCTCGGCTATAACCGACCGAGACCGACTGAGCGGTGCTTGAGCTCCTTTGGCTTCTAAGAGGGAAGCAGAGCGTTTGGGGTCATATCCGATCAAAGCCAGACGCGCCGCAGCGACCTTGCATGCAGCCTCGTCGAGATCCGGACCGTGGATTTGATGGCGTGAGGACAGCGGGGCAGCGGGACGCTGCCGTCCCGGAGACGGCACACGATGTCTTGGTGAGTCAGGTGAGTGGGTGTCGCAATTACGCTTAACCATGGATATTGTGGCTGCTCGCAGGATATCCGATTTGCGCCTTTCCTGTTGTGAAACTCCGCCAGCATTGTTGAGATCGTTTTCGACGGGTTGTTCGAAAGCCGGTTCTACGGCGTTAGACGCACGTCGAACCATTGGCATGTGAGCAGGAGGTGCAGGTGTCAAAGCATTCCCTGAGATCTCTGTCCCCGAATCGTGCTGGAGAGTTGAAGAGGGCCCGGCACGACAAGCTTTCATGGACCCTTGAGTGCCAGTTAGTGACCAACGCTCTGGGGGTTGCGGTTCTGTAAGGGGGGTTATACGATCGTTATTGTCTTCCAAGGCATGACTAGCTGCTTTTCCTGCCCCAGTTCCTTGGGTCGGCTTCCATGGTTCTACTCTTTTAGGGCTAGCATGAGCTAGACATGCTGCTGCTCCAGCTGCGGAGATGGGGTCAGGTTTCCATATTTCCACAGGCTTAGCAGAAGCATGTGCAAGAGAAGCTGCGGCAGCACCAGCGGCCTCAGGGTTTGCTAGGCCAACATTGCCGAAACTTGGCAATTCATGAGCTTCTGCTCTGCGTAAGTAGTGGGAAGCTAGCAGTGGAACATGTTAGCAAGTTGCTGTAGCTGCTTTGTTGCAATGCAATTCAGAAAGACGGACAAACCAGCGCCTTGTTTAGGTTTTAGAGGAGAGGAGTCTAAATCGCTCCCTTGGCCAGGTTTTTCCGCCTGACCCTGCAGATAATTCCTGTCGTTGGCCCGATTCGCAGCAGGGCTAGTAGCCCTTGATAAAACCTCGTTATCGGTCTGTGTAGAAGCGGTCTGCATCGGTATGCCCTGGCTCTCAGCAGGCATTGTGTCCCCTGCTGTAGAAGCTATAGGGGCATGAGTGGGGGTGGCCGTGGGAGCAGATATGGAGGATTTGGGCGAGGTATCTGCCGTACTTGTCTCCGACCAGCCCATTGGGCCCTTGGTCGGGAATGAAACTGCGGGTGGGGCTAGCAAAGTGGTCATTTTTCGTGGTCAATGGTTCCTCTAGGTCGCCCGTTCTGTGCCCTGTCGGCTCTTGATAGTTTTTGTAGAGATCGAGCGGAAGGGGACCGCAGACAACTTAGGGCAGATGACTGTGGATAGGGGGGAATGGAAGGGGATGACCAAGTGGAAAGTTGCAGACACGGTAAAAAAATTAAAGTAAAAGCTGACAACTTGGTTCTGACCCCTGGCCGGTTGTGTGGGATTACTGGTACCCAACTGTTCCGGCTCTGGTTCTACCGGTCTGTGGTGTTCAGTTCTCTTTACGGGGAAATAGAGGAGTGAGCAAACCTCGCAGTTTGGTGGAGTTTAGTCACATGTGGTGAAGAATTTGGGTTTGGTGGATTAGGCTTGGGGAAAGGAGCGAGAAGATAGGGAAAAGGGGGGGTGAAGGGAGGAGGAGGAGGGGGAATATACTTGTCGTAGGGGGGGATTGATGGATGGGTTGACTGATGTGCAATATGGGAGGGAGGAAAGGGGAATTTTACTCGTGGTATTGATTGCTCTACAGAATAGAACTATGGAATGGGCGTTCTGAGAGATCCTCAATCATGGTTTCTTTCTCGTTTTTTGTTTTCGGCTCTCCATTTGTCATTTTTTGGTGGGGGGGAATCTTGAGGACCGTGCTAGTGATGTCATTGGCCTGATGTCTTGTCACGGTTCCGTCATCACACTCATAACTCTGCCCTGCCACGGGCCAAAAGAGTTGAAAAGACTCACTCGTCTTTGCCAAGAATACCTCCGCGAGGCGAATATTTGGTGAGGACTCCAGCAAATTATCGGCTGGTGAAGGTATTCTTGGCAAAGACGAGTGAGTAGATTTAGGAGCTAGCCCCGTTCTACTCGTACTCGAGTATGATACCGTACCGGTACATTGCACCATTACTCGAGTATACTCGCACACGATTTAGGATGGCAGGGTACTTGTAGCGGGTCTACTCGAGTATTGGAACGGTATGAGGGAGGGATCGGGGTTGTGGTGCTGATACAAGTCGTAAGTTAAAACTCACGGCAGTTCTCTTCGCTTCCAATAGAGTTTCGGCTCGACACATGACACTCTCAGCACTTCCGATACCCTATGGTAACTCTGCTTGACAGGGAGCACTGCGTGCAGGGTGTGATGGCATGCCCTGTCTCCGGGGAATATTCTCCGCTGCGTCCCCGGTTATTCTCCGCCCTTTGTTAATGTGTGTATCATGTCATACTACCGGTAGTCTACAGTACTCGAGAACCGTTAATTTTAATTTACGAGTTCTCCTCCTGTCCTGTCAAGTTAGTGGCTTAAGGCTACTCTAAATGGATGGAATGCTTTCTACTCTTTCAAGGAAGATTTCTGAGCCCGAATTCAGTTCAACTTCTGCGCTTCTTAGTCAACGACTTCTGGATTAGGCTAAATCTTATCTTCGCTCCTCATCGCTCCACTGTAGTCTGCATGCATAGATTTACTCTACACATGTCAACCACCCATTATGTGAGTCTTGGGTTCAGTAAAAGGCCCATTTTCACCCCATATAAAGATGATGCCAACCCTGAGAAGACAATGGCCGTTTGGTGCCTGCAGTCTAATGGGGTGAGCTGTTCGATGTTGGCGGAGAATCGGGGGAAGCAAGGCCCCGTAAAGACACTGTCCAGCGCTGCGCCATTGCGCTGTAGTGTCCAGGAAGTCGAGGGGAGGTTAGCCAGGCACAGTAGACTACTGTACCTGCCGTACAGTATCTGCTTGTTCACCTGTGACTGGGAGGACTACTGATGTGGAAGTAAATTATATGGCCGGCTCCCTTACTGTGTTTCTCCCACCTGTAGGACAACATGCACAATCGGACAAAGATATAGTCTATCGTAGTAGTGTTCAGGTACGCGAAATTACTGCTCGCTGTCACAATTCATGTCCTTTCGTTGGGGTCGGATTAAGCCTTCTTCCTCCCACTCCCTGCTATCGTAACAAGGGATGGTGGATCCAATGGTGAAGAATACTTGGTATATCGAGAGGGGAAAAAATGCCACGGTACCTGTGCCGTGCTGTGCTGTAGACTATATATCACAGAAACAGACAAGCCCTGGATATCCCGCCCGCCACTTCTTTGAGCCAGCCCGCGTGGGTCAAGTGAGGAGCTATTCGCATTTATTATCCCATGTTTCCAAGGACTTTCCAAGGAAAGGAAGGATAGCAACACTGCATAGAGTTTTGTTCCGGAAGACTCCCGGGTATATTCAATGCTCATTCCATTCCTTCGTCCCCGGTATTTCACTGTAGTCTTCCACTCACAAATCCTACAACTTTTCTCATTCCGGGTGACCTGCCCGGTCATTCAACATTCTGTTCTCCTTTAAATTTAATCAAGCTTGGGGTGAGGTCGATCCAACTTAGTACAGCATTTTATCTGATTGGTCAATGGGCTTTTTTGCCTTAGCCTCATGCCTGCAGGAATTAATTCTTGGCAGACGGGAAGAATGATCTCCCGATGTATGACGATTTCCGACGTTACTCCTTTTTTCTTTTTCTTCTTTCCCCTTTCTGTTTTTACCTTTTTTTTTGCATGAGCGTTGAGCGTGAGTGAACTTCAAACAGCCTTCAGCCCATGCTTTTGCCCTTTCAGTACAATTTCCCCTTTCCATCGAAGAGAGTCGAAATATTGGTGCTTGGTACAATACGGTATCATCTTTTAAGTTTGGTTGATGGTGAAAGATGGTGGTACTGTACGGGTAGCACCGCTTTTTGGCGGGCTCTCTTCGATCCGTGATCGCAGAAACCCATGATAGTCTACCAGCATTCCATTAGCTCCCACTTTCGCTAGGCCCGTGACATGTGCTCGTTTGGTTCCCTACAAGTACTGTGCTCTGAACTCAGCATCGCATTCAACGGTAGGCCATACTCGAGTAGATTACAGTAGCCCGGTCCAACGGCTTCTCCACGGTGAAATGACAGACACCACAATTGGAGCTATCCTACAGCTTTTCTCGAGGTTCTCTAGCATTGTGGCTTCCCCCGAGGCTTCCCCCCTACCCGCCCCTGGCCTGTTGGCGATATTTGAGAAATATACTCGAGTACAGGTGCAAGAACTCATTTGATATCAGTTGCCCCGTTTCACTTTTTAAGCCTCAACACCTGACAAATACTCGAGTGCATACTGATATGGCACGTAGGTAAGATGTCCAACGGCAAGGGTGGTATGAAAGAAAAATATTCCTTAATTCCCTCCCCTCACACTCACTTCAACTTGCTACCGGTATCACAATCTTGCACCGTTCCTGCCTGCGCGGGAGTTTGTTCGCCGCTTTCGATATCTGTATGCTAGGGAAACAGATCCCGGCCAATGGCACTGGCTGGGTGGGCGATTGAGCGAGTAGACTATCATACTCGAGAACTCCCAATTGAGGAGGGGTGGATGAGAAAGCCAAAGGGAGCGGAGTTTTTAGTCTGTAGTCTATGTCTCAATAAAAAAAGATTGGCACCAACTACACCCTGATGTTACGTCAAGCCCACCTACCCCCCCCCTGCGCGGAAAGCTCTAGATACCGGTATTCTTACTACCCCAGTTTCTAGGAAGTCCAGTTAGTGGAGAAACAAATATAAAGTGTTTTTTAACCCCATCTCCCTTCTAACTCCCAACGTGTAGACTATCGCTCCTTTGATCTTGAGCCTCGATTGTTGTCGCTGATCGTTCCCCCTCCATCAAATAACCCCAGCTTACTCCTTCTCCTCCGGTCCCGCTCTAGTATTGTCAGAGCCCAGAAGAATACCATCAACACCTCGATCGCTCCATTCGCCACCGTCAAATAACTCTTTATCTTTAACCCAATTCCTACCTTTTCGGACTTGTCGTTGACAACCTTGGCTTTGGCTTTCTTGTGTTGTACGGTAACTGATACACGGTAACTGATATACGGTAACGGTCCCTATACTAGCTAAGCTGTACTCCTTCGCTTGGCCGAGGGAATAAACGTTTCTGCTCTGGCCTCGAAATTCAAAATAAGTGTGCGAGGAGGTTATAAGGCCTCACACAGCCACTATGACCACATTCGTGGCTTCTCTGTGAGTATTCTCACTCCGTTGGAGTTCCTCATTGTTGTTGACTGCATCTCAACCCTACCCGATTCTCTGGGGTACTGACGTCCTCTATTTAGCCACCTCCCTTTTACCGTCCATTTTGACAATGGCACCGAAACCCCCCACAATAGGTCTCCACTCGGGTCACCCACTACCTCTCGGGAAAGAGCCCTTTCGGATTCCCGGAGGTCACCACCACGAATGAAATTGGCAGCCAATACCAATAACCGCACCGAGATAATTCGCTCTCCCTTTGAGACACCGATCCCAGTACCGAATCTCCTTCAGACACTTGGCAGAAGCCTCTCTTCGATATCAGCGAGCCAACCAACCCCCCCTTTGACCCCAGCTGCCGCTGGTAGTCCTACGGGCGAGGGGCTCTTCCACCTCGGTGCTTCCGAGAATGCGCTCTTCGGCTCTACCAGCGAGCCGGTTCTTCCCCGGAAGCCGTACCAACCGAAACCATCAACGGGAACCCTGCCACTGGGTTCTACAGAAAATATTATCGCTTCAAACGCGCAGGGTCTCGAGGATAGCTACTTTCCTCTTCCCACCACCTACAAGCGTGAGAAGCGCCGGTCATCAGCATCTGAGCGTAGTAGTTCGTTTATGGATGAGCCTTGGCGTATCAAAAGAACTGGTCTAGGAAATGGTGGATTGACAAATGCTGTCGAGGCTGCAATTTCCTCGGGGGTTTTGGAGGACAAAACCTGGGTTGGAACATTGGGATTTCCAACAGATGGCCTTGAGGAATCGATGAAAGTTGCGATCGAGGGGCGTCTCCGCGTGGATTACGATTCACTAGTAGCTTTTCCTAAAGATAAGGATTTCGATAGCCACTATAAGCATTATTGCAAGGAGGTTTAAATAGTCTATCAAAGTCATACCCGCAATCATACTGATTGTTTTCTCAGGTTTTGTGGCCTGTTTTCCACTATCAAATCCCGGACCATCCAAAGAGCAAGTAAGTAGACACAACCCCTTGAAATTTTGCACACAAAAAAAAAGATATCTAATTTGTATCCCCAGGGCCTTTTTGGATCACTCATGGAAATATTTTGAGGCGGTCAATCGTTGCGTTGCTGACGTCATCATTAAGGATTACAAGCGTGGTGATACCGTTTGGGTTCACGACTATCACTTACTCTTAGTCCCTAAGATGGTCAGAGGAGTCCTCGGTCCAGAGGCTAAGATCGGATTCTTTCTCCACGTGGCATTCCCATCCTCAGAAATCTTCCGATGCTTGGCACATCGCCAACAGTTGCTGGAGGGAATGTTGGGAGCTTCATTGATTGGATTTCAGACGGAGGAGTACACACGCCACTTTTTGCAGACTTGCAGCAGACTGCTGTGTGTCGAGGCCAAAAATGATGGGTTGGAGCTTGATGATAGGTTTGTAAATGTTATTAGCTTGCCGATTGGCGTAAACCCTGTCCAACTGGAGGAGAAGAGGAAAGAAGAAAGAGTTCAAGAGTGGCTGGATACCCTCAAGACAAGATATGCTGGAAAGAAGCTATTAGTCGCCCGAGACAAGGTATGTTACCCTCATTCGTGGTCTAGCGTTATTCTTGGTACTTATTATTTTTAGTTGGATGGTGTGCGAGGTGTCAGGCAGAAAATGCTGGCATTTGAGCTTTTCCTAAAGAAGCATCCCGAATGGGTCGGGAAGGTAGTTCTGCGGTCCAAAACTTCGAGATATAGATATTAACAATCACCAGGTCATTTTGATACAAGTCGCTCTCACCACAACTTCCATAGTTGAGTTGCAATCGACCGTTATCGACATTGTAACTCGCATCAATTGCGCACATTCTACTTTGGATTACCAGCCAGTTGTATACCTTCACCAAGACATCAGCTATCATCAGTATCTCGCACTCCTTGCTATCGCCGATGCTCTTGTCGTGACCAGCCTTCGCGATGGTATGAACTTGACAAGTCACGAGTTTGTTTGCTGTCAGGGTGAGAAGCATGCTCCTCTTATTCTCAGCGAATTCACCGGGAGTGCTTCCATGTTTGATGGCGCCGAGATATCTGTGAACCCCTGGGACCATAGCAAATGTGCCGACGCACTTTACCAGGCCCTTACAATGTCGGAAGAAGAGAAGAGCGAGCGATGGAAGAAGCTGCACAAGATTGTTATGCACCACAACGCATCATATTGGTGCAAGACATTCATCAATGAGCTTGATCGTTCTTGGGAGGAGCAACAGCGACGTGGTTCAACTATGATCCCGAGATTATCGACAAAGGCTCTTGTGGAGGCGTACGAAAAATCCGAGAAGAGAGTCTTCTTTTTGGATTATGAAGGGACATTAGCTTCGTGGGGTTCCCCTACAAGTATCATTCTCACAAGTCCTCAACGCACTCTAGAGGTTCTGCACGACTTACTTCTTGATGAGCGAAATGTGGTGTACGTGATGAGTTCCAGGACCCCTGAGGTATAGTTTCTCTTTCCTTCCCTGGATTGAACAACTCACCGTACTGATACGCGATGCAGGAACTTGAGCGTCTCTTCCACCGAGTTCCAGGAATTGGACTCATTGCCGAGAGTGGCTGCTTTATACGCATGTTCCAAAACGACCGTTGGATGCGCTTAGCGGATACTAAGCTCCCGTGGCAGGGGAGTGTGAAAGAGATTATGGATTACTACGTAGAAAGGACACCTGGTACTTTCGTTGAAGAACGGAATTGCTCCTACATATGGCATTACAGTAGGGCAGAAGATCAGGTGCTCGCTGCACGGCAAGCTGGCGAATGCTGCAATCATGTGAACGACTCATGTGAAAGCTATAATGTTCATGCAGTTCCCCTAGGTGGAGCAGTCCTTGTGGAATCTATGAGCTGGACTAAGACCACTGCAGCGCAAAAGGTCATGGCTTTGGAAGCCGGCCAAGACGAGCCCGGGACAGATTTCCTGATGGTTGTGGGAGACGGCCGCGATGACGAACCAGTCTTTGCTTGGGCGAATGAATTGGGCCGGAATAAGGCAATTAAGAACGTAACGACTGTTAAAGTGGGAACCAAGAATTCTCAGGCAAATACAACTATCACTGGAGTTGCGGGTAAGATTAGCTGCAAAAGGATTACTCTCGCATGTGGGCGTGCTGAATGGTTGGCTGACAATTTTCTGCGATATAGGTGTGCTCACGGCTTTGCAGAAGCTCCCTGCTACTATTCTCGATTTCTAAGCGCGGTTTATCTGTTTTATTTTTATTCTTGGTCAATCAGGCGTTGGGGTTTCCCTTTTCTATGATGCTCTTTTTATAATTTTCTTTTGGAAATCTGTAAGTTTGATATCAAACACCCGCTTGTGCCCCTTGCTCGCCCCTAAAAATTTCCTCTTTTTATTCTTTTTGTTCCTTTTATTTGGGGGCCAAGTACGCACTGGTCGGTGTCAATCATTGGGATACCGCAGAAAATCGATATGACTGTTTGGTCTGCTTTGTAGCCTTGAGCCAGTCCGCCGAATCTCTTTCTTTCCCTTCCTTCTCTCAGCTAAGAATTGGTCGGTCGGCCGTCCTCTGAACCGATGAGTGCTTCCGTACGACATACATCTAACCTGGGCACAGTGCCTACATAAATAAGCCCTCACCCAGGAGGGCCGGGAAGAATGAAATAATTTAATTACGAACAGAAATTCATATATACACACAGAATGGTGCTGATTCGATACGAAGATGACATGTCATGACAGGTAGCTATGACTACGGCTTAAACTACCGTAGGGATATGATTCAGTGCCTGTGGATTATGAGAAAGTGTCATGCCCTTGTCCTAACCCGGGCCAGGCTACAGCATAGTATTGTACTCGTAGAAATTCACTCCAAGAGGCGCAAAAACGGGGACTAATGCATACTGCCACGCAAACCCTCACGGTCTAGAAAGCCATTGCTGCACGCCATCCCTCCAAAAACTTACTCACCCCTTCCCCGCTCCCCTCCCCCGTTCACAGAAGGGACCTACTCGAGTATACTACGGCACCATAACCCCAAACAACTCTCAAAAGTAAAGATTATCCCCACCCCCTGATCACCATACCCACTATGGTACAGTATCAATCCCATCTCTCACCTAACTCACTGGCCAAATGCGGGGTATCCCAGCATTACAAACCCACCCAGCCCAAAACAAAACCAAACCCCCCCCCGTTAAGTTAGCTAGTCGCCGAGCATCAACAATGCCAAATTCCACCGAGGAAGGCTTGCTCGCTCGCTTGTCGGCATTTTTAGTCAATTTTCCCAGGGATTTGTTTTCCAATTTCCTTATTTCTTTTTCAGAATAATACGGAGGGTCATGGTATGTCACTCGGAATGTCTTGGCGGATCAGGTTCAAGAGGGGTAGACTATGGCGGGGCTCGTACTACTATGGTGGGGTCCGTACTGTACATACAAGTATAGTGCCACTGGTATATCGTGCAATACCGGTGGTGACTCCGTGGCATGATACACGCACGAGTATATCCAGTTTAACACGACACCTGCAAAGGTGGTGATATATAATATGATACCCGTATGACACTCCTCCCCCCACCACACTCCCGATACCCGGATAGAATTTCTCGAGTGAAGATCAAGCAAGAAATTCTGCCTGCGGGAAAACAGGTAAAATATCATAGATCGGACCGTACGGCACGGTACCAACCCTTGAAACTAGATGTACTCGTACATACAGTAGTAGCAAGAGTCACTCACAAAAAAAACAGGTACGGACCATACATACTCCACACCCCACACCAACTGTACCGTTCCGTACCGCACCGCAGCGTACCCCTATCCATCCATCCATGACACGAACCTAGCAAAAAGTGTTGCTCCGGCAAACTCGATAAATAAATAAATAAGAAGTGAAGTAGAGAGAGAGTTCCGGGAGATCTACCGGGTCTACTACAGTAAGCTACCATAGGTAGGTACTCGAGTACAAGTTACGGTGCGATGCAGTTCGGTGCTCCCGCCGTAGTGTAGTACCGTACACTTCTTCTTCTTCTTCAGCGCCGTAGGCGGGGGAGGATAAGATCCTGCCTACATACCGTACCTGCCTATCTACCTGCCTGCCTGCCTGCCTGCCTGCCTGCCTAGCCCGCGCTCCGAAGGTGACGGGACCGTGGTATCATAAGTATCGAGGAGAGAGAAACCTGGGCGATAACGATCTCAATTGTTCCCGTGTTGTGATGGTGCGCATATTCGTGACTTGCTATCATATCATACATAAAGTTTTGCGAAGGATGGATTGGTTTCTGCTTATCAGTGGGATCTTAGGGCTGGACAATTGTTTTTTTTCCTTTTTTCTTTTCTTTTCTTTTGCCCATGATGGCGGATTCGCGGATGGAATTATCATACGGGGCTGTTCTTCTTCATCCCTGCCCTGCTCGGCATTCCACCCCACACTCTTTTATCCAAAAAAAGAAAGAAAAAGGGAAGAAAAAGAAATATACACTACGGTAAGTGTATTCTACTCGTATCTTTTTTTCTTTTTCCCTCTAATATTTTAAATTCTTCATGTTCGATCCCCGATCTGTAGTGCAGTATGGTGTTGATTTTAGATGTTTAAGTATTGAAGCGCACCGTACCGTAATAGTGGTTGCGGTGAGGAGGAGGGGGAGATTGTGGTTTTGAAAGTGTTGTGCAGGTGAGTAGGCAAGTGGGGTCTTGAGATTGAAAAGCAGGGTAGATATTAGACTATGCTGCCCGAGTCCTGTGAAGTGCTGTGCTTTCCGGTACAATGTCCACTGCGAAGCAGATCTATCAAAAAAAAAAAAAAAAAAAAAAGGAAGAGAGAGAATATAAGATTCATTACTCACCTTACTCTCCCACAAGCCGTACCGGTACTCTTAGCAAGCTTGCAGATGCATGTAGCACTCTTGTCCCTTAAAACAATGAAGCGATGATTTCACAAAAAAAACTCACCCTCCCCCTCACCCTCCACCCCTCTCCCCCGGTCTGCCGATAGCAAATCCGATGACTTGCATGCCTTGCCATAACTGCTCGAGCGCTGAGTTCTCGGTAGAGTGTGTGAACGACAGACAGGAGGGTGGATTACTTGAGTAATCAGTTACTGTACAGCACGTATATCATATCCATCGATAGTGGTCGTTTCCCTCCCGATTACAGCACCTGTTTGTTTGCTTTTCGTTTTGTTTTGTTTCAAACCTGTGTTACAATGTGTTGTGCTTGGTTGTGTTCACGGCACGAGCACCGGTACCGGTACCTGCACCATGAATGCCAAACGCACCATCCGCTAGATGAAATAGCAGTGCATGATAAAGTAGGAGTTAAGTTAAGAAATTAAAGATCCCCCCTCTCCCGGTAGTGCCTCCCAATATCCGAAGAATACCGTAACTTCCTTGATACCAGAAGCCGATCCCACGGACTCCTTCCCTCCCTAGCTTGCCCGCTCGCAAACAGGCATATGAAACCGCACCCGCCCATTAATAAAAAAGGGTCTAGAAACGCCGATCCGACGTCACATCGACGCTGATGAAATAACCTTTTTTCTTTCTTTCTTCTGTTTTCTTTTCTTTTCTTTTCTTTTTGCCTGATCAGTTGGGTTTGCTCTGCCAATATAATTGGTTTGGAGTACTGGTTACAGTACTCGAGTATGTCTTCGGGATAAAAAATGCCTGATTCGTTCCCTGTCGTGAGGATCGTGGGATGATCAGGGCCCGCTTTTATTTTATTTTACTTTCCTTTTTCCTGTTTCTTTCTGTGATTGTTGTGGCGATGTCCTTTTTTTTTTTGCGTGAGGTGGGCGCTGATGTGCTGGTGGAGTGTTGATATCGGGTGGTGATCGGTGTTCTGGAAGGCTAGGTGCCTATCATGATGTATCGTAAATAGGCTGCTACCGGTATCATGCTGTGTGAATCAGTATGATAGAGTGTGGCGCTCGAGTACCGGTATGTACAAGTAGGGGGTGACAAGGGAGGGAGGGAAAGGGGAAAGGGAAGCTTGGGCCCGGAATTGCTATCATAACAGCAATGGAGGTGTTATGGTACCGGTACCGGTACAGCATTATCGCTATTTGCGAGTACAGTACCGTACTGTACAGTGCAGCAGCACAGTTATGAGTGTGTCGTTCTGTGCCCCCCTCGCCCACAATACCGTACCCGTCTGTCGTCAAACTACGAATAGACCACCGGTGCACTAGCACTACCATCTTAATCCCTCTAACAGTAGCCCTACGATAACCACTCCCTTCCCGACGAGAATGAAAGAAAGAAGGAAAGCGAGAATGACGTCGCTTGGAATCTTTTTCCAGTCCTAATCTCGCTAGGAGCGAACTAGGCGAAAAAAAGCTTGACATGTGGACCAGACCCTATCGTCGGGGGATTCGAAAACCATTTCTATCACCGTCGTTTTGGGGTGTGGTCGCTAGGCAGGTGGGGGGAGCTAGAGTGAACGCTAGAGCGTTGAGACTACTCGAGTAGTCCTATGATAGATCCGATTGACAGCCATTTTGTGTTCGGGGGCCCAAAGTGCGGGGAAACCCTACGAGTCCTCGATTCCTGGGGTTTCACAAATGCATGTGGGAAGGTTATGAACAAGATTCGCCTCGCTGGAACTGATAAGTTGCAGTAAGTCACTGGGGATGAACAACAGATGAGGCGAAACGTCTTGGTATTTTCTTTCTTCATTCTCTGTTTCGCCTTCGTCCCAAGGTTCTGCGGACGGAAAGGGCAATATTGGATTACACTCTCCATAAGTTTTTACTGTATGTTACAATCTTACTAGTGATAACTCGAGATTGCACACTGGACTTTCACTTCTTCCCACTTCTTATACTCCCCCAATTCTCTTTCATGATCTCTTGTCCCCATGCGAGCCTGAGCAACGGTAGCGGTCTGCTCACCGCAGATTCAACGACCGAGTACTCGTATCGGTTGAACTTGCCACTTGGCCCTTTGCTTTCTTACTCCTCCTGTTGGTTGCGGTCGAAGAGTGGTCCCTCACTCATAGCACAGATGCCACCAAGATGCTGGCTTCCACACCTCTTTTTTTTTTTTTTATTTGTTCCCTAGAATTTCTTTTTTATGATATTCCTTTGCTGTGGTTACCGGTATCTAAAGGTTCACTGCTTTGCTTCGCTTCCAACAGTAGCCCATTCCTCTGCCCTGATTGTCGTCCATTGGTTGCTCTCGAGGACGGCATGGACTCCCGCTAGTATTGGTGGTCAAGATGGCCACCCTTCCCCGTCATTCCCCCGTGCTTTTTCCACCCTATTCACAGGAGGTAAAGCCGCAGGGACTACCTGTTTCGCCCTCCCCCCCGCTATTGTGATGAGGGTTGTGGTGGTGGTGGTTAGCAGCGATGTGAAAATTGTGTGGGTGGGTATCTTAGGGGAAAGTGCACACCACACCACACCACTCAATAATGCCCGTGGCCGTTCCCAGTGTGAGAGGCACCACAAAACCCCCCGAACTCCTCCCCCATTCCTTTCACATCTCTAGAGAGCCCACTCCTCCCACAACTCCGCCTTTCTAAAAACCAAAATCTCGCAATTTCTGCATCCAACCGGCATACGTATATATTTAATACTGGACTATCGTCCCAGCCAAGTAAGTTCTCTAGAGGAGCAGCCTGATCGTACCATTGTCATCCTATCCCATCCATTCTCTCACTCCATATTCTTCTCTCCCTTCCCCACTGGCCGACGGATCAAACCAAGTGCGTGAAGCAACGACCTTATAAAGCCTGCTTCCCCCTATTCTTCCTTCTCTATCCTCGTCGTTCGTGCTTCAGGAATCCCAAACAAGACCCAAAGCCACCACTTTCTTACAAACCTTAACTTCCCCACTACCTACCGTCACTCATTCCCATCAATAAATCACAATGTCTTCTGCTCGCACCTCCGAACAGGTGACCAACGGTCAGCCCCCAAGTTACCCCCACGCTCGCCGTGGCTCCCTGGGTCCAGGAACCTTGACCGACTTTTTCTCCACGAGTCGAGTTCCAACGACCTCAGCCTATCCAGGCCCAATCACCTCCGCCGCAGCCCAGGCAAACCGGCGAAGATTGAGTATGTCCAATGCCTCTGGAACCTCTCCTCCACGGGTCCAAACAAACATGTCGATGCGAAGGGGATCCATCTCTTCGGTCTCGTCAGCCTCCTCCGCCGTGGATGAGAGTGCCATCGAAGAGGGCGAGGTCAATGCTGGCAGCCCGTCCAGCCTGGGCAGCAGCCCATTCGCCAGGAGGCTCAGCTTTGGAGCGAGGGCTCTCAGGGACGTTCGGATTCCGCAAGGTAGAAACCCAGGGAATTTCCCCGTAAGTGCGGGGGCAGCATCCCCAACGGTGACAAGAGGTTAGCATCCTCTCTACCTTCACCCCAGCCCTCCCCCGCACTTTGGTTAGACCAGGTTATTCGACAGGCAAGAAAGTGCTGACTTCTGTATCACAATTGCAGGCTTCTGGTTGGATGGAAGGTCAGGATCTCAATCCCAGGGGTCTGACAGGGACGAGGCTCCCGTTCAACGCCGTCAATCCATCTCGGTCATCCCGCCACCAGTCAATGCCATCTCGCCTAAGGATGTTCACGATCCACTTCAAGAAAGGATGCTCAAGGGTGATTTCTACATGGACTAACCTGCTCCCCACAACCCCACAGCGCACACACAGCCAACCACGCACACGTACTTTCTTCTCACTTAACCCTCAATCGGGTCTTGTTTTATCCTTTCTATTTTCACTTTTTATTGTGCAACAACTTTCGCTCCTTTCCCTGAAACGAAATAACGAATGGAACGACCGGCTGGGAACAAACAAGAAAATTCACAGCGGAACACGAATCTGACACAACAGAGCGGGTCCCGGCTTTCTTTCTTTTTTTTCCTGGCGATTAAAAAAAAAACGGAGTAGTCGGGTACTACCTCGTGATGTATAAAATGCCCGGTTCTGGACGAAAAGCGGAGTTCACGGTCATCGGTGACATTTTTTTTGTATCATACAAATAATGGTGATATTTTCGACTCTGGGTTAGGTTGGGGGGAAAGGAGGCCTTTTGCCTGGGACTTGGGTTGTACCGAGGAGGTTAGATTCCCGGGTGTTCTCTAGGCTCTAGCTTATGGCCTGAGTGGTGGGATGGTAGTTTTGTACAGTATGAAAGGGGACCCTAGTCCAACACCCCTGGACTCATGCGGAGCTGAGAGGAGAGGGGGGGCGAGGCAGGGCAAAGCGGGGGGGCCGATCAATGATCGGAGATGGTGGGGAGAAGATAACACTCATTTATCATTTCCATTGGGTTACAAATTATCTTATTTTTCTTCCCTTCTCACTTTGGGGTCATCAGCTGTTGGTTTCACAAAGCTTTGGGCGCAGCATCTGTATCAAGTAGTTGTGAGCTTCTGTATCGTACCTGCCGGTATTGGTCTTTTTTCTTTGTTTTTCGTTTGTTCATTTTGTTTTTACTTTACTCTTGAATGCGAACGAAACAAAACAGAGCAGCTTTCGATTCCTATCCTTGGATGCTCAATTAAAGATGAAGATTTTCCGTAGCACTTCAATTTGAAAGCAAGATTCCGAATTTCAATATTGACTATTATTTTTCTTTTGTTTTTCTTCCCCTCTCTTCTCTCCCAACAATCCCCTCTTCGCTTTCTCCTTTTCATAAAAAATGCATTGAGGGAGAGAGGCCAGCCCAAAACGATACTGGCACCGACCATGGCTCAAGCACGTGCCGTAATCGGAAAGTTCGACTTCCAGAAACCGACAAAGAAATGAACTCTGAACCACACGAAATGTGGAATACGCTTCACTCGAGTACCCTCATGTACAGTGCACATACAGGTACGGTAACTACGGGACGAGGGCCACGTGTGGGTTGTGATCCAGAGCCCGTCTATGGTAAATTTATCTCGCTTGGCTTCTTTTATGTGCTCAAGGACGACGGGATTCATGCGAGATGAAAATAAAAAAGTACCTGTCACCACGGACATGGGAACAAGGGAAAATAAAATAAAATGAAAACACTCATACCGGTGCTGCACACTACAGTGCGCACCAGTAGCGAAGGCGAGCCGAGATATATTTCACGACGGTGCTTTCCCAAACCACTGTTCAGTATTGCAGCTCACTTGTAACTCGTCGTATTCCAGACAGCAATACCAGCACGCGAAGGGGGAAACCGATTGCTCCTTTGCTTGCCATATTCGCATAGAATGCAGGGACAGAAGTACTGCAGGAGGGGTGGAGGAGGCGGAGCAAATGATAGAATGTCTGTGACCAAGAGAATAATTAAGAGATGGCATACCCGAAATTGTTTGAGTGGATTCGCTGGAAGTTCAGAGGAATGACGTCTTAACTGCACGATGATGATAATGATGATAAGAATGAAGAAACAGATGGATAAGGATTGAAGAGATGGACAAAATATTGGGCTTGACTTGGATGATTTTATGAATGTTGGAAACATTTCCCTGTTGGAGGATATGAGGTGAGGTGGGCCTGGTAGGGAGGGTGTGAAATGTTTCCTTTTTCTCTCTTTCTCTGCTCCCTCTGAATTTATTGTTTTATTTACTTTTTCTCGCTTTTCGCTTCTCGCTACTCCTATGATAAGCCGACAACCCGATGAGAAGGAGAAGGAGGAGGGAGAGGGAAGTAAAGAGGGAAGCCGGTGAAACTTTCTTCACGCTCGTTTTTCTATTCCTTCGCTCAGGGTTTGTTTTATTGACTGCGTTGCTATCGCTGTTACTACCGAGCCACACAGCCAACGTCTACTCTGGCGCCCCCTTCCTGCTTCCCTGCCCGCTTTTCTTTCTGATTCCATCCACATCATCCTCCTCTCTCTCTCTCTCCCCCCTCTCACTCATCCATCCCTCCAAGTCCGAATCCCTTCCACTCCTCTCTTTCAAAGCACAAAGCTCTTTCTATCCTTCTTCCACCACTACCACCACCACAAACCACCCCCGCTGAAAACCCCTTCCACATCCGCATCTTCAGCTACTATCAACAACCTCCCTCCCTCCCCTCCTCCCCCTCATCCTTCAACTTGGGTTTAATCTCCAAATAAATACACAAACATCTAAACTCCACCAAAACATCATGACTACCGAGGTATGTGCCAGAAACTGTTTTTAACCTTTACTCTTCATTCCCTGCAGGACCCCTCCTTGCTCATCAAAACAACCCCAACCCCCTCTTTAATACCCGTCATCATCAACTCTTTTCCACCAAGAATGTCGCTAATGATTATTTCGTTTGTTGTGATTACAGCGCGAGAGGTAATAACATCCCACTGGCGAACTATTCCCCCCTACCGGTAATCTCATACTAACCCCTACTGCAGCAAGACTTTCCTCGCCAGATTGTGCGAGCAGGCTGAGCGTTACGATGGTTTGTTACTCCCGTGTTTCTTGCCGTTTCCACATCGATGATGTTGTTTATTAACTTTTATGCTTGTTACATTTTAGAAATGGTTACTTATATGAAGGTATTTACCCCCTCTCCTTTTCAACCCCGCTTTACACGGAAAGTAGGCTACAAACAATATGAAAATTTACTGACTTGCTTTTTTCTTTTCTTTTCTACAGGAAGTTGCTAAGGTATACATAACCCTAGAGCTGACATATCTATCGTTACAACGATAGAATTCCTGGCATCCGATCGGCCCGATCGGCTCCATGGACTTGAAGCTGAATCCGGCGCTAACTGGTGGTTTTATCAGCTTGGCGGCGAACTCTCCGTTGATGAGCGTAATCTACTTTCGGTTGCGTATAAGAATGTTGTCGGAACCCGTCGTGCCTCATGGAGGATTATCTCTAGTATTGAGCAGAAGGAGGAGACTAAGGGTTCTGAGAAACACGTTACGAAAATTCGCGAATATCGCCAGAAGATTGAGACCGAGCTGGAGCAAGTTTGTGGTGATGTTCTCAATGTCTTGGACGAGTCTTTGATCCCTAAGGCCGAGTCCGGCGAGTCTAAGGTTTTTTATCACAAGATGTACGCCCTGTTCCGCACAAATCACTTTTACACTTTTGTGGGAAAATCTCTGATAAGCCTTATATTTACAGGAAGGGTGATTACCATCGTTATCTTGCCGAGTTCGCCTCTGGTGATAAGCGGAAAGATGCTGCGACCGCCGCCCATGAGGCTTACAAGGTACCTCAATACCCCGCCCCCGCTTTTGATCCACTCGGATACTCAGTTTTTTTTTTTTTTTTCTGTGGCACATGAGCACGTGCTCACTAACATTTGCAGAACGCTACCGATGTCGCGCAAACTGAGCTCACACCTACTCACCCCATCCGCCTTGGTCTCGCTTTGAATTTCTCGGTTTTCTACTACGAGATTCTCAACTCTCCTGATCGCGCGTGCCACCTTGCTAAGCAGGCATTTGATGACGCTATCGCCGAACTCGACTCATTGAGTGAGGAGAGCTACCGCGACTCGACCCTCATCATGCAGCTTCTTCGTGATAACTTGACCCTCTGGACTTCCAGTGAATCTGGGGATGCCGAGGAGTCTGCACCCGCGAAGGAGGAGGCCAAGGTCACTGAAGCTAAGCCGGAGGAAGCCCCGGCTGCATCAGCCCCGGCCGAAGAGACTAAGTAAATTTTCGGTGGATGAACAAAAAGCAGTTGTGGATTTTGGCTGTTGCGTACTGGGTTTCAATGATGGCGTGGGATGGAAAAGGGACTCTGGTGATAGTGTTTTTCTCTTTTCCATTTGATGTTCAACTGAGTGTCGCCGGGGGAATGAAGTTTCAGTCAAAAAATATACACGCATCTGGTAAATGGAACGCTTGTTATCTTTTGAAGGCAATTTTCCTGTTTCTCATTTTCACTTCATTGGCAGCGCAAAGAAAACCAGCGGAAACACCATGGGATATTCATTTTTTCGAAACTTCTAAATGTTGGCTTCTCGTCTTTTTTTCTCTATCTATTCTGTTAGCGGATTTATTGTTTCTCATTTCCTATTCTACCGCTTTTATTCCCCATGCCCCATCTTGCAGTTTTTCTGCAAACTTCTCAGTCCCCTTTCCCCCGTTACCCCACCCCATCGACCTCACCTTTTCTCGAACTCGGAGCTGTTGCGCTGATATTTTCACCGATAACACAATTTGTTGGTGGTAAAAATCTTTGGCTAAATTTCATTCACGTTCATGTAAGGCTTCTCTAGATAGCTTATTGTGTGCGTTTTTGGCGGACAGAATTCGAGCGATATTATCATACTTTTTAGATGTTGGGAGAGGTGTTACCCCTACCTACCCTGTGGAGAGGTTATTGGTTGTGGAGTGATGGCTTGGCGTGAATTTGTGCTAGTATATATATGCGTACAGTACACGCTTCTATGATTGTGTAGAATTTTATGCAGCTTTATAATGGAACTTGAATACCGTTAAGGTGGATAATTTGTTTCAATACAGAATGGTTTGACACCTTCCATTGATAATGATAGTGATGATAACGTGGGATAAAGCCCTAGGCTAACCACGATGGATGCAATACTGTGAGAACACTTCTCGTATGATAATTTTCTGAGGTTCGTGAACATGACCGCTATTGCATACCACCAAAATCCTGAGGTTCTGCTCGATTTTTTTCCCATACTGCATTATGTAATGGCAGCCGTGTTCACAAACATCAGGAAACTATGATACGAGTCAAAGCAATCCTTGTGCTAATACGCCCAGGGGTTGTTGGCATTCGGGAAATAGGAAAAGCAAACTCATCCCCACGCGGGAGGGAAGCACTCCAGACTCCAGAGGTGTCACTTGACGGGGTTCAATAAGCACGACCCCTCCTTTCTTTCCCTCGCTTATCCAATTTAAGACTTGAAGCGACCCCCCCGCTTCGAAACTATATTTTAGCTTCTCGGCTCCTCCCCAAAACCAAAAGGAAAGGAAAAGAAACACAATGCTACCACAAAAAGTCATCATAGATACAGACCCCGGGTATGCCCCCATTAATTCTATAATGCCAATCCACCGCTAACCCCAATAAACACCCCCAGCGTCGACGACGTCCTCGCTCTCCTCCTCGCGCTCTCCGCATCGGCGGAGGAACTCCAGGTCCTACTAATATCATTGACCTTTGGCAACATCGATGTTGAGAGCTGTCTGCTGAACGTGGTCTCCATGTTCCACGTCCTCGAGCTGGAGCGGAAGTGGAGGCTGGAGAATGGGTTGCCGGTTGGGTTTGGTTGCCTGAGTGCGCATAAGCCCATTGTTGCGGTGGGGGCGGATACGCCGTTGGAGGAGAAGGTTATTATGGCGGATTACTTTCGTGCGTTTTACAAAAGCTCCCTGTGGGCAGCGGAGAGCTGGTCGGTTGGCTAACGGGCCGGGATTGGAATAGATGGAGTGGATGGGTTGCAGGGGATTCATACTACTGTTTGTTCTCACTCAATATTGCGGGTTGTATTGGGCTGGGTTGGGCTGACGACGAGGAACTTTGGTAGGCACCACATTTCACGCCCGAGCAGACGTGGAAGCACATGTTTGCTACTACACCCGTGTTGAAGAAGGATGAAGAGCACCCGCCGAATTTCAGTCCTACGAATAATCCGGCGCATAAAGAGATTCTGAGAGTTCTCAGGGAGAACCCAGTGGATAGTGTTGCTATTATTGCTGTTGGCCCTCTGACGAATCTGGCTCTGGCAGCAGAAGAGGACCCAGAGGCATTCCTGCGCGTGAAGGAAGTAGTAGTTATGGGTGGGAGTATTGACGTTCCTGGAAACGTACCCTCTCCGTCCCCTCTGATATTGTAATACATCATACTAATAAGTGCAAGATAACACCCAACGGCGAATTCAACACAGTGGCTTGCCCATACTCCGCCGCTAGAATCTACTCCCTAACTTCCCCCAACCCCTCCGCAACTGCACCCCCACCCCCCACCACCACTAAAAAGCTAAAACCGATCCCAGGAGCCCTCTCCCGCCGCCTCAACCTCACCTTATTCCCCCTAGACATCACAACACCCCACCTATTAACCCAAGAAACTTTCACCAATACCATAAACCCCCTCCTCTCCTACCCCTCCTCCCCCTCCCCATTAGCACAATGGACAAAAATATTTGTCGACGTGACCTTCGCCAAGATAAAGGGCGAGACAATTGGTGACGGGGGGCTCTCCCTTCACGATCCGTTGTGTGTATATTATGTGCTCACCCGGCGGCGCGGCGGGTGGGAAGCTCTAGAGGACAGGGACCTAAGAGTGGAGACGCGCGGACAGTGGACCAGGGGTATGTGCGTTGTAGACCGGCGCGGGAAGAGGGTTGTGGGTCCGGCGAAGCCCGTGTTGTTGGGGGATGAGGGGGTTTGGCTGCATCGTGGGTTCGGGAATAGGGTTCGGCAGATGATCAAGAGTCCAGATGAGAAGGAGGTGGCGGGGGAGATGTTGAGGAGGATTTATGGAGGAGCTTGAAGGGGGAAAGAAAGAGGGAGGGAGGGACGGGTGGATGCCTGAGTGTTAGGTTTGCCAGTAGCTTTTCCGCTGACCGAAGAAAAGACCAATCAAGAAAACCAACCCCACCCTGGTAGCTATATACTTTTATCACCACTGTAGGACGAGGCATTGCATGCACGGTATCTTGCCCTGGGTTTAGCGTCTCACTCAAGTTTTGTATCATACTGTGCCTCACAAACGACCATCCACGAAAAGCTCCAATGGTTGGTGGTAGAATAAGCCTAGCTACTGGTACATCTATACCCTACTGTACATAAACCATTATAAGATGGCCACCGATGCGCGAGAGACACTGCGGAAGCAATCTTTGGTGGGAACCGCAAACAATATCGGCACTACTAACATCGTTGGATGCAAGTTAAGATATACAAGGCTTTCCAACTCAACATGATTCGAGTTCTCCCACTCCTCACACGATCCGTACAATTACAAATAAAAGTCCCCATTTCTCTCACTGGGGTTGATTGGACTTCTCGGGTGGGGGAGGGTTTTCTCTCTTAGCCACTTCTCCCGGCATAATAAATCCTAGCCAGCAAGTGAGAGGCCGCGGGGCCAACATGGCAGCTACAGGTAACCTAATGTGCCCCGGCCAGGTTCTAGGTACTCAAGTATGATACTGTACATGGCATGTCCAATGACCGGAGAGCTCTCTCTCACAGTGATGGAATGCTTTCTAAAAAGGTATGCATATTGAGCTTCCGATTTCCGACCATTCTCGGCACAGCCGAACTCAAGCGCTACCCACACACCCCAGCTTTTTCACCATCCTCATCCATCCATCTGCCCACGGGGGCAAGGTGAATCCGTCAGAGCAGAAACCAATATTAAGCCGAACTGACTTGGAAGCCCCTAATCATTGAAAAGAGAAAAAAAGAAGGAAATGATATCACACTCTTGATCGGGCTTGAGCATGCGAGATAATTTGTTTTAGATCGTGTTCACGAAATATCACTCGTATGAAAGAACCATTGAAACCACATGACGATATCATACCCGGAGTCTTGCAGTCTCTGAACACCCCGTTGCTGGATATGGTATCATATGATACCTTAGCAGTTTCCTCGGCTGGGGTGTCCCACGCTGGCAATCCGGTCGACAAACGAGCAGCGAGTAGGCATCCGGTGTGACGTGGGGAGGGGAGGGGCATGCTTCGTTAGGCCCCCCATACCCCACCCTCGATACTCACGCCTATGACGGGGATGGACGGCGGGTACCCGCTAAGCTATGATATCTCACCGTTCGCTACTCGTAAGGCATACCGTTCACGGTAATTTAGTTATGATGCCCCCCGTCGTGGGCGTGGTTTTTTATATTGTTGCGTGCAATCGCTTTAACAATCCTTGCGCTATTGTAGAGCACGCTGCTTTTTTTTTTTATACCCTCATAGCACTCTATACTATCTATCTTTCAATTTGGGGGGGGGAACCATATTGTACATAAAAAAATAAAAATAAAAAAACGCCCAGCCAAGAATTTGCAGCGGGATGAAAGATCAAATACTCGAGCACAGGGGGATGAAAACCGCAGGCTAGAAAATGGGATGACGATAGTGAAGGAGCCTGACCGAAGCACAAATGGGTGAAGCGGTGGGTAGTGAAATCCCTCACGGGTTGAGCGCAAGGGAACATGGTAGGATGGTGCGCTAGACCGTCGATGGAGACGCTGGATAGGGACAGTACAGGAGGTAAATACGTGACAACTCCAGAAACTCAACAAGCCTCATGCGAAATACACTATCCTAACAAATCGTGGTTCACCACGATCCCAAAAAATCCAGAACCATCCTGATACGACACCTTACAAACTGCAGTCTGGTACACCTTGCAAACCATGGTGCGCCAAACACCTCCTAGTCTAAGCTTTTCCTGTCTCCGATGGACGCCGATTCTTGTAAGATTGCTTCAATATTTAAGGAAATTGGTGGAAACCTAGATACACCTATTAGTGGATATGCTGGATGGGATTCGCAGCACCATTTCCCTTAGGTACGAGGCTATCTTCAAAAACCGTTTACACTCCCCCCCCCCCCACATCTCCACCCCGCAAAATCTCAGCATTGTCACCATGTAATAAAAAGAAAAAATTTAAAATTTGCTAGAGCCTTTGGAGCCATCGAGATATCACCATTCATAAGTGATGAGCTCTGTTGGTTGATGGCCATGCTGCGATACAAGAAATAACAATTGTGAACAAAAGATACTTCTAATTTTATATGGGTTCCCATACAAAAGCTACATCGCAAAAGCCTCCAATCTGGCCATGAAGCTCTCAGTCCTCAAGGTGGAGTGGAAAAATTGACATAATTTTTATGCAGAGATTCTGGGTAATTCCCTACACAATGGAATTAAATTCCTTAATTATCCATTGCTTTTGGATGAATTGAGCTTGTTTAAAATCAGCTATTTTTGGTGTAAAATGGGGGGGGGGTTTCAGCGAATTTTGAAAATAGCCTCGTACATTTCTAATACCCTCGACACGACGCCACAACCGAGGCTCCAGGCGTAATAACCGAGCTACGAGTTGAGATTGGTCATCGGCAACTGTAGTAGCTGTTCTGCATGCTCACACAGTTCATGTCGTTGAAGAAGTTGTTATTATCTTTGGTATCGGATTGACGAAATTTCCGCTATTTACCGTTTGCACTGGTGAGGATTCAAATATTTATCGCAACCAACAAAGGGTGATGTTGAGGAAGAGTTATTGAGTATGGTCGGTTAATGATATTCCCATGTGTTGAAGAAAAGTACTGTACTCGTACAATTAAGCAGTCCAAATGGTATGAAGCCAAGCTCATTCTTGTGTCCAATGTATATATCGGTACTCTACGGGTATTAGGTCCCGGCCTATCACTCCAACCTCGGACAGTACAAACTCCCATCCACGAAAAACCCCAAGTGCTGATGCCGGAATACCGTTGAGCAATCCCAACTTCGGGTTTGTCTATCATACTAGATATACGCAAACCAAGGCAATATCGTTGCCTGACATTGCAGATCAATTCGCAGTCGAAGCGGCAACCACCAGCACTAATAATAACACAGGTGGTTTCGAGACAAGATATGCAAGGCTATCCTATTCAATGATGATGATAGAAGCTTTTCCTCTCAATCTATGACCACTATAGCTACAGACAAAAGGCCCTACTTCTCTCACCAAAAGTGTGGTCCCGTGTAAATTACTAGCATCTTACATAACGCGAACGATAATGATTTCTTTAGTTGAGAAATCCTGACACTCTTCATAAGGGACACAAAAGCAATTCTCAATAATACAAGTATTATGATTGAGGCGTCGGTGATGTGCATTGTGACATGGGTAAGGCAATAATAATGCTGGTGTGATACAGGAACAAGCACCGGCATGACACCGGTGACATGGCATCGATACGACGGAGCGAATAAGTTACTATGATACCGGTATCATACCCCACTAGAGAGATCTCATCCCATCAATTTTGTATTGTGCTGTGGTGGAGAGCTCAACGGTAGGGTAACTATGTCGCAGGCCGAGTAGAATCCTCGCTGCAAGGGCTTCTTCTCTTAATGTTACACGTTCGCAACATCTTCTGTTTTCACGCTCTGGGGTCAAGCTTCTTTTTTTTAATACCCACTCTCGTTTTTCTAAAGGTCTTTTTCTCGAATTGCCCCTGACTTCATCTCCCTTTTGCCTTTATCTTCTAATCAACCGGGGGCTCCAGAATGGATCGGTGAGCTCCACCTCTAAGAGATTCGCGTCGCTACCCTGATTATATACCTAACCCCCATGTCGTCATAATAGTCCCTCGAGAACTCTGCGACGGATTGCTCTAGAGCGACTAGCCTCACTATCGGCCAAAGAATCTCAGCCAACTGCTTCCTCTGGCTCGGGCTCGAACAAAAAAAACTCGGATCTCGATCGTCTGGCTGAGGGATGTGTTGCCTATCGTCCCACCCTGAATGGTGCCCTTTCCGGTAACGGGAGCTTGAACGAAGCTGGAACCCCGCCCACAAAGACCGGAACTTCTCAAATTCCCATAGTCAGTTCACCAAGTATCACACGAAAGCTTTTATTTGTGCTAAACTGTTGCTCATAGTCATTGCGTGAGTTTGAAGTGTTGCTCGCCCTCTGCAAAGCAGCGCCCCTTCTTCAAAGCCACGAAAGCGCAGAACGTCTTCGTCGCCAGCTCTCACCCTACCTAGTCGAGTCTTACGGCCAGAAATTATCACCATCTCCCTTTTTCCGCGATATAGAACCCTCGCCATGGGAATGCCTTACATCTCACTTGACTGGCACGTTACTATCCTTGGGATTGAAGTTCCCCTCACTGCGCGAGAAGATTATCGACACCATTCATACATATTTGGACAACGCTGCAGCCTCCTCGGCTACTGAGCTGGACGAGGGCGACGCGCTTGCATTTGCTCCGCTGGTACTTTCGTTCCTTGGCTTCCTGGACTCCTGTGCTAAGCATGCCAACTTCTGGTTTTCAGATGAACGAGTGTCACTTATATCCCAAATACGGGATGTCCTCTCCGAGAATTACCTTTCCAATGTTGAGGCCGTTTTTGCCGTAGTTCGAAACTCCGATTCCCAGGAAGCCTACTTAAAGCCATGGAAAATCCTTCTTCGCCGGTATTCTGCCGCTGGAAAGTCGCTTGGCGCTATGCTGATACAGCGAGAGTATATGAAACTCGTGGTTGCCGCCACTTCCCTTATGGTCGTGGAGGAGCCAGTTCTCCAGGGCCAGCAAATATTGGACACTATCATGTCGGATCGAGAGGTTTCGGCCAACACTGAGGAGGACCCTTCTACTATCGAATTCTTTGTTGAAGTCGCTTCGGGAGGTATAGCACCAATGGAAGATGGCGCAGAATACGCTCGCAGTGAATGGCAGCAGCAGCTTGGGTTTTCCATGAAAGCCCTGGCTCTGATCGCATATTCTAATTGCCTATTCCTCAATGAGAATGTCGCAGACCTGGAGCAGCTCCTTAAATGGTTAGCAACAACCATGTCCGATGGAGCACAACTTTCCAACGGGGAGCTCGCTAGTACTGTCTTGAAGCTCCTGTCTATTCTATCGAACAATGACCCCCAGTCTACTCCTAATTTCGTTAGTACCTTACATAAGTTCATTGTCGAGGGATCAGGTCCCACCAATCAGAGTACCGTGAGAGTTGCAGGGAAATGCTTAGCATATGTCTTGAAATTCTTACCGCAAGATGTAACCATCACAACATTAAATACACTGGGCCATGTCCTTTCGTCCTCCAATCCGGAGCGCGCACTAAAGGCTGAGAGGTTGCAACCTTTTGATCAGTTGACTATGGGAAGCACGTTGTCTCTCGCCGCTGGCGGAGAAGAAGATAGACTATATGTCTATTCAAGCATCATTGAGACCATTGTTAAGATTATTGAGAGCTGTAAGGACGAAAAGGTGGGCATATTAAATGCTACCCGTGATATTCATCCAATTGAGCTGACAAAAGAGTCTAGATGGTCTCTTTGGGCCAACACATCCTCGTGCAAAGACTCAATAAAGTCAGCGCAGCCGTCAACGCAAAAATCCTTACTGGGCTTGCATCTTTAGCCTTGAAATCATCTCCCACGGATTTCAAGTCCGTACTACAAGTATATAACAAGATGGGTACTGATGCGGTCTGGCAGGACGATGTTGGTATCATTCGTGCCGTAAGTCATCAAGAGCTCTCTTCTCTTAATCACACAGAATCGTTCCGGCTAATTATCTAAATTAGATCTTTGATGCGAGAATGACACTCGCTGCAAGTTTGATGCGCGAGTCACAGCTGTATGATATTTATTTGAATGATATGCTTGAATTTTTTGCTGCCATTGGTGACCCTCGCGAGCCCGAGGGGAAGAAACAAACAGATACCTTGGTAAGTACCTTTATCTAAAATCGGTTTCTAGTTGGGACTATTAGGAAATGGCTAATTAGTCCTTGCAGCTTGTGATCCGCGAGATTCATCAATTCATTCCGCCCCTTGCTAAACTGCTCTCAAATAATGGGCCTGAGGTCAATTTTGCCATTCGCTATGGATTTGCCTCGCTTCTCCGTGACTTCTGGTTCAACTGCGCCCTAAATGGCATTATTTATGATTCGGAGGAGGCAAAGAAGTACCTATCAGAACTCCGAATAATTGCGCTCTATACCCCGCCATTGGTCTCCGGAATGGAGGAAGATGAGAGTATCGACAGTGATCTGGGTGAGCAGTCTATTCTCTCCCGGAACATGTCCCCTCAAAACACGGTGGAGCACAAGAAACGGCTCCTCGCCTTGATCCCTTCAGAAGAGGTTGGAATCAGACCCCTTTCCCACCCCCGGGCTATTTTCCTAGAAGCTGCCTATACCCTCGAGTCTTTCAGGGCAGAAGCAGGCGGATGTTCTAAGGTCCTTGCCTACTTCATGGAAGCTGGCTTCAAGGCTGGCGCGGGCACTAGTTGCATGATCGCGGCGGCAAGCAGCGTTATGGATACCTATATCGGAAAAGTCCTGGAAGGAACCTATCCAGAATTCTCAGCGATGAAGGCTGCCGAGGAGTTAGCAGATATATTTGTCGGGTGTTGCCATCGGCTTGAAGGGGTTCAGATCATCGCAATCGGAATCGCTGATCGCATGATTGATGTAATGCCTTCGGCGCTCTGCCAAAAAACTTCCCTGTTTGCTCTATTAGAGTTACTCACTTTGCTATGGCTGAGCTGTTTGGAGGAGGAGACCGATGAGTATACCACTCGTTCCATCTTTACTTCGGTGAAGGGGGGAGTTTCGGTTGAACTGCCAGATTCTTACTTATTTCGACGCAAGCTACTGAAAGTATTTCAGGCCAAGGCAAAAGCGTGGGTTCTTCAAGTCTTGAATGTGGCCCCACTTGATGTCAAAGGCCTTATGCAAACTTACCTTTCCGAATTCGAAGATGAAGGCAGTCTCGGGCATGTATCCCTTGGTCGATCTTTTGCCGTGGAAATTGGATCTGCGGTCCCGAGCGGTGACCAGAGGCTAGCATCAATCGATCATCGTCGGGATTGCGATGGCAATGTTGCCTCTGATTTTGTCATGCAATACACAACTCGTCAAGCGTACCGTTACACCGAGCCAGCTCTTGAGTATCACCAAGATTGGCTAAGCATACGACCTCTTGGGGACTCTGCTAACTCCTCTAATGCCCCGTCTATAATGCGTCCGGATTCTGCACAAGCCCTCTTGTCCCAGATGGAGAGCAAAGACTACGAAAACGAGTTTGTTCCCATCGGAGAACTTCGTGATATGTTGAAGAGGGCAGCTGCACTTGTCTGTCGCTCGGAGAAGGATCAGGGAGCCCTTATCCGTGGCCTTGTTGGAATCCCTTTTGCTGTTTTTAGCAAGAAATCTATCAACCTCGGTATCTCACTATGGACAGGGGTGATCCACGAGAAGCCCCGCCTCCAATCCAGAATTCTCACGGAAGTTGCAAGGAATTGGGAGATGACTGTTGAGAAAAAGATGGGTCTGTTCTCCGACAGCTTGACAAGCCTTGATCCTTTCGAACTCAAAATGGAATACGCGCCACCGGACAAGGAGCAACACTTGATCGAACAACAAAATGCCTCCGACGTGCTTTCCCCCCATTTGAAATTGCTGCACATGCTTTCTAGTCATTATCATGCCACCAGGAACGGAAACCCTCACATCCAGAAGATATTCCTAAGATTGGTTCGCGTATCGCTGGCAGGACTTCATCATGCTACAAGTCACCCACTTTCAAGAGAAGTTAGGTTCAAGTTGGTGTTATTCGGGTTACAGGTTCTAAAATACAGCACTGGATTGACCGAACGCCAGCAATGGAGACTCAAGGATCAAATCCTTTCGGCAGCTTTAACATGGTTCAAATTCCCACCACAGTGGTCCTTTGGAGGAAATAAGCTGCAGGTCAAGGCCGAGGCTCATCTGCTCCAAGATGTTGCGAATCTCCTACAGAGCATTGCCACTATCTCTAGCACAACCAAGAATGTTAGGGAAAAGAATGACTTGCTATTGATGCTTGTTGAGAATGAGTTGACAAGACTGGCAACATGGCTTTATCCTCTCGATCACTCAAGAAAGCATCATTTGTTACCCTCCTATCCAGCTAGACCGACCACTGATAATTCCATCGCTGTCGTTTTACCTACCGCCTGGCATGAAGACCCGGCGATTGCTGTGCAGCTAATTAAACGTTTCCAGTCACCACGGCTTGAGCAAGACATCAAGAGGTTTATAATGGCATATCCCGAAGCAGTAGTAGACCAGCCAGATGCACTTCAGATAATGCTAGGAGATAAGCTCTCTAGCCAACTCAGTTTTCAATTGAAGGTTCGAACTCTTATTCATCTTTTAAGCTTGATCACTATACTCATCTGTGATTCAATAGTACCTTCTGTATTGGGCTCCAGTCAATCCGATCACCGCAACCACTTACTTCCTGCCGTCGTATGCGAATAACGCTTTTATCTTACAGTATGCAATGAGGGCGCTGGAGAGCCACTCGATCGATGTTACCTTCTTTTACGTTCCGCAGATTGTTCAAACCCTGAGATATGATACATTGGGATATGTTGAGAGATTCATTCTCGAGACGGCCAAGTTCTCACAGCTGTTTGCTCACCAGATCATCTGGAATATGAAGGCAAATGCGTACAAGGATGAAGATTCCCAAATTGTAAGTTTTCCAATCACACGGGTATATCATTGTGATCTCTAACCCCAAATTAAGCCCGATCCTATCAAGCCAACTTTGGACAAAGTCATGGATCATCTTGTCGGAAGCTTTTCTGGCACAGACAAAAGCTTTTATGAACGTGAATTCTCCTTCTTTAATGAGGTTACCTCGATTTCTGGAAAGCTTCGCCCTTATATCAAGAAATCCAAACCAGAGAAAAACCAAAAGATCGCCGAAGAACTGGCGAAGATCAATGTCGACGTCGGTGTTTACTTGCCTAGCAATCCTGACGGAGTTGTTATCGATATCGATAGGAAAAGCGGCAAATCACTTCAGAGCCATGCTAAGGCCCCCTTCATGGCTACTTTCAGAATTAGCAAGAAGGATATCACTAATGTCGCCAAAACTGAAAATATGAGCCGCAACGAGCGGCGTCAAAGCTCTGTCTCTACTGTAACCAGAGAATTATGGCAGGCGGCAATCTTCAAGGTTGGAGATGATTGTAGGCAGGACATGTTGGCCTTGCAACTTATCTCGACGTTCCGAAACATCTTCAATAGTGTTGGTTTGGATGTTTGGGTATTTCCTTACAGGGTCACTGCGACCGCTCCTGGATGTGGTGTCATCGATGTCTTGCCAAATTCCATATCTAGAGATATGCTGGGACGAGACCATGAAATGGGATTGTATGATTACTTCATCAATAGGTATGGTGGTGAGGATTCAATCAAGTTCCAAGAGGTATGCGCTTTGCGGAATTCCCCCCCGCCAAGATGATATTAACCTGAAATAAAGGCAAGAAACAACTTCGTCAAGAGTATGGCGGCATATTCAGTCATCTCGTATCTTCTAAAGTTTAAGGATCGCCACAATGGAAACATCATGATTAACGACACTGGGCATATCATCCACATCGGTGAGTCAGCGGTGCTCCCCTCTAATGTAACGCCCCACTAACCCGGGTCCTAGATTTCGGGTTCTGTTTTGATATTGCCCCCGGCGGTATCACGTTCGAGCGTGCCCCGTTCAAGCTCACAACCGAGATGATATCTGTCATGGGCGGAAATACAGAGTCCCAGTCATACCTTCGGTTTGAGGAGTTGTGTATCAAGTCTTTCCTGGCTTGTCGGACATATGTCGATAAATTGACTCACTGTGTTGTATTGATGTTGGATAGCGGGTAGGCTCCCCCCCACAAACTTAATATATCAGAGTGTTGACCCCTCTCAACCCAGATTACCTTGCTTCAAGCCGGAGACAATACAAAATTTCAAGGACCGCTTTGTGTTGGATAAGAACGAGAGGGAGGCGGCAGACTTTATGAGGTATCTTGTCAAGAAGAGCTACGGCAGCTATTCCACGGTCCAGTACGATCGCTTCCAACACTTGACAAATGGCATTCCGTATTAAAAGATTCTTGAGACATGGGGGGGGGGCTGAGGAGGAGCGCCTTAGTCAGAAAATCACGTTCTTTACGCACCTTTCTTTTCTAGTCGTTGTTCATAGACACTGTAATTTTATTTCCCGCACCTTTTCCCACTCGTGAAGCTCGCTTTAGATGCCATAGCAATGTCCACACACCATGCATGATCCAGATTCTAGGAGGTGCAAAGAGAGTCAGCACGGAACCCGCAAGATAGTGTTGGCTCTGACCCATGAGACAGCCAACCAGCCAGCCACGCATATCAGCCCTCAACCTCATTGAAGAAACCCAGCCACATGTGCCGTTCGGGGGAACTATCGTACCTCATGTAGCACGGCGGTGGCTCATTCGGCTTAGAAACTGCGATAGTTTGCACAAGCACCACACTCGAGTGCAAGAAATCCCCCAATGATACCAACCGGTACCCAACATTCCAACTTGAAGCAGGCACCTTTCGCCCACCTTTTTGTTGAGGCCTCCCGGGTTTGATTGGACTCGGAAAAAGTTTTTTTTTCTTTTGCAGTCCATGCCACTTGGCCAGTTGTGGAATATGGACAAAACCAGCTTGGCCATATGATACCCCTCTTAGAAGACAACGGTAAGAACTAGTATATGGATATTCACAGGTTCGTAAATAAGGATGCCGCTATAACGATGCAATCATAAGGGTCTCACAGCGGACCGAATCTAGTCTATACCAGTGCTTGGAGAGATTTCGTTAATCCTATCATTCTGTTTTTTTTTTTGTTTTTTGTTTGGTTAAATAAATTGTCATAAAAATTTACAATATCCTTCGAGGCACAGCCCAAAATAATTTATCTAAAAAGGCCTTGCTACATATCCTTATGAGGACCTTTACGGATGCGACTGGATTATGTAATATCAGTGGAATGATACAAGTGCTGAGTGCATAAAGACTCTCAACGAAGGCCTTGGTAAATTTAATTGTGTATTCTCAAACTATGGATACAGTAGATTTAAAATTAAAATAACTCAGCAACCAAAGTTTCATTTGATAATTTTCACATTAGCCCTTACGCTGGCATATATATTAGAAGGAAAACAATAAAAATAAAATCCTCCTAATTTTTTTTTTGTTAAATCCGCGGTTTATTCGTACTAAGTACAGGAAAATCCATGGCATGCACCCGAAGGTATGGCCTAAAAACCCCCGCTCCAAACAAAAGAAACTTCAACCCCCAAAAAACAACAATTTAGCGATAACAATTATCAAGTCACTCCTGTCAATTTGCCCAAAGCAATCGAACTCTTTTTCCAAACCAAGTTGGCATTTTGTCTTTTAGGAAACCCCCCAACAACACAGGAGAATCCTATTCTTGTTGTTTCTTTTCCATAACCTCAGACTGAAAGGTCAGAGGCCATGAAAGAGGAAAAAACCAGATAGCAGTGGGATGCTATCCATAGTGTTCTTTATCCCAGAGGATACCATTCCAGCACACTTATGAAGCTCCAAGTTCAGTGGCCAGGCAGGATCGTGAGATTGGGTTGTGGTGTTGAGCCCCGCCTTTCACCTTCCTATTTAGGAAGGTGAAAGGTAGGGTGGGTAAATTGTTGAGACGGAGCTTGAATAAAATCCTCCTAATTTAATTTTTTTTTGTTAAATCCGCGGTTTATTTAGTAGACTAGCTACAGGAAAATCCTTGGCATGAACCTAAGTTATGGCCTAAAAACCCAATAACAAAAGAAAACCACCCCCTCCAATAACAATTTCAACGATATAAACATCACCATCATTCCAAACATTAATTGCCAAAACAATTTAGTAAATCTTCAAGACGCTAAGCCATCATTTCTCGTAAAAGGAAAATCTCCCCAAACCCCCATCTTCTCCGGAAAGTTAATCCTATTTTCCACAATATAGGCCCCCAAGTCCCTGACTAGGCCTTTGCCCTTCTTATCACTCTTCCACAACTCCGCTTCCGGACTTATGTCGAATGTCTGTGGTGGTATTCCCGCTCTTGTGTCGGCCAGTGCCGGACACCTCATCACGTGTGGAAACGTCTCCGACTCTTCCTTGCACCATCGGCACTGTTAGGCGGAAGCCGACTCTAAATGACTGTCGAGAAGACTTAGGCCTGAATCTTTCGTAATAGACGGAGATTTGTCTAGGAAGGCTCGATATCGTTCTTTTCGTTTATGACTACTAAGAACTCGCTTAATCGAATGGGGAAAATATTTCAATAAAGATTCGTAGGTAAAACAATGTTATATTGTTAAGGTCTCTTCTCCGTTGCTTGATGATGTCTAAAAGCTTGGGAGGCACTTCGATATTTATATCCCGCGTCTGAGTGTTCGCGGACTACATCTAATCCTCCTATAACTAAGTATTTATCCAAGATGTACGCTAACGTCTCATAGTCTTAACAAGTGCGAACACTGTTTGACCCTGAACTCTCACACACCATCTTCGTTCTCATAAACTCTTTTTCGTCTAGTCGTAGGATGCGTGATTATCCTCGAATGACTGATCTTCGATTTATAGAGACGAATAGACTCCTGTCTGAAACTGCAGTCGTCTTGACTATCGTCCCAGTAGTCTCTTCCGATTTTCACATAGTGGCCAGCGTATGTGTCGGGTACCTATGCATAATGCAGGCTATGTAGACGGTGCGCCAACACTCATAAGTCTACCGCCTATTAGGTCTTCTGAGTCTGAGCAGCTTCCCCTCGGTCCGCCCCGCCTCAAAGAGAATCACCTCTCGAGGGATCCTGTTTCCAGGACCAACCAACATACAGCGGCCTTCAGATAGGTATTGGTGTCATATGTAACCCCTATGGCCTCTGGGGCACTGTAGGAGTAGTTGCGGATTTTCGAACCGAAAACGTCCCGTTACTTTCGGCCCAAAGTTAGGATGCCTAACTTTGAAACCTAATAACTCAATGCGCCTCTGACGGATTTCCTCCGTTCCACTTCTCAGAGGTACCCAGAGGTGCCCTCTTATATATCCTGCGAACAGCTTCCGGTCGGACGGACGGCAGCGACGTATATGGTGTTATGAAGTGGGCTTCATTGAAGTGACATTTTAGTCATGGGACGCAACTCTTCGAAATCTCGCTAAGGACGTGCGGGCCCCAGAGTGGGGCCGGAGGGGGGTGTTAGGCTCTCGATAAATGAGGGTCTGTGCGCAGTTACCCTACCGAGAGGTCTGTGCATTTTCTTTATGCTTAACAGGCACATCGGGTCCCTCTGTTGGTTTGACCAGTCGGTATGCGCGTTCAAATAGCTCTTACAAGCCCTCATCTGATGTATTCTGCCTGCCACAAACTTGGGTAGAACCATAAAGTTCCAACACTCCCTGAACGGTGGCCTGTATTCGTAGTACTGGGGGTAATTCCCTCCAGTCCACATACCATGCATCTCCCTCCTTACCCGGTCTTTCGCCTCCAGATGCAGCTTTGCATCTTCCGGTCTGACCTGCAAGAGGCGCGTCGGTCTCAGCGGCACCTGGCGTTCAGGAAAGATCTGAACCGCCACCGCCGCGATCTCATCCAAAGGTAGCCTGACCTGCATTGTCGTGGTGCACGTAGAGCTCCACGTCTTTGGCCTCATACCCCCTTTGTTTGCGTCAAAAGCCTTTCTCCGGTTTGTTGTTACCCGATAGTCCCTCAAATAAAATAAAATCCTCCTAATATCATATAATACTTGTACGAGTACAGAGAGACATTACAAGTAATAGAATGCTGAGAGTCCAATCCCTGTTTCCGCCAATCCGCATCTGTAACTGTAACTCTTGCACAGCCACAGCCACCTTCCCACCAGTCGCCACATTTACACGTCACTTCTATTTGGAAATTATCTTGGGGAGCAGAAGTTGCACATGCAACTCTTGACCTGGTCACTCGTGCCCACTTAACCTGTTATCATACTAGGGTAGTTCGCTGCCTGTCCTCTGCGGAGCCCTTTGCACAAGAAGGACATCTGGCATCTAAAGTTAACTTAAGCTACCTCCAACCTTATCCTACTCTGAGCCATTTCAAATTCTACATTATCCAGATTGCTTCCAACTTGCCCGCTCGGAATAACAAACATCCGTCGCCTCCACCCTCATCGCCTTTACCCTTGCAGGCAGCTCTGCCCGTCGCTCATTCACGATGTCTGGTAAGTTGTTGAGCCTGGTAACATACCTCATCGACCGGTCCGCTAACCATCATGATAGTGGACTACTGTATGAAAGTCAGAAGCCGTCCTAACCCCATCCATAGCTAACCCCAGACAGACGCAGCCCTGGAGGTCTCCCCCCAAGCAAGCCAGCAAGAAATCCGTGAAGCCTACAAGAAGTAACCACTCCATCCCCCCCCTTCCTTTCCACGGCCAACCAAATCTAACCGTCCAACACGACAAACAGAGCAGCCCTGAAAAACCACCCGGACCGAGTCTCCCACGATGACCCCTCTCGCGCAGCCCGCACCCGAAAGTTCCAACAAATAAACGACGCATACTACACCCTCAGCGACCCCCAGCGACGCCGGGACTACGACTCGACCCGCACCTACCAGAGCTCCTCCTCCTCCTACGCCAACCCCCAGCACGCGCAGAGCGACTGGCAGGACGACCAATTCGCCGACATCTTCGAGGAGATGATGCGCGATGAGGGCTTCGCCGAGGGCACGGGCGAGCGCACCACGCCCAACGGCAAATTCTGGGGCATCCTCGGTGGCCTATCCGGTGGCGTTATGGGGTTCATCGTGGCCAACGTGCCCGGCATGCTCGCCGGCGCCGTCGCGGGCAACAGGCTGGGCGCGGTCAGGGATTCCAAGGGGAAGAGCGTTTACGAGGTCTTCCAGGAGCTGCCTCAGAGTGATCGTGCGAAGGTGGGTGCCAGAATCTTGCTCTCGGCGACGATGATCGGCGGCGCCATCGCTGTAGCGGGGTTGAGGGGAAGGCTGACGAAGGCGGCGGCGGTGATTAGTTGCTTAGTGATTTGGCCGCCAAGGTGTTGGCGCACGCTGTTAGCGGTTAGGTGGAACTTTAGGTTTTCGAGGTCAAGGAGAGATGATGGTGATGATGGTGATGATGGTGATGATGGTGATGGTCTGTGATGGCTTTTCCGGGAGTTTGTTGGTTGGTCGCATGAGGAAGCCTCCGATAAATGATTTTTACGATGGGAACGGCGTTATTTGATTTTACATTTGTCTTTGCCTCTTCTCCCCAGTGGTTCCGGTAGCGGTAGCGGTACTATTAACATTACGACCCTATCTATACGCTAATATACCCAGATGAAGTGATAATCCATGATCCCCATTAATTACTGTAGTCCAACCGACCAACCAACCCAACCAACAAGTTTCCAGGAAGAAAACGAGAAAACAAACAAGACCAACCACCAAAAATTCATCACCCAGAATCACTCACCCATTCACTCACCATAACCCCCCTCCTGGCCACCCATACTGTATCATACAGTATTGTACATGCCTGCAACCACCAACCAACCAACCCCTCCTATCATTGGGAGGCGGGGGGGGACCCGGGGGGGGGTGAAGAATACGAACAAGTCCGGCGTTGGAAATTACGGGAAACCCCCCTATAGTGGGACCATCTCGTTAGGGAAATTGGTTTAATACGGCCATCCATCTGCTATAGCGTTTCGAAGAGTACGGACGGTGCCCACAGTTTTAGGTTACGGGCGCCATGTCAACGAACGAAAGAGACCGACCGACCGATAAACAAACAAACAAACAAACAAACAAACAAGCGAAACGTGAACGGGTAGGTCGCCGCCGGGGTTCCCCAATGTGCGGTATGGTTAAGGTAAAGATATTGCGGTGAAATCGCGTTAGCTGTTATGGATAATCACGAGTTATGGGTACTTATTGAATATACGTCCTTTCGGGGAAAGAAAGATTGAAAAATTAGAAACTAATTAGCTTGGTTAGTTTGTAAGAAAACCCCCGAATTGCACAGCTCGTTATGTATCACAGAGTTCGAAACCACCCCTTTTTTCCTACCTTCTTTCCTTCCTTCCTTCCTTCCCCGGAAAGAAAGAAAGAAAGAAAGAAAAGGGGGGGGCAAAAGGAACGTTGCGAAAAAAACAAAACCTCCCCTTTCGCCCACCCCCTTCTAAGACGGATATTTTTTCTTATTCTTTTTCCAAAGACCTTTTTAAGTAAGAGCTAAAAGCCCAAGGACATTGGTCTAATTACTTGTGGCATGATATCCAATTATTTTTTTTGAAAATAGAAAATACGGTAATGTGCAAAGCAAGAGTGCTGTCATACTACCGGTACTTGGACAGCGTGCGGAAAATTCCTGTGGACACACCCCATCGTGACACAAAAATCTAGGCGGGTTTTACAGAAATTGTCGCCATCAGGCTACAATGAACAGAGCAAGTAGAGTCACCAACTTCACCGCTAGTGCCGGTACTTGTACTTGCACAATGTTCGTACCACCAAAACCTCAGCCGGACCTCTCAATCATCCAGGGTGAGAGTACAGGCCAAAAGACAAAGGGGCGTTCCAGGCAATTGGAGAAGAGCCAAAGGATCGATTCTCATACTTTACATTAAAAAACCACTTTAAGAAATAACGTCCTTAAACCCATTCCTTCCCAAGCATTAACACACACCCAACCGTCCCAACCCAAGCCAACCATTCGTCCGTTCATGCAAATTAAAAAGTCTTACAAAGCCAACAAACCAGCCAAGATGGCAGCGATAGCGAAGCCACCTGGAACAAGCCCAGCAGCTCCACCGGTTTTACTTGTGGAGGTGGCCGAGCCGGAGCTCCCGCCCGGACCGCTTCCGCCGGTAGTCCTGGTGCTATTATTTCCAGAGCCGGAGCTGGTAGTGTTACCGGTTGGGTTGGCTTGGATGGAGGAGACGGCGCCGCTGGGAAGGTTGGTACCGCAAAGTCCCTGGGCAACGGATATTGCCTCTGTTCCCAACCATCTTTAATAACTTCCTTCACCACCGAGAGGAAAGACCTAGGAGGGGAGGGGCTTACTCTGGATATCCTGGGAGTCGGTGCAGGCAGCCCTGAGACAATTGGAAACGTCACTGATGAACTTCTCGTTCCTGCAGGCGCAGGGTATATCACCAGCTTGGCAGCCAGTGCCAGTGCCAGATACAGCGTCCCCGGCGCATGGCATCTAACATCAAAGTTTGTGTCAATGACAGACAATCCTTCTCCCCGAGCACATGAGGGAGAAACCTACTGCACATGAGGGCAAGTCCGACAAACTAGGGGCTTCGGTCTGGGCAGCGACCAAGAGGGCGGCACCGAGGATAGAGGCGATGATTGAGGTCTTCATTCTTATCGAGGGATTGGAAAGTGAAGTGAAACAAACTACGATGGTTGGCAACGGCGGTGAGTGAATGAATGAATGAGCGAGTGAGTGAGTGCAATAATGGGAGTGAAAATGAAGGGTATTAAAACGGGTAAGATAAGTAAGTGGGGAAACTTTGGGGGTGGGAGGATACATCAGGGTATTTATCTATTCCTTTCCTCCATCTATCCCTTTCCATTTCTACCCCTTGTTGCCACCCCCCCCTCCCCCCTTCCCGGTCGGGTATGGGATGGGTGGGTTAGAAACGCGGCTGGGTGCAGATGGCTGAGGAGAGTGCTACCGTACTCGAGTAAATTGGGACCCTTTCACTGCTTACTCGTACTTGTGCGAGTACGATGCTCCATCACAAGGCGAGAGAAGGGACGAATTGATGTGTGGAGGCTTGAAGGTTATGCTTTGTGTTATGGCACTCGAGTATCATATTACCGGTATTACCGGTACATCGTAACTGGAGTTCACCGGGTCAGTTTACCTTTTTTTTTACTTTTTTTCTTATTTTTTTTTTCTTTTTCTTGCCTTTGCTGTCTCAGCGCCCCCTTGAGAAGGGAGGGAGGGAATGATGGATGGAGGAACAAATTGGACTTGTGTGAGTAAATCCACATTAGGCTAGTTTGGTGGTAGGGAAATTACGGTTTGGATTTCGGAAGGTCTTGTTTGGCACAAGTAGCAAGAGGCTCCGAGCAGGAGATTGGGGTGATTTGCACTGACTTACCAGTATCGTACTCGAGGACGGTACTCGAGTATTGACTGGTGCCGTAGCAGAGTGCTTGAACCGGTACCCTATTACTTGCTTGAGGATGCGGCACCATCGACAAAGGTTGGGGTATGGGAATGGTGAATGAGGTCTGATGTGTGTCTCCCACTTGTATGGTATCATAGCAGTCGTACTCGTAGCTTGGCCACCGCCGCGATCATCTCCAGTCTCAAGCTCAGACAATGTCCGCGTCACTTCCCCATAATTCAGTGCTCGAGCAGATTGGCATTCAGCCCCGGATCGAGAAAGCGTTTTTTTTTCAATTGCCAAGTTTCGCGGATCCACTAGATTTGTATGCACTCAGCATGCAAAAGAGACCTGCGCACACAAAAAAAAGTCCTCAAGCCCGAAGTATACTCGAGTAGTACTCGCATGAAACCTTTTTTTCTTTTAACCTAGGGGCTGAATGCATCGGTTGAAAACCCCCTTAAACCCCTTCTCCCCCACCTTACGAGCACTGTGCTCGTACGAGTGCGGTACCGGCACTCGAGTTCTGTACTCGAGTGCTACTATATAAGTACTATTACTCGTACAGTACCGGTAGAGTGCCCTTCCCTTCCTTGAAACGAGGCTATGAAGATTGTCATACTGGTTATGCATGAATCAACGTGACCCTCACTGTTTATTTATATCACCATCACAAACGTCACAAGCGTCGAGAACTTCTCCAGCCCTGTAGCTTACACTTGTAGATGCCAACATTGCTGTGTTGTGCTCGTAGCTGCCGTAGCATGCGCAGTACATTCGCCCAGCTCGGTGGATGATGATGAGCAAGCAGGGCGGTTAGTCAATTGATTGATTAACTGATCAGCACGACCACTGGGTGCGACAAAGCACAGTTCTGATCCGCGATGGTGATCGTGGATTACGAGTACAAGTCGTAGTGGAATGCTGCACTGCACCGCCCCCCGCCGGCCAACAGCGTGGCTAGCCGGCTCATCCTTGTTTCGTCAACCCATCTTCACTTTGTCAGTTCAACCTTCCCAATTTTTGCTCGACGCCACGGTACCGGTATGGACTTTGGTGATTGGAGAACTAGGGGTTAGGACCAAATGCATCAAAGCTTCTTTCTTGTTTGATTTCCTATGAGAGATGGGAGGGGTACAGTACTCGTACACTATCATACTCGAGTACTGTACGTGGGGGATCGGAGGGGTGGTGCTTATGCCATCTTTACTATCGTTAGGAGAATCCACTACTTATCGATAAGCAAGACCCTTACTCGAGCACCCTCGTACCCACCGGTGCTGCCACACATTCTGGGCAGGCTCTCGCGTGGTGAGATTCTGATGCTGTGTGCTCTTAGTTTCCTCCCTGCTCCCAAGCAATTTACGGGTACCAGTGGTCCGACGATGGTTGCCATCGATGCAGATTTGGACACCCCACCGACACTCCGCGGGCAAGATTCCCAAAATGATTGTTCGGTTCATTAAGCAGCGTCTCATTTAAGAAGGCGCGCTGCTGCTCAACTCGGAGTGCATACCACACTCACGCATCCCAGACTAATAGGTAAGAATTAGCCTCACCCGCAAAACCGGCTCACTCGAAACTCCTGGAAGCCCTTCGGAAGCTCTAAAATTCGCATTCCGGAGAAAGGTAGACAGATATCAGTGCGACTACGATAGTATGGGTACCGTATCTGGTTTCTACAACCCTGTGTTCCTTTGCACAAAAGTTTAATTAGACTCTTGATTAACGCGATCCCTTTCGCCCACCTCACCCGACTGCTAATTTACCGGCATCACCCTGTTCTCATGATATATCGGTATATACCCTAGCACTCGAGATACTTGCGCGCGAATTGGGCCTTTATGAGCAATGAAAAGACACACCGAAATCCAAGGTCCTTTGCATCTTAACCTTGTTAACCTTGTTTGCGTCCGGGTGTGGTATGTGGTTGGTATTCTGGAGGGGGGAGGGCTGGATTGTCTGCTGAATAACGATAATTAGGGAGTTGGGCGCGGTATGGTACGATACCAGTAGGGGAAAGGCATTTGAGAGACAATAATGATTGGTATGATAGCAGTGGTTAGCAAAACATATGACAATTTTCGGCCGAGAACGTAAACCACTAGGGCTCGAGGTGACCCACTCCGATACAGGTCTGTCTGTCGCTATCAAAGTAGGCAAATTTCCTCAAAAGCTCCAGACCGCGCGATCGTCCGATCACATACGGTACTGGTACAATACTTGTACAGTACTTGTACCGTATCCCTGTCCGTCGCGTGACAGTTTTCGTCGCCATTCACCATCTCAATACACGGTGAGCACATTTCCGGAAAAATGGTAATATCCCAAGTCCTGGTGGACTTAGAAAGGTCTTTTGAAGTTTTTGTACAGTACTTTGCTCATAGGAGCAGCGGGTTGTTCAACTTTGGTTTCCTTGGCGATGGCACTTGGCGGGCCTAAATCGGTGATATCATACAAGTACCAAGATATTGGCTTGCATTGAGCTGCCGTATTGTAAATACTAGTACTCGAGTACCGGTATTGGTGAACTGAGTACTCGAGTACTCGTATCACAAAGGTCCCTCGCCGTTGACCCGCTGTGCTTTTCGGCCCGTTTGTCCGGGAGGCGAGGGGGGTGGTTTGGTGCCCACTGGGGTATTATGATATTATCTGCCGCGCAGTTCTAGTGAGACGGAAGTTAGCTTACCTCAGTGGAAATACCGTACCGGTAGTCAAGGCATCGATGAAGCATGCATACATGCATGCATACATATCATAAAATCTTGCGATACAGTGCCATTGGAAGATGGGACGTCCAAATCCGCACCACTACTCGAGTAGGGCAACTGTCGGACTAAACTGCCCTGCCCATACAGGGGGGTCCAAGAATAAGCGACGGAATCTCTCTGTGCAATGTTCATCACCGGTAAGCTGTGGTTTGACCATTCTCATTTCCGGGGCAAGGAGAGACTTTTTTCCCCAGAGCCAGCGCAAGTTACAATTGTGTCGGGTTTTGGCGATTTTCCTGTCTGGAAGTTTTCTACTTGGGGGGGCGCGTCGTGATACTGCAATTGAGTTTTTGTAAAAGGGCAGAAGGTTCTGCTGCTGCTCTCTGGTTGGAGGGTGCCGGTACCGAGTGGTTCACAGTACCGGTACTACCGGTATTCGAGCGGATGGTTTCGGGAAGAGTCCTTCTTCGGAAAGGACTTATCGGTCCCCGTACGGCATTGGGCGAGGTGCTATCGTTGATAACATTGGATATATCCATCCTGGCAAATACTCGAGAGAGAAAGGCATTCAGCCCCGGCATCACAAAAAGGGCCGAGTTTCGGGTTGTTCCGTCTAAAAAAGAAAGGGGGGAGAGGAGAAGAAAGGGTCTTCCAACTTGCATTCTCGAGTACCATAAATCGTTCCCAATCCCGGGACTGAATGCCGCTTCCGAAACCGTTCGCGGAATGGCGCCACTTTTACCTGCATCATACCCACCAGCCAGTTGTGGCCGGCAAATGCCGGTAATTTATCATAGGTTGGGCTTTGCTGTGTCTCAGCGGAGACCCGATTCATTAGCGGGTCTTAGTGTTCTCGATGCATGGACAAAGACCGCGAAATCAGTTTTCGGGTTACCAATCATATCAGAAGTGACAGTTCATTGGAAATGTTCACGGTCCGACTCTGGTACCGTATTCTAGCACTCCACGCTTTTCATGTAGTCTACTCGAGTACAGTAAGTGCCCTACCGTATTGTCTGGGGATGATCATTGTGCTGTTTCCTGTCCTGCAGAGCTGCGTGTATTCTAGAGCACCGGTATGATACCCGCACCCCGAGGGGAAAAGAATAATATTATGATACAAGTGATAATAATAATAAGGGCATGAGTGAAAGTGCCCAATACTATTCGCCCCACCGGTAATTTTGGTACTGACCGCGCCGAAATCCCATGTCAAGCACTCCTAGTGAGCCCTTTTCCAACAAATCATAAGAAACCAAAACCTTCCGCACCGCACTATCACCTCCAACACCCAACATTTCGGAGCACGGGAAATTTGCTGTTTCACCTTGCGCACCAACATACGGTTCGCTAACCTACCCTTTTTCTGCCTTGCTCTATATTCTTTTTGCTTTCTTTTTGTTTTCTTTTTTTCCTCATAAGATCTCGCCTCATCCTGGCCACTCTAGGAAGAAAAGAGAAAGAAGACAGAAACCATGGGCCTCTTGATTCTGGAACCGACGAAGCGGGAGGGTGATGATCATGTTCCCGGTAGGCCTCATCACTGCATCCACGAGGGCGCGTGTGGGGTATGCTAATGAGGATTTAGGCACCGCGTTCATTGGCGCTGGAGGGGTCGCGGATTGTGTGACTACTGTGACTGGAGAGCTGGATCCCAACCTGAAGTATGACTTGACAGGCGATGTTCCGATAGTTCTTGTTCCCCAGCCTTCCGATGATCCGAATGACCCGTTGGTAGGTTTCCTTATTTTTTTGATCAATAGATTTGGTAGTGGCTAGAGTGAGTGTGTTGGGAATGCTGATGGGGATGGAGTAGAATTGGCCGTTGTGGGAAAGGGATTTGATCACGTTTATTCTTTGCTTGGTTTCTGTAAGTTTGCTCCTTGCTCAAGTCACTTTCTTATACTCGAGTACCGGTATCATACTACGCTCAGCCCCAGTACCTTAGTAAGGTTTGGCCTCCTACAAGTAGTATGATACCGGTAATTTACCCTGTTATGGCAATACTAACTGATGACAACCGCATAGGTCATGGCTGCTACGTAAGTTATTTGTAAGCTCTGGGCTTTTTATGGCATGAGAAGATACTGATATGATAACCCATAAGACTCGGCCCTATCCTTGCGCCAAGCACTGTTCTCTTTGCGGGGCACTTTAGGCGTAACTTTACTGATATTGCCCTTTTGACGGGCTATCACCTCTGCGGTGTTGGTGTCGCTGGGCTGTTGTTTGTTGCGTCTGCGAGGGTCTATGGAAAGCGCCACTTGTACCTATTAGGTACGGTATTGTTGATTGTGTCTTCCGCTTGGGGTGGCTTAGCATCGAGTTATGAGTCCTTTCTCTGGGCGAGAATTCTCCAGGGTGTGGCGGTTTGTCCATTCGAAACCTTGGTGAACATTACCGTTGGCGAGATGTATTGTGTGCATGTAAGTTCCTCCCTGACAAAACTGGGTGGAGGAGAGAGCTCTGTGCAAGATTAGCAGCTAGCCGACTAACCATGTTTGTATAGCAACTCGGAAAGCGTATGGCCTTGGCAAACTTTTCTCTGTTTGGAGGCGCCTTTTTGACGCCAGTCATCGTGGGCAAGATTACTAGGGAATTAGGGTGGCAGTGGCCGTTCTTCCTTGTCGCAATAATCACTGGGGTTATGTTGCCTTTGGTTAGCATTCCCGTTCCGAACAGATGTGTAAGAGATCGAGCTGATGGGTTGGACTATTAGGTAGTATTCTGGGTCCCGGAAACCACCTACAACCGCCCAGCACATAGTGCATTATCCAACCAAGGTGAGCAGTGTTCGGGGTTGGATTCAATAAAAAATGATCTCCGGCTACAAGATCCATCAAACCAATTGAGAGATAGTAGGTTGATACTAATACAAAATCACCAGTCCCTCGCCGGTATACATCCACGCTCCCGAGACACTCCTTTCTACAGCGGATGTACCTCTTCAATGGCCGGAAGACATCGGAGTCACCCTTGAAGCTCTTCCTCCGCCCAATTGTGCTTCTCCTTCACCCAGCTGTGATGTGGGGTATGCTTACACAAGGGGTAATGATCGGATGGACCGTCATGATTGGCGTTGTCCTTGCTGCTGTGGTATGTGCTCTCCGTACCCTACTCCTAGGTTCCTGTGCTAGAAATTAACCCTGCTAGTTCATATTTCCCCCTCTTTCATTCACTGAGGTTGAAACTGGTTACATGTATACCGGCGCTTTTATTGGTTCCCTGGCTGGTTTGGCCATCACTGGTCCATTAGCGGATTGGTCTGCCAAGTACCTCTCTAGAATGAACAAGGGAATCTATGAGCCGGAATTTCGCCTGTACTTGGTGATCCCACAAGCGGTTACGGGCTGCCTTGGTCTGTTCCCTCTTACCCTTTTAATTTTTGTCGGGCGAAAATCATTCTAACAGCGGATGTGTGAATATAGGGCTCTACATGTTTGGCGTCACCTCCTCCAACACTACGAAGTACGGCTGGTTTTGGCCGGACTTTTTCTTTGCACTCGAGTTCGTTCCCCGCCCCGTCCTCTCCTTCACATTGCTTTCCAAGGTGGCCCTAATAGAGAAAAGGGGATAAGCTAACGGACTCAGGTTGATGGGTATGACAATGGGTGCGGTAACATCAGCGCTCTATCTTGTCGACGCATACCCGAGCATTGCCATAGAGAGCTTCACATGCCTGCTACTCTTCAAAAATTTCTTCTCCTTTGGGCTAACTTGGGAAGCCTTCAACTGGCTACGCGAGGCGGGAACTAAGGAATTGTTCATCTACGTTGCTTCCGTCCAGGTGGCTATTTGTTCCCTTACCCTACCCATGTGTATGTTTTACTCCCCTCCCCTCTCCCCTTCTCTTGACTGACTGATAGGCGTGGCTAATGAGATGTAGACTTTTTTGGGAAGATCACTAGGGATTTCATGCACAGGTATGACATCCTGAAGATGGTGGGTCTGGGCATTGAAGAGACAGGGGGAGGGCCAGGACAGGAGGGGCCGGGAATCGTGATGGGTGAGGCGGGGCGTAGGTAGGGGCAATGGGGGGGATTTACTTGTAGGTAGAATATCTTGCCCTCCTTCGTGAGCGGCGCTACCCTTTCGTCCTTTCCGTAAACGGCTCGTAATTCCCATGCAAAAGTGCTTGTTGGTTGGTCCGGAGAATAACTGTATTTGTACTATACTTTATGTTGGTCTTTTCTCTCTAGGGGCCTAGCCCGCCAGGTAAACATAACTTAGAACTGTCCACGGGAAGAAATAATATTGGAGGAATGCATGAAAAACAGCACTCAGGAGATAGTAACATGAGTGTCTCGCGCTCGACAGCAACCACCGATCGAGAGAGGTACCCCCGCCGGCGCATCACCCACGGCACAAGACGCCCGGATTTCGGGTATCATAGCCCCGGACAGTACAATACAGAGTGCGCTTTCACGGTATTTATCCATCACTCGATTGTTCCGGGAGGGTCCCTCAACAGCGACGAACGAACGAACCGGATCGGTAGCGAACGCAGGGGCCATTGATAGATAGAGGAAATAGTGATGCGATGATGATGCCTTCCTTCCATCATCGGGAGGTTCATAATACGGTAGTATACTTTTTGTCAATCTGCACGGATTCCGACACTTTTACCCCCCACCCCCACCCGGTTCGTCGTGAGAGGTACAGGTAAGGTGGGCTACAGTACAGTACTGGACTAGACAGCGCCGACAGCGGGATGTACAGTACCGTACAGTAAGTTCCTATAATATAATACTGCCCGAGACGGCGACTTATTGCGTAGATAGTGATCACCCGTACTGTGATCTATTCATACTCCACTCACCACCTTAACTAGTCTACCGTGCGGTCGTCTGGAAAGCCTGCGGATCCCTGGTCAGTGGGATCGAGTGAGCAGTAATGAACATGATGTCCACAAATAAATGGATTTTATTTAGAGACATATCGTGGCGAGATATAGGTTAGGCTGTAGAGAGTATCCTTGGGAATTATCGAAAAAAATTTATCATCGAATACGGTTTTCGGATTGGTATGTTTAAATACTCCAAAGTCATCATGTAAGAGTTAAGTCATTACAATCTCTTCTTCACATAAAATAGCTTGAAAGAACCTGTTTGTGGGCTATTATTCTGGTCTGGTATATTAGCCTATTGCTTTATTTTATCAATATGCTAGCAGAAGTTTGATGTTGAACTTGATGTATTGGAATAATGTGATGAATAATAGAGAAAATGAAAAACTCTGATCAAAAACATAGGCAGATATGGTATGAATTCTATTAGCCTGTGAAAGCCTATCAGGCCGGTAGATTCCTATAAGCTGTACCCTTGTCATTGAAAAACTGTTACAATAGAAACCAGGATGTCGGGTTCTGGAAAAGTATTTGAACACTGTATATTTGATTGCATTCTTTTCATTTCTCCTAACGGTCTGATGAGAGATTCAGATTTGGTAAACCGATAAGAATCTGTAAGGGTGCTGGTAGCTTGCATTGTTTTTCAACTTCTCTCTTCTACAAGAAATAAAATCTTTGAAACGGGAGGTACTACTGGACTGCCAGTGAGTAATAATGCCTGGAGAGAATCCACTGGCCGGATAAATACTTGGTAGAACAAAAGTGAGGTTGAGCAGAAGTTAGTGATAAAAGGAAAGCTAACATCTGGCTAAGTGGGCTCCGAAAGGCAGGTAGTACAAAGCCTGTACAGTCTGTAAGCAGGCCGGGCAAGGCCTGGCTCATGTACCTGGAATCATAGGTCCCGGCCAGGCTAGATCCTCAAGAATTCCCGTAGCTTTCGTTCGGTCTAGCCTTCCTGGCCCGTTGGGAACACTGGGTGTAGGACAGGGTATGGGAAGGTTGTGATACCGGCCCCCTCGCTGGGGTAGAGATGAGGGATGGTGGTAGTGAGGCTGTTTTCATTTACTCGAGTACTGTGGAATGTTGAGTTGGGGTTACCCTAGCCATTGGATTACATAGCATTTGTAGCTAGGATATGTTTGAGTGGAGTATTTGCCTTTCGGTGCCATGCCATCTCACCATACTCGAACTTGTACTATTCAGGAGGGAGTCCCTACATCACAGAGGGATCCCCAATACAGATACAGATAACTAACCCACCAGCAGACTCCGCACTGTGAGGAGAAGGTAAGTAACCTTCTGGCTAAGCTTACCACCAGAGAGTGTGATGAAAGCCAACTTTGGCATCCGTAGCTTCGTGGGAGGCAGGACTACCTTGAGCATGTGGGTGTGTTGCAGATATCGAAATATTGTCCCGGGAGAGGAGCAGCCAAGTTAGGTGGGTAACGATGTAGCATACCACAGACCCAAATAGTACATTTTCGCAGTCCGGTGAAGGTATGGAGCAGTGCCACTATCTCGGGAGCGCCCTGATCCAAACTATGACTTAATACGGTACCAGCACAAGACCGTGGGGTCTGCATCAGAGTTACTGCGCAACCAGCACGGGAATCAGTCAAGAAAGAATCTAAGGCAAACACTGCTCAGCCAGCTTGGGATTTATGCGAATCGACGGAATGTAATATTCACTGTGGGAGCCTGAACGGCCAAGATTTCATACGATCCACCAGGATAGTATTTGTAGCATGACTCATCTTACCTTCCTAGGTGGCAAGCATTGCCCCACGATCTCCACATCCCTTTCACATTTGGAAACGTACATTCGTGAATTCTCATGGGGGGTGTTTGGGTTCAACTATGTCCAAGCCCCAGTCCAAAGCAGGAGCGATAGGACTCCCGCAGTATAATAAAATGATATGCTCCCTAAATGGGATAATTAACGGTCGCCAACCGACCTGGATTTACCTCCTACCAGAAGAGATTTGGGCTTAGTATCTTGGATCCCAACTTACACGGTTGGAGGAGTATTGTGCTGATCTATTGGGAGTTATAGTCGATTCCTACTATTTCTGGCTGGGAAACTCGGAACGCTGTAAAACAGTCTAGGCAGTCGCATATGTCTTGTCGAAATTATGCACCTTTTAGCTAGCACTCACTCACTCACTCCGCCCGCCTCTAACTTACCAAAACGCAGGCGCATTAGTTAACCTGTGAGTACCTACGGGGAAGGGCTCTTGCACTCACACACACATAACGGCCCCACCAAAGTAAAGAACGAATAGAAGAGTAGCACAGCAGACTCGCCTGATATCCTGGGATAGGAATTTCCAGCTTGGGATGGGATATAAGGCTCCTTGAGTATAAGTCGGAACAAAAAAAAAAAAATACCCTTCTACGAGACTATGGTAATAAGAACTTTTCATGCTACTACGGTCATATTAATAGCAGAACCTTCCTAATAGGTAGCGGATATCCGATGTTGCTGACATTACGTAAACACCAATATTGGCAGATATTTGCAAATACCCATCACACCGCACAAGTATTTGCATGCCCTCCCCGGGTTGAGGCGCATGAAAGGGAAAGTAAAGAGATTTCACTGGATCCCACGCATTGAGATAACTGTGGATACTAGCTCTGCCACAACCTTCGAACGGTTAGGCAATTTCCTTCAACCCTGGTATCTTCCCACAACCCTAACGCCTTACTCATACATTAACAAGCATGGACTGATTCCCATACACTCTACAGTACTTCGGTTACTTTACAAAAAAAAAACTGGCTAAAGGGAGTGAGTAGTATTTACTCGAGTAGTGATAGCGGCTTATTCTATCGAAGATCAGTCACCTAAAGTAGTGGTGAAGGACAGGGAAAGAGGAAACAAGGCCAAGGAAATATTAGGGATCAAGTACGGAACAACAGGATACAATGGGTATAGCTTGCTTCGAAAGGGAGGTATCCAAGGTATAACCTGGTAATCTCCCGGCGCCGCTCGAGCGAGGGAGCATGGCGTCTCCTTCGCCTGGACCTTTGCCCACTCTGGGCTCACGTTCTCCCCCCCTCTCCTCCGATGCCTCTGTCCTGGGGTGTGTTGGACTCGCACTCCCGTATCCTCAATTGATCGCGACCCTTCTTCCCATGGCGACCCGATCATATGCTGCTCCCGGAGGTGGCTATAAGTTCCTCCAGTTCTACCACAACCACCGCTGTCGCAGCATCTCTGCGGCGATTGACGATGGCGTGAGAGGTTCGGTCTCCCTACGAGGCCCCCAAACGATGAGGGAGGTGGAGATGCTCGTCGAGGGCTATCTCAGCGGAATTGGCTGCGCTCCGGGGTGCGGATTTGTCTGTAGCTCTACGACAGGCCTCTACATTCACTACCATTCTGCTAGCGGCCCCTCTGCTAAGGGATCCGACTTGGTGTTTTCCGGCAACTCCTCGCTCTCTAGGGTCCTGAAATCACCCTTCCCTTCGGTTGACGCTCCATTGACGGTCGATGAGTCCCATTACTTTTTGCCCTCCCCTCCTCTGCTCCTGGGCCTGTTGGAAATCGCCGAAAACCGCTGCCGATACTGCTCGATATGCCAAACCCGTCCAGCGTGATCCAAATCTGTTCGACATGTTGAGAAAATACTCGACACGAAAGAGCCCGCTCTGTCCACCGTTGTCCGCTCATCTTTGCTCGCCCGCATATAGATTCCGGTCATGTACTTTGGAATAGCGTGTCAGTCGGAAGTAGGAGTGTTGGAAGCGGATGCTGCTCCACAAGCTCGCCACACTGTATTGTCTCTGCTGTTTGTTCATCTTTGTCGTTTGCCCTTTGACCGATCACATAAAGGGCTCGTTCACTGCTGCCAGTCCTTGCCGGTTTGCAGCCGTGGGAGTGAACAGAAGCATCACGACCGCCAGGGTTAAAGAGAATACGCTGAACAGTGGGAGTGGAGCAGTGGGAGTGGAGTGGAGGCCATAGGCTAGGTCGTCTTTGTGGAGTCTGTCGTTTGTTCTGTCTTTTGCAAGCTTGAGCACCCGCAGCGGGAGGGGGACATACAGTATCGTTCATGGAAGAAGAACGAGATGTCTGGTGAATGGCAGAAGGCTATGAGGACGCCTCTTTTTATTTTTATTTTAAACTCATATATATTCATTGACTATGAGGACGCCATGATCATGCTTTGTTTATCCTCACGCTTCCCGTTCCTTTATTGTTGATTGGTTGTCGGTGGAGAAGTTGCGCGGGCAGGTGTGTATGATGCAAAAATACCGGTATCATAGAAGTCTTCCCCACTACTTGCAGTAGTCTACCTTTAGTCACGTATTGGCAAGCAGAGTTTTCACAGCCTGACTAAGCATCGCTTAGTTTTCGTTTCCTCATCTAAGGGGTTTGAGAGCCGCGTGCCATACTCGAGCACACCTGTTCGCCATACGTTGTTTGACTGACCGATCGCAGTAGTATTTTTTTGCCATTCGGTTGTTGTAAGCCATTCGCCGTATGAGACTGCGATCACTGCACATCACTCGGCGGCGTTCACTCCTTGTCTCGGTTTTCGTGTTACTTCGTCGCTCGGAGAGTTGGAGACAGTATTAATATTAGGATTGAAATTGCGTGATACTCCAACCCACGCAATTGTGGAGGGCGGCATGAAAGTTATTACTCGTGTGCTGCCCGGGCTGAAGGTGGGACCCACCGTGGTCTCTCTGCCCACATTTCAAAGTAGTTCATTCTCACAGAGAGTCTAGTGATATACAACCCGGCTAGGACATGCCTAAGTGAGGCTACTCGTACACTTGGCTTCGTAGCCCTCGCTTTGCCAAAGCCGGCGGGGCTCCATGGATACACAGCAGTGGCGACAGTCTTTCAGCATATGCTACCTGCTCACTAAATATATTGTCAATTGGTAGCGGATTTCTGAAGATAGCACTTGTCAGTTCACACCGGGGCACCAGAAGAGAGATCAATACTGTTCCGACGGTTTGAATTGGGAGTAGTGTGGGCGCAGAGCAATTTCCTATCACTTGATATACCTCAAATTGTAGGTAAGTTATGGTAATTATGATACTTGCATGTAGGAACCTATCATTTGATCATCAAGCTATTTTCTCCCAATTAAACATCATTACGAATGCAAAGTCCCTACTAACCACCCCTACAGCTAGGCAACCCCGGCACGAGTATAAGACTCTTCGCCACCATATGGTTCTCCAAGCACAGTATAGTACTCTTCATCCTTCTAATCCCACATCGAGACCTATTCCCCCTCGATGATTAGTTTATGTACAGTTATGCAGGAGAGGATATATGTGTACTGTGCTCTTACGTTATGGGGGGTCTAGTACCATTACAGCCAGGGCCACCCGAGTCAACGAACGGGCCTGAAGGCCCTCAAATCCCCATTCTACACGAGTATGAGACAACAAGAAAAGACCAGAAGGAAGGAAGGCCCTGGCAGCATATGAATCCGTTTTTTAGGGTAAGTACCCTACGGTCCATGTATTCTCGGGTTTTACACAAAAGATTTAGAGTCTATTTTGACACATATTAATTAGCACTGGACTAATAGCAACAATGATACTTCGAGTGATTGAAAACACCCTTAATAAAGTACTACCGCGATAGAACCCGACGAACCCTGTATACGGTTGTAGCAGCTACAAGGCCCCCATACACGTGTACTTGTGGGAATTACTCCTGCGCTCAAAATTAGTCGGGATGAAGTATTTAAGGACATCTGCTACCATCTTCTTTGGTGTCCGAAAAGACAACGAGAAATCTCTCTGATCCTTTTGTACCAATAATAGATTGGAAGAGCTACCCGGTCACATAACGGTTCGACTGTACCGGTATAATAAATAATTAAATAACTCATTCGCTAAAGAGCCATGGAGTTCGTGATTAATGGAACATTGCCTGGTCGGGCCAAGTGGTGGTAGACTATGCCCCATGTTCACATCTCCTATCTTTCGCTGCAAGCCTCTGAAAAAGAACATGCCTTCCTGTATTATGAGGCTAACTATCGGGCAGGCCACTTCCGAGAATTGTGGGACCGGAATATGGAGTTATTAGGGTTTAACTACACCGCTAGTTTTCAGCCGTGGATCTAGACTAACTGATTTCTCATACCGCTGAAGGGTGTATTGTGGAAATAGTGGCTGGTATTATTCATTCAATTAATACGCTGGCTGGGCCTGGGTAGAAGAAGGCAACAGTGGGGCGACTATTGGAGAAATGAGTAGATTTCAACACCTCATCCGAACCATCGACCATAGCAGCTGTTATAATGTTGTCAACATGGCTATGGTATGTTACTTTGTGTGTGGAACCCACTTCGATAGGCGATTTTTGTTTTTGTCATACCGGCTTCGTAAGATACGATACCATAATGACATAGTCTAGGGAAAAGAAAGGAGGAAGAAATGAAAAGAACATGCAACAAAAAATAAAAAATGATGATGCGCCAGAAGGGAATCGAACCCCTGCCGATTGCTTGGAAGGCAATAATCCTACCACTGGACCACTGGCGCTAGATAAAATTTATTAGAATCTAATTTCTAGAAATTCATTATTCCAAATCCCACAGGAAAGTGAGCAATCCCACAACCGCCAAGCCGCCCAACCCAGCTCAACCACAAACCTCTCCTTCCTCTTCCTCCCCCCGCTTATAACCTCATAAACGAGTAGACACACAAGGGTTAAAGTTCCAAAAATCCAAAAATGTCAGACCCGCAGGAAACTTCCGACCCCTCCACCTTCCTCAGCGAGATAATCGGCGCCCCAATAACCGTCAAGCTGAACTCTGGCGTTGAATATAAAGGTATGCTGATCCTCGATGGGACATCCGGCTACCTGGGATATCTTGTGAAGCTAACGTTGCTCGTTGCCGGTGGCTTGCTTTCTTGCTAGGTGAACTGTCGTCTGTGGATGGGTACATGAACATTGCGCTGGAGAAGACGGTGGAGTACGTTGGCGGCCAGGTGAGGAATAGGTATGGGGATGTGTTTATTCGGGGGAATAACGGTGAGTTTGGCTCCGGATAAGGGGGGGGGAAGAGGGCTAATGTGGGATGAATAAGTGTTGTACATTTCTCAGGATGTGATGTAATGGGAGGCTGTGGGGGGAATGGGAGTTGGTTAAACTTTTCGGGCTACGATGTATTTGCGATACCAAGATGGCCTTGCTACTGCTACGTTCCAATTCTCTAAACAAACACCCTGGTAAACACGTTTCCTCGTTTCCCGTACCATGAGGGGAAAACAAGAAGTGGAAAAAAAATGCGAAGCCGTATACCCTAGAAAAAGAATAATACTTGAAAAGAGAAGAAGAGAAAATGCCTACACGCTTTGCCAGTTCCTTACCCCGAGGCCCCATCCAGGGAAACGGAAATAACTAAATGGGGCGGAGGCCATTGCACCGGGATAAAAACTAACTATAGAAAAGGCACATTACACGCTTTAGAGGAAAAAAAGAGCCATATGATGCATGCAGATCACTTCTTCTTCCCGAACCTCAGGATACCCATGAGTTTATTCTCCTTTGAAGCACGGTCGCCTCCTCCGCTCTTTCCTTTCCCCTTGCTCGGGCCTCCTCCGGGGTTGTCGTCTGACTCACCTTCTGGTCCTTCAGGCTCTTCGGGTGTCGGGAGAGCTGTTGAGTTTTTGATAAACTCGTCTTTAAGGGCTAGTTCTTTCTTTGCTTTCGCTGAGACGTCGGGACCCCAGACTAGATGCACGGTAGCACCAGTTCGCAATTTGAGGTCAGTGGTAAGTCGTTTTGGTGCTTGAGGGAGGGTTTCTCTGGGAGGGATCCCTGGAATGAATGTTAGGAATTGATCGGGTAGGGGTGTCACCGTAGTGGCTTACTTAGAAGGAAAGGTTCGTTGGGATGGCGGAGGGTGCCTCTGACTGCATCGTAGAGATCCTGGGCTATAGGTTGAAAAGATAATTAGTCTACCGGATGATGAGCATTAAATAATTGGGGTTCGCGCATACAAGTATGAGTCTTCTCAAAGTTCTGTTCAGAGGTATATCCATCCGGGAAACGGACTTTGATCACAACCTGTAGACAGCACTTATGAGCGACTGGATCCAACCTCTCACCCAAGCATTGCACATACCCTCTCAACTTTCTCCGCCTCTGCAAGCGCGGCGGCTTTCCTCTCTTCGATCTCTCTATCAGAAGGCAAGCGTTTTCCAATAGTCTCCTTCTTGATGTTTGCTTGGATAAGTTTGGCTTCAGTGATTCCAACCTCGTATGCTTTGTCCGGAACATCGACTGCAGGGGCATTAGCACCATATCCTTCAACTACCGGACTTGACTCCAATAATCCTTACTCTGAGTCGCTGCAAGTGTATTAGACTGCGAAGGCCTAAAAACCGAGACCACCGGCTTATCAGAATTCGGAGGCTCAGGAAGACCACCCTCAGTCTCAAGTGCATCGGACGATCCCTCCATGGGCTTATCAACCTCCATCGCGTTGCTCCCACCTGTGTCCCCCTGCTTATCCGGATCCTCCGGAGCATCGAACATGATCAAACCCGCTTCCGCCTTCCTCTTCTCCCCTTCCGCACCCTTCGAAGACTCCCCACCCTGCACCTCCGCCTCAGTAGCCTTCTCCCTTGGAGCGGAAAACCCAGTAATCTCATCCAAAGCAGCCTCAAAAGGAATATCCGTCTCTCTATACCTAAGTGTAACCAACTGCCTCCCACTCCTAATACCGAAATCACTCAAGGTCTGCTGCAGTTCACGAAATCCGGAAACCTCCCTGTTCATGACTCGCGCCACGGGCATGACATAGTGCAGACGCCCACTCCCGGAAGTCCCGGAAGGGGCCGCACGCTCGGTGATGTTGATGGCGGGGTCGTTGTTTGTGTGCGGACCTTTAGCCTCCAGCTTCCGCATGATCTCCCATATTGTGCTCGAGGCGGTGAACATGTCTGTGAATTCCTGGATCGGCCTACCGTCGGCCTCCTGCGCTCTGAGGACTATCGTTATCGGGGCATCGCGGTTCTTGGCTGGGACTAGGTCTAGTTTTGCTCCGGGACTAAGGTTTGTCAAGCGAATTTGGAGCGAGAGGTCTAGAGCTGCGTTCCCTTTTCTATAGTGGTTGGAATAGCGTTAGTCTATTGAATCGTCCCCCATACCCTATACATATATACATATATATGTATAGATAGATGGGTTGGTGTGTGGATCTGTGAGTGTGTGCGAGTAATAGGGCCGTACTTGAGAGCGAAGTTCTGGGGATCAACTCCAAACTTTATGCAAGCCTCTGTGTGTATTTCACTCAGAGACCTGGTTGGGGGAGCTTTGACGCTTGCTCTCCTCCCACCGTAAATAACAACTACGGTCGCCAAAGACATTCTCGGTGCTGGTTATGAGGTATGATATGATATGATATCTCCGGTGGTGGCTTGTGTGTGACTGTGGTCGTGGAAAAAGGGATACGGTCAAGGAGGGAGGGGGGGTGCTCTGATATCAGCGGTGCTCTGATATCGTACCAAGAAATATTGTCCCGGTACACTAGGTTATGGTTATGCCCGGAGACCGGTTGTGGCAAGACGGTTTCTGAGGCTACTACAGGTAGGTTATGATTGGCTGGGTGAGGTTTATAAGCCATATCTTGGCGTGTGCCGGGGTCAAGAGGAAGCTAGAAGCCTCTCGAAGATGAGCTGTTAGAATTGGCGGTATCACAATAATATTATTACGATACTACTACGGCTATCTGCTGTGGCTTTCTTGCTTGAGTTATATAGCACTTCTAGCAGTGACACCGGTACTGCACCGACCGCACGCCGGGCCGGCGGTCCCGGGACAATAAAACCTATTGAAGGCACAGTACAATATTCCCATCCATTATCAGTAGCGGTATATCCCCCCCCACCTGTAGCTCTATGCTAATAGGGGCCAAGATAAACAGCCCCCTTCGAGCTCTCGAGCCAATGAGCTGTTGTAAAAGTGCCAACCCATTTTTATGCCACTAGCAATATTTTAACCACAAAAGCATGTTCCGCAGACCCACATGTTATCCAGGTCAAAGCGTACTACACTATCAGTCCTGCTTCCATTCTACCAACAAAGCCACATCATAGGCCTGAGCTTGAGTGAAGACAAAGATGATCCTGCGAACCTAAGCCCTGTGGAAACCCGCACCTGGCCAGGGTATGCCCACTTAGTCTCACAATGCCCGTGCTGGTCTCTCCATCTCCAAGTCCAGTGTTGAAGAACCAAAAGCTACTATTAGTGATTATTCTTATAGTTCCGGAGGGGAGGACGAATATATATTCCAACCTGCCTTGTGAACATTGGCATGGTGGAGGCACTCGAGCATATTTCGGGATATCACAAAGGAGGAAACTCAACCATTTCCCACCAATTCTTAGCCACCACAGACCACCCACAGCTGCCACCCCAATTTAGTTACCGACATTACACCATATACACCACATGGCACCCAACCCCCACTTTACGATTCCATACAAAAATTATATAGACGGGTAAGGGTATTTATTTGTAGCTATCCACAGCTCTAGGAATTGGGGAGACGACGTGGTGATTTATGAGTATAAATACAGACACCCAATCCCATCATGGATCTCGCAGAAGTCCTCTCCATCCTTTTATTTATATTAGTCTTGTCTTCCTACTCGTCCGCGAAAGTACATTGTTAGCTGCGCCATCACCAAAAACGATCAAGATGAAAGCGAATGAGTGAGGGAGGACTATACCCTTGAGGAGCCTCTTGACGACCTTATCTTTGGTTACGAGGTAAACGTGTGCGCCCCAACCTATGCCTCCAATCAGCAACTACGCAAAACCATCTTCAGGACGTGCAAGCCCACCTGACAACGCATCACGATCGACAGAGTTAAGGAGTGCCTGAGAGATGGTTTCAAATAAGTCTTCCGGTTCCTATAAAACACCAGCATATCAGCAAATATCTCTCGTGCTCCATCCATCCTTCATGATCAAGCATATCATACCAAATCAGGCTCCCACAATCCCTCACAAGTACCAAAGAGCTGGTCAGATGCCGTTCCTGACACAATAAAGTCTTCAGCAAAGTTGATACACCCAATCGAGTCAAACCCGCAGATAAATGGCTTGCCGCTATGTTGGTTAATTCCGGCGATGACAGGCGAAACAAAGTATGGTCCGAATCGCTTTTCGTATAGAGACGATGAGACTAGATTCGCCATAGTCTGGGGCTCGATATCACGTTCCTCTCGTAGGCGGTACATGTTCACTTTATAGCGGAAGAGCTCGGAGCTGTATGTCTCATCCATTCATCAGCAAAACCTTTCCGGGGGTGGAGCGGATGAGGGGGTCGGTATCCGGGGGGCGAAACAGAAGGGCAGTGAGAGGGGACAAACACAGATGTAACATCCGTCGCCAAACCCGTCAGACCTAGATAGACATCGCCGTAGTTGAAGATCTTGGGGAAATCATTGGATACGGTAAGGGCCTGCATTCCTAATCTCAGATCGCAGGCAATAGCGACACAATCCTTTCCAACCCTGACTCCATCAACCTTCATCAGTAACTAAGCTTCGCAAAGTGGGAAACGAAGGACTCCGCACATCGCTACGACTGCGCCGCCATTTATACTGAACGGGTTGCTCTATCAGCACGGTTAGTATACGAAAAAACTCTAGTTGGGTGGGGGAGGTGCTTCATTGCGGGGGTATGGGAAGGATGTAGATACCATTATGAGTGGTTGTAAAAGAATGAATTCCTAGGAGGAGTCTCAGGGGGATGGATGGATAGATGATGGAAGCTGCGGGGGTCTGATGGATAGCTATGTATGGTAGTGGGGAAAGAACTAAATTACGCGTATTATCACAAGGTGTCGGTGGTTGTTCCTTGGTGCTGCGCCAAGACCTAATTCCCCAACTCCACAATGACTAATGCCTCTAGAATTGAACTACCGGTACTTTACTCACCTGCAGTTTCAGCGGAAAACTATCACGTATCGTAGAAATACCACATTGTTTCGATATTTCACTCTCAAAGAATTAGTAACATTTTTTTCTGAAATATTCTTAGTTGTTCCAGGAATGTCTTCCACCCATGAAAGCCAGGACGATAATGTAATATTAGTTCACATATTCTCACTCGCCAAGGAAATTGGGAAAAGAGGACTCCTAAGGTTATCACTCCCGCGCCCAACCTTCCCACAGTGTCAGAGAGCGTGTAGGGGAGCCATATAACTCTATGGTTACTTAGACTATTTCTTTCAACCGGCAGAGGGCAGTGAACAAGACTGCTCTGGAACGAGAACCACAATGGGTTCGGTATTTATACAAAAGCCATTCATGCTTCCATCCCACTGCTTCTGATACCATCTCTCCACATACTTATTGTATTGGCATAATTGTTTTATTAAATTCTTATAGTCACCGAATGTTTCAACACTGGCTAGACACCAAACTCCAGCGCTACCTTGCAGAGAACGCGATTGTTTCCTTCCAAAAACTACCCTGTGCAAGCCTAAATCCTGCTTAATAACACAAATAACACACCAATCCCACGATATCGTAGATAGGTGAACAAGTAGGTGCATAAAAAAACTCCATATATGGGTATCTAATTGTGCCCACGTAATCCATGAAGGCATCCTAACACCGGAGATGTATAAACAAAGATAACCAGTAACATTAACTGAACAGGGGAAATCAATTAGTAAAGAAAAAAAACCACTCGGACTCCCCAATGCATAGTAGAAATGTTTTGCTCGCGCCATTTGCGCCGTGAATGAAAACTTGTAAACTGATGAGTAATTATGATATACTTTATGAAAGATATGAAAAAGGTCCAGAAAGAACCAAAAGCAAGCATTGGAATGGAAGAAAAACAAGAACCCGAGTACGGTATACTGCATTTTAGTTGATGTAGACATCGACGGTAAACATATCTTCAAGCTCAGTGTCACAAATCTCTCCATCCGGGTCTAGGTGATCACCGTCAAAATCAAGGGTTATCGTCTTAGAAGGATCGATGGCTCTGGCAGCCCTGAAAGAGTCGATGAGCTCTGATATTTTGGTGCTCTAATAGATATGTGTATAAGCTTGCGGTGTCGCTGGTATTGTGAGAGAGGTAATCACTACTTACCGGTCTAACTTTGGTGGGGAAATTGGCATATCCTTTGCTCTTAAGGACTATTCCGATAGACTCCTCTACTTTCTCCTCTGGCTCTTCCTCAAGACCATCGTATTGCGCCTCACGGCTTCTCTCCCTCTCGGCAAAAATCTCCGCTGTCATTGCTTCAAAATGGAGATGCTTATCCTTCACCCCTTCAGTGTTTTCCTCAAAGTTCCCCTCTTCATCAGGGCTGATGCCCATACCGGTGCAGGTATTGACATCGAATATCTTGTTACCCTTCCAGGTAAGAAAAACATCGCTGGTCGAATCCTCATTGAAACCTTGACGTTGACACCAGGCCAATCTAACTTCCTTTAAAGTTTGTCCAACTCGGCGTCTACATATCAACGGTTTGGTTTTCGGAATGTCAGAGGTAACAAGTATGGAGACACATGGTCCAAGGAAGGCACTCTGTGATTCAACGGACGGGGATTGGGTCGCGCGCATGCGTGCAGCTCTCTCCCTTGCCTTCTTCTCTATCGCTGCCAAGGCAGGATTCTGCTCCTGGGGTTCATCGTCATCATAGTTGTCAATTGTTGTGACCGGTGCACTGCTGGTAACTATAAACTCCGGTTCGCTATCCGAAAGCGAGATCACTGGCGACTGAAAATTGGGTTTGGGAATAGGACGAGGCAAGGCGGGTTCATAATAGAGGCACGGAGGTGGTGTAAGTTCAATCCCGCGGGCTCTCTTCTTCTGCACAGATGGCGAAGCCTCGTTGTCGGAATCATCGAGAATTATTTTTGCATTTTTATGGCTGGAACACTAGACATTAGCAAATTACAGAAGTACGTCGAGAGTGCGCATATCTGATTACCGGCTATGTAGGGATACACTCTGATTATCTGTAGATCTTCCCAACTTAATTTCATCTTCCGAAAGCTCCTCACTGCTTCTCCTCTTCTTACCCTTGGGAGAACCCTTGTTGAAGGTCAAAGGTGGGGAGTAGAATTTCTCAGCCTTCTCTTTTCCTCTCCTAGCTAGATCTCGTTGACGTACTTCCGCCGCGCTGACGAATGTATCTTTGGAGCGACTAAAAAAACTGATATCATCTGTGGGTCCAGCTGATTTGACTCCCCCATTTTCTGTCTTTTTGTCAAAAGTCCGCTTCTTAAACATCATCTTAGGTTTCGGTTTCTTTTCTTCAGGTGAAGAGGATTCCATGGCAGCCGTTTCGCCGAGTGGGCCGATGTTGGTAGCGGTGTTGAGTAAAAAGAAAAGAAAGTACTGTACGCGTGAAGATAATCGCCGCGCGGGAGTTAAACTTTAAGTGTGGGATGACAGTCGAGGGGGAAGATGCTAGGATCGGAAGGCTTCAGGGTGAGATCCAAAGAGCCGCACAAGGGAAGGGGGGGTGCGAAGTTCCACTGCATCATATCACACTACTGAATTCCAGTCGGAATATACCGCTTCATGGCTTGGCACTTGGCTAGTGGGCTTCTGAGCGAGCTGGGTAACAATACAGTTCTGAGGGATAACTAAGGAACGTCTCAGCAAGCCATAATTGGACGAGTGAAATGAAGTCCCCTAGTGAGCTAAAGTATGATACCGTGAAATCTCGTATAGTTGGCTATCTCCGGAGCAAGGGTTAATCTCTGGTCCACCCACAATAGATTCAGTTCGACAAGTTACCAGAATTGCGAGTACAGTACCAGTTACTAAGATCAAACAGATTCAGCATGCTCATCCTTTACCATGTGAGGAAACACTAATCCTTTACAAGAGTCTTTTTCTTTGAGTACGAGTATTTACTCCTTCTCCGAAGATAGCCAACTCGAATTACATAAGATTTTATAGCCCGAGTATTGAATTCACATTTCAAACTAAGGCCACAGTAACCGCCAGTGGGCCAAGAAATTAGTGGTAAGAAAGTAAGAATATATTAGTTAATTAGGTCACATTTAATTATAGTTAATAATATATCTTAGGTGGTATAATACTAAAATCTCTAATATAAATAAATACATAATAAGAGCTAATGATAACTTGATTAGACATCTAACAACTTTAATTATACAATTATGATACTTTCTGTAATTTTCAGATCAAGTTCTGAGTTCTTAAAGTACAATAAAATACTAATAATACAGAAATTTATTTTAAATAAATAATAAACTAGTAAAGATAGTAGTAGGAGTTAGTAAAAGTTATAAGCACTCTAAACTCTTGATAATTCTCAATACTTTGAAGATGATAAATAAGGACTAAAATATGATATCCTACTAGTAATTGGAAATTTAAGATCTTGCTAGTAGCTTGTTAGTTGAAAACTAAGTTAAGGATATATATAACTTGAAATTCTACTCAAATTTCCGAATTCAGCTACAGAACCGGCAAATCTAACACAATTCACTATTGGAAATACCTCCTAACCTTGTGTGTTTCCTCTTCCCTGTATTGGGTATCAATCAAGAGTTTTTCCTTCCTTTTTCTAATACACTTTAGCCTATTCACTTCCCTGTCTGACCCGCTTGCGGGCCCAACATGTTATAGAGCAGGTAATAAAAACCCACATCAGAAACGGGGCCCTGCTGTCATAGTAGGTGCGGCATTTTGCTTGGTAGCGAATACTAAGAAGGCCTTAAGATGATACTTGCTGTTCCCACATATTCTACCTGTACCAGTATCATAGTGAAGGTGTTTCCCCAGGCTAGTCTGCCTCTGGTCCACCGAGTGAGGCGTACTCAAGATTTCTGCATATAATATCACTCGAGTAGTTCAAAGACCGTACCATACCATAACATGACACATTGTCAACCTATCGATGATGCAGAAGTTACCAGTATCCCTATTTTCAGATTACTCGCTGCTAGCGTTTCCGAGAAGCTTCTCGGAGTCATAACAAGTATGTCGGAGTGCTTCCTATGACGAGCTCAAGGATAACAAATTATTTGAAAGCCAACTGTGATTCCGTCAATTGAAATCTGTCTTCTTGCGTGGTAAATCCTAATACCCCAAAGGGCAATCTTAAAAAATTCCCCTTAGATACAGCTGTCAGCTGTGGTGTTGTAACCATCCTGCTCTATTTTTCGTTTGCAGACTTCAGTCACTAAATTCCCGGGTTGTGGCAAAGTGGCGGCAGGTGCCGCACCACCCGAACTCACTCGGTTTTACAGTTCCTGCATCCACTTACCGACAGCTACAGTAGATATCCGTGGAGTTCCCTTACGTGTTCTGGAAGAGAGACTCGAGTGGTGCCCAACCTAAATTAAATTTTACCAACGAGGGCTCACTAACGAGCTATGATACTATGATACATTTTTTTTGTCTTACTACACCCAAGCTTCATCATAGGTTTTTCACGTCTGTTGCCCGCTGCCCTCTGTCAAGTGGATCATAGATAATTTCCGTTTTCTATGGGTGGCGATTCCCGGGGATGGGATTTTTCGTCTCAACGGAAACCTGTCAAGACGCTCCGGTAACAGGGGAAAAAGGGGGTTTCTCTTGGCACGGAAGAGTGCTCCCATCATCCTGCGTGCGGCTCCTAGGTGGCAGCTTCTTTCCGGGAAAAGACCACCTTTCAACTTTGCCTCTGCTAGTGTAATCACCATTCGGATTATTCACTCACTTAGGAGCTCCCCCAGACTTTCTATTTTGTTCTTTTATTCTTTCTTTCCTTCACTTGGATTTTCTTCCTTAATATTTGCACTTATTGCGCCCATTGCACCTTATCTCCCCCTCTCCAGACGGAATCCCGTCAACACCGTGAAACTTACCCCGAGCTCAGTGAACACGAACACCGAAACTGCAAGGCAACGACTTAATTATCAAGCTGCGGTAATGGATCGCGCTTATGCTCGGACTGCTGAAGATACTTTAAAGTTCTTCAACGTCGATGAGCGCACTGGCCTTGACGACCAGCGGGTGAAAGCTGCGATTTTGAGATATGGGAGAAATGGTAAGACAGCTCCGTGTCTGGGTTAACGAGTTTAAACTTTGGCTAACCTACCTTGTGGATCAGCACTCCCAGAGGAACCTCCGACCCCGTTGTGGCAGCTTGTCCTGGAGCAATTTAAGGATCAGCTGGTGATAATATTATTGGCATCTGCGGCTGTGTCGTTCGTATTGGCTTTTCTGGAGGAGGGTACCAGCCTGACAGCTTTTGTCGACCCTGCTGTTGTGAGTGATCCTTTTTACATATCACTGATTTACGTTTTGAGTAAAAGTGCTGATGTTTGGCGAAGATTCTCACTATCTTGATTCTCAACGCGGTTGTGGGTGTTTCCCAAGAAAGTAGTGCCGAAAAGGCGATTGCTGCCCTTCAGGAATATTCTGCCAACGAAGCAAAAGTTGTGCGCAATGGCCATGTCTCTAGGATTCGTGCTGAAGAACTTGTCCCCGGTGATATCGTCGACGTAGCAGTCGGCGATCGGATACCCGCCGACTGTCGCGTAATTGCCATCATGAGCAACACTTTCCGTGTCGACCAAGCAATCCTCACCGGTGAGAGCGAGAGTGTCAGCAAGGATACCCGCCCTGTCAAGGATTCTATGGCTGTCAAGCAGGATCAAATAAATATGCTCTTCTCCGGAACAGCGGTTACGGTCGGACATGCCAGGGCTGTTGTGGTTCTTACCGGTAACTCTACTGCTATCGGTGATATACACACTAGTATCACCTCGCAGATCTCAGAGCCTACGCCATTGAAGCAAAAGCTGAACGACTTTGGGGATGTTCTAGCAAAGGTTATCTCAGTAATTTGTGTAATTGTCTGGCTTATTAACATCGGAAACTTTAGTGATGAATCTCATGGTGGTTGGCTGAAAGGTGCTATCTACTACTTGAAGGTAATAGTCATCAGGCCCATTGGTTTACGGAAAAAGGCTAACAAACTTTGATAGATCGCCGTTTCATTGGGAGTCGCTGCCATTCCGGAAGGTCTCGCCGTGGTCATCACAACTTGTCTCGCCCTTGGGACTCGCAAGATGGCTGCAAAGAATGCTGTTGTCAGGAGTCTGCCTTCGGTTGAGACTCTCGGAAGCTGCAGTGTTATTTGCTCTGATAAGACCGGAACCTTGACAACTAACCAGATGAGCGTATCGAGGGCCGTTGTCATTGGCGAATCTCAAATGGAACTTAATGAAATTACAGTTGATGGAACCAGCTTCTCCCCAGTTGGCGCTATCAGGGACTCATCTGGAAATATCCTGGAATCTGTCGCAGGTCGTTCAATCACTATTCGCAGACTCGCCGAAGTTGCCGCAGTTTGCAACGGCGCCGAGCTCTCTTATGATCCTAAAACACAGACTTTCACAAACGTTGGCGAGCCCACTGAAGGTGCCCTCAGGGTTCTGGTTGAGAAAATTGGCACCCCCGACACTACCTTGAATCTACAAACCTCATACAAGGCAGTTGAGAAGCGCCTCGATGAAGCTAATAGATATTACGAATCTCGAAACCCCCGTCTCTCAACTTACGAGTTCTCTCGTGACAGGAAGAGTATGTCCGTATTAGTAGGGGATCCTCAAAATCCCCGCTTGTTGGTCAAAGGAGCTCCCGAATCGGTCATGGAAAGATGTACTCACGCCCTCATTGGTTCTGGCGGACAAAAGGTTCCTTTTGGTACCAAGACTCGAGATCTCGTAAACGCCAAGTTGTTGGAATATGCAAACCGTGGTCTCCGTGTTATGGCGTTTGCTATGGTTGATGATATTGGTGACCATCCTCTAATCCGTTCTGCAACTACTACCCAGGAATATGCACAAATCGAACAACGTATGACTCTAATTGGTCTCGTTGGTATGTTGGATCCCCCTCGCCCCGAGGTTGCGAACTCGATCAAGAAGTGCCGTGATGCTGGAATTCGTGTCGTCGTTATCACTGGTGACAACAAACAGACTGCTGAGACTATCTGTCGTCAAATTGGTATCTTTGGGGAATACGAGAATCTTACTGGAAAGAGTTACACTGGCCGTGAATTCGATGCTTTGAGTGAAATTGAACAATTGGAAGTTGCCAAGAGAGCGAGCTTGTTTTCACGAACCGAACCAACTCATAAAAGCAAACTTGTTGATCTCCTTCAAGGTGCTGGCGAAGTTGTGGCAATGACTGGTGACGGTGTCAATGATGCCCCGGCCTTGAAGAAATCCGATATCGGCGTGGCTATGGGCAGTGGAACGGACGTAGCGAAATTAGCAGCAGACATGGTCCTCGCGGACGACAATTTTGCTACAATCGAACTCGCCGTCGAAGAAGGCCGCTCAATATACGCCAACACCCAGCAATTTATCCGTTACTTGATCTCTTCCAACATTGGAGAGGTGGTTTCCATCTTCCTGACTGCCGCGGCAGGCATGCCCGAAGCGCTCATCCCCGTCCAGCTCCTATGGGTCAACCTAGTCACTGATGGGCTCCCGGCCACCGCCCTATCCTTCAACCCCCCAGACCACGACATCATGAGACGTCCCCCGCGTGGAAGAGATGAGGCACTCGTTGGAGGCTGGCTCTTTTTTAGGTACATGGTCATCGGCGTGTACGTTGGTGCCGCGACAGTCTTTGGCTATGCCTGGTGGTTCATGTTCAACAGCGAGGGTCCCCAAATTACCTTCTACCAACTTACGCATTTCCACAAGTGCTCAACAATGTACCCGGAGATTGGCTGTGAGATGTTCTCGAATGACTATTCCAAGACTGCATCCACTATCTCCCTGTCCATCTTGGTAGTCATTGAGATGTTCAACGCTATGAATGCACTTAGTTCTAGTGAGAGTCTGCTTACCCTGCCATTGTGGAAGAACATGAAGCTTGTCTACGCCATTACCCTTAGCATGGCCTTGCATTTTGCACTCTTGTACACCCCCGTCCTTCAAGGTCTGTTCTCGATTGTGCCATTGAACTTGCACGAATGGCAGGCTGTGGTGTATATTTCTCTTCCAGTCATGTAAGCCCCCAATCTTCTTCCTCCCTTCCTGGATTAAATAGAGGCTAATCGCGATAACAGCTTTATCGACGAAGCTCTTAAATTCGCCGAGCGAAGATTATACCTTCAACAGCCCACCAACAAAGCCAAAAATGAGTAGACTTTGCCGCAACCTACTTCGCAACCATTAACCTCCTCCCACTCAGCCACCCCCTGCTTTCTCATCAATCTTCTATTTTTTGTTCCTTTTTGTCTTTTCTTTATCTTTGCTATGGCCTTTTAGAAAAGAATCCTGCCTAGATATTTGATGTCTTCCCTCTGTAGATTTTCATCTCGTTTTGTCATTTCTTTTATTGTTCGGATGGGTAGGATATGGTAGGTTTGGTTTGGTTTTAAGGGAAGCTGGGGAGTGTGAGGGTTATCATACTAAGCCTTGTTGGCTTTTTTTTCCGGGAACAGAAACAAAAAAGGCAATTGTATATGGCTCGGAGAGGTGTAGGCTAAGTTAAGGTACACGAAGAGGAGAAAGGTAGAGAATGGAGAGGAAACGGTGTACTTCTAGAGGCTATAGAATGCTTTTCGACCACCACTCTTGTTTGAAAATTCCATGTATGATATGATATGTACTTTGTGACGCAAATAAACAAAAAGCGAATGCCCCGAACTAAGAGAACGGTGTGTATTACTCTGCGAGAGTGGGGCAGCCAAAGTTACCGAAATTACCTTACTCCGATAAGCAAGACCTTATTTGAGATTGCCAAGGATGCCGAGGAGGATTGCCCTCTGGGGTCCCTTGCCGTGGCTCCAGAATACAAGTGTCGCTCGGGATCACACTAAGTTACGCCGTATCGAGATCTATCACAGTCTAAACGGACATCACAGACATGTATAAATCCCGGACAGCCATATCCGGCACGAGCATAGCAAACCCAGCGTCAGCGCTTACTATACTTAACTGGAGGACTTAAACATCCGGGAGAAGCGGTAGGCAATCTAGAACTCCATCCTTAAAGGGCTGAAGAGGCAAGGCTGGGAAACCCTAGCAGAAAGGAGGCAGGGCAGTGAAGGGGGAGCGGGGGAGAAATAGGATCGCTGCTCAACCGAGTACTTCCTCATGGCGACCGCCCAAAGTGTAGTGCGCTTTCTAGCATTCATAACTTATAATAAGTCACTCTGCCTAACTTTCAAGTTGGACGCCACAAATTGAATAGCCGCCCCTGGTTGGCCGGCTCGCCCCCTCCAACGAAAGGTATGTATAGATATCCGATAATTTATTCACCGAGTGAGCCTTTATGATCCATTCCCGAAAGTATCGCATGGAACATCTTCATCTTTCTACAGCGCAACTGGCGGCACAGCACATCACCGCAACCCTCGCACTCCGAGTGTGTCCATTCACCAAGCACAGTACTACCGGGGGAGAGAATATTCATGATACATATCGAAAGAATGAGCGAAACAAGCTTCCTCCCACAAACAGGAGTAAGAAAGAGGAAGTAGGAATAAATGAAAAAAGAGACACGCTACCGTACCACAGTGCTTCGCCTTCTTCCCACGAGGCGGGAAAGAGCCAGCGACAGAAAAAAGAACAGAAAAAATAAAATAAAAAATAAAAAAAGTCCCAACTAATCAATCCGCACCCAGATCGAGACCAGACCGTTCTTTCCAGACCAATTTCCCCATATCCTCATTAAGCCAGGCTAGCTAGTATGGCAATTACCAAATTTTCGTTTTTTTGAACGTAGGACGGGCGGGTGTGTGGTAGGTTACATAAACCAATGAATGATTGGTGTATTAGTCATCCATAGGACGATCAGTAAGACTCACGCCCGCAGGCCTGTCCTCTTCAAAGCTTCCCCCCATGGTCAAAGATTCTCTCTTCGGCCCTCCAGCCGCACTTCTGACAAGATTAGCTCCCTTGCGCGGGAACCTAGTGCTACCACCGGCTTGTGATTTCCTAGTCAGCGAATTCGATTTTTCTAGTCCTGCAGTGGGAGTCGCGGGGGAGGACTCCCCGGACTCATGATGGGCGAAGGACTCCGGCTCGCCGGAGACCCTCGGCGCTTCAGCCTCACTATCGAGTTTCTGGTCTCGGTCGAGCGAGGAAGCACCTCCAGGCACTTCAAGGGACGAAGGCCGGTACCTTGAGCCTCTGGGAGAGCCGCTAGTAGGCGAAGTTTGAATGGGAAATCGGTTCCCGCCGTCGGTAGATACTTCTCTCCTGTGGCGAGAACTCGGAGCGGGGCTGGAGGGCCGGGAGCGCGCCGCGCCGATAACTGCGCGGTTGCGAGCTTCAACAAACGCCCGGCGTTGGGACTCATCCGTGGAGACAGCTCGGGCACGACCAGAGTTGAGGGTTGAGGCCCGTTTAAGTTCGCCAAAGATTTGCTCCTTGTGAGCGAATAGGTCGCGGACAAGACGGTAAGCGTAACGCTCATGTTGGGTGAGGGATGATTCTACACGTGGGCGAAGGATGCAGCTTGACAAACTCTGGGCCAAGGTGGTAACATAGGCCTCGTCCGCAGAGGTAAGCTCAATGAGACGAGTAAAGTGAGTAGTAATGGCGTCGAGAGTGGCAATGTTGGTCAACGGCAGGCTTCCAAGAGTGTTTTGAATTACCGCAAGTCGCTGTTTCTCTTCTCCTTCTGTTCCGTGTGTGGTGTAAACCGTTTTGATGATTTCATACTTATGGGAGGAAACAAGAGTGTCTGCCAAGAGTCAGCAAAGGCAGTTCAGCACTAAAAGTGGATATCCGTACCAGGCAATTCGAGGAGGTAGAGCTTCAGAACACTGGCAACGATAGGAATCTCATAGGTTGCGAGTGCCTCCTTGGGGATCGCTTTGCCAGTATTGATAGTATTTCGGAGGTGGTGAGTGGCAGCAAGTGGAACATCTACAAGCCAAATACCCCTTCGCGCCTCGTCACCCTCAAGGTCAGGATAATCTACACGAAAATATTAAAATTTGATCAGCCACACGTTATTCTGGGTGGCTTACGGTGATCCAAGTAAGTAAGGATCGACGTGATGATGATCGGCACACGTTTACGATCCGCTCTGGCGCGAGCTTCAAGATCCACACCAAATGTTTGTTCTATATTCCAGCATAAGTAATTGCTACAGCGCATGACTTCTCCCAGGAGACCTACCGTCTACAGAATTATAATAGCTCTCATAAGTCACCACTTTTGGCACATATGAACCAGTCCTATAGGACTCAAGCATATAACGCAAGTCCCCAAGAGGTTGGATAGTCTCCTGGTAGAGGAGCATGTTGTCTACGGTAGCTTGAATGCTTGGGATGACATTCGAGATTGCTCCTGAAAGGTCCAAAATGACTATTTCCCGAGTCAGCATCAGTAGTTTATGGGGAAACTTCCAGTCGTGGATATCTCGGTTGCCTTACCTGATTTAATGGCCTTTAGACGGTCCAATTCGCACCTCTCCATAAACTTCAGGTGCTCCATCATGCTCTCCTCCAAGGCACACCTCATCAAATCCAACTTCTTCACCCCAGCCTTGTACCGTTCATCGGCTTCGCTCGCCTCTCTCCTCAACCTGTCGCCGGGGGTCTCGCCCGGGTGCTGATTCGTGAGTAGACCCCCCAAATAATCACCAACGTAGGCCATTGTTGGGCTCTCAGCCGTATCTCCCCCATTCTCCAAGGCCCTGACAGGCCTCTGCGCTGGCTTCTCCGGCTTTCCGGTAAGTTGGAAAGTCTTTGGACGCCATTGGTAGTGAAGCTTGGAACTATTTGCGAAGGTATTTCCAACGGATCCAACAAGTCTCAAAAACCCGTGGGTGACCAAATCCTGTCCAATGCGTTCCGCGTGGGAGATCGAGGTAGCTCCAAGGTTCTCCTGGATAAATTTGACGATGTTTTCTCCAGTGGAAACATTCTGGTAGGTTCCCAAGATAGCAACCTTAACTTCTCCCAAGGGGATGGTTTCCAACATATGTGCCAACATCTTCTTCACCTCAGCCGGTTGGTAGAACAAGTCACCAATTTCCAACGGCTCCTCATCTTCTGGATCCTCAGGTTCTGGTAATTTGATTTCAGGTGCGGCAGCAACCGCCGCTGGTGCCGTTGGGGGAGCTGTTGCAGAGGACGGGGTTCCTGGCGCTGGCACTTGGATAAATTTAGTCTCTTCCTCCAAGTCCTCGACAAGACGACACTTGTTGAAATAGTGGGACCGAAGCTTTTTCACAGCTTCTGCCTGTTTATCGTGGCTCTTGATTTGGGCCTGTAAATCATCGTGAGAATTGATGATGCGTTCCTCATGGGCTTCGCACCACTTGGAGAAAGGGTTGATGACGAGTTGGCGAATATTATCTGCAACTTTACGGTGATTTTTTCCGGCCTGATAAGGTGATAAGTTCCATCCAGAGTAGATAAGGTAGTGTGGTAACTCACATCATCCATTTCTTTCCTCAACCCATCGAATGCCTAAGATTGCCAAAGTTCATTCGTCAGAACCTAGTCCACCCCCTCCCCCCCCTATCGCAAGCAACGGGGCACAGAATTAAAATAAAGCCAAACAATACCTTTCGCACACTAGCGCCATCATCCCGGCCGAACCCACCCGGCTTCTCAGCTCCTGCGGGGATAGTAGCAAGTCTTTGTCCATACGCATCCTCCGCATCAGCCCGTAACTTGGAAATCTGCAAAATTTGCTGGTTCTCTATTACGCCCTGCTGAAGTTTTCCGAAAAGGACACCAAGACCTATCTCACCCCCAAGTTAGCACATCTGAAGACTGTGCGTTGTCTCCAAGAGGGAAATTGGGAAGCGGAGGGGACAGGATGAAGAGAGGGGCTGAGTTTGACAAAAGGACGATCCAACTAACCACCAGCGTAGTCGCCCGACCAAAAGGAATCTGCAAAACCAGGCATTTCGTACGGAAAAGGGAAATAGAAAAGCTAACGAGTTAACCAGCGCAGCAATAGCTTCCTAGCAGCAGTATCGATGGTGTCGTTTAGTTCCGTTTCGTTATGATATTTTATCCCGTAGGTGATGCGGTGTAATAATCCTCTGGGGGGTGATTCAAAGGAACGGAGGAGATCAAGTGGTAGATGAAGGAGTTGTCACGACAGTCCTTGTGAATGTGATGATCGTTGTGCCTTGTGAATGTGATGATCGTTGTGCAAAGTGGGTTTTCAGCCTCTCCTCCTCGTAACCCCCTAAAGCTTTTCGGGGTGTGTACGAGTACGAGTACCTCGAAAACACAACAGTAAGCAAGCGCAGGAAGGAGTTGACGACCTCTGACTGACCGGGGTGGTGGGGTGATGGGGTGGTGGATTTCTGCACTCTGCAAACAAAAATAGTGTGAGGTATTTGCACGAAAAGAACAGTTGGAAGGCAGAAAACTCAAAATGAATGAAAGGAGGGTCGAATATCAGAGGAGATAGAATGTAGCAGATTATGGTCCATAGGATGAAGAAAGGAAAGCTTATGGCTGAGAGAGGCTCAGATTCCTTTCATTCGGTCTGGCAGGGAGAAACACTTGGGCAAGCGAAGACCCACAGAACTGAGTGAGGGCTGTTAACAAGAGATAATATTATTATTATGATAAACACACAATACCCAAACGACGGCAGGCCGAGAATCCCAGTGAATCATAACAGGTGCCACTCGAGTAAAGCATGCCTCACACAACTTAGACATACCAGTAGACAACCCCCCGAGTGAAAGTATGAACAGCATCAAGCAAAAATAAATCCATACCCAAGGAACTCCCCTGCCCGCAGAGAGAGGCAGTGGCTAACACCGTATATACCTCCCTGTGGCTACACTGCCCGCACGGTATCCGAACAGATTATTGACAGCCCTAAGGAGATTCCGTCCTGATCACCGTTGCACCGCACCCACCGCACAGCAGACCGTGAACTCTGCATGCACAAGAGTACTCGTACCCTGCCGTGGCCTATGAAATTCACATTCATGATACCACATGTGACCTTTTCAGTGGTTAGCCAAGCAAGTCTGGTAGACATGATGATCGTTTTCCAAGTCCTGAGTACTCGAGTACCGTGGCTTGAGCATAGTCACCCCTTCTGTCTGGTATTGATTGTCCATGCTGCCATTCGTCGGCTATCAACTTAATCGGTGACATGCTCACAAGCACCAAACCGTACCAAATAAAGCATCATGATCAGCTCAAGATAACAACCGCAGGCCGTGGTGATTGAAATATAACCTCTCTCTTTCGCTTTAGCTATGATACATAGCTCCCTCCTCCCCCCCCTCCTCCCCGGCCCGACTGCACGCGACTGAGCCCCGTGGCATGGACTATGTCAGATGAGAGCTGTCAGCTGGTAAAAGTCTACCGTAACCCAATAAACTACCGTATATCCCCCGTCTATAAATTCAAGTTACAATATGATACTGGAGCCCATCCACGAACGAAGCTCCTCAGACCCCGTCGAGAACGTGATGGAGGTAATGACTTCATCAAGCTTGCCAACTTACTCGAGTACGAGTACAAAAAGGGTAGAGAAAATCCAAAACAAAATCGTGTGCCCCTTGAGCCGAATTCGGCCGAGCGAGCTTTCTGCCCAAGCTATCACTCTTCAGCTAGCCAAACCCACATCAACTTGTCGCAACTGCAGGACGGCAGCAGTCGCTTCTCCCCCTGCATAATATACCGGTACCGTACTTGTATAACAAACCTGACCCGGCTGATTGACCGCCACCGCCAATCAAAGCCACCTCCGAGCCGGCTAGTACAAGTACAAACCAACCCCTCAAACCCGGTTGACTTATTCCGAACAGAAAAGAAGGGACAAAAAAAGAAAAGAATGCACAGAGTTGCGCGCATGCGTACCGTACCAGTATCTTTCTTGCCGAGCGACAGAATAAACACAGTCTCGATACTGGTACGGTACCGGTACTCCTGCCAAGATTCTTCAAATACTCCAGTGTATGATCTTGTCGTTGCTCGCCAACACCGTGCTAGAGTAAGGTTATTAGTAGACCCTCACCCCTTGTAGCCGGTTCGTAATATTGCGAATGTAATCAGCAAGAAGTCGGGTAACTCTAACTTGCCGATTCTAAAAGCCAACCTTTCAGGGCGCTTTTGGAATCGGCAAGTATTGAGTGTGGCGCATAGCGGCATGGTTCGTCACTCGGAAATTAGATTCTGTTGATTGAGGGCAAAAGATGGCTGTCCCCAAGCTGGCCTCGGGTGCTTGGCGGGAGGGTACGATACCGGTTGGGAGGACTTGTGATAGGATGCATTACCTGGTACCCACAGAACGATAATGCCATGTCCCTTACAGTCACCGATACTCGAGTACTGTACTGTCCGGCGCGCACGGATTTATGTCTGTTCGAAATAATAAACGATACATCTACCCCGATGCGAGTTTTGTCAACTCTCAGGCGCTTCTTCGACCTCATCGGCACAACCACTCCGCGATGTATTCACAAAAGATCACTCGTGTGGATGTTTCAGGCTCGACGGGTGGGGCATAACATGGGATTTTGTGGGCACGCTAAAGAAGGGCTAATGTGCAGATGACTCCACCGATGGTCAGCATTTTTAGAAGTCGCTTCTGTTCCTCGATCGCCCAATCGGTAGATGGATGGTGATACATGGGCATTTGCGGGGGGATTTTTTTTTTTCTCCAAGGAAAAAAACGGGCGAGGGTAAAAAATTGGAGGAAATATTAATAATGCAATGCTCCCCCTCATACCTTTTGGCGAGGGGAAACAAAAGTGCCCTCTCAGGCTTGCATATATATATTTTTACGAATGAGATGGTTTTTTGCGAGTTTGTGTATTTTTGTGTTTGGGGGTCATCGGGCCTGCACCTCCGGGCTTACTTATGTACTAGTACCATACCGGTACTCGAGTATGATACCGTGCCCGATAGAGTGGGGGGGAGGAGTAAGGGTTTCCGTAAACTTTGTTTGTGGAGGAGTGTTGCCGATACTAAGTCGCCTTGAGGAGTTGTTTATTCGGACATTCAATATCCAATGATATTAGATATCATATCTTTAGATGGGAGCCTGATCTGATTTATCATGCCATAGTGATATACGGCACCGTATGTTTCGGCCAGAGTGAGGAGTTTCAGGTTCAGAGGTATGATAGCTTATGGAATTTGTTTGCTGACAACCTGTTTTTCAAGATTATGGCATGGGGAGGAGTACAGTACCGGTACCAGTATGATATTATAAAAAGTTGGAGCCTTGAGGAACCTCAGTGAAAGTGCTTTTTTTCTCTCTTTTCTTTTCTTTCTCTTAGGCAGAGGTTTCTGACGTGCGGTACCGTACTGTACGGGGTACTTCATGAATGGGTTACCGGTATTCGTGTGCGACAGAACTATGACTCATGAGTTCAGCTCTCGCCGAGGGGGGTTGTTATCATCGGGGCGTCTAAGAGTTCTGGGCATAGCTATCGCAGCAGATGTGGTATCGGGCGAGGTCTGAGTACAGTACGAGTACAGTGCATAGAGTACGAGTACCAGTACGGTGCTAATGGTAGTGGTACCGTAGGTTGAAGTTTGGCAAATATCATACAATAAGTCTATAATATCGATAAGAGAGGGGATGGACTGTGCTGCACAGCCACGTCCCTAAAGTTCTCGTATGGTACCCTTCCTTGTGCATCAGGAAAAATACCGGTGCCATATTGAGAACAACAGCACAGCAAGAGCCTTTTAGATAACAGTTTTTGGATATGTCCCTATGGACATTGTGAACTTGTATCGCAACTGTACTGTAAGTACGGTACACAGTACGTTATCAAGCCTGGCTTAGAACCGGTTAAGGTGTGCTGCGTTACCGTACTCGTAGTTCAGAGTTTTGTTTTTGCGTGATCTACTGGCACCGTATCGGTGCCGTTTTCTCTTACTTGAGTATGATATAGTACTCGTACTGAGGTACTGGAAATTCTGGACCTCATTCTCTTCCTTCCAGGCTCCGAAGGGGAGGGGCAAAAGAAGGCTGCCATCTCATGCCCAGAGGATCTCCCACGGGATCGCAGCGGAACGGCAATTATTTTGTGATATTATGGTGTTAGACTCTCGTGGCCTTGGGTGCCCCTGTCTCTCAGCGATCTATCAATACTGAATCAGACTAGTGGCGGCGGGCGGAGAGTGTGACAAGACTCACGCTTCCCGCACCAGAGCCTGAGGAGCAGCCTATTTGGAAATAAGACCTTTCCTCTCACCACACTCCAGGGAAGAAAAGTCCGTCTCGTTTATGCTTGTCACTTACCCGAGCGTAGCATTATTCGGTAGGCGAATTACTCGAGTAGAATCACCCTGAGCTTCTACTCGTAACCTCCTTTTGCCCTCTGTTTCTTCTCCACCTCCACCCCAAAGGAAAGGAAAGAAGAAAAAAAAGTCACTGCCGCAGTGAGGCTGTAGCCTGTAGGTAGGTGATAAACGGCGGTGTCAGCCAACCAAGGAAGAACCCACGCTGCCCCAATCCGCAACTCTAAACTCTAAACCCTACCCTCTCTTGGTTCTATCATACGGTACCTATCATAACTATCCACCTCTCTTCCCCCTCTACCCCTTCTTTCTTCCAAGACACAAAGCTGCGAGCCCTCCGACATCACCGACATCTCCGTTGCACTGCCTTCTTATTGCTAGGCAATCGCTCACATCGCTGGAGGCTGATACCTTCCGTCATCCCTTACGTTCCGGTACTTAACGCGTCTCGGCGCTTCTGTGCAAACCCCAATTGACCTGTACGTACCCGACCCCGAATAAAATCACCCCTTCCGAGTTTCTTCCGAGTTTCTCCCTCGCCACCCCTATCTGCTGTACCGCACACCGCACCGTTCCTTTGACTCAACGAAATTTAGGTTCTCGCGATAATGACCCCTCGTGTTGAGGGTGCCGCAGCGCGCAAGCGCAGCCAGGTAAATATTCTGCTCAATAGTCATCCTTATCTTGAACTTTTTGTGTGATGCGTGTCTTTATGGAGCACAAGGACCAAATCTAACGGAATTAATCTGTCCCGTGTAGCCGTCATCCCCGGCCTCTAATAAAAATTCGCCCAAGAAAGTCAAGCGCCAGCCTGACGATGATGTTGACCAAGTCGATGGGAGTGCTATAGTTGAGGATAGGGAATCTCCGGAATCTCTACTAAACCCGCAAGGTGACGTTACAATTACTCGTACTCCAGCATCCTCCCCTCCTCCTCAGGACACACAGGTAGCTTCGCAGTTTTACTATCCACCGCTTTCCGAGCAAGGAGTCGACGAAGATGACGAAACCATCTGGGGATACCTTTGGCCGTTGACACAGAAAAATCAGAGTGTCATCAAGCTCAACAAGACCCCCCAGGTTTCTACTCCAAATAAGGACTCTCCTAAAAGCGCGGAGAAGAAGAAACCCAAGAATAATAAGAAACATGGCACTGGTGGATTCGTGATTGGGCGTCATGTCGAGTGTGACTTAGTCATTGACCATAACGTTATCTCGAATAGACATTGTGTGATATATAAGGTAGCACTTGTCCCTTAGCGCCCCTAAGACACTTATTTGTGAAGGATGGCTAACCATGTGCTGTGTTTGAGTAGGAGAATGCTGGTTCGCACCCTGTTGCTGTTCTCGAGGATTTATCTAGCAATGGTACCTGGGTCGCCGGCGTTATAATTGGTCGCAACCGTAGTCGTACTCTAGAAAACGGTGATGAAATCGAGTTCCCAGGGGGATTTCAGTACACTTTCAGATACCCGCCGCACATGCAATCCAGCGCTTTCCGCAACGCCTACGACCTTGGCCAGCAGCTTGGCTCTGGTCATTTCGCTACCGTTCACCTCGCCGTTGATAAGAAATCGGGGCAGGAGTTTGCCGTGAAGATCTTCAGAAAACGCCGTAATGAGGATAAGAGCAAGACTTCTGGGTTACAACAAGAGATTGCCGTCTTGATGTCTGTTAATCACCCCAACATATTGTGCCTTCAGGGCACCTATGACGAAGATGACGGTGTCTATCTTGTTCTGGAATTGGCTCGTGAGGGAGAATTATTTAACTACATTATCCGCAATACCAAGCTTTCGGAGGTGGATACTCGCAAAGTCTTTGTTCAGCTGTTCAATGGCCTGAAATATCTGGTTTGTTCAACCTGTGAATCGAGCTATATCTCTTAGGATCCTTGCTAACACGGGAGAATATATAGCATGAACGCAATATTGTTCATCGTGACATTAAGCCGGAGAATATCTTGCTTTGTGACACCGATCTTACGGTTAAATTGGCGGATTTTGGTCTTGCCAAGATCATAGGCGAAGATTCGTTCACTACCTCACTGTATGCACCGGCTTCTTCTCCTTACTTTGTTGCCTTGTTGTGGCTTAGCTAACCCGGGTGTGTGAATATAGCTGCGGAACACCTAGCTGTAAGTCTTTTAATGCTATTACCTATTAAGTGGAAACTAACAGGTTTAGATGTGGCGCCGGAAATCTTAGAGCCCTCTCGTAACAGGAAGTACACCAGAGCTGTTGATATGTGGTCCCTTGGTGTTGTCCTATACATTTGTCTATGCGGGTTTCCCCCGTTCAGTGACGAATTATACACACCGGATAACCCGTATAACCTATCGCAACAGGTTTGCTATGTTTTTCATTTTCTTGTGCTTCACCGTTTACCATTATATCTAACGTGCCCAAAAAGATCAGAGAAGCTAAATACGATTTTCCGTCCCCTTACTGGGATGATATTGCGGACCCCGCACTTTACCTGATTGAGTCCATGCTTGAAGTAAACTCGAACAAGCGGATCACTGTCGATATGGCGTTGAAACATGCCTGGACTGTTGAAGGCACCTTTAATCCTGCGGAATCGTGTGATTCTCTGGTTGGAGCTCTCGAGACGATGGGGCTTAGGAGGAGCGTCGGTCGTGAGCGCACTCTGTTGGCGGAGCATCCGGAAATAAGACCGACTAGGGCCGTTGAGACGGCTGTCGTTATGTCGCCCGTTACATCGCCATCGGTTGTCCCTGAGTCTGAGGGCGGAGGAGAGGAGGTTGTGACCAGAGAAACAGAGGTACGGGAAGGAAACCCTTCTGATATACCAGCCGTCATGACCGCTTTTATGCATGTTGGGGGGCGAGGTGGTGATGAGACTCTGTACCCTGACGATTCATTTGCCGAGAGCGCTTAGGTTTGATTAGTTAGCCAGAGGGGAGTGATTTGTGCGAGTGCAGATCTTTGTATCTTGTCCAGAATCACATAGGTCGACCTTATCTTTTCGCGCGCTTCTTCAAGCAGATTACTTTTGAGTTACTCCAGAGCTAAAAAAAAAAGGGGGCTGGTTAGTGATTTTTCTTCTTCTGGTGGATCTTGGGGGCACTTGCAAGGGAGGGGTGGGCGAATATTCAGGTGGTATCTTTGCGACTTCTTTTTCGGGCATTTCTTTTCCATACCATAAAAACTGTCTCTTCTATCTTCCCTACACAAGCGAGGTTTAAAAATCTGGGGCTTATCTTCGTTTCCTTTTAACAAAATATTTTTTCCCTGGGTCTTCTTAGTTTAAAGGGTGGTGAGCATTATTATTACTGATTTCAATTCTTGATTAGGTGGTGGTGGTGGCGGCGGTGGGGTTTGTGATGTTTCCTCCGAGGATTAATGTAACCATATTTTTTTTCCCTTGTGAATTACCTTTCGGTACTAGCAAAGCCTGTGAGCTTTGGAAAGAGACGCTGGTATCGTTGTGGCGACTTCTCTTTGGCACAATTGGCTGTGCTAGTACTTGATGTAGATGGCGAATACTCGCCCCGAGATATATAGTAGCCTCTAGTGGCAACACTGTGGCTACCCTCCTCTGGCAGCCTTGACGATAGGAAAGTTATGTTGATAATAGCTATCGCTCATATATCAAGGAATCCTACTTGTCATTTTCCAACCTTTGTGAACACAACTGCTATTGCGTACGGCCCCAAGGCCCTGACGTTAGGCAATGGTATCGTAGTCGTGTTCGCAAACGCCAGATTACGAGTAGCCACCGGGTCTCTAGTAGGTAGTGTACTGTACAGTACTCGTACTCGTACCCGTACCCACGCGGCCGAATTGAAGCCGGGTGCTCTCAGGGAGTACTCGTCCCAGGCAGGAAGTATCCGGGAATACGGGTACGAGTACGCATGGGGTGGGGGTGGGGTTTGGCATATCTTGGGTGAGTTCCTGGTTTCGGTCAACAGTGGGGCGTTCAGTTTAGCTACCGTAGTCTATTGTTGCTTCCAACCTTTCTCTTCATTTCCATTTTAGCATTGTGGAGGCATCTCCTCCTATCTTGCTTCCGCTAATGAGTTATCATTTAGGTATTCGATAATCGCATTTCCACTTACCCCTTCATGTGAGCGTTCCAACCTCTGGGATTCTTTTAGGAGTGACAAAGCCTCTCCTGTGAATAAGGAACATCATGTGAGGTGTTGCAATATGCCGGCGGTTTGAATGTTTGGAGAAAAAAAAGGTTCTTCAACTCGGTTGAGTTTACCTGGGTCTGCCATCTGGGAATGCTGGTACTAGCTCTCACTATTCTCTCCTATTATTTTGAAGCGGTCTATAGAGAGATTTTTTTCTTCAAGTTGTTGTTTCCTGATTGCTTTTAACTAGGTTTTTCCGTTTCCCTTGCTTTACGAGTACTATGTAGACTACCTTAGTATCGTATAATTGGGGTTTTTTTCCTGTTTCTTTCTTCAATTGAAATGCTGCTGATTCCAATTCGGAGGAAGTTGATGGAAACTTATGGGGTGCCAGTACGAGTACGAGGGTGGGGAAGAAAGTGATCGGAAAACCGCTAATTTGACCGACTGATGTCACAAGCTATTGGAGAGCAGCCAATCAGATTCTCAATTTTTGCATGAGGAAAAAAGTGATCGGAAAGCACATGATTTTCCTATTCTAGTATGGTGTAGCCATACCGCCTGCTGCAATTACTGCTTCAAGGCGTTCTGGCATACTATGAATTAAGCCATCCAAACGGTCAACTCCAATTGAATCCCAAACTGCCCGTACTGTTGCAATTACAACCTCAATATCCTTAATCCTTCCAAAAGTCTCTCCCAATTCTGTCTCCATGTCACCCCATAGTGCTTCAATAAGATTTAAATTGGGAGATTGGGGTGGCCATCGCAGTTGTTCAACCTTGTTGATTTCCCGGCAATGCTTTGAAAACTTTTGGTGACCTGGAGCACCATCTTCAACTACCTGTTTTGCTACTGTTAGTAATTGTAAAGTAGTTATAAAAAATATATACCACTTACCTGAGTCCACCCGTAACGCTCACATGTTGCATGCCAGAAAGGAATTAAAACAGGATCAAGTATATGAGTTACATAAAAGGCAGAGTCAACTTTTGTTTTCGGAGGAATAACATATAACTCAGACTTCATTTCCCCGCAAAACCCACCCCAAACCATCACACTTTCCTTTCCTGACTCCCAAGTTTCATCAATACAATCTGTATGAAACTCTTCATCAGGCCTGCGTAAAACCCATGGCCGGTGGCCAAAGCCCGCAGTTGTAAATGTGGACTCATCTGTTAGGCGGAGACAACCGGTATAGACTTATGGTTGTCTAGGCCAATCGGGATTCTTTCGTGTAGACGGAGATTTGTCTAGGAAGGCTCGGAAGTAACTCGTTTCGTTTATGACTACTAAGAGTGCAAGGAAGTAGGATAGAATCGTAATAACAATATTATATTGTTAAGGTCTCTTCTCCGTCGCTTGATGATGTCTAAAGCTTGGGAGGCACTTCGATATTTATATTCCGCGTCTGAGTGTTCACGGGCTACATCTATCTAGCATACAAAATATGTACCTCTTCAAGTCTAATACGCGACGTCGAGTTCTCCCTGACGGTGCGAACACCGGGAGACCCTGAAAACCATCACACCATCTTCGGTAATTACTATTTCCTGCCTGGGAGACATACTTGTCACCAGTGGTAATTATCCGATCCTCAGAGTCTATAGACCTGTAGCCGAGTTCTCAAGTCGAACTCTGTTGGCTCCAATAGTTCTTTTCGTTACCAAGAGGATCAGTCTTGGTACGAGACTGCATCTGTAGATATGCCGGAGTCGATGACTTCTAGTTGTGATAACTCAACAACTAACCGATAGAATTCATTCCGATGACTCTCTTCTCGTAGAGGAGAGGCCATTCTATTGAATAGTCTCATAATTCCTCGGTCGGCAACTCCTGATTGTCCTATGTAGAGGGGGTGGATCTTCATGTTGCGTTCGTTGTAAATCCCGCAACTGCAGTACACCCCTTATCATAGTTGCAACACTCCTCGAAGCTAGTTGGCTTCTTTGGTAGTGTTTCCAGGAGTTCTAGACTCTTTCTAATCGTCGAAGGGTGAATGTGAATGCATTGGTTTGTTATCCCGAACCTCCTAACATTCATCTCATGACCTTGTGCAAAAACGTCCCGTTACCTACGGCCCATGCCAAAGATGTCTCATCTTTGAAGCCTAGTAACTCCCTGAGTAGTTGACGGATTGACTTCGTTCCACTTCTCAGGTCTTGCCAGAGGTCCCCTCTTATATATCCTGTGAACAGCATTCGGTCGGACGGACAGCAGCGACGTATACAGTGTTATTCTGACACCTTTAATTCTGTGACCATATAGTCACAGGACGCAACTAAGGTTGATGTGTATGATGACGCGCGGGCCCCGTAAGGGGGCCGGAGGGGGTTGTTGGAGACTGAGATTCTCGAACTCGGGTAAGGTTACCCTACCTAAGGTACTCCTAGGCTATCGGAATTGGGTACTCCTAACATCATCTGTCTACAAAGTTCGAAGCCAATCGTCATATGTCCATGTTAGGCATAAAGAAAATGCACAGACCTCTCCGTAGGGTAACTGCGCACAGACCCTCATTTATCGAGAGCCTAACACCCCCCTCCGGCCCCGTTCTGGGGCCCGCACGTCCTTAGCGAGATTTCGAAGAGTTGCGTCCCATGACTATAATGTCATTTCAATGAAGCCCACTTCATAACACCATATACGTCGCTGCCGTCCGTCCGACCGGAAGCTGTTCGTAGGATATATAAGAGGGCACCTCTGGGTACCTCTGAGAAGTGGAACGGAGGAAATCCGTCGGAGGCGCATTGAGTTACTAGGCTTCAAAGTTAGGCACCCTGACTATGGGCCGAAAGTAACGGGACGCTTTCGGTTCGAGAATCCGCAACTACTCCTACAGAGCCCCAGAGGCCATAGGAGATAGATATGACACCAATACCTATCTGAAGGCCGCTGTATGTTGGTTGGTCCTGGAAACGGGATCCCTCGAGAGGTGATTCTCTTTGAGGCGGGGCGGATCGAGGGGAAGCTGCTCAGACTCAGAAGACCTAATAGGCGGTAGACTTATGAGTGTTGGCACACTGTCTACACAGCCTGCATTATGCATAGGTACCCGACGCATACGCTGGTCACTATGTGAAATCGGAAGAGACTACTGGAACGATAGTCAAGACGACTGCAGTTTCAGACAAGAGTCTACTCGTCTCTATAAATCGAAGATCGGTCATTCGAGGATAATCACCCATCCTACGATTAGACGGAAAAGAATTTATGAGAACGAAGATGGTGTGTGAGAGTTCAGGGTCAAACAGTGTTCGCACTTGTTAAAGACCACGAGACGTTAGCATACAATTTTGGATAGATACTTAGTTATAGGAGGATTAGATGTAGTCCGCGAACACTCAGACGCGGGATATAAATATCGAAGTGCCTCCCAAGCTTTTAGACATCATCAAGCAACGGAGAAGAGACCTTAACAATATAACATTGTTTTACCTACGAATCTTTATAAAAATATTTCCCCTATCGAATAAGCGAGTTCTTAGTAGTCATAAACGAACAGAACGACACCGAGCCTTCCTAGACAAATCTCCGTCTATTACGAAAGATTCAGGCCTAAGTCTTCTCGACAATTATTTAGAGTCGGCTTCCGCCTAACAGTCCAATGGAGTCGCTCCCGACACCATTGGACTCGGAGGGGTTTATTTTTTTCTCGAACGCCCAACCTATAGTCTTAATTAGTTCTAAATCTAAACTTCTTAGTTTGTTATAAAAGGTGACAAGCCGGAGTATTTGGCAGGTAAAAAAAAAAAAAAAAACATACTTCTTTCGTGGGCGTCGCTTATGATATCCCATCGATGCACATACGTTGCGAAGAGTACGAGCAGAACAGGCATGTCCCAACTCCTCTAAGATATCTTCCCATTGAAGCCGCCGTGTTTGCTTATCGGTTGTGATAAAGAGCCGAAGTCGCTCTTTCTCCTCCTCCTCAAAGAGAGGAGGCCGGCCGGTACGTTGCTTGTTTGTTGGTGTATTATCTGCTTTCGAATGAGCATAAATGTCATGGCACGTACTCAGCTTTACATTAACGGTAGCTGCATTGTCTTTCCATTTTATCTTCGCTTCATCTCGAAGAGTGATAATACTAAGGCATTCATCACGGGTGGTTTCCCGACGCTTCGTATCACCTGGAAAGTGGTCGACCCGGGTTCCCTTTGGCCTCATCGCGAAGGATTTTTTGTGGTTATTTGGTGGTTACATGGTGGTGGCAATGGACTTGTGCTTTGGTGACCTCACTTCCAAGACTGGGTTTGGGTTATAGGACCTTGATTTCTGACTTCGACAAGATCCACCAATCATATCTGTTCCGATCACTTACCCTTGCACCCTCGTACTGTACCCCTTCCACACCTGTGGTTTTAAAAGCAGGTACTGCACGGAACCCAATTTTCTACTTTAACCAGTATTCTCTCTGAAGTTGATTTTTCTTGTTTACCGGTCGTCTACATTGGTGATATAGCATAATGTCCGGGTTGTTACTGAACTCCATCGCTGTGCTCGGGTGCTGTGAGATCAAACAATGGCGCGGTTTGGCACAATTCAATTGTCAGCAACGGGTGAGCCATGGTTTTTCTGCCGGCGCCCCGCATAGACATAATCGTGACTTCACCACAAGTTGCTCGCCTCGAGATTGTGGGCTTGTTTCCATGATTAGATTGGCAGGTATTCGGGTTCTCGCAAGGATGGGAAATTGGGGGGCCACCCTTATATAAATAATTATATAATATATTTATATTTATTTTATTTTTTGTAAAAAAAATCATTCTATTCGTACGAGTACAGTACTTGTATAACAGGTAGTATCATAATCATACGCGTTTTGTCTAGGCAATATAATGCTGTGCTAGAATACCAGTACCCTTGCGATTATTACTATTAGTGGAGGAACCGTATCCAACCGTATTCGTAACATAGTGATGCGGTAACTTGCTGTGATATAATACGAATACGCCCGGTGAAAATGAGATGTCGACGAGTGCATACGAGTATGATACGAGTATGATACTTCCTCCTGCACCAAATTCCCAAAGGACTGGGGCTCCGCGCAAGCAGACGATCAAGTTGGGCAAAGGTTGTCTTGCGCCAAGAATCCTGGCGGGAGTGCTGAAACTCCCCTTTCTGGACTGAACGCCTCTGAGCCTCTGAGCCCCATGACAATCTTCTTATCCCCTTTTCTTAGGATCTCTACCTTCTTTCTATTCTTTCTTTCTTTTTTTCCCCCTTCCCTCCCCTTCTCGCCTCACCCTCTCTACTTTTCCTTCATTCCCTTATCTACCCCCTTCCCCCCCCCGTCCATTCAATTCCCGACGGTTCATCTTCACTCTTTCGTCGTGTTAATTCTTTGTTGCTTTTTTCAAACTTCAACGTCTGTTTGAACGAACCCCTTGCTTTATCCAACGTTTGATACAACAGCAGCAGCAGCAACCAGAATGGGTGTCTTGTCAACTTTGTTGGTCCCTATGGGACCTTACTATGAAGAGCTTATGAGGCTTGGTGGACCCGCATTGTGTGGAATTGGGTTCATTGCCTTTGTTGTGCTGTCCGTCATTATCAATGTCCTCCAACAGCTACTTTTTGTGGACCCTACGAAGCCTCCAATGGTCTTCCATTACTTCCCATTTTTCGGAAGCACGGTGATGTACGGAATGGATCCTTACAAGTTCTTTTCTGGGTGCCGGGAGAAGGTTTGTTTTCTGGATTCTATATGCTAATTGCTGTATGAGGCTAATGTTCGCGTAGTACGGGGATGTCTTTACTTTTGTCATGTTGGGAAGGAAAATGACGGCGACATTGGGTCCTAAGGGGAACGATTTTGTGTTTAACGGAAAGCTTTCGGAGGTTAGCGCAGAGGATGCCTATGCACATTTGACGGTTCCTGTCTTCGGTGAGGGTGTTGTTTACGATGTTCCAAACCATGTCCTCATGGAACAGAAGAAGGTTGGTTATGCTCTCTGCACTAGCACTAGGAGCTCCATTTGACAGATTTGCTTCTAGTTCATGAAATTCGGTCTCACCACTGAGAACTTCCGTTCATATGTCCCCCTTATCGTCGAGCAGGTTGAGGATTATATTAAGAAGTCCAAGTTCTTCAAGGGGGCAGAGGGTTCTGTTCCTCTTTCGGAGATTATTCCTGAGCTCACTATCTTCACCGCCGCGCGTACACTTCAGGGTAAAGAAATTCGTGATGCTCTGGATGGCTCTTTTGCCACATTGTATCACCATTTGGATTCCGGTTTCACCCCAATGAACTTTTTGTTCCCATGGTTCCCCTTCCCACAAAACAAGCGCAGGGATCATGCTCAGCGCACCATGGCTCGGTTCTATATGGACAAGATTAAAAAGAGGCGGGCAATTGAGAAGGATGATGTTGGCCAGGAACGCTCGGACATGATGTGGAATCTTATGAACTGTTCCTATAAAGGTGGGCGTAAAGTGTCTGATAAGGAGATCGCCCATATGATGATTGCTCTTGTAAGTTTGATCATGCGCCATGACGTTTTCAAATTTCTTACATTTTCGCTTAACTTAGCTCATGGCTGGGCAACACACTTCAATGGCAACCATTACATGGATGTTGCTCCATGTTGCTGCTCAACCGAAGATTGTCGCCCGGATTCTGGCAGAGCAGAAGCGTGTGTTTGGTGACGAACTCGCTCCTCTGACATATGAGAAGCTGGTCCTCGAGTGCACCTTCCTCGCCCAAATCCTCCGCGAGACTCTCAGAATGCACCCTCCTCTTCACTCTATTCTCCGAAAGGTTAAATCTCCTATGCCTGTCGACGGCACCTGGGTTATCCCTAAGGGCCATTACCTGCTCGCTGCCCCTGGAGTTTCTGCCATGGACCAGAAATACTTCAAGGAGCCCGACCGCTTCGACCCCAACCGCTGGGACGATCAGAAGCCTGAAGAGGAGGCTGAGAAGTTTGATTTCGGATTTGGTCTTATTTCTAAGGGCACCGCGTCCCCCTACCTTCCGTTCGGTGCTGGCCGTCATAGGTGCATTGGTGAACAGTTTGCGAATGTTCAACTGATGACTATCATGGCAACTTTTGTTCGTAACTTTGAGATGCAGAGACCTGGTGGCGGTGACGACGTTCCTGCTCCCGACTACTCTGTTTGTTCCCTACTGCCCCTTTATCTCTTTGCGTGGTTGCTAACAGCGGGATCGCAGTCTATGATCGCTCTCCCGACCCCCCCGTGTATCATCGAGTGGGTTAAGCGTGATCCTTAGTTTGATTGTTAATTTAATGGTAGAGTAGATCGTAGATGGGGGGAGGGCAACAAAAATGGATCGGAAGGTGTAATTGGTGTTTGCTTTTTCCTTTATTACTTATTTCTTAATACGCTCCAAACAAGACATTAGTCCCTTTTGCTTTACATATTTCTTTTTACGTGTATAAATCTAGACATCGATATTAATTGACTAGTTTCGTGATGGCAATGATAATTTTTACGGAGGATGGAGATTGTGTTGATTTTTGTCGATTTTTTCTTTTTTAGCTATGTTTCGAGGGATACCAGAGGCTATGGTTGCCATAATTTGCTTGGCCTGCTAGAGCGGGGAAGAGCCGGGTGTTGAAGCTTGGAATATACAAGTAATTTGATCAACATAATAAGTATGGTGCGGTACGGTGTGCTGATTAGGAGGGGGTCTTTTCTGCACCGTAACTTTTGGTTTGGGACGTGGCACCAGAGTAGAGAAACGGTCGAGTGCTTTCCTGTGAACCGGGGTCCAAACTAACTTATGTATCATACCGTATCATATCGTACATAATTCACCCCGCTATCACTACCTCGATTGGGGGGGGGGCAACTGAGCAGGCATGACCGAGTATGATAAATGCCTGTTCACCATGTATGATACCAATAAACAAAAAAGGTGTCCGGCAGACCCGGACGTTTTAATGCGGTATTTATATATATATATATCAGGCTGATCATATGAGTATCAAAGTGGGATATATAATCCTCGTTATTACGATACGTGCCTAAAGGATGTTTTAACATGTATATTCCACAATGCATGCACATTATTATTTCTGTTTATCAGTGAATTTAATGATATTTTGATAACTTTTTTTTTTTTTTTTTTTTTTTTTTGCTGTTGTGTTCTCACCATACCGATTCAATTAAAATTTAATAAGGAATAACTTGGTTGAAATCCTTGAGATGGCTGTTGTATGACCTAAAGGAGAATCTCCCTTTCCTTTCATCTCCTCTTACATTCTATAAGAAAGTGCCATTGTAAGGGAAATAATTCTATAGTATGATATCTGTGACATGCCGAACTCTAGGCCAAACTGAAGTAAAAATATGATACCACGAAAAATATACGTTGTAAAAGTGGAAATACTATAATATTTTTGGCATGCTGAACAGGCCCTAACTGATATTTACAACGCTAACAAGCTCTGATATCAAACGCCCTTCAACGATGACAACTCAAAACCTCGACAAAAAGCAAACCAAGTTAACCGAGTACCATAGTTACTCGCACAGTTCGGGAGGGAAGAGAAAGAAAAATCGCAAACAGGTATAAACAAAAATGCGCATGAATGCGAGACCCTACTATACCCCGTCCCGCTTTCCACTCCTTCATTAGTAGTCGTGTGTATAATATAGTGGGAACTGTACTAATGCCCAAATTCAACCTTGGGGACAACCACCGGCCCATATTTGGCAGTGTTAGAGTATAGTCCCTCGCCCTGGACGATGAAATCCACCGCGAGGCTTAGGTTTCCGCCTTGCACGCTTGTAGCGCCGATGGGGCTGCCGGCGGTGGATTGCGGGTCAAAAGCGCAGAAAATGGCGTAGTTCCTCCTGCCCATTAACTTTTTCAGTTCCCGGAATTGGCCGTTGACGTCAGTTTGGAAGATCTCTAGCATGTCCTCTTTGGTGTCTGAGGGTGCACCGGTGCTTCGCATGCCGTTTTGGGGGACGTAGAGGGGTTTATTGTTGTGCAGGATTTTTATCACCATGTTTGGCAGGGGGGCGTTTACTATTGCTGAGGTGATTATCTGGTACCTGTGTAGGAAGGGGTTAGTGAGGAGGGAGGAGAGGGGGAGAGGGGAGAGAAGGGAGTGGAGTCATACATTGTTTTGTGGTCCTGAGGTTTTGCTGGGTTGTGAACTAGGCCGGCGCCGCAGCAGTGGACGTCTGTTCATGTTAGGATATTGGTAGGGCATGCAGGAATGGAGGGCTCACCTCCGCTCAGGAATGTCATTCGTATGCCCCTGCTATGAGAGATTCCTTGGAGGGTTCTGATGAGGTAGGTCCTTTCGAGATCCTGTAACGATCCATTAGCACCACCTATCGCTCTCGTAATAGGGAAATGTAGCGCTCCCGTACTTTTGACTCATGTGTCCAATGATCCCTCAAATCATCCAAGAGATCGACCTCCCCAAAAACGCTAACAACAGAACTCATCAATCCACTCTTTCCAAAGGCCTTCTTAACGCTCTGAAACCCGGTACCCACAACCTCCTTCCCACCTACAATCCCTGCCGCCGACCCCACAACCTTCCCGAGCAGATTATACGTCCCCGTCACAGCCTTCTTTCCCGTCGCTACGGTGTTGACGACAGATTCCGCAGTATCCAGACGTGGGTATATTACCGGTACCGAGAGCATTAATATGCAGTGCTGGATTGAGGGTGGGAGTGTAGCGATTCGTGGGAAAATCCCTTGGTAAGTTGGGCCGGCCATGACTTGTTGGGGATTTCGCTCTGACCGGCAGTCTATACCAACGACAGCGATGGCAGGACCGAGATATTTGACAAAGTGCCAGCCGGTGCCGGTTACCGTGAAGAGGTCTCGCTCGTCAGAGGAAGCGCGAAGGATGTCTAAGGTTGTGTGGTGCTGGAAGAGTAGGTACCAGTGCACAGCCACACGACCGATGTTTTTGAACATGGACGAGAATTGCATATACTCCGGGTATGAACCGAATCCGTCAAATCTATAACATAAAGAGTCAGATCTGCATGCCGTGCCACTGGAAAAGAAGGATGCTATACATATCATGATCGTCAATCTGGCACATATGTGGTATTTGAGCCCAAGCTTCCCTCAAGTGCGGCTGATCAAAGTGTGCCGAATAGTAATGGAAATAAGCATGTGTGACTTCTTCTTCATGCGCGGCCGTCCAAGGTGCTGCTTTCCTATTTTCTTTCCCCTTGATCTCGAGCCATTCCTAGATATAACTGTTAGATTGTCGAGCTATAGACGGGCATATCGCGCAAACCTTTAGCAGCGGGATCTCTCTCCAGAGCCTATCTGCGTAAATCTGATCACCCCCTGCCATTTGGACGTGGAACCCTCCGGTTTCGATATGTTTTTGCATAACATCTTTCCACATAAACCCAACACCTCCTAACTTTGCCCGCTCCTCAGCCTTTACGCTCAATGAAAAATCGTTACAACTGTGCGCAATAAATCTCCAATTACGATCGGTCCTTCCAGCGACGAGGAACTCGTATCTTGTGCATCCTAGATGTGAGGTGATGGCGTAAGTCCATTTGGCCCCCATATCTCCCATTTGGATATCGATATCATATCGATAGAAGGTCCATGTTTTGTGAGTGTATATGGGATTGGCCTTCAATTGACGAGGATTTGGTGAAAGATCTATACTTTGGTGAAGATGGACAGTTGGGGGCTGTGGGTTTGCCGTGATGATCATGATCGACCCTAGCCATATCCCACGTTCAATATTCATGTTAGTATACCGCAGGTACGGCCCGAAATATTCGCCATTCGCAGGCGCGACATTGTATAATGCTATCCCAGCCAACGGCAACTGTGGAATAGGCGGCGGCTGCACAGGGAAGCTATTACTATGCACTAAAGGGGGAGGCGATGTCATCCCACTCATGCTCGGATCGGTATAAGCTGTCATAGGGGGGGGAAACCCGGGCGAAGCTAAGGGCGCAGCATTAGGATAGGTAGACGTCGACAATGCCGGCGATGCTACGGGAGGGGGAATAAAAGCTGGCTCGGGAAGAGGAGGTTCCCATTGGGTTCTAGAAGTGGGAATATGAATATAGTAATACTGCCCCGAATTTGGATCTAGATGGGCCATCCACCCCTCTGGAAGCGGAGGAGGAGATGAAGGGCCAACTCCAGGCGGAGGGGTGAAGTGCGGCTGCTCTTGAGTAAACGACGGATGGGGGCTCTGGGAGTGTTCTTGGGGGTGAGGCTGATGCTGTTGTTGCTGTTGCTGCTCTTGCTGCTCTTGTTGCCGTTGTTGCTGTTGCTGTTGCTGTTGCTGTTGCTGTTGCTGTTGCTGGGGTTGCTGCTGGGGTTGCTGCTGAGGTTGAGGTTGGGCCGGCTGCTGTGTCTGCTGGAGTTGTTCCCGAGGGGGATCGTTATGGAATGCCGGGTGAGCTGTATGGCTATTGTGCGGAAGCTCTTGTGGAACAGCTGCGCCGACTACTACAGTGTGTTTCTCGTTCGGATACCCTTGAGCAGTTGTTCCATTTGAAGGGCCACTTCCGACATGGCTCAAACTTGCGTATGATGGTGGTGGGCTCGCACTCATATTCATGCGCTGGAAGTCCTGTTCCAATGCCTGCTGGGCTTGCGCATTCACACTTACCGAATTTTGGGGAGCACTAGGCCGCCCTCCTCCAGTCTGCGCGGGGACTTCTTGTCCGCCGGTGCCTTGCCAGACGGTCGGAGGCCCATGCGGATAAGATCCCGGAGCCTCGGTCGGGGTCCAGGGTCTCGCAGGAGCTTCTACAGGGGCTTCTACAGGAGCTTGCTGGGTTTGTGCCGGGGGGGTGGGTGCCTGTGCCTGTGGTGGGGTACGAGATCGGCCCGTGCTACCCTGCCCACGAGCGCCACCACGCCTCTGGTCAGCGGCGTTGGCGGGGAGAGTTACCAGCGGCTGTTCAATAGTAGCGGTAGCGGGAGTTTCGGGTGGTGGGGGAGATCCTCTGCGCGCCGCCGTAGTTGATGTCGACGTCATTCTGCTTGGGGTAGGCCAATACTGCTGGTGAAATTGAGGAAAGGGGTTCATTGGATCGGGAGAGGGCGGACTACCTTCACCTGCGGGGGGAGGATTGGGGGGTGGGGATTCGGGACGAGAGTTTTGCCTTGGAAGACGCTGAGGACGTCCTTCGCGCTGTCTGAAGGGCGGCGGGGTAGGGTAGGCATCAGCATGCACGACAGACACATGTCGAGTGGGTTGAGGGGTGCCCGTGGATGTTGCTGACTGGGGAGTCGAGGCTCGTTCCGGGAGTGGGGCTACGAGGGAATCTTGGCGGGTATGGCTGTTGCGTTCGCGGTCAGGGTAGGGAAGTTCACCCTGTTGGAGCTGCTGGTATCCTTGCTGTTGCTGCTGCCCGAGCATTCTCTCGGCGGCCGGCCTATCGGGATAAGGCAGATTCGGTGGGCCGGATGCTGGGAATGTGGGTCGCCGCTGAGCTGGTTGCGGAGAAAAGGAGTTGAGCGGGGGCGGAGAAGCGGTGCTCTGACTAATGTCAGAGGGCGAGCCAACTCTCTTCTGAATACGAAGCGGCTGCACCGGCGTCCCTGCGGACGAGGGAGAGTCTAGAAACAGCTCATCCCCAGTGTTCCCCCTTCGGGGGCGCCCACTGGCCATCAAGGCGGTATCGAGAGGGATCCCGAAAAGTGGTCAGGGGTAGGGTACGAGGAGGACCAGAAGTGGCGGGCGAGCGTGCTCGAGCGATATACGGAGGAGACACAGGTGTGACGCTGGGGGAGGAGAGGTGTAAACGGGAGGATACCGATGTTTTGTTGAAAAGGGAGAATGGAGATGGAGGGTTGAGGGGGAGTGGGGTGGGGGAGGGGTGGATAAGTACTAGTAGTAGGAGATGGTTTGAGATTGACTTTTTTTTCTTTTTCTTTTTTCTTATCCTCCCTTCGAAGAGGGGGGGTAACTTAGGGTAGAGGGGTGCAGATTGTTGTTCTATGATAGCGTTATCCCTCCTTGCTAGGGGGGCGGGCCCACGAGACAACTTGGGATAGCAGAGAAGCGGGAGGAGAATGACGATAATAATGAAAAAGGGATGATAACGCTGAACCCGGGCGAGCTACTACTGTATATACCCGAGTATCATAGTCTTATACTGCGCTGCCATGGGCTATGGCAAGTACATTGAGTGGGGACTCTTTGTATGTTACAGTATCTTGGCGTATCCCACTTAATTCATTCCAGGAATGATACTCGAGTAGAGTATCCGAGTGCTCGCTCGACGCTGACTGCAGCTGAATCCAGGGAACTGAGCGATAGCGTTTGGTTCGCCTGCGCTGGATTACGCACTCCCCCTCTCCCTCGCGGTTTATTATAGACAAGAAAAAGGTTGTATTGATTGATGGTGGGTTGGCCGTGGTGGTGGCCAAGGGTGACAGGGACTGAAAGATCACCCCAAAATACCTATCATGCCGCTGCGTTCCAAGGCGACAAGAGATTGACCGCATAGGTAAGCGAGCGCACGCCGGACACGCATCCAGGTGAGGCACCGTGCTATATAAGTCAGAGTTCTAAAACGAGTTATAAGTTATGGGCACGGCTTTCGCTGGTGGGGCATCATATTAATGGTACAGTATCGTACCTGACCGAGTTTCGGGAAACCTGTCATCGCTATCCTGCCTCCGCCAAACCAGGAACAAGCGCCCTGCGCCTCCCTCTAGCCGCCAGTCGCCATCACTATTTGGCCACTCTTGCTGTTGTTGCTTGTTGGTAGTTCTTGGCACTGGCTTTATCAATCTGCTATAGAATATCACACAGTCAGCTTAGTGACGACAGCACCTAAAACTTGTGATAGGGGAAAGCTTTTTTGCCTTCATCTGATACGGTAGTGCAGTATGATACTGTAGGCTCATTGTTGCACTCGGGGGCCGTTGGATATCGAGAGCATCAGTCGCAGCAAAGAATACTGATACAGGCATTGTGTGGAGCTTAAAACGGGAGCATTGACTTATGATACTGGTACGCTGCGGGAGGGAGGATGACCAAAACCCACTGCTATGGTAACCTCAAAATACGGTACCGGTATGCGAATTCAAAACGATGAGCCGAGGAAGACTATCCTTCGCACTCTCGCTGTTTATTTACGGTATCCCGGGCTTCGGTGCCCCCCCTGTGGGTTCTCCGGGATGCCTCTCGCTTTCGATGGAAACTTGGCCACGCCAACCCATTCTTACCTGTATTGTAGAGCTCTGGCTTAGCGCCGGCCAGAGCACCGTCCCATCGTGGTGGCATTTCCTCCACCGACACCTTGCCTGCCTGCAACAACTCTCGGTTTCGCTCCGGGCACTTCGACGGGGGCATCGTGCCGGTGACGGCAAAGGACAGTCTGGGGAAAATCTGAAGTTCCTCAATACCGGGTGGTCGGTCCGTGTCTATGCCATTTTTCCGAACGGCAACCTACTGGTGCTGTAATTTATTGGTCTTCTGTTCAGCGGCAAAGATTCGCGGGGTCATCCTGAAAAGGTAAAACTTCTGCTGGCATCATGCTGTACTGTACCATACATCTGTACCATAGACCACCGGTAATCGGAACAACGACAATCTATTCATGGTACTGTACTCGTACTTGTAGGGTTTGATATAGAGCCAACCCCCCAATTGGCCAGATTACGATGCTCGAGTATGATACCAATAATTATTATACTAATATTTAATGATGCTAATAATTATGATACCAATAATTATGATACCAATAATTAATTCCCATCCATCCCTTTTATTTCCGGCGACAAGCGAATGCGAAGGTGTCTGGGCCCAGACCCTCCCCTTGCAGCACTGGTACCGGTGCACCACAGTGTCGTGACACTGTGCTGCACCTGGCAATCCTGACCCACAGTAATACTGATGAAGTGCTTCAAACACGGAGTACGGTAGGGCTTCCATCCTAACTCCTAGCCCTCTGCACTAAAGGTGAGAAATATTCGTATGGCGAAAAAAGAAGGAAAGAAAAAAAAGATTTTACCCTTCAACTTAGACATGGTGGAGGGCCAAGGATGAACCAAGTTAAGCATGGCAAGGAAGAAGCGCCTTCCTGCTGATAAATCCCCTAGAGACACATCGTGTGTAGCACAGTACCTGGAAAGGGGTACAGTACTCGAGTACAGCGGTGTACCCGTACTAGTACGAGTACGGTCTTCGAGAAGGAGTAGGTAGCACGACGGTGACACGTGATTGGCTGGATGGGGAGAGAATTGGAGTCTCACAGAGTACAAAGTACTGTACAAAGTACTGTACTCGTACGAGTACCGCGGGAAGTGTTGCACAGCTGGGAAAGCTTGAGTATTCCCTCCTTCCAGCTCCTGTTCCGCACAGGGAATGGGGCGGGAAAAAGAAAAGAAAAAAACACCCCCTCCTGCTTTCTTGCTTCTCAGCCTCAGTGGAGTTTATCGGGATACGAGTAGTCTAGGCTGCGTGACAAAATGATTCTTCCCCCCCCCCCTTTATTCCACTAGCCTGTCTCCCAGTGCTTGTTCATACTTGACCCTGCTGCCCCCCCTCCGCCGCCGTCTTTCTGTGAATATCTGCGCTTTCCACCTCGAAAAACAGACTTCACGATGTTGGCCCCTCAGCACCCACAGCCTATGCAACCTATGCAACCTACGCAGCCCATTCAGCCCATTCAGCCCATGCAATCCATGCAACCCATGCAGCCCATGCAGCCCATGCCATACCAACCTCCCCCGATGAAGCCGGGTAAGGGAAAGAAGCAGCAGCAGCAATTCCCGAAATATAAGGACGAGAAGAAAACCGGCACTGCCAAAAGGTTTATTGGGGATACACTTGCAGGAAGGTTTGTCCGGTCTGCGGTTCAGACGGCCTCTAGCACTTGGAAACTGCCTGAATCTTTATCTCCGTGGGGTGATAATAACAGGTTTGTTTGTCACGCTCCCAAGCGGTGGGTAAAGCCAACTGGCTCACCCTTTCTTTAGTTTGACGCTGCCGAACGTGAGATATCGTGATGCTGTACTATTTACGACGTAAGTTAGAGGGCCTCTGGGCGGGGATTGGTGATAATTGCTGATCATGTTCGACATAGCTTTGCATTTGTCGGAGGGCCCCTGCTCGAAGCAGGAGGAGACGCTCTTGGGGGAGCAATTGGCTGTGACACTTTTGCTGCGGAGATCATAAACCCGGTGGTAGACTTCTTCGTTTACAATACTGTGGCAAAGTACGCCCTGTTTCAGATCATCGAGCAAGCAATCGACAAAGGTCACACCATCTTCGCCCCTTCCCCGCGCTCTCTCTCCACAGCACTAATCTATGCCACAGGTCTGCTGGAACATATCCTCCCCGAGGAAGAAAAAATGCTTCGTACAACCAGCATGCGAACACTCCAATGCGTCGTGAAGCACAAGCTAATGGATGTTGATGCCGACCTTCGTCTGGTCGGGGTAACGCCCTCTCAAAACCCCTTATCCTGCGAAAAAGGCTGGTTCTGCCCCTACCTCTTCGCCAGTTCCCGTACACCTATAATCCCACGCTCGCAGGACTTCGCCATTGCACAATGCTTCGGCCCCTTCTTGGCAGGTGACTACCAGTTGGCACATAAACTTCTTTCCGAGTCTGCTGCGGTGCTCTCCCTTTGCAACCCTGACCCCACTGTCAACATTGGCGTCAACCGTATACTCGTAACGTTCATTGGGATCACACCATACAGAGGCGGTATGTGGTCTTCTTCCCGAAGACCTGGTGCTGCGCTTATGAATTTTCACCTACTAAATGGGTGTCCTTCTATGGTCATCCCTGTAAATAATATGGCGCCGATTGTAGCATGGAATCCTACTACGCTGGCCAGTATCAAGAATCCGGGCTTCAATCCGGAGTGGTTGCATGGACAGATATGTGAATTTTTGGACACAATTATCAGCGTTAAAGACTGCGCGCCGGGAATTAGAGCCAATTATGTGCCGGCGTTGGGCAGGACAGCGAGTATGGTCGTTAATGGAGCATTGGGGTTGAGGAATGTGCAACCGGGGATTCTGAAAGGACTGGATCCCGAGAGAGCGGGGTGAGCCAACTTTCTCCATTTGTGATACGGCCGTGGGTTGTTGTTACTAACATTCGGGGATAGGATTGCGTTTTTTAGGTATTAGGTTTTCGATTGCCATGCTATTGTGCCTTTTTTCTTTGTTGACTGCGGAGTTTGGGGTAATAAAATTGCATGGGGTGTTGTTTAAGCTCTGGCTTTGTTAGTAGGGAAGAGGTCTACATCCCTCTGTTGAAGAAGTTGTCCGTGTGGTCCATGTTGGAGGAATTGTTCTGTCGAGTGACAGCTTATGAACATAATAATTTGTCTTGAAATTACTAGGCTGGAGGGGTTTAGACTCCAAAATCCGACCGGGCACCATTCCTGAGGGTGCAGTAGCACACATTAGCGATTTTCAGTTATGATATGATACCACGCACCAACAAGACTCTCTGAGGTTTGAACTAAACTCTTGGGTTACTGCCATTGCAGAAGGATCGGAACACCGCTTACTCTTCAAAGGCTGCTCTACCATTCCTAGACCATGGCCGGAAGCCAGGCGCTTACAGTTATGGTGTGGTATGATGGGGAACCTCTTCATTGCAGAAGCTCAGGAGGAAAATACCGGCCCAGAGTAGCTTATGCTAAGTTCAGGCGTGAATGCCTATCTATGATATTATTGCAGATTTTTGTGGAGTGATTGCCCTAAACGCTATCGGAGGGGTTATAACCCCCCTGGGCCTAGAAAAAAGCCACCAAAATTAGCAAAATCCTCTAGATATCGTTGAAAATACAGTACCTCAAGTCCAACAGCCCATTGAAATTTCACGATAACCCATGGGTATATTGCCCTTGCTATGGAAAATATTCTGGGACCTTCATCATTATTATTATTATCACCTTTCATTCTCTTATTCAAAGGCGAAGGAAAAGGGTGTATTAAGGGCCACAATGGAAGGGTTAGTGCCAAACGCAGCGCTCGCGGGTCAGTTTTTTAACGCATCGCACAAGTACCCCTATCACATTCTATACAGAGCGCGAGGCGTGCGAGCGCATATAATACTTGCGGGTCTACCATCACCTTGAACACGGAACCTCATTATATTCCTAGATCTCTACAAGTAACGATTGTAACAAAAACCAAAGGAGGTGCAAGCTACAACGGTATTATCAGTTTGATTGTGGTGCTTTGGATCACTGGCGGCTTTACCATCAATGAGGCAGTAAACTGGTTATTTGTATATTAGTTTTGATCAGATTAGTAGATTGGACTTCGTATGAGGATTGTTATATCATAAATTACTAAGTGGATGTGCGGAGGAATTGAATCAAGCTTGACATTCTGCGTATTATCTTGTCAATATGATCTTCCTGCTCTTTTGCGTATCGTGCTGTACGGGATATTTAACTTACAGCTAACAATTGCGAGGCTGTATACCTCAGTATCCTTCCCGACGTTTATAACCCATTTCATTTCACGCACTGTCTCCAATCGAATATACTCCACCCATACTCAATCTTTGGAAGAATTGGAAGAGCGAATAAGTATCATAGTCTCTCTGGGACAGAATATGGGAGTTGTATACAGTAGTACAGCTGGCTCGCAGAAGGCGCTCTTGAGCGGTCACGCCGGCCGACGTATCCCAGCGCCGAGATCGAGGGGTGAATAATTGTATCATAATATTATATTGGGAGGTGTTTACCGCTCTAGGTTCGCGTGGGCGGGCTGGTCTCTCTCAAGTCAATCACCGGTTTTTTCCACATCATGGCGAGATGGCACACTCTAAAGTAGGAATTGGCGAAGCTGGTTTGATAGCGATGAAAGGAATAATAGTAATAATGGGGGTAGGTTTTTTGCTCTGGGTACACTCGGATAGATGATGTCGTGATATTTTTTTTTCTTCGGGAAGTCGTGTATTCCACCGAACAGCCAGGGAAAAAAAGTAGAAAAAAAAACTAAACACCCATCGTAATGCTGGGGAGTAGGTAACGCGAAGAGCAAGAGCGAGTGAGAATGAGTGATGATAGAAACATCCGAAAGCATGGGAAAATGAAAAGAAAAGTATGATATTATTATAAAAAAAAAAAGCATTCACAACTTATATCACACAAGCCACCCCCAAACTAACTAACTAACCAGGAAACACCGGGAGGAAAAAGAGGAATTATGATACCCCATGATATCCCCAAGAACCCTCACCCTCCCGGAAGCACAGAGAATGCACGTTTGCGCGCAGGAATTGGTTAGGTTCTCTGGCGGGGGGGCGGCGAGAAAGGCTAAGCCTGTGGGAAGCTGCTCCTGTACTCCGGGGTTTAATACGGTCTCTCCGCTCGAGGGGGAAAGCGCATCCGCCGTTAGGATACCGGGGGATCACCTTTGAGGCGCCGCATCGCGATTATCTTCGCGGGGTGTTTGTATGGTGCTCGCTCGCCTCCGGATCTGGGTATCCGAGTCCGCCTAAAGCGACAATCGTAGGATGGCTATCGTACCGTATCATATTGCTGGTTGGTCGAGCGGGGGGAGCCGTTCTGGGCATCTTCATCACTGCTACGGTGGTCCTGTGCATTGTTGTTGCAGGAGGAAGGATTTTCTCTTCTCAGCCTATTTGCTTTCACCCGTTCCTGTCTGGATGGGATGCCGGTATTTGAGTGGGTGAATGGAATGTGGGGACTGTAGATTGTTATGATAGTAGAGGAAGAAAATATATCTACATTTTATGCAAACATCTGGCTAAGATCCGATCACCAATATCAAGATCCATTCGTGTTCAGAGGGATGTCGTAGTCCCGGGGGAAAAGGTATATAGCATGCATATCTATGCCCCACTCGGGAAGGGATTTCGAGGGGGTCGTAGGCACGTGCGTATCGTATAACGGAAAATACCATGCAGTACGACTACCAATGCCCCATTCCAGACATGTAGTTGCTCCCCAGGAGTTCAGCGGTCGAGTCTATTCGAGTGATTGCCTATGACCGTGCTTTCACATAGTATCACGCAAACGGGATAGTCTAATGGGAGTTGCGGTCAGCATATAGTGGAGGTGGAAGAAACGAAGGGGGCGTTGTGAGGCATTGTGTAAAAGAAAAGAAAAGCCTCCATCGCCAGAATTCCGGGTTCCATCCTTTGCCGTGTGGTCGGGGGGGGTGCTTTAAGACTATAGTACCTGGTAAAACTCACACCTGTGCTATTTCCTGTACGGGGATTTTGCCGTCGCTGATTGCCTTTCGTTGAATAGTGTGGCCCCATCCCTCTCCGAGTCTTATAAGTTACCTTCTCTCCCCTTCCCGCCGATTGACCGATATTGCCTCTCTTAAGATGCCTAGTCTGCTCACTGTTATTTAGTCGATCGGGGGCTGGGGGTTTCTTATGGCTTGTGTTCTCATTCGGCCATCTTTTCCGACTCACTCGAAGCCAAGGTGTTGATATATTGCAGCCTACAATAATACATTTTGAACGGGGTTCGCGAATGTTAAGGAGCATGAGTAATGTGCAGCTAGTTGGAAAAAATAAATGGGTATTTCCGTTACCGTTTAATCTCCTGGATTTCTGAACCCCCTTTACTGGGACCGTGTCGGTTCAGAAAGGTATCGTGCTCGCTCACATCTTGGTACAGTCACTCGGCAGAAGTGTTCGTGAAACACGTCTCGCTTTCCTAAGCTGCCTCTTGCAAATCCCCGACTCACGGAATTGGTCTTGATATATTTTTTTCTTGACACCCTCTAGCAATAGTGTCGTGCCCAAGTCAATAATCTACATTTCGTCCGCATTTCTTCCTCTCAGTAATGCGCGGTGGATCCGGAAATATGTGAAGTGAAAAAAGTAAACTCCAAAAACATCCAGAAGAGGTGTGACTGCCGGTGAGGAGGGCTCAGTAATTTTCCTCTTCCTCTGCCCCCGGAACATTGCCCCACTTTCCCGAGTTACGGGGGCGGCATTGGGTGGGTATTAGTTAAAGATTTCCTGGTCCGGGAATGTGAGCGTCTATCGTTTTAAAATATCCTTCTTCCCGGTCATGCCGCTCTCGTGACCCTTGACAAATACCGGTAGCACAGTTGCGTAGTGAGCGGAATCGAATGGGGGTCGAGAACAATGGAATGGCTATAGGAAAGGTGTGGTGATAAACTTCATTCCCTCGCCTGGCACTCTCTAAAACCAACAGTAAAGACAGGAGCTGATATGGAGCATAGCAAAATCATCCTGATCCTTCCATGGATATTGCTTGTGTTTCTTTTCTCGTCCCAATTTCCTTGCCTATTCTTGTGGCAGCAAAGGTGTAGTAAAATAAAGCGTTCGGTAGTGTGAATAGAGAGAAAAATATGGGTAGGAAAGATAGATAGAATCCAGCAGTAGTTTTCTCAGGCACGCACAATTGAAAGGTCAGAATTCGCATATCATTTCTAAGTAGATAATAAGGCCCTTTTAACACAAGATGATCCACATCTAATCCGGTGCCTGTGTGGATGAAAATTTTCATCTCCGGTAAGGGGACAAAAGTCTTGTCCCACTGAAACAAGAAAGAAACATGAAAGAAACAAGAGAGAAATTTTCACTGCAAGGAGATAGAGAGGAAACAGTACGGAGACAACAGGGTGATAATAGTTTCAGACATCAAGTAAGGTATAACGAAAAGTTCGTGAAGATCTTATATGAAACCAATAGTAGGTGTGAAAACGAAACTCAGGGACAATATTCCAACAAAAGGAGAGAGAGGTCTGGCAGTCTCTCCCTACAAATCGAAATAACTCCAGGGCAAGAGGAACCACCTAGAGTAGTCCTTGAAACTCCTCAGGTGGTCACGACTCACTACCGGTATCTCCCTTCAACCCAAAGATCTTCTGAGTGTTCCATTTAATCATTATTTTCGTCATTCAATTTTAATTTTCTTTGCCACTCTAATAAGGTTATCACTCTCCATTTTCGCAGGTTGATCGTTGGCAACTCTCAAGCCAGAAATCCCACCATCCCCCCCCCACTACCCGCGCCTCTATAGCACAATTGCAAACTCTCGGATCGCGAACATTTCTGCCGAGCCACTGTAGTATTTAAATCCTTCTCATTTTTCGCACTTACTTCGCCATCCTGTCAGCCCAGTCTACCATACCCATCAGCTCGGCATACAGCCCGGAAGCCGCCTCCGTCCAGGCCCCGATGGCCCACCCGCAACAGTATATAGCCGGGAAACTGGAGATGTAAGATCCACCAGATATCAGGAGGAACGTGGGCGTATAGGAAACAACGGTAAACTCGCAGAACATATAGTGAGGAGTAAGTATAAATCCGAGGTGTTCGTTATTCCTAAACAGTACCAACACACCGAGCCCAGTCCCCCATTTACTACAATAATCTCCTATCTAACCCCCTCTATGTGATTTACGGTAGAAAGCTCGAGAGATTCCTGACACTGAAACATACTAGTACACACAGTCACTCAGCAGTAGCGCTCTCGAAACATGCCTCATATTAGTCATGTATCCTCCCCCAAATGTTTTTGATTGGACACCAAGTGTCGCACAATAAGCCACATCTCCCCGCTTTCTTCAGCTGTGCTCATAAACTCCCCCAATACTCCAACAACTTACTTTACCATTTCTACATTCTGCCTACACTCTTGACGGAATACCATGGCCCAGACTGCACATTTCAGGATCGGTGACGGAAATGCCCACTGCGGCAACATAACGGGTAGCTTCAACGTCTATAAGTCCGAAGAGGATGGGCAGATTATGCACTGGCTCTCTCCACTAGAGCCAAACTACAGACATCAAGGTGTGCGTAACGAGCGATTTGACGGTGTGGGGGATTGGCTATTGGAAACAAGCGAGTTTCGGGGGTGGAGGGGTAGTACGGGTGGAGCTAATGGGGCTGTCTTGTTTTGCAGCGGGAATCCGGGAGTGGGCAAGACATATCTGAGGCACGTGGCGGGATTCTTTGAAAGAAAGCGATAATTGCTGACGGTCGGAAACACTAGCTCGCTGGTTATTGACAGCCTGTGCGATCAGGCAAAGAAGCAGGATATCGTCGTTGCATGCCTCTACTGTGACTTCCTTGCTCAGCAAGAGCAGACAGTCGTCAACATGATGGGTGCTCTTTTGAAGCAGTTAGTAGGCGGAGGAGATATCCCGAAGCATCTACGCGAGGCGTTCCAAGAAGGGAAGAAAGAGATTGGTGGTAGAGGGCTACGACTTCCGGACCTGATGAAAATGTTGGGGATCACTATTTCTTCGCTACCCCAAGTTTTCATCTGCATTGATGCGCTTGACGAATGCCTACCGAAGCATCTGCCGGAGCTTCTTAAGTCGCTGAGAGATATTGTTCGCGAGTCTCCTAGGACGCGAATATTCCTCACCGGCAGGCCTCATGTCAAGGAAGATGTTCAAAGATATTTCACCAAGGCCGTTGTAATACCCATCAGTCCCAACATAGATGACATTAAGAGTTATCTGCAGATGAGGTTGGACGGGGACGCCGATCCAGAGGCAATGAACGATGATTTAAGGGCGGATATTATTAGAGTTATCCTGGAGAAGATATCTGATATGTAGGAGCTTCTGTCATTCCCCTCCATCATCGACCAATACTCACGCACAATTTTGTGTAGATTCCTCCTTGTTTCGCTAAATGTCGACGCAATTTTGGGAGAGGTGACAATTCGTCAGAGAAGGAAGAAACTTGAAGAGATGACAAAGGGCAATGGATTGAGTGATGCCTACACGGCAACTCTAACCCGACTGAAGGCGCAGAAGGGAAACAAGTCAATTCTCGGACTGAAGGTCCTGATGTGGGTGTCCCATTCGGAACGGCCATTGCGGGTTGAGGAGCTCCGTCATGCCTTAGGGGTGGAGGTAGGATCTACGGATCTGGATGTCGAAAACATTCCTGCATTACGGACGCTCCTAGCATCTTGTTTGGGTCTTGTCACGGTCGAGGCATCTTCGTCCACTGTCCGACTAGTACACTTTACTTTACAAGAGCATCTCTCAAATGATTTGGCCCTACTCCTCAGCCCCCACTCCTCAATTGCGGAGGTTTGCCTGACATACCTCAATTTTGAATGTGTCCGGGACCTGTCGCCAACACTTCGATCGGCTCCCACGACAATGCCACTATTAGAATATGCTTCCTGTTACTGGGGGGACCACACCAGAAGGGGGGCGACGGAAAATGTGGAAGCGCTTGCACTGAGACTTCTGAGTAGATTTGATGAACATATATCTGCTCAATTAATGTTATTGCGTTCTAATAGAGATAGAGGCACAGGCCCTTATTTTGATGGAGCCGGAGGACCTACCGGGTTCACAGGGCTCCATGGAGTAGCACTTCTCGGGATCGTGGGGATAGTTGCCGCCATATTGAAGATGAAGGAATGGGATGTTAATGCAACTGATTGCATGGGGAGTACAGCTCTTACATGGGCAGCAGGAAGAGGGCATGAAGAGGTGGTAAAGATGCTGCTAGATCAAGAGGATGTCAATCCCGACCAGGCAGACACCTTCTGTGGCCAGACGCCACTCTCCTGGGCCGCCGAAAATGGAAATGAGGGTGTAGTAAAGATGCTTCTGGAACGAGGGGATGTCAATCCCAACCAGGCAGACACCAATATTGGCCGGACGCCACTCTCGTTCGCCGCTGTGCGCGGGCATGAGGGTGTAGTAAAGATGCTTCTAGAACGAGGGGATGTCAATCCCGACCAGGCAGACACCAAATATGGCCAGACGCCACTCTCGTGGGCCGCCGAAAATGGACATGAGGGGGTAGTAAAGATGCTTCTGGAACGAGGGGATGTCAATCCCGACCAGGCAGACACCAATAATGGCCGGACGCCACTCTCGTTCGCCGCTGTGCGCGGGCATGAGGGTGTAGTAAAGATGCTTCTGGAACGAGGGGATGTCAATCCCGACCAGGCAGACACCGAATATGGCCGGACGCCACTCTCGTTCGCCGCTGTGCGCGGGCATGAGGGTGTAGTAAAGATGCTTCTAGAACGAGGGGATGTCAATCCCGACCAGGCAGACACCAATAATGGCCGGACGCCACTCTCGTTCGCCGCTGCGCGCGGGCATGAGGGTGTAGTAAAGATGCTTCTAGAACGAGGGGATGTCAATCCCGACCAGGCAGACACTGAATATGGCCAGACGCCACTCTCGTGGGCCGCCGAAAATGGACATGAGGGTGTAGTAAAGATGCTTCTGGAACGAGGGGATGTCAATCCCGACCAGGCAGACACCGAATATGGCCGGACGCCACTCTCGTGGGCCGCCGAAAATGGACATGAGGGGGTAGTAAAGATGCTTCTGGAACGAGGGGATGTCAATCCCGACCAGGCAGACACCGAATATGGCCGGACGCCACTCTCGTGGGCCGCCGAAAATGGACATGAGGGGGTAGTAAAGATGCTTCTGGAACGAGGGGATGTCAATCCCGACCAGGCAGACACCGAATATGGCCAGACGCCACTCTCGTGGGCCGCCGAAAATGGACATGAGGGTGTAGTAAAGATCCTTTTGGAACGAGGAGATGTCAATCCTGACCAGGCAGACACTAAATCTGGCCGGACTCCAATCTCATGGGCCGCTGAGTACGGACATGAGGGTGTAGTAAAGATGCTTCTAGAACGGAAAGATGTCCGCACCGCCACGCTAGATAGCGAGAACCAAACACCACTATCGAGGGCTCTCTCTAAAGGACATGATCGAGTCGTAAAGATGCTGCTTGAACGGGGCGATGTCAATTCTTACACAGCAGATCGTGTTGGCTAGGTATCCATCCTGGTCTATACTGGGTGGACTATGGGGGCGAGTGATGTAGCTATGCGAGTCGGAGTTGGTAACCCCAACACCGATACCACAGACATTGGTGGCCAACATGCACTCCTATTATCAGACCCCAATAAGCGGGAACCAGTATCGGACCTCAAAGTCTCTCTTCCCAAGTCTACAGATAGCGACCTCCCCTCAACCGAGCAGTCCATGCTGCCTCAACCCCCTCCCCCGCAGCCCCTAAGCTCCCAACAGACCGGTATTTTACAACTGGCTCTTTCATTTGTCTTTTAGCTCTCCTCGCTCACATTCTTTCTCCTTCGTTACTTGAAATACCCCCCTTCAATACGAGTAAATAATTGCCGAGTAATGTTATTAGACTTTGATGGAGGGTGTTTCTTTCCCTGTCTTTGGCTCGCCATTCTGCTATGAATCTGCTTTTGTTATTATTATTTTTCCTTTCTTTACCTTTTCCTTTTTTAGAGAGAGTTCCGGTTAGACCTAGCCCATATCATCTCCTTTCTAGTTATTCCTCATTCCTATTATTCGCTAATATTTGTCCCATATTCTTCTGACTGGTGGTGGTGTATAATACGGCTCATTGTAGGCAACGGGAATAAATAGACACTCGTCTTATATATCCGCAAGCTGTCAGTTTTATCTCATTCCACCAACTCCTCCCAAGTCAGGTTGTAAAATATACATAGTATAATAGTATATCGTACATTTGGCCTTTCTTTCTACACCATACATACAATACATACACGCCCTAGAATCCATGATTTTAAATTACTAGCCCAAAACAGTAAGGTTTCTCCAAATCAGGAAAAAACTATCACATGTTTCTAGCAGCAATTTTCTAGTTGAAGCAGATTTTCTAACGATTCCAACTGCATTTGAGACAACTGATGAAGACGAAGGTACCCGTACAAATACTTTACCTGTACGATTCCAACCAAAGTAAACCATTTCCCTTCCTCCCCCCATTCAACGTAGTCAGCAGTTTTCCAAATCTCCACGACGTAATATTTTAGGCCGAATAGAACAACGTATGTATTTCAAAATAATATACGGTATAGTACCCTACTATACAAACTCGTATAAATACAATCCAAATCCCTACTCCCGATACATACCACCGAGCGAGAGTCGTTGTTTTCCTTTGCGGACCTCCATACATCAAACCGCGATACTAATGCTGGTTATTCCATCACCGGAGGTGTCCGAATCCGTGGAATAAAACCTTGACGTTGGCTTCCTGCTATGCTCAGTCTATCTACCAAGACGCCTCGGGTCCTCGCGAGCAAACGCTTCTGAGCAGGGGACAGTGCGGTGGGCATATCCATGGTGGCTCCGGAACTCATTGCATATATCATACCCAGTAACAGATTTCTCCGCTGCGGGGTGAAGAAGCATATAGTTGGGAAAGCGCTGTTATGAATTCGAACTGAAAAAATGCTTTTTAAGATTAGAATATACATCGTATAAAATTTATTCTGCTGGAGTGAAAAAGAGTGAAAAGGATACAGGGTGAGTACTAGCTAAATCATCTGCCATGGTCACATCTACTATCATAGAAATATATCATGTATTCGTATGATATAACGGGGGGGTTATTCCGGGATATGAGCCTCTTTTATTATTGCCCATGCTTGCTGGTACAAAAATCTCGCACACAAACACACACACACCGACCTCTCCTTGGTTGTGCATGAAATTGGTTAGAAAAATCATTCTCTCCTTCCTTCCTCGCACCTCTGGTTTCGCCGAGGGACTGAGTGGGTGCATGCGAAATTTGGTGGGTGTTGGAAGCGCATCGGAAGAAAAGGTATTCCACCTCGTGTCGATATTACATAATTATACAAGTATATCTCCGTGTAGATTCTGCCTCCATCACTGAATTTTGATAGGAGGATACTGTCTAACTTATAATATACCACTTGCCCTTCAAGTATGGTGCCACAGCAGTTGCTGTATCAAATCATGATCCCTAATAGTTCAGTAATTTTCAAAAGTATTAGATATGCACCCGTCTTTTTAACTCAATCCCCCTGCTCAAAATCCCCACCCACACTTGGCCCTTAACCTCAGTAAGAGCGCAAGCACCTTGTGACAGAACAACACCTGCGAAAGGACATGCGAGCTAATGGATGACCGCCAGCATTCGTATAAAACAAAATAAAATAGTACAAGTAGATGGGCGGGAGAGAGAGATCTACCTAGAAACAGCTGTATAAAGCAGTCATGGGTAGAAATACAGACTCGTCCAGGATCATGGGCCCCGTCAAGAAGCAAAAAATTCGCCAAACCAGTCTACCAGCGGTAATCGAAGTTTTTCCAAAGTCTCTGTAAGGTGAGTTTGTGTCCGTGGACGCAGGTTGCGGTAGTTCCTGTAAAATCTGGCGCCGTGGAGCCACTAATAGTACCATGATTTAGTCTCTTATTTGCTTCCCATTCAGGAGACTTTTCTGAAAACGCTCCGTCCCTGCCCCCCCTTCCCCTATCACGACTCCTGTTTCCAAAATGCCATCATAACCCATCACTCGAAAGTTAGGAAATTCTCCTCATGAGAATTGGGTTCACCTGTGAGAACCGAAGATCCCCTATCAGCGTAGTAGTGGGTGAAATTTTGCCCGACCGTAGAGGTTGTTGGACGAAAACACTTGATCTCTGGTGGGATCTAAAATATTAACCAGGATCGACGGGTCAAGCAAGGGGTCAACCATGTAGAGTGCAAACCGCATTGCCTAGTCCCAGCCAACGGCGTCTCACGATAGGAAACGGGGACACGTGTGCCGTGCCTGCAGTTCCCAGTACTGTGTCATATAAAGTGGGCCCGACAGCGAAAATTTCAAGATTCTCGGGACAGGAGAAAAGAGCTGAACAGATCGTGCAAGAAGCGCCCACGACAACAAGTGCTCAAATGAAGAATTAGGAATACCTGCTATCTACAAAACTAGCCCATAAAACGCAGTCACATGGCGTGGGAGCTGCAATCCCTTTATGTTGCTCTTCCAGCACCTGCCGGACCAGGCCAGTCAGACCTGTTTCACCTATTGTGTGTGAACACCATGCTTCTTCCGATTTGAGCCACACCCCAACACTCTAGCTGATACAGTGCCGTAAAGAGTCTTGCAATCCACCATCTTCGCTCTGATATCCCTGGATTCAGAGGAAAAAGCTCCTGGATAGGGATTGGCATTTTCCTGAGACGGGACAGGACCAGCCCGCTGGGGGTGTAGGATCTCATGTAACCAGTACAGAACTCGCAATTCTGTCAACCAAAAATGTCGTGCCGTGACGGGCTGGCTTCTGCTGACAGTCTGCAGTGGCCTCGAGAGCTCTCGCTGGGCCGCAAGAACTCGCATACGGTAGAGAATGAATGCGCTGGGACACTGGAGCTCCCTGGGGGGGTAGGGGAAATTCAGCGCTTGGTCGAGACGAACCGAAAGGGATATATACATAGTGCCTTACGATACTAGGAGAGGCAATGTCCTAGCACATCCATCTCCTATTCGGATTCTTGCGGTACCATAATATACAGCGCTTACCCGTGCCCCCACCCCCACCCACCTTCCTCTCCTCGTCCCATACGAGGAGGATCCGGAAATACGAGTCATGGACTCATGGATTTGTATGGGGGCTCAGATTCGCATCGACCTCTCTGCCATACAAGCATATTCCGCCTAGGACCAGTACGAGTACTTGTACCCGCGCTCGTATAATCTCTTGAAATCCACCACCTCCAGCAGCCCTGTAATCTCCCGGCTCTGAGTCCTAAACTCGCAGGAAGGACTAACCTTTTCCCAACACGGTATAAGATCAGCGCACTGGACGTGTTCGATCTCATTAACTGGTATTCTCAATCCCCTCAACCCGTCAAACTAAACTCACCGTGGGCCGATGGGCTGATTTCAGCTGACAATCTGATGGTGAATGCCATACCCAAGCAGCCACCCGTCCATTCACCATGCACCTCCCCCTCCCGCCCCAGCCTTCACAGCACATTCGCACCCACCACAAGAACCGGACGACAAACAGAGATCGGTAGCGGGTAATTTTTTGATACTCGAGCACCGGCACAGTACTCTAGTAGTATACCCCCTTTTGCCCTGCTCGTCACCCGCCCAGTTCCGCGATTGGTGCGGTCAAGACAACCTGCCGAATTCCGATTACCCCTCCACACAGCGGCATGACAACGGAACGGGAGCTGGTCACTCCCGCGATCGATTTGGCGGCTGATAGGCCCGATAATGAACCATTTTGCAATGCTCGTGCCCCGGAGGGGGGGGGAACATCTCGGGGGGGAATGAAATTTCGGTTACTAATCACTGTCTTCATGTGCCTGTGCCTTCTTGCCCCCCCCCCACATTTTCATTTTCCTTTATGGTGTCTGAGCGCGATGATTGTAGGAAAAGTTAAAAATTTCACCTTCCAACTCAATTCCCCATAGTACAGTACAGTACAGTACTGTTGGAAATACGTTATCCACCCTATGAGTCATAGGTATGAGTCATGGAATTGACTCATACATGTGATGAGATATGAAAAGGGGGTTCCCTTGGCAGAAGAACCATGTTATCACGTGATGGAATATGTCTATATAAGACCAAGTGTATTTCCCTCTGATATCACGTACTTTGCTAGTGCAAGCGTGGAATCTTATCTTTATATCTAAACTATACTGCGTTCAACTCTCAGTGCCGCCTTAGTATCTAAGAGACAGCCTCAGAGACTGCAATATTTTCAGGTTATGAGCCCGGCTAGCAAGCCTTTCTGCTACCAAGTATCATATATCATATAGATAAAAGAAAGACACCTAAGCGAGATGCTACTACCGTTACCTCCTCCTCACTCCCATTCCTCCTATCTGACCGTATGGTCAACGAATACCTCGATATACACAATCTATTCTATCGCAGATACTGCAACACCACCCATCCTCTAACTCCTGAATACTGGTACCTATCCTGCTGTGAAGCAGACGCATATCGCATACGAAAACAACTACATCGTCTCAGACTACTCAGACTACGAGCAGTTGCGATCCCAATACTGACGAATACAGGAAGAAAATAAAAACACACAAGCCTACATGCCACGCACCTACCACGACGCCCTTGAGTACATAATTGAAGAAACTATCATAAGAGTCAATCAAGACATCGCTCAAAAGAACCTTGAAATTATCAACTATAACGATCACCTTCTAGCCATTCAGAAGAAGTACTGTGAACAACTGGACACACCGCTGGAACCCATCATACCAGAACTGACTCTCGCCGATTTCGAACACCTACAATATGATCGCGAAAACGATAATTTCCGAGGTTACTTCGATCCAGAAACTCTGATCAAGTGTACTGACTCTCTCAAGTGGAGACCCTTTCCCATCTTCTCCGGAAACGTACCGAAACCCTGTTGCGAGTTATTCGAAACAAAAACTAGGGATTTTGCACTTCTGAAGCTACGGGAAGCAAGACGTATCGCATACTGGAAACCTCTGTCAATCGGTAACACCAAACTCAGACAACTCCAGTAGAGATGACAACCAACGTATCACCTGAGAGCTCCTTTGGCCGACTGTCCTTGTCCTTCAACAAGTACCCCACACTACAAGGACAACAAAACTATCGGTTATGGGCAACAATGTGGAAAACAGCCTTTAAGGTCTGTGGCATATCAGAATATGTGGACAGAACAACACAACAACCAGTCGCATCGGATGAAGACTGCTCCTCTCAATCAACAGCAGTTACGGAATGGGAAACAAAAAATGAACAAGCAAAGTTCCTTCTATTCCAAGCAGTAGGCGATCAATGAGACCGTCACATGCTACCCTGCCATTAGCGACTCCTGGAAAGCCCTCAAAGACAAATTTGACAAAGAAACACCCTCAACGAACCATGTCCTACTTGAAGATATATTCAAGAAACTTCCTCCCAATAAGAACATTACCGAAGACGTCACGAGTTTTGAAAATGCATAGAACCGACTCTCTCAGAGATGCTCGAACGCGAAAGGAAAGACTGAAGACGACTTCCTATCAACAATGAAACTAGTCACACAATCCAAAGCTGTCAAAGGAGCATTCTTCATGTTATCTATAAAGGAACAATATAAAGACCTTTGTGACATACTCGCAGCTAGAGGAGATGACCAGTATACCAACATAAGGGAATTCTTCATCAGTTGATGTTAGGCGGAAGCCGACTCTGAATACTTGTCGAGAAGACTTAGGCCTGAATCTTTCGTAATAGACGGAGATTTGTCTAGGAAGGCTCGGATTTGTTCTTTTCGTTTATGACTACTAAGAACTCGCTTAATCGATAAGGGAAATAATTTTATAAAGATTCGTAGGTAAAACAATGTTATATTGTTAAGGTCTCTTCTCCGTTGCTTGTTGATGTCTAAAAGCTTGGGAGGCACTTCGATATTTATATCCCGCGTCTGAGTGTTCGCGGACTACATCTAATCCTCCTATAACTAAGTATCTATCCAAGATTGTACACTAACGTCTCGTGGTCTTAACAAGTGCGAACACTGTCTGACCCTGAACTCTCACACACCATCTTCGTTCTCATAAACTCTTTTCCGTCTACTCGTAGGATGCGTGATTATCCTCGAATGACCGTTCTTCGATTTATAGAGACGAGTAGACTCCTGTCTGAGACTTCAGTCGTCTTGACTATCGTCCTAGTAGTGTCTTCCGATTTCACATAGTGGCCAGCGTATGCGTCGGGTACCTATGCATAATGCAGGCTGTGTAGACGGTGTGCCAACACTCTTAAGTCTACCGCCTATTAGGTCTTCTGAGTCTGTGCAGCTTCCCCTCGGTCCGCCTCACCTCAAAGAGAATCACCTCTCGAGGGATCCTGTTTCCAGGACCAACCAACATACAGCGGCCTTCAGATAGGTATTGGTGTCAAATCTATCCCCTATGGCCTCTGGGGCACTGTAGGAGTAGTTGCGGATTCTCGAACCGAAAACGTCCCGTCACTTTCAGCCCGAAGTTAGGATGCCTAACTTTGAAGCCTAGTAACTCAATGCGCCTCCCACGGATTTCTTCCGTTCCACCTCTCAGAGGTACCCAGAGGTCCCCTCTTATATATCCTGCGAACAGCTTTTGGTCGGACGGACGGCAGCGACGTATATGGTGTTATGAAGTGGGCTTCATTGAGATGTCATTATAGTCACGGGACGCAACTCTTCGAAATCTCGCTAAGGACGTGCGGGCCCCAGAAAGGGGCCGGAGGGGGGTGTTAGGTCCTCGATAAATGAGGGTCTGTGCGCAGTTACCCTACCGAGAGGTCTGTGCATTTTCTTTATGCCTAACAGTTGAGCCGCAGAGAAGTCAGAAACAGAGGAAAAGGTACTGTTTGTACCAAAGAAAAAGGACACGAAGGAATGTTCCTGGTGCAAGAGCAAAGGGAACAAAGGGTTTAGAAGTCATCACGTCAAAGATTGTCGAGGTCTGAAGAGAGAAAAAGAGAAACGAAACAAGGAAAACCCGAAGGGAGAAAGGACCGCCAACCTCACCGATGCCACTGTAACCGTGCTTATGATGAAAACCAAACCCAATGAGGAAAGATCAACAGACTGGTTATGAGACTCTGGAGCGTCAGATCATATATCACCAAACATAGGTGACTTCCTCAACCTCCTACTAGACAATACAAGCATAGTAACAGCAGACAGCAGAAAACATCACGCAACAGGAACTGGAGATGCGCAGATTCCTGTGCGGTTGTTGGACGGATCCCATCATACAATTCAGCTCAGATGAGTATTGTATGTCCCGATATTTAGGTACTCCTTGGTGTCCGAATCAAAACTGGATGATGTTGGAGTTAGAATAGAAATTGAAAAGGGAAGAGAATACAAAAAAGAAGGAAGAGAGATCATGATTGCAGATAAGAAAGACGGTTTGTAGTATGTTAGGATAAACAATGCAAGAGTACTTGTATCCACCTATGAAGAGAGACACCAAGCACTTGGACATCCGAGCGTGATCAAGGATTGTTATCAAGATGCAAAACCGATACTTCGCCCAAACGATTTCAGTTGCGAGATATGTAGACTACAAAAGTCAACACATCATGTTCCCTTAGGAAAAGAGATAGAAACGAAGAAACCATTCGATAAAATCCATTCCGACTTAAGTGGACGAATCTCTACACCAACTCTCGGTAAAAACGAATACTACATGACATTCGTCGATGACTACACCAGATACTGTTGGCTATACCTACTGAAAACAAAAGACGGAGCAGAAACAGTGATTAAGAACTTCTGGGAACTCGTTCTCACCCAACATGAAGTCAAGATTAAACGCCTTCATAGTAACAATAGAACCGAGTACATCAACCAAGAAGTATCCAAATTCCTGAAAGATAAAGGTGCTCTCCATACCACATCACCAGCCTACAATCCTGAATCAAACAGAGTCACCGAAAGGATAAACTGTACCTTGACCACAATGGTATGATGTATGTTACTGGCCAATAAAACGTTCCTATGGGGGGAAGCCTATGCAACAGCAACCTACCTATAAAATAGACGTTGGCAATCTATGATAAACACGACACCTTTCGAGTGACTATACGAAACGAAACCCACTATTAACCATCTTCGTCGTTGGTTCACAAATACAATTGTGCACATACCTTCGGAAAAGAGAGGCAAACTTGACCCTACAGCTGAGGAAGGTCACCTAGTAGGATACACTTCCAGTCCTACAGTATATCGTATATACATACCCAAACGACATACAGTGACAGAAGCAAGAGACGTAAAATTCGGTTCAATAGAAGGAGTATCATTCGAATATCATCTGGACCAACCAACAATACCAAACAACGAACAAGATATACCACCCCTACCCGAAGACATTCCACTACCTAAAGAGTCAGAGGAAGAAGAAGAATCTGAAGTACTGTAACCGGTATTGGTACTCGGTTAAGGATTTTGTTTTATGTTTTGTTTTAAGTATCGCCTTGATACTTGGTTTGTTTGAAGTATCGTTCTGATACTCAGTTTGTTTTATGTTTTGTTTTAAGTATCGCTTTAATACTTGGTTTGTTTGAAGTATCGTTCTGATACTCAGTTTGTTTTATGTTTTGCTTTAAGTATCGATTTGATACTTATGTTGTTTTACCAAAGTGTATCGCTTGATACCTTTGTCTAGTTTCGTTCATGCTAGACATGAACAGATTTGTGTATTTAAAGACCGTCCTATTCCACGATGGAAAGGACAGACTTCGACAGATAGTATTTCAATATACTTGGTTGAACAGTTACTCTTTAGTTTTCCCAGTACACCTCCGAAGCCTCCTTTAGTTCTTACAGCTCTCGCCTACTCTCTGGAAGAGCAGGCCACCTGGCAACTATCATATACCTATCGAAACGTGATTAGCACCTAGCGAACACGTTACAAGTACCCGGCACATTTCTGGTATCGCCTGAACAAAGCAAACCAACAAGAAGGTCAACACGTCAAAGAAAATACACCGAAAAGGGAGCTGCTTACCGAAGAGACCTAGCTCAGTCAAAGCTTAAAGATCTCAACAATAAGCTAAGACAAGCACATGAAGCCTTCAGAATCTACATGAGAAGGGAAGGCGGTTCTGGTAGTGTACAACAAGTTGGTTTACAACATCAATTACGTATCGAGGAACTTCAGGAAATGATTCAAAAACAACTGGCAGCTATTGATAAGGAGTCCTTCGTTGGATTATCCTACCACATATGAGATCCTGAAAGCTATCAAGAAGCCATTGAATCACTTGAATGTGATGAATGGAAAGTGGCAATGGACGAGAAGATGAAAGTCTTAAACGAACACGGAGTAGGGGAAGTGGTAGACAAACCACAAGGTAGAAAGGTTCTAAGAGGACGATGGGTGTTCAAAGCAAAAGTGAAGAAAGATGGTACATTAGAAAGGAGAAAATCGAGATATTACGCAAAGGGTTTCAGTCAAATCCCAGGAGTGGACTTTGAAGAAGTATACGCGCCAGTAGCACGACTAGAGTCACTTCGAGTACTACTGAGCATCTCAGTTATTCGCGGCTACGCTATGCGACAATTTGACATTAAAAGTGCATTCCTATATGGCGACATAGATCACGAATCCTACTTAGAAATGCCGGAAGGATACTGAAAACCAGGCAAAGTATGGAAACTACGGAAAGCCATTTACGGACTACGACAATCACCTCTCCTATGGTACAAACATCTCACGAATACTCTTGAAGACATAAGCTTCAAAGAAGGCACCTTCGACCCATACATCCTCATTGCGAAAGACCTGTATTGCTGCATATACGTCGATGATATCTTGATAACAGGCAAACAACACTTAGTAAACAAGTGTGTCAAACAACTCAAATCCCGCTTCCAATGTACAGATTCTGGGGAACCATCGCTTCTACTTGGCATGTAGTTAGAAAGAACTGAAAATGGACTTCGAATAAATCAACACAGATACATCACGGAGATCCTTACGAAATACGAACTCGAGAATGCCAAGGAAGTAGAAACCCCTATCGAAGCGCACTCACCACTCGTCATAGCCACAGATACTGAGGCAACCTGCGACACGAAGTTATACCAATCTATAATAGGTTCTCTAATGTATGCAGCATGTGCAACAAGACCTGATATAGCTCATACAGTCGTCTTCCTCAGTCAGTTCTCAGCTAGACCTACCGAAACCCATCTATCAGCAGCCAAAAGAGTACTCCGATACCTTAAAAGAACAAGGACAATGGAACTTATCTACCGCGCCAATACAGAAAAGACACCTATAAAAGTCTTTAGCGATAGCTCCAATGCATTCAACCTTACTGATAGGAAGTCCTTCTCCGGTATCATACTCCAGACCTACGGTAATACAGTACTCTGGCGCTCCCAAAAACAACGAACCGTGGCTCAGTCTACAACAGAAGCAGAATACGTAGCATTAGGATTCGCAGCAAATCAAGGAGTTTGGGTCACCAGAGGACTAAAACAAATGGGCATCACAGCAACACCGATTATATACTGTGACAATACTGCTGCAGTAAGCCTAACCGAAAACCACGGTGTCTCCAACAGAACCAAACATATTGATGTGCGATATCACTGTGTGAGAGAGTTACGGGCAAGAGGAGAGATAGAAATTAGACGAGTTGAGTCGGAAAAGAATCTAGCGGATATATGTACAAAGGGATTAGTTAGAGTTACGTTTGAGAAATTGTTATGTTACATCGGGATGGAAACGTAGGGGAAGTGTTGGAAATACGTTATCCACCCTATGAGTCATAGGTATGAGTCATGGAATTGACTCATACATGTGACGAGATATGAAAAGGGGGTTTCCTTGGCAGAAGAACCATGTTATCACGTGATGGAATATGTCTATATAAGACCAAGTGTATTTCCCTCTGTTACCACGTACTTTGCTAGTGCAAGCGTGGAATCTTATCTTTATATCTAACCTATACTGCGTTCAACTCTCAGTGCCGCCTTAGTATCTAAGAGACAGCCTCAGAGACTGCAATATTTTCAAGTACCCTATTGGTGCGACCGTGCAAGAGTTAGACGTATCATATCATACCGGTTACAAGTAATCTGCTTTGTTGGAAATAGTCTTTTTGCCTTTACAAAAAAACACTCCCCAGCTCGAGTGACACTTTGTGACTGCTTGCTTGACTCGCTCTCATGGCTGCAGGCCTACCATACCCTCTAGGCATGTTCCCCTTTTCCCTCTTTCCCGAATCATCATCTCCATTCGACGCGATCGACACTTCAATCTCAATCCTACATCTGCCCATTCAGTATCTACTCCTGTGATTCCATTCAACACTGCCCAGACCAGAAGGCATGCCAGGCCATGATATGTTCAGTGCACAGTAGTCTCGGGACCGGGTTAGCGGTGGCTTGCCTCGGACGCTATAAAAAAAGACCACATTCCGAGTGACGTACCATGATGCACACCCTTCGGTCAAGATAACGTTCACAAATGAAACTCACGACATCATAATTATCATATCAAACTGCCCTCGACGCCCTATCCTGCCCTTTCACTTCACTTTCGTTCACTTTACCGGTCTCCGCACCTTCCCTACCTGAATTTACTTGTACCTACCCCACACGTGCTGCCACAAGTGCCGGAATGATACCGTATGATACCTTACACGATCGTCAATATGCCACGCGGTAAATTGGGTAATATTCCAGAAACCGGCATTCCAGCCTATTGGTGGTATTGCTATACCCCTTCGACTTCCATAGGTCCCAAGAACGCGGATAAACTCCCTCCTTCAAGTTAGCGCTGATTTCGCGGAGGTCTTCGGCGCCCGGACTTCTCAAAGATTTCCTCACTTTTCCCTTCCGTCCGAACACGATCTCTGCGAACCCAGCCTTTCATTGAAGGGGGAAAGATAGATTGGTTGAGAGTATGACTAACTAATCAGGTTTTTGAAACTATTGTATCTCGGGTAATGGCAGCGCTCATCATGGGTCTTTGGTACTGTATAGTAGGAATGCCTGCATGAGCTTAATATTAATTTGGCGAGGACTCCCAGGAAGTACCTGTACTAGTACAGTATCGTATTGGTTGGGGCAGGCATTCTATCGTAGCAGGGATGGGTGAGTTGCTAGGGTGCAGGGGCTCTTTCTATGGCGTTATCGGTGGCTGGTTGGCTCGCGGTTCGAATCAAAGTTGTCATCGAGTGATACCTGATGATCGCCTTCTCGGCGATTCCTGGCCAACTTATCGCCTGTTACCACTGCCGTGGTCACCAGTGCACCCCCACAACACCACGCACCCTAACCCCCTAAAAGCAAAGCGAAAAATGAGAGTGGAACAGTGAAAAAATTAGACAAGGTTTTTTTCTTTTCGGAAAATTTTTTTTTTCTCTCTCACTTTTACTCTGCAGCACCACGGCGATGCCCGGCCTGCATAAATTTCCGTTTATTTCCGAAGAGGAGTTTGCGGAGGGATGTGTTCGGCTGGGCGAGAGGCTGGAGAGGGGAGGAATTGGAGAGGCGGTGTTGAGTCATGAGGTATTCGCTCCGGCTCGCGTATGGTAATTTACGGTGGAGTGACTAACGATGAGAGATGGGGGGTGTTTACGGCTTAATTATGAGGCGCGAGCTAGTCGTCTGCCCTGGGGACTATGGAAATGAACATGAGGATAAAGATGAAAAAGTGCAAAACGGAGGTGTTATTGAAGCCGAAGACGGCGACGATGACGACGACGACGAGGTATCCGTAACTCACTCACCCCCTCCCCTCATCTGTTCCCCCTTCCCCCCCGCTAACCTCACTGAACCCACCCACCAGTCTCTCCACCCCCCCTCACCATCACGCTGGAAAGTAGAATACCAAATCCTCCTATCCAAGACCTACGAGCAACCAATCTTGTACTTCAACTTGTACCCCCCCTCCACATTGCAGATCCCAGCGAGCCTGCAACAGGTCTACGAAAACCTAACGTCCACCACGACCCGTGATGCGCTCAAGAGCGTAGGCGTTCAGGGCGCAATATCGCAGACGGACCACCCGGTGCTCGGGGTACCGTACTATTTTGTGCACCCGTGCAATACTGCTGCGGCGATGAGCGAGTGGCAGCAGCGCCGGGATGGGGGGGAGGATTTCGACGCAGAGAAGTATTTGACCGTGTGGATTGGGGTTGTCGGGGGTGCTGTGGGGTTGTTTTTGCCAAGTGAGTGTATGACTTGATTGGTTGGTGGGTGGGGTTGATGATGGTTCTCTGGACTGGCACATATTTTAGGGTTCTGGAATTCCTTGTTGCTCTTTGACGCAGCGGACCGGGATTCCGTGGTTTTGGTGTTACCATGCCGGTATTGGGGAATGGTGCCTGTTCTCGGTAATCGTGCCCGTGCCGGTACGGTACTAGTGCATGAGTTATTAACTCATCGTATTCTTATTCTTACCTGTATGAAACATTGAGCGTCGTTGAAACAAGCGCTACACTGCTGAGCCTTTCCTTCTTCTTACCCGGTTGCCCTGATGGACCCTGGGAGCATCAAGCTCGCTACTGCAGCTGGCCCAAGGTGTTGATTAGAATAGAATACCGGTAAAATAGGGTTAAGCACTAGCGAGCTTAATCACGGTCATGGAGATGTAAGGAAGTAGCGGTATCATAAGAGAGTGAATGCTTTGGTATGATACTTGCACGATACTCGCACTGATGCGGTGATACCAGCCCGGTGCTCGGATATGGGGGCTGGTGATGAGACGGACAGGGGGCTTAGGGCTTAAACGATCGAAGCCTCTTGGCGTCATTCCTGCTGATTGATTTGTTTTTTCCATGATACCCGAGTACGGTACGGCACCTCTGCTCTGACGGCATCGGCCCCTCAACCCCTGTCCGTTCCACCACCGCTCGATGCTCGTACAGTACCAGTACCGGTATCGCACCCGGGGGCTGTATTTTTCGACCACGAAGTGCCGGTAGCCTTCAAATCGCCAGTCAAAGGTACGAGTAGACCTTCCGCTTACAGTGATCACCAGCTCGAGAAAACAGGTACCAAAAACCTTTCCTCTCGTGAGGGGAGGACACCGTATACAAGTACCACCGAGAACTTCGAACCTCCCTACTTCCCTGCTGCACGGTAGGCGAAGGTTTTGGAAAGTCTAGGAATTCCCGCGCCTGTGTCTTCTGATAACGTTATGTGTCATTCCACACGCGTTCGCCGACTGTCGGTCCTGAAGCTTGAGCCGTATTTGCTTGTAAGTTACTCGAGTACTGTACGGTACCGGTACTCGTACTGGCGCTCGAGCATCAGTGGTGGAAAGGGGCATCTACCCCCCTCAGGTCCGTGTGGAATACTTGTACGAGTACCTATCAAATATCGGTACTCGTACTTTACCGTTCCGACCACCCCGATCCACACACACGAGCACAAAGACCTCGCTTACCACATCCGAAAGCGAACCCCATTTACGCGTCGCGTTGGATACCTTGCGTGGGGTGGGTACCCAAGACCGCGGGCGCCAATCATGGAACAACAGCGCTGAATCATGGACCAATCGGGGGCACCGGCCAGTCTCTTCTTTTCTTTTTCTTTGATTCCCTCTGAGCCATCCTTGATAATATGAAGGGGGTCGGCGTTGAACCTCGCGTTGTGCTATGGCTACCGCTACGAGTACTGTAAAGCGATTGGGAAGGCGGTCGGGTTTAAACGGGTAGGCATGGACATAAGCTCAGGGTATCGAGTGAGGCTTGGGCTGGCTGGACGGGAAGGACCAACGCAATGGGGAAATTTTTTGTTCACTTTTGGGGGTTACACGAGATTGATTCATTACTCGAGTGCTCTTACCGTACGAGCACCGTACTGTACTCGTACTCGTACTACCGGTAGTATGCTTTTGGTTGTGAGTGGATGAGTCAAGAGTTGATCTCGGGATTTGCGTCCTTGGTTTCTTTTTCTTCCTTCCAGATTTGTGTGGCGCGATATGTGAATTATTAGGCAGTGCGGAGGCTGCCGAGTGAGAAGGGGATAATTCTCCCCATTCGTGATTTTTTCCGTTCACCCATGACGTCGGAATACACATATGACTCCGCTTGCGCTGCACTCGAGGTATTCATCTGATCTCTTCCTCTCACTCACTTTTTTTTTTTTCCGCAGCGCATGTGTGCCTTCTCCCGGCGCTCCAGGGAGTGCTCTTGCAGTCGAGAGGCCAAGCTTTCTTTCTTTCATGGGACTCTAACGCTTGACTGGTTGACGACAGGTGTTTATGCTTTTCCTGACACTCGAGTATTTCTGGATCGGGCTTTTCTCGCGTGTAAAACGGTGTTGGTGCGGGACGCGGAAAGAGAGCTAGCCGGAACAACCTGCAACCTGGTGGAGATGGCCGGCGCGTCTTTCGTCCGAGGGGACCATCCGACAAGGGCCAGGGGGGAGGATTCCATGTTCGGGGAGAAAAAAGGGAAGAAAAGTGCAGACCCGGGGGAAGGCGTGGAAAGATTTCTACACATTTTACTGTGCTTGCTTGCTCTATTTATTCATTTTCAATTTATTGCCCTAACAATTTATGCTTATATATATATATATATATGTGCATATTTTCGTTTTGGAATGGGTGCTGTAAAGTGGAGATCCTCCGTTATTGCCTTTATGGATCGGTGCAACGAGCACGATGGTGATGCAGAGTCCTGACAACCTTTTTGTTTCCATTTCCCAATAGATTCCAGTATTTTTCCGGTTCAAGAAGACCCTGTGCTACCGTAACATAGGCTCCATAGCAGAGCAGGGATGATTTTTCTTGACCATTTTTCTTTTTGTTTCTTGGGCGAAGGAAAGGGGAGAATTATTTCACAGCAAGTTCTCAAGGTCTAACCAAACAAACACTTGCTCTGATGAGATTGCATGATACAAGTACAGGGTGGTGGGGTAAGGAGAGTTTTGGCCAAGAGGGTTAATAGGGTGAAAACTTATCAGAATGATAATATTATTATGTTATGCACAAATACGGTACTGTACCGTACTCGTATCATACCATTTCCCAGGCAACCGGTTTGGCCCCCAACCAGGCTTCTAGTTTGGGCAAATGAATGATATGATATATGCTTGCTTTGTAGAACACGAGAACCTTAGTCAAATTTGCCTAGACCCACGCACTTAAACCCCAGCTCTCTTTCCTTCCCTCTTTCCCTTTCCCACGTTTGTGGGAATAAATATCAAGCCCCGCATGCCTTGCTCCTACATTTCTGCCCCCTTTCTACCATCACAGTATTTCCTTCTCAATTCTCCTGCAACGCCTTGTTTGCTCTTCCTCTCTATCGGATTGTCACTGGGGAGAAGTGTCCTGAGCAAACACTAGATCTGTACTCATTACTCGTCCCATGGGCAAGTCTGACTTGAGCCCTCCTCAAACGGCCTTGAAAGAGAACCATTCAACTGCCACTATGGCTACTACTACCGATTCCTCAACACTTGCTCCTAGTGTGAACAACGACGTGGGGGGTACGGGGGAGAAGGGCTTTCTGGATAATTCTCGACCAGTTTCACCAAACCTGGACTCCGAGAAGCGACCCATTACACCAACCACGCACGGTGAAGGAGTCGTGAGCCCGGATGCCGGATCGGAGGGCGGAAGTGAGGGGAGTGAGGATGAGACTCAGTATCCGGGTCCCTTTGCACTTACGTTGATTACGATTGCTTTGTCCTTGGCCGTGTTCTTGGTTGCTCTGGTGCGTTTCACGATATAACAAGCGCCACCACTTGTTTATTTATTTCGTCTTGTTCGGTGTTCGTGAGGGCTAACTTGCGCTTTCAATACAGGATCAAACCATTATTGCAACTGCTATCCCTAAAATTACTGACCAGTTTGGGGCTTTGAATGATGTCGGTTGGTATGGGTCTGCGTATATGTTGACGGTTAGTTGATGATCTATACTCAACTGTGAGATATCGTTCAACTGATGGAACTCTCAGATCTGTTCTTTCCAATTGGTTTACGGAAAAATCTATACATTCTTCAGTTTGAAATGGGTATTCTTGGCTGCTATCGGAATATTTGAACTCGGATCCTTGGTTTGTGGTGTTGCGCCTACTTCGAAGGCTCTCATTGTCGGACGTGCAATTGCTGGTTTGGGATGCGCGGGTATCTTTTCTGGTGCTTTGATCATTCTTGCGCATTCAGTACCGCTACGGAAGCGACCGATGTATACTGGTTTCATTGGAGCCATGTATGGTATTGCGAGCGTTGCTGGCCCATTGATGGGTGGAGCTGTAAGTCACGGCGCTTGGAGTTTAGGGGGAGATTCGCTGACAATCACTCATTCAGTTTACTGATCACGCTACATGGAGATGGTGTTTCTACATCAATCTTCCCATCGGTGCTATCACAGTCGCTGTGGTGGGTTGCTATGGCGTTTGTGATTTGGGTTTTCGCTAACAAACCTGTAGATGATTCTTTACTTCACTCCCCCAAAGCGCGCTAAAGCCGACAAATTGACTCTTACCGAGAAGCTCAAGCAGATTGATTTTGTTGGGTAAGATAACCGGGAACAACCCTTTTCGTATGCGGTGCTGATCTGGCTCTACAGAACCGGTCTTCTCCTTCCTGGTGTCGTTTCCCTATTATTGGCTCTGCAATGGGGTGGCACTACTTATAAGTGGGGATCCGGGCGTATTATCGGCCTTTTGGTCACCGCCTTTGTTCTTCTAACTGGGTTCGTCGCTACACAATTCTGGCGTCAGGAGAAGGCCACTATTCCTCCTCGTATCGTCAAGCAGCGTAGTATTGCGTTCTCTTCCATGCTCGCCTTCTCCGTTGGATCCGCCTTCATGTTGCTCGTCTTCTATATTCCAATCTGGCTTCAGGCTATTAAGAGCGTCTCCGCTACCAAATCTGGAATCATGAATCTTCCTTTGATCTTGGGAGTTGTCGTCCTCTCCATCCTAGCCGGTATTCTCATCACTATCTGTGGCTATTACACACCTTTTATGATTGTCGGCGCCTCCATCTGCGCAATTGGTGCGGGTCTTCTCACAACCTTTGAAGTCGACACTGGTCATGCTAAATGGATCGGTTACCAATTCATTTGTGGAGCGGGTATTGGTCTTTGCATGCAACAACCTATGATTGCAGCTCAGACAGTTCTCAAGCTAGAGGACGTGCCAACTGGAACTGCCGTCATAGTCTTCTTCCAAACCCTTGGAGGAGCTCTCTTCATCTCGGTCGGCCAGAACGTCTTCTCTAACAAGCTTGTCGCAGGGCTTGCTGAGAGTCTCCCTAATATCGACCCAGTTGCTATCCTCAACACTGGTGCTACCAGCCTCAAGTCTACCTTCCCGGCGGACATGCATCCCGCCATTCTCAAGGCCTACAATCACGCCCTCGTCGAGTGCTTCTATCCCGCCGTGGCAATGGCTGTAGTCGGCGTGATCGCCAGTCTCGGCGTTGAATGGGCATCCGTCAAGGGGAAGAAGGTTGAAGCAGTCGCTGGAGTGTGAATGCGTTTATTTTTCATTTATATGAAAAGCTCTCTTGCATTGTTTTTAGACACGGTTTTTATGGATCGATCATGGACTGGGAATGGCGTTTTTGCTTGTTTTTCTGTTAAAAATTTTACTAACTCACTATACCAACTTAATGTTTTTTTTTTTTTTTTTTTTTTTTTTGGAAGATACACGTGATCATGTTGGCTTTCACTCCCACAAGTAAAGAGGTGTTTCATGGCTTGTAATTCTTTCCCTTTTTTACAATTTCTCCCTGCACCCTTCTAAGACATCTCTACTCCCTTCACGTCATACTTTATCAGCTAGGTTTTATGTAGGTATGATACCTCATAGTTTAATTGAATGGAGAGATAAATCATCGACATACTAGTCTCTCTGGCTCCTTCGCAATTGCGAGTAGGGACTCATCACATCCGGGAGTGATTTAGACTCCTCGATAGGTTGCCGAGAATGATAGGGTGGCGAGAATCACCTGCTCTCTCTGATGAGTCGACCCTCTCATTCAAGTCAAGCACCATAATTTATCTCCTCCGGGGGAAGTGTTGGTTCTCGCTACCGTACCCTAATTTATCGTTCTCGGCACTATGTCAAACAGTCTACAATATGCCGACTTTTTTTTTTTTTTTTTTACAAGTGTTCTCCTTTCCTGGGGCCAGAGTGGGGCGCGCACAGACTATTGAGACCCCTTGTGGCTTCGGCACGAACGTTAGCGGTGGAACTAGTTTTTGTTTTTTTTCACCTCACTCACCCTCTCTCGATGGGCCATCCTCACTCTTTGAAAAAACAAAAGCTCGGATCGGAATCAAGGGCGGCCGATCCAACCAGACTACCGAACGCAAAAGCCCCCACCAACCCCTCCAGACCGCCGCACTTTAAAAAAGCGATCATCATGGCAAAGTAGAGGGCAATTGGCCAGTGTAGAACCAACCCTTCGTACCGTATCCCTTCATACCCCTTCGAGTTTCTAAACCTTTTCATTGCGCATTTTGTCTATAATAAAGCAAGGCCTGTACTCGAGTTCACTTGGACTATTATGAACGGTGACGCTGGCCAATGGGATTTATGGCCCCGAGGGGGGGGGTTATTATATCGATCCTGAGTGTGATACGGTACCGTACTCGACTAAGTTATGAACGAAGGGATGGCCGATCTGGCGTCTGGCGGGGCGGTTTGGAGGCGTTGGAATTGGGGGCGAGTAGAGGTCAGCTTGTCTTGTTGCGGTCTGATTTACCGTTACTTCTTTTGCGTAATCGGAAGGTTCTCGCTGGGTTGTGGATCGATCAATCCTGCGCACTGGTGATTTCTTTGATTTTTTCTTCTTCTTCAAGTAAGGCTTCGCTTCTTCCTTCTTGGTGTCTTCTTTTTCGGTTTGGAGTTTGATGGACTCGATGCAATTCTCTCCACTTCATTCGCGCAAGCGGTGCGGTGGTGGAGGAACACGGAGTATCACTCGCTGGGAGCCTCATACTCTGGTAAACCGGTTTGGAGAGTTGGGGGGGGGTTAAACGTGCTGATGAATAACTGGCTGTTATATCACCTTCCTGAATGGGCACTGGATAATCTCCGCTTGCACGGTGCCTGTGGCGTCTCTGTGGCAGTGTTGTGTTGGGGTATCGTGCTGGATTGGAGGGGATGGGGGGGTGTTCAGAGGGTAATGATAATTGAAATCACTTTCTTTTATTCTTTTATTCTTTCTTCGTGAGAACGGTCTTTGGTAGGGGCCATGAGGTCGTTTGGTGTGCCTCCTCCTCCTTATCAACTTGGATAATATTTTCTATAGCTTCCCGTACATTGTAGTCGGGCGACTGATCCGTCACCTTCATATTTTCGCCGACGGGGCAGCGCTCCCACCACAAACCTGCCGGAAACGCCATGGATGGGCGGGTGTGTGCGTGTACAGTACACGACACTCACATCCATACCAATCTCCTAAAGTATGATACAAAATGCACCCACCATGTGTCGACTTAAGCCCCCGTCATCCGTCCGCCCGTCCGTTGTGCAACTGTGCACGATGGGATGCCTTGCGGGCCGTAAGGCCGGACCTTTCCGCTCCTTGGAGAGGCTGGGAGTGCGGTTTTCGGTTCGGGTCGGCTTACTTTTGCCCTTTTGCGTGTGTGTTTGTCATACTTTCTTTTTGTGGGAGGCTGTATGAGTGAGGGTTACTACGCTGCGGGGAACTCTCTGTGTTATTCACGGTATGGGTGAGGCAAAGCTGTGCCAGGGTTCTGGATGGGTTTGCAGTTGCAGGGTCCTTGGGGTGCTGTATATATATCTGGGGGCATAGATGGGCATTTGTGGACTCCGGAAGCTGGAGAAGGGTGTGAAGTTTTCGATAATAACTAGCCTTGGAGTGAGTATGTGTTTTCTGGGCGTGATTTTGGGCCTGTTTCTGGGCTGACGTTGGGTAGCCTGAATTTCTGACGAAGGGAGAGGTGTGCGCTGGAGCGAACACAATATACCTGTGCTGTACGATTGAGTTTCTGTGATGTGGGGGTTAACCCAAGATATGGAGGTGCACTTACTGGGGATTATAAGGCAACCCACTTCTGGAAAGTCAAAGTTCGTGAGTGGACCGATATCCATTGGATAGGTGAACATTGGTAGTGGCAGGCTTACTCTCTGTTTATATGTGGATGTGATGGGGCTAGCCGATAGGCCTCCTATTGAATTTTCTACTCGCGGGAAAAATGGCGAAATTAACCATCCTATGGCTTACACTGCATTGCTATACTGGTACGATAGGAAGAAATTTAGGGTCTCAGGTGAGTGCCCTTACGAGTAGTAGCTACAGAAGATCCCCTATCGGCCTAACATCTGGCCACAGTTTGAATGCTTCCCGCTCTGACTGCGAACGATATCCCGGACGTGCACCTCCCTAGGATCTTACTATTCAAAACATGAATCCCCCGTAAAATTTCCTTGGCGGGGAAATGATCGCTCTACGCGCTATACACTTGTGGAACCTCGATGGCATATATAAACCGCGCCCCCCCTTCCCTTCAGCTCAGGAATTCCATCAACCCTCCCAACACTCCTCCCGCTGAGGAGGATCTCGGCACCCCGATGATACCTCTAATATAAACACTCGTTGTCCGACATTGACAGTACAATGACCGATGTTACGGCGTTTCGGGTTTTGAGGTGGATATCACCCCTGGACCCTCACGTGAGGCATCGGGTCCTGTGTGCCAATCGGGTCGATGGTGTAGGGTGTTGGGTTTTAACCACAAGAGAGTTTCAGGAATGGAGTGGCGGCGGTGGGGGGTCCGCTCGGGATGTTCTCTTCTGCTACGGAGAGCCAGGGGTGGGGAAGACGTACCTCAGGTATGAGAAATGGATCTATGAGAGGTACGGGGTTTCTAACATATATGGAAATTAGTTCCCTGGTTCTGGACCATTTGGCAAATCAAGGACATGAAAAGGATGTCGCTGTCGCTGGTCTATACTATGATTTCATGTCTCAGAATGAACAATCTCCGGCAAACATGCTAGGAGCCATCCTCAAGCAAGTCATTGATACAGGGAACATCCTAGAGTATATAAATTATGGATTCCCGGATAGGACACTGGGGCTTCCGGATCTTGCAGTAATGCTCAAGAAGGCTCTTGCATCGCGACGGAGAGCTTTTATTTGCATTGATGGGTTAGACGAATGTCTGGCTGAGCATAGAGCCATCCTTCTCGAGTCACTGCGGGAGATCCGGCATTTGCAGGGAGTTCGGATATTCTTTACAGGGAGACGCAACATTCGCGACGAAATTGAGAAATACCTCGGCGATGTGGATATTATACCTATCGACCCTAACGCTAACGATCTCATGAAATTTGCGAGAACTAAGTTAGAGAAAGTCGCAAAGGATCGTGGAATGGATAACTATTTGAAAGAAGATATTTTGAGAGATATTCCGGGAAAACTATCCGAAACGTGAGTAGAAGCATCTCCACTTCCTAAAAATAAGTTTGGGGCTATCAGCTAAAGTGTTAAGTTAAGTTTCTTGGCCGTTTCTCTGATCGTGGATTTAATCCTAGCAGAGCCAACAGTCTTTGATAGAAGGAAAAAGCTCAAAGAGATGAGAGAAGTCCAGAGTTTGGGCGAGGCGTATGCCGCAACGCTAGCGCGTTTGGGGGCGGAAAAGGGGAACAACACAGGAGTTGGCATAGAGACTCTCATGTGGGTCGCTCATTCAGAGCGGGTGTTACGGACTGACGAACTATGTCATGCCCTGGGGGCAAAAACGGGTTGGAAAGGCGCCGCTGCTCGCGGCGTCCCTCCCATACAAAGATTACTGGAATGCTCTCTGGGGCTGGTTGCTGTTGATGTTCCATCATCAACCGTCCGTCTGGCTCATTACAGCCTCCAAGAGTATCTTCGCCAGTATCCCGACGTGTTCGTGAGACCTCATTCGACGATGGCGCGGGGTTGCCTGGAGTATTTAAGATTCCGGTGTGGTGCCACCGGCTTACCACGATTCCGGTGGGGTACTACCAACTTATCACCAGCTGCCATCGCGACGATGCCTGAACTTGCCGAATACGCTTCTTGCTACTGGGGGATTCATGCTATGAAAGGAGACATAGAAGACGTTAAACCCCTTGCCTTCACTTTCCTCAATCAATATCGTACCCACATATCTGCTAAGCTACTGTTAATGAACAGTAGTTACTGGAAGTTTTATGCGCCATTAAAAGATCCGTTTAGGGGATTCTCCACACTGCACTGCGTTGCATTCTTTGGCATTGCCGCGCTCATAGTAGAGTTGAGAGAGAAGAAGAATCGTGGTAGTGTGAACGCAAGAGACGCCTTTGAAAGCACACCTCTACTCTGGGCTGTCAGAATGGGAAGTTTGGAGGGGGTGAAAGCCTTGCTAGAATGGTCGGGGGTTGACCCAAACGTGGCAGACCGCCATGGCCACTCACCATTATCGGTAGCGGCTATGAATGGGCATGATGAAATAGTAAGGCTCTTGCTTACCCGGGATCACATCGACCCTAGCGGGGCGCGCGGAGGGTTTTGTCGCGTGCCGCTTGTGTTGGCTGCGTCAGAAGGGCGTGAGACGATAGTCGAGGCTCTCTTGGCTCGGGGGGACGTCAATCCCAACCAGTTGGAGCCGTTTCTTGGTCGATCACCGCTTGCGAGGGCTGCCGAGAAGGGCCACCAGGGAGTAGTGAGGCTTCTGTTAGCTCGGGGAGACGTCGACCCGAATGGCCTAGAGAAAGATTGCGACCAAGCACCTCTCTCGTTGGCTGCGGCGGGTGGGCATCAAGGGGTAGTAGAGCTTTTACTAGCCCGAGGAGATATAAATCCAGGAGTCGCCCAGGAAGCTTTCAGAAAGGCCGCTGAGCATGGGCGTGAGGGTGTAGTCAGCCTCTTACTCACCCGGGAAGATGTCGACCCTGACGCAAGGAACACGTCTGGGCGGACACCGCTTTCTTGGGCCGCCGAGAAGGGGCATGAAGGGGTGGTGAGGCTTCTGATCGCCCGGGAAGATGTCGACCCTGATGCAAGGAACACGTCTGGGCGGACACCGCTTTCTTGGGCCGCCGAGAAGGGGCATGAAGGGGTGGTGAGGCTTCTGATCGCCCGGGATGATGTCAGGCCCGGCTTAGCAGACATTGGTGGCCGGACTCCCCTCTCCTGGGCCGCACAGGGAGGGCACAAGGGGACGGTAAAACTACTACTAGCCCTAGACGCTGTCGATCCCGAATTGGCAGACCTTAGCGGCCGGACTCCCCTCTCTTGGGCCGCCGGGGATGCACGGGAACGAATTGTGAATCTCCTCCTTTCCCGGGCGGGAGTCTTGCCCCGCTGGGTTAGCAAATGGAGCAGACTAATTATCCAACGGGCCTCGTCGGAAGGGTACGAGCGCCAGGAAAGATCTTAGCACCTGACAAGACATCAAAGTCTCGGTGACGGCATCTGGGGCATTTTTAGGCGGGAAATTATTCCGATTGGGACAATTTCCATGGATGCGCTGAGGTTCACATATGACCGGTTGACGAATAGCGACCTGATAGTTGAGACAAATACGGGCTTGACAAGTGCATCCTGCTGAGCCATCCCCCGTCTCTAATATTGAGTGTGCGCGAGGGTATACCCTCGTCTACCCACTTTACGCTTGTATAAAGTGTATCCTCGGGGTCACGTCACGCCTTCTGTTCAGGATCCCGGGCATAGATCCGGTCGGAGTGGATTTGGGGTAGAGGTTTCATAAGCTTAGGGGGTTGCGTGCTAGATTGATATTTGTCCTCCAACCCGCTATTATCCCGAAGTTGGGCAAGTGTGTTTACCAATGTCCTCCAGTGGGTGATTTTAAAAGCTTTTCTTTTGCAAGGCGATTATTGTCTAGTAGCTAGCTGGCACGCTATTTTGTTCTATTCTTTTCTTCAATTTTTCCACTTTCGTGTGTGTGTACGATATTATAGCCTTCAGATCGAATTGATTGACCCCTGCACATGGTAGCATAAACCCTTCTATCCGACAAATTGTCACTCCTTAGCCTGGAGGCACGATAGTCCATAAGTTAATACTCCCCGTAACGAGAATTCTCCATCTATGATATTTATCGATGGGAGTGAACCTTCGATGGAGCGGCTATTTGACGGTAAGGCCCTTCTCGTATTGGGGGGTTACCGTGTAGCGGCGGCGACACGGACCCTAGGAATAACGCGCTTCTATACTCTGACTGGACGTCCGCCAGACCGTCCTATCGGCGGATAGGTCACGATTCCCAATACTTTCCATGTCGCGTTGGAAAGATGGCAGGACTTTCTCCCGAACTTGGTATACTATCGAAGGGCAAAGGAGCGATGGCGACTACTGGCGCGGCCTCGGAACAGGGTATGATATCGTAAAGTTGCCGCGCGGGAGCGGTAATGATTGGGGTCACGGGTATTCGTGATGTTGCGCGTGATAGTGTGCGAATTTCAAAACGGGCTCATGAATGCTTGGCTTTTTTCCGCTGTCCCGGAAAGATGCTGTGCGGGCTGCGCGGGGTTGCGCTGTTGGTATTGTACGATATCATAGGTGGATGTTCGGTCCGGCTCTACCGCTGCCCCCGCCCGCAATGACTTGGACTGTCGCCCCACGTGTAGCTTGTGGGGACCCAAACCCGGAGTGCACACGTTCCACAGTAAGTGGGTATGGTTATAAAGGGTGGAAGAAAAAAATCGTCAAGATCATGGGTTGTGGTGAGGAGACACGTTGATAAGTGGGGAATTGAGCATCTCTACTAATACTGGTCTATGGAAAAAATAATAATAATAATAATAATAATAATTTTGATGCCGATGTCTATCGCTATATACCATTTTGGGGCTTCTAGCCCCCCTTCGATATGGGCTTTCAAGGCCCGGCCCGCTAATACAGTGAAACCTCAGATAATTCCACCCTCTGATGTTTCTAGGTCTCCATTATTTTCGTGAGTTGTAGTGGACTGGTTCCTCTTTCCATGCGATATGATAAATGTTCCAAAATTTTTTCCAGAATTCATCCGCATGAAAATTTTTTCACGTCACCTCCCATTAAGCAATGCGATTTGGGCGCATTTTTACCGACCACAATGGATAGAAAGTTTCATGAATTATCACTCGTTATCCTCTACACACCCTCCTCTACCGTATTTTGCCAAGCCGACTCTCTATTTTCCACCCTCTCACTTTTCCCTTTTCCAAGGAATCCCACCTCCTGGAGATAATGGGGGCCCCACCGTACAAGCAAGATCCTTGAGTGACTATGTACCCATGAAACGCACTCCCCTACCTTAAATGCTATTCTAGGCAGCGGGAACGGTTTCACTGTAATTTTTGTTAACAGGCTCAAGGGCCTCTAATACCAAAGCTCTGATCTTGTCTATACTTTCTATCGCGCTCTAACTTACAGGATTCCTTCCCTTCGGGCTCTGGGAGAACGTATGATACTAGGCTTTTGTGGGTGAGTAGAGGTCGGGCAGCTCGGCCCCGACGAATAGTGGTTAAGTTGGGTTTAGTAAGTAGGTAAAAAAGTCACCCGCAACGTGGTGTAGTGGTGTTCAACCAAAGACCAACTCTCAGCCTCTCTGTTCAGGTTTTGGGTGAAAGCTTGATTATCATATGATACTCGAGTAACTTTTGGGCGGTTTCCGTGGTGTTAGAACCAACTACGAGTATCATACACCACTGAAGCAAAAAAAGCCGTTGCCAAGACCTTCCAGGGCAACACACCTGCTCCATTCACGTGGCATTTCTATGATCCTCCCACCCACCCAATCCTTTTCCTTTTTTTCTCTCCCAACGCCTCCGGAGTTCAAAAAATCCTCTCCACTACCCGCAATTTTTAACTCTTCCCCGACGTTAACCTTTTCACCTCCATTATCTGATAGCCACACCGTTCCAGGAGGTTTCACATTATTTTAACTCTTGCACGAGTATCTCCGGCTACAAAGTTTACGGACCGAAGCATATCGAAGCCTGTTATATCCCGTGCAGACTAAAAGTCAGGATCGACCAGCCTATCTATCCCTGACGAGGGCCAAGAAGATTGTCTTCGCAGCAGAACTCTTGCACATTTATTGGTGAACGGTTTTGGAGAAGTGAGAAGAATCGCCCAAGAGGAGATTGAGGTGCTTTCCTCCTTACCTACTTCTCCTGCCTGTAAGTTACTAAAATTGGTAGTATTTACATACAACAGAACCTATCTTCTCGCTGAACCCAATCTCCACTTCTGCCACGCAGGATCATTACATACACAAACGCAGCTACAACAAACAATTCACCAGTAAGTTGGAAGATGTCTATACATTTTGTTATCAGCACATATGCTAATGCGTCATTGATTGGTGGGCAGGGACCTTGCGGACCATGAGTCGCAACGGGACGAATATAAAAAAGAGAAAGCGCGAGGCCATAAGTGACTCGGAAGATTCCAACATGGGAATTCAGAAAGCCAACTTCACAAGTAGGTTGAATGCGATATCTAAGTTTTGTTGTTGCACTAGGGCTAATAAGTTGCTAATGGCTAAGCAGATGCCACAAAAGGGAGAAACCGCAAGTGGGACACTTCGTATTCGAAAATGACCATCCCCGATGCCGAGAAGCGGTTGGGTCTAAGATTGAACTTACGTGGAACTTCCCTTGACCGGATTCTTGATGGAAAGAGTGGTCTATTGGGATCGGACTCGATCCTGAAGGTGAAGATGAAAATCTACCAGAACTTGGTAGATTACATAGAGGCTGGGGGGTACCCAACAGAAGCCGATGCCGACTTCAAAGAGGCAAACATAAACGACATCGTGGCCGCTACTATTTATCCCATAATCGCTCAATTCAAACGTGAGACCAAGCGGGGGCTACATGTATCGCGAGTGAAGGAAATTATTGGTACCTCGGAGGATCCCAGAACTAGCGGTTTGGAAGAATTCCTATTAATGGACTACATATCTTACGATCAGGTAACATACGTTTTGGTCGTTGAAGCTAAGAGGGCGTCTCTCGGGGAAGCCATAAAGCAGTCCTTTCTCTCCCTAAGGGATATGAGGGATTGTAACGGAGGTGGTATGGTGTACGGATTTGTCACGAATGGTGAACATTGGAAAATGATCTCTTTTGGTGGGGAATTTAAGATCAGTCAAACAATTGCCTTATTGTTTGAGACGATGGATGAGAATGTGGAGCAATGGATAGCGCAATATTCTATCCTGATAGAATGTTTTAATGTTGCTTTAAGTGAGGGAGGGAAGGACCCGGTTCAGGTTTGAGGCGGCAATTAGTTCTGCCGACCAAGGGCCCCCACTTCTGAAGAACAGGACCTTCTCTTGTTCTTTTTCTTTACTATCATAATTGTCGTGCTTTTTCTCCCTCTTTTCTTGCTTTTTTTTTTCAGTGGATTTGGGTGTCCGGGGGCCGGGTCACAATTTGGCTACGCCTTTTTTGGTTTCCTGATTCGTCCCTTGCTTATCCCGTAGCGCCCTGGGGTTATCGTGGGTTGCTGATTGCTTCCTTGATTGTTCGTGCCTCGTATAATGCTTTCCTGTACAGTAGATCTAGTTGGAATGCAAAGTCTATCTTTCCCTTATCCTTTTCATACATCCAAATCACTTCACTCTGCTCCCAGCGCTTCAGCACTTTTCAGAATTGCGAGATTTGTTTTTTTCTCCTCGCAGAAATAGCTCTATGAGAAACTACTAGAAGCAATAAAACACTTCGCCCCAATGGAGCAGTGGTTCCGCAATGTGATATTCTAGGACAATTAGACTATCTAATGCGGTGTTCAACTAATGGCTGACCCATCACTTCCTGATTCGGGTTTAGGGAGAGTGTTTTATGTATGATTGTGCGGTTTCCTGGTGCAGAACCAACTACACCATGAAACTAGATATCGTAAGTCTATAGTAGCAGAATTTCACTTTACTTTTAACAGGGTGTTCAGCAAGACGATCTCATCGGACTCCTTCCGATATCACCTATGATATTAAAGGAATAGATTAACTTATACAAAAGTTGACACTACCCAACAAACCAAGAGCCCCGACCCCCCCCAGGTGTAGATAAACCACCGATTATATAATACCGCTTGGAGTTCAGTGGTGGAACAACGATAACCAGTGGCCGAAAACCGGTTAACGGGTGAGGCGCGGCCGAGGTTGGATTGAGTAGGAGAGTCTTTTTTTTCCTTTTCTTTCTACCATCAGGCCGCATAGAACCAACTACGACACAAAGCCACTTTAGGGTTTTGCTTATCAACTGGAACCCATTGTAGAAACTCCAATAATCGAACAGCCTGGTGTGTTGGTACAGTTTCCTCCTGTGGTAATGTCTGGTGTTTATTTTGTTTTGTCTCTTAGGACCGGCCGAGCAGCCCACGTTTTGCTTTGTTACCACTTCCAAGTTGTAGGTAAGCCGAGTGAGGGTCCAGGGGGTTGGGCTTACATAAGCATTGATTCTCAGTTGCTATGATAGTTGGGGTGAGTTTATACTAGTATTAGTTTTGATCATTGGCCCCATCCTCCTTGCTTCCACATCCCCGGTTATAACAACACCGCCAACTTGCCAAGATAATAAATCAAGCATGCAATCAGACCGCTTCGCAGTACGCGATACCTTCTTTTACCCCCCTGACAATCATCATACCGAACTCGGAGGCCTCTATGCCTCGCCCGGTATCACCAACGATAATTACTATTCCATGATCGAGATGATCTGTCAGTTCAGTGACACCTTCGAGTTACATGACGATGAGGGACAGCTTGTTGAAAGAGATGACGAACAGCTGCAACCGGGCAAGTACTATATTGCCACTAACGGTAGGGCAGCTCTATACTTCGATCATTAATCACTACTCACTGCGGACAGGTTCCATCACGGCCACGGAGAAAGTCCCCCTAATTCGTATGATTTCGACACAGACCGGAACCCGCACTAAATGGTTCTGTGACGCAGTGCGTCTCCGAGACCAGGGGTGTGTTTTAACTGGCAGGACTGTTATCCTAAATAGGTGGTATGGCGTACAAGCTGCCCATATCTTTCCAGTGGCATTTGAGGGGCTCTGGAACAGTTATAACTACCGTAATTTGATTACCATTCCCCCGGCTCGTGAGTCTGACGGATCAATCAACTCCGTCCAAAATGGCATTTTGCTCTCAAATGAGATGCACTATTTTTTCGATCATTATCATGTGGCAATTGATCCCTTTGTATGGATGATGAAATCTTGAAGCTTTCGTGGCTAACGATTGTGTAGGACAACTACAAGATTGTCTCTTTCGCACCCGAACCCCTTCAGTGCAACCTCCGCACCCACATTGATCCACTCTTAATCCAGAATATAGGTTGGCCACCCTATAAGCTACTACGCTGGCATTTTTGCCAAGCAGTTCTCATCAATGTGAGAGGAGCTGGGAACTCTTGAGACCAATTTCGCACCTGGCTCAGACATTATAGGTGAGATTGTGAGTGGTCCGAAGGCTGCAGCAAGAATGGAGTTTGAGCTATTTGGCTGACTTAATGCCATTGAGAGTGGTAGACGGTGAGAAGTCAGGATACCACGTGATGTGTACCTAGGGGGACTAGGACATTTTTAAAAAATGCGTGTTTAACATCCATACCTGTTCGTAAATTCCACCAAACTTCAACCGAGCTGTGAGATGTGGTGTTGAACAATTGTGGGAATTGAAACCCTGCCTTCTGGGTTCCCGATACAGTACAACTGGCAATCCACCAAAACGCATGGAGTACGAGAGACGGCACTCCTCTGGGCGGACCCATCTTGCAGTTCTGAGTAATGGTTTAGGGTGCGTGAGTGGTAAAAAGGGTTTACCATAATAATAGTGATTAATGACATGAGCCTGTGGCATGGCTCTTCGGCAACTCCTACGGAACAGGTACCGAAGCCAGCGAATCAAACCCGTCCTCAGAAGAGCTGCTCGGAATGTCCTCCTCTGTGTATAGTTGCATTTCTACCTCCATAGTCTTTCTATTGTCCCCGCTCGCGAGAGTTAGTTTGCGGAGGAAACCTTCGATGTCGAGCTGGATATCAATGGAAACTGAGGATGTAGGGGAGCAAGCTTTTTGGTGATCATCGGACGATCGCTGGTGGCAGTTAGGTCGTTTAGATCCTAAGGGAGGTAATTGGAATAAAAAGGAGGAATAAAGGTGCTTGAAGAGTGTAAGGCAGACTGAAGGGTTTTCCGAGGGATCGCGGGGTCGCGGAAAGATGATCTAAACTCGCAATTGAAGTGTTAGTAGTGGCATAGTGATATTGTGGATGCATAGAAAACTTGCGTGCTCTTAAGGGGGTGGTTGGGTGTTGACCGGGTTGATCACGCCGCTTATCCACAGATTGGCTTTGATCTCGTTCCACTGATTAAGTTTGAAAAACCTTACTTGGATGGCCACATGCACCTCTCCCGCTGATCCCACCAGCCAGATTTTGGCATCACGATCCCCCTCAACTCGCCTCATCCCTGCCTTGTCTCACTCCTGACTCCTCTCTCCCCTCTCCTTCAATTTGCTGCTCTGAACAAACAAAGTATTACCCTGATCGTTGTCTACAAGGACGTAGGGCGGTATTCGGTATTTCTTTGGGGAGTTCCTAGGAGGTTACCAAGGCCAGCCGGGTCTTTTGTGAGGCAGTGAAGGAACTATCCACGTAAATATCAGTCTAGTGCCTGTAGCAAAAAGAGTAAAGGAACAAAAACGATGCTCATAGAGGGTGTGCGGAACCTTCCTTATATAATCTTTGCAAGCGGAAACGTAGTAGTTGGGTAGCTAGGCACTGAAGACTTTTTTTTTCTTTTTTTGGCGGTGCAGGTAAATAGCGAATGTTCAAATTAAGATGGCTAAGTGGCCCAGGTGCCAATGATACCCCATTCACCTCACTTACCCTTAACCCCCGGTGCGGGAAGTAATGATAAGCTTCCCTTAGTTGCATGGGTCGTCCAGGACAAGCCACATGTGACTGGCGGGGCTACGCCATCAAATCCCCCTAGCTCCACACGTCTCCTCACCACAACCTACGATCTTGCTGATATTTTTCGTCCGCCCTTCATGACCACACCCGAGCACAGTACAACGTGTGCACATCTCCTACAGCTTATATCAAGTACTCCCTCTCTCTCCCTTTCACCCATTGTCTCAAAGCAGCTTAACTCTAGTTTTGTGAAAATGGCGGAGACGATATTTAAACAAATTCTGTGTGCAATTGAGTCACGTACCCCGGAGCTGTTGACCTTTGATAACGTCACCCCTCATGACTTTGCTGATATTGTATACGGCTTACGACTCCGCTCCAACAACCTGGAGCAACGATCCTTTCGGTAACCGAGCCACTATACTCCTTTTTATCCTATTCCGTACCACTAACATATTGACGCAGAATTCATTGGTTTGCCGCGGATAAGCAACTAAAGGTTGTCATGCCATCTAAACTCTATGAGTGTGCTGCTGTTTGGCTCAACGAGATGATCATAAAAGCCGTCATGGGGGGCGTAATTCCTGAGATCTGGGCTGAAACAATGCAAATCAGTCCGTCACCAGGTTTGTTGACACCATAAAAGCTCTTGTGATTCACTACCTCTGCTATGCTTATAATCTCCGGATTCTGGGAAAAAACACCTTGAGAAGGAATAGTGTTTACCTAACGCCATAGTTTCTAAGGGCTGAGAATGCCGGACCCGGCTATCTGGTGGCGTAAGACGGATCACCTCTACAGCTATACCACATTGGATAAACGCTATCCCTTCTTGAGGTGTCTTGTCTCTGAATCTGGAGACTAGGGGCATAGCATGGGCAGCGAATCGCAGGAGTTTTTACAGTACCACTATTAAATTATTGCTAATTGGGATTAATAAAATACTGTAATTTTGTCAGTGAATATAGAGGTTACACCAAGGAGGCGGACTTGACGTTCGTGCCGATGTTTGATACCGACCCTCCACGGAAAGCAGAATTTCCTTCCGTCGTGCTGGAATCCGGGTGGGATGAATCTGCCGTTGCATTGCACCGTGATGCCAGAACCTGGCTGGTAGGATCTGATGGAGAAGTACGCGCGGCTATACAAGTCAAATTTTATAAAACAAATCAGTGGAACGAGATCAAAGCTAGTTTGTGGATGAGCCGTGCCCAACCCGGTCAACGGCCAACTGCTCCTGAAGAGCATGCAAGTTTCCTCAGCATCTATAATATTAATATGCCGCTACTAATCCTTCACCATGAGTTTAGATCATATTTCCCCGGCCCCACACTCCCCCCCCAAACCCTTTAGTCTCCCTCAACGAGTTTTATTCTGGCCGTTGCCCTCCTGGAGTGGATCCCTTAGCCTGCGTCTCCCTGGACCTCGAACGGTTACGTATCATAGCCGGCTTGGAGATTGTCGCCCGTGGCTCTGTGCCAGCTGCCACTTGAAATTATTTTGGCAGGCGCAATTCGTCCCCCCGTACCCACCCACTTCTGCGCAGTGTTCTCAGCCGTCCGGGGCCCCCGTCGGGTCCGGCAAACTGTAGTCCGTCCTCGTCCTCAAGCTCCCGGGACGGCCGTCATTAGGGAGGACAACAAGCTCTACAGTCTGAGACAACTTCAGCTAGGGGACGATGGGGGACGGCGGGTGATGGTCGGACGGTGGGGGACGACGGGGGATGACTGGGGACTGTGGGTGCTGGCCAGGTACTATCAAATCCATCCTATCCACGCCGTATCCCCACACCCTCTGAGAATAATGCTAAGGTCGCCAAATGATATAGCAATATGATAGAGGCAGGCGGGGGAAGATAAATAGAAGAATAGACTTGCTCTAAGGTAGAAATATGAGAGCAGAATCTATCAGATTCCGCAATATCCAACCCTTTAATCTCGATTACCTCAACGCATTCCGCTCCGCACTGATTTCCATATACATTCTAAACCTAACAACTCTTATTACGATCTTTGTGTTTCTAATACGGCAAAGAAAATTAACTCGGGAGAGCGAGATATTTTTGTGGGGGACGGCAGGGGGAACGGTCCTTAGCTCTAAATTGTCGGGCAAGTTCCGGAAATGACGGGACGGGACGACACAATGTCGTCCGTCCTCGTCCTTCATTCTCACTTGTGGGGCAGATTGACAAAAAGACCGGACGGGACGACGAAATGTCGTCCGTCCTCGTCCTAGCCCAGGACGGACGGACTGCCCCGTTGCGAACACTGCTTCTGCGTTTACTTGGCAACCAAAACCTCTCCTCTCTCTCTTTTTCCTACCTATTTCGCCCTTCTTGATTACCATTACTGGATTTGGATTTGGGGAAGGGCCAGTTTTGCTTGGCCTGTTCGGTGATACCTACTTCTTTGTTTTCCTGATTTTTCCTTGCTATTGAGCTTCTATTACCATAAGTGCTCCATTGTTTTCTTGCTCCCGTCTTGCTCTCATGTTTCTTTCACAATAACTGCTCCAGTTTTTTCTTACTCTTTCCTTGCAGCATTGTTTCTTCCGAACCTTTTATACTTAGGATGTGAATTGCTGAAGGCATGTCTGTGCGGTCTTATTTCTTCTCGGGTGCTGGTAATTGGGGAAGGAGGACACGTTTCCTGGAGGCCCTTTTATGTCCTGCCTCTTTGTTGTTGATACTCATTAGCGCAATTCTTTAAATTTGTTAACGACTGTAAAAGTTCACCCAGTATCTTACTTGCTTGTGCCTGTATTACTGCTGGGATCCTCCTTGAACTAAGCTAATGCATTCTCCCGGATCCTTATTCCGTTACCCGTTCTGCTGCATGTCCAGCTAAACTCAATTCTCCATTCACACTTACAGGTTACCGGAATGAAGAACCTGAACATTTGAGCCTAAATTTAGTATTTGCGACCAGACCCGTACAGACGATCTACCATACAAATGTTTAATCCCTAGATTCAGGTTCTACATGGGGGGGGCTCGTACCTTCGTATTATTTGACCACTGCTCCCAGGTGTCCCGGGTGTGAGGGTAAAGACAGAAAGGCATGGCATCTGTCTTCCATCATAATGGCTGTCTTGGTTGACACGCACCCCTTGTGGTCTTGGCGCAAATGGGGTCTTCCGGCCGGATCCCATGACCTGCTGAGTCCGCCCCCTTACCAACACTCTTCGATTTGGGAATAGTGGATGCTGACCCACTACCAACCAGATGGGCATACCCAGAATTGGTGCTCACTTGCCTGCGTTGTATTTAATTGCAGTATCTTCAGTGATATGACTTCACATGTGATTGTTACAGCATCGAAGTACAGGATAGACTAGCTCTACTCCTAGCGAAACCCGTTGGATACTGGCCCACAATGCGACAAGGGCCCAATAGGGTCCATGGTAGGGCATCTTGTGAGTGTATGCGTGGGCAAGATATCAATGTTCCGGGTGGCATGCACTGTCCTTTGCATAAAGAGCCCAGCATTTGCCTAGTCGATGACTAACACATATTATTAATTATTGCTATGCTTGAAAATAATATGCCCAAAGCGGCAGCACTGTTCCGTGGTGTAGCTGGTTCTAACACCACGGAAACCGCCCAAAAGTTACTCGAGTAATCAAGCTTTCACCCTAAACCTGAATAGAGAGGTAGAGAATTGGTCTTTGGTTGAACACCACTACACCACGTTGCGGGTGAAAAACATTGACTTTTTACCCACTAAACCCAACTTAACCACTATTCGTCGGGGCCGAGCTGCCCGACTTTTGTTCACACACAAAAACCTAATAGTCGGTTCCCCTCCAATTTCGCTGTCGCTCATTGTCGGGGAAAGCAAGTGTGACAGGAAAGCAAGTGTGACGTCCATTTTTTATTGTTTTTTAATATGTTGAATTTTAATAGTTGTACTGTACATAACATTATTTTCAATTGTGTATAATGTTATTTTTCAAATACACAACGTACCTAAGGATACTATATAACCTGTATAAAAATTCTAACATGTGATTAATAACTAAGTGTATATAAAGCTATTAAAATTCAATAAGTTAAAAAAAAAAGCTGGACGTCACACTTGCTTTCCTGTCACACTTGCTTTCCCCGACAATGAGTGACAGCGAAATTGGAGGGGAACCGACTATTAGTACGTTCTCCCAGAGCCCAAAGGGGATCCTGCAAGTTAGAGCCCGATAGAAAGTATAGACAAGATCAGAGCTTTGGTATTAGAGGCCCTTGAGCCTGTTAACAAAAATTACAGTGGACCGTTCCTGCTGCCTAGAATAGCATTTAAGGTAGGGGAAAATGGACGGAAGATGATGGATAGTCCTCCACTCATCAGGTTCATTCAGGAGTGAATTCAAATGCCCCATGGGAGAGCACAGTGCCTTTTGCCAGTGCAATGGTTGGTAGGGGAGTGCGTTCATGGGTACATAGTCACTCAAGGATCTTGCTTGTACGGTGGGCCCCCATTATCTCTAGGAGGTGGGATTCCTTGGAAGTGAGAGGGTGGAAAGTAGAGAGTCGGCTTGGCAAAATAGAGGAGTGTGTGTAGAGTATAACGAGTGATAATTCATGATGGTTTATACGTTTTATCCCTACATCAAGGAGGCGGACTTGACGTTCGTGCCGCTGGTTGATATCGGCCCTGCACAGAAAGCAGAATTCCCGTCCGTCGTGCTCCAATCTGGGTGGGATGAATCTGCCGTTGCATTGCACCGTGATGCCAAAATCTGGCTGGTCGGATCTGCGGGATAAGTATGTGTGGCTATACAAGCCAAATTTTATAAATGAAATCAGTGGAACGAGATCAAAGCTAGTTTAAAAGGATACTGCGCAGATGGCTCTTGTTCTCCTATAACCCAGCAAGTCCGCCCATCGCTAGGGTCTGCATCGAATTCGTGTGCTCGTGCTTCAAATTTCCCTACTTACTGGACGTTCCAGCACGACGCCCCCTGGGCAGAAACTCCGCGGTAGTGCTGGAGTGGCGCATGATGTTTGGATAATTTTTGGCTTCGCGGGCAGATATCGATAAGGGAATTTTTTTAAATACTGTTGACATCGGTTTTGCAAATCGCTGCTGCTCCGGAATATAGTCTATCAATCAAAAGGCACAGCGCAAAATGTCACAACCTCGGTACAAGAGGTTCTTGTGCGTTTGTGTCACCCTTTCCGGATCCAGCGGTTTGGCTGTGGCTATATTAGTTGGGCGCAAGGCTTTTCCCATCAACCCCGCTTTTCCCATCAAATTTGTTTTTTCGCGCTCACGACCACAGTTTGATCGACACCTTCCCCTCGATAGCATTCGGAACGGCGACGGACGAAAAATGTCAAGAGCTTTCAGCTATAACAATAACTCTATCATATTCTCAAACATCTTGAGCTGCGCTGCCCCCGATGACGAGTCTAAAATACTGGCGTGGCTGTCTCCATTAGTGCCATGGGTACGGCATCAAGACATCGGAGCCCAACTAGTGGGCAGTGTAGGAGGATGGCTGTTGGAAACCAAGGAATTCAGACGCTGGCGTGGTGGCGGTACGGAGGGTGAATCTGATCATGCGGCGTTCTACGACGACAATCCAGGAGCAGAGAAGGGCTGTATCGCGTAAGTCTATCTTACTCGAATTCAAAGAATGGTATTGCTGATAGGTTGCGACAGCAGTTCCCTAGTTATAGACAAGTTATGCGACGAGGCCGCTCGGGAAGATATTGCCGCCACCTGCTTTTACTTCGACTTTGCTGCCCGGAACGAGCAGTCACCAATAAATATTCTCGGCTCCCTTCTTAGACAGCTTGTTAGCGGATTGGGGGGGATTCCTGAAGTAGTAGTCCAGAGTTTTCGAAACGAGAAAAAGGTCATTGGGGGTATGGGGCTACAGGTTTCTGGAATATTGAGAATGTTCCGGGCCATCGCAGCTACAAAGCGCACGTTTATATGCGTTGACGTTGTTGGCGAATGCGCACCAGAGCGTCGAACGGTAGTTTTTGAAATACTACAACAGATTCTGCAGGGGTCACCGAATACTCGCATATTTATGACTGGAAGGGCAAATGTCCGGAGTAAGGTTGAGAGGAAATTTGATGGAGCAGAATCTTTTATATTAATACAGCCTCCGGAGGATGGTGCCGCCGGATATCTGCGTGGGAAACTCGGGGGGCACCACCCCGGATATAATGGGCGGGGCGTTGGGGGCGAGTAATATAAAGAGTCTTGTCGGAGGAAGCTCGGAAACGTACGTACTAGCGAGGGCACGGGCAGAATTACACAGGGCTACTTGAATTTAATGGCTGACCTGTTTAAATCTAGATTCCTATGGGCTTCTCTCTATATCGACGCAACCCTACGAGAAACCATTATCTCTCGCCGCGGAAAAAAAATGTTCTAGTCAATAAAAGGTAGAGCAGAGTTAGGGGATGCATACGATGCGACACTGGAGCGGATAAAGGCTCAGGAAGGGGAAAATAAAAAATTTGCAATAACCAATCTCACGTGGATCTGCTATGCGGAGCGGCCGCTACAGGTGGATGAATTGTGCCTTGTGCTGGCAGTGGAGATAGGAGCAACGGATTTAGATCCTGATAGTGTCCCTTCGATAGGTACATTGCTGAGCTGCTGTCAGGGCCTGATCACAGTCGATAAGGAAGCTTCGGTTGTGCGGCTAATCCACTTTACCGTCCAAGAATATCTCTACTCTCATCCGGGCGTTTTCAATAAACCCCACTCGATAATCGCAGAAGCCTGCTTGACCTATCTGAACCCACAACAGGTCAAGAGCCTTCCACCCCATCCTTTCCTGGACCACCAAAGCATGCCATTCCTCAAATATTGTTCGATACATCGGGGAACACATGCGAACGGAGAACTCTCAGGCCATGCGAGGGTCCTTGTGCAGAAGCTCTTAAACCAAGACCATATATTCGCCGTATCACTTTTCGAGCGAGTAATGCATCAAAAACAACCGACCGCCTATGGTGTATGGCAACGATCGCCAATTACCCCTGCCCATTTTCAACCTCATCTAAAGAAATTGCATTAACTCAGTTAAAACTCAATCACTTTACTTGATTCTTTTTCTTTTAAATATTATACCTCCTATTCTTCACTGTCATTCAAAAAAAAAAAAAAAGCCTATTCCAATCCATTACCGCTCTGAGTCTACTATGAGGAAAATCTTTAGGTTATACAAGCCTTAGATGGGTATAGCAGGTTTCTACATCAGCAAAAAAAAATACTCCTGTCTGACGTATTGTTGCTGCGTCCCGGGCCGGACGTCTCACCGTTACTCATTACTCCCTGTGCGTCCTGTGCATCATGTACTTCTTGCTGTTTCTCCACCTCGTCCTGTACGTCAGCCGACGTTCAACGACGTCTGGGTCACACCCCGTGTGCTTCCCACCACCGGACTTGCTTCTGACACGTCGGTCTACGCCTTACGTCTGTCCTATGTCCTGACGTTTGCCGCACGTCCCATCCCCTCTGGGCGGTATCTGACGCCGATATCCGTGACTTTATGTCCTAGCTCGTATGCTCATATTTGTCACTTCCGAGTCTGTTATATGGATAGTATCCCGCCTGTCCCCGACACCGTCTGCTATGCTTCGAACGCTATTCATGTTCCCAGCAGGACATCCCACTCCATCCTACAATTATTGTTGATCTCACAGGTTTGCCAGACAAAGTCATCGCTCTCAATTCTCAGACTGTGTTGCCGTCGCATTTATCTTAGCCTCAGCTTCTTTTTTAAATTGCTCACCATGTTGCACCGGCCCAGTAGTACTATAACCAAAAACGAGGAGATTTGGTCCAGCTCCACTGCTCGACGTCGGAGCAGTAGCCTTGGGCCAAATCTCCATTTCTTTTTTTCAACACTTGAAACATCTCCGTGGCTTCGAGACGGCCTTTCACAGTGTAGAGTTCGTTGAGGGGCCGTCGTTGGATCCAACATTGGGTCAATATATCTCATTGAACGTTCTTAAATTGATCCGACTGTTAACGGGCCACCGCCCATCGACCTCCGGGATTAGGTGGGCTATCCCCATGATAGTGCCAATGTCCACAATTGTAAACTTTCTGTTATTTAGCCTCCCAGACCGCTTAACCGTGACGAGACTGTGTAACTCTAATGGGCGTCCAGAGTTATGTACACTCAAGATCTCTACGCTTGCCAGTCGGTAGACTCTATCTTGGTAACGGCAGTCTCGAAGCTTGAATAGGGTGACAAGTTTCCCGGGAAGATGGCCCCGCAGCGCACCATACATCTCGTCCGTACCAGTTTGTACTCAAACCCAATCGTTGCGACTTGCATTTTTTCGGAATAGCTCAGAGTCCATACATTGTGCCCGGTGGATGTCGTAAATATCTGTTTCCTGGAACGCTAGAACCGGAATCTCAAGCTGCGTTAGAAGTTCAACAGGAAGGTGTCAAAGTATTCCATAATCGTCAGGAAGGTGAGACTGAATCATTAGGCTCCGCAGGCTATATCGAACCAATTCGAAACAGATAGCCTCACTTGAGATGGAGAAAAAATTGCATAAACTCTCAAGGTTGGCAACCTCATCCCGACGTCCCTTTAGGACCCTACGACATGTGGGTGCAGGAGAATCTGGATTCGTTTTGTTCAAAAGATCCACGATATCAGGTGTGAGATCCGCTCTACTATGTTACAAGGAAGCCAGGTTCAGAAGTCTCATCCGGATCGTGTGGTGTTGCCTATAGTTGTGAAGGATCTGCTGTGTGGTGTCATTTTTATTTGAACGTTACCATCCATCTTTGATTTGTTCCTTGTGAGCTAGCTTGCTGAACTCAGTAGAATACTGGGGAATGTTACCAAACCAGTACATATGATCATGGAGTAGATGGAGCTTGATAAAGTTAAAATGAGATTCGGCATATATCAATTCCATACGCTAGTCGTCCTCTTCCGCTCGTTGGTGCTCATGCACCCGGCACTTTGTGGATTGGACGACAAATTGGTTGAGGGACATCTTTCAATTTCGTAGCTCGATGCACTGGTCCTGAATTTTCGTCCGCGTGCGTTTAGACGTTCTAAACTCCAAGAAGATATCCTTCGCCGAGTGAAACTGATTGAGATATTGATCCGTATAATCTAGGGTCTCACGCGTATGGCTTCGGTATTACGCCATCAGACTAAAATCAACTAACGGCCGGACACAGGTGAGCGCACACTTAAAAGGTTGACTTTGGGTACTCTCGGGTCCTGTCAATGCGACAGCAAGGACAAATAAAAGACAAGGTCCCAAGTTCCTCATCACCTTCCCTTGCCACTACGTAACCTCGCGGTAGGCTTTCTTGGGCACAAAGAATCCGGGGTATGGTGGTAAAGCTTTCCACGCGTCATCAAATTCTTCCAGCCGTCCATGCTTCTTAAGAAATCCTTGAACCCAATCCATCACATGCTTGAACAGTCCAAGATAGACAGTATAGAGTAAATCAGGTTGATGCAGATCAGCAGCGAAAACACAAGGAAGTTGATAAAAAACGTTTCGTCCGATCTTGATACCGACAGCGTCAAATATGCTGTCGACGTTGTCAGGGGGTGGACTCCTCTGAGCCATCTAAAATTTCTTGCTCCAGGTACTCGTATCACGTATAATCTCTAGCAGGATATCTTTCCTGATTATTGGACTCTAACATATCCAGAGGTATCTCACATTTAGGACAGGCATTCGATTTTACTCCATGTAGCGCAATGTTTTTTTTCATATGGTCAGCAATCCACGCTGCCAAGATCGGGAAGGATCTCTGAGCATTCCCGTCTGCGCAATCAATTGGGACACCGTCCAGTGCAGCGTCTTGTAAGGGCTCAAATAGGAGCTCGAATACACCTTGTAGTGTGTTGGCATTGATTTGCCTCTGGTGTTTGTTCGCGGAAGAGGACGATTGGAACTTGGGCGGGACCGGCAAGAGGGCAAGAAGGAGGACCACCATCGTTCCAGGTCTGTTACGCTTGGCCGACGGAAGATTTCCAATTGTTATATATACTGGCCACGCCTTTTTGTCTCTGGAGAAGTTGCTGAGATGTGTCTGATCCGACATTCCAATGATAGGAATCATGATCGCGCCAGATGGGAGTGTTTCCTGCAGTCAGTTAGCTCATACTTTTGGGAGAGTGGGATGGATAAGCTGTGGCACAGTACTTGAACGTCCCACCACCAGTCTCCCATATGCGTTTCCGTATATACTCTCTGTCCATTCGGATCACGTTCCCACCGCGGGGCGTAAACCAACTCATCTTAGTAAGCTATCTGCCAAAGAAGATATCGGACACTGTCTAGAACATTACAGTAGAAGAAAGGTAAAGTCCTCACACCATTTTCGACTTGAGCTTCAAACCATTGTAGATATAGGCTGTACGGATCCAACGAGAGGAGATAGTTCTCAAGTGTATGCATCGAGCTGTAGGCAACATCTGCTGAATTACCAAGGCCATTTGAAAAATATTCATTTACCCGTGCCTTAGATACCTTACTTTGTATGAACCAAGAAGCAAGTTTGAAATCGTGCATGCTAGCGAATGGTACCCATGGGTCCTCACACAGATTTTGGTGTTCCTCCGCGAATCCATTCACATCTCCAATAGATGTCCCTGTACAAGAATGATACTCCGGTTCGACAGGGGTGGGAAACACGTCGACTATAAGTTGTGGTTCTACGTCGGAGACATATGCAGCCCCGTTGCTATATGTATCAGGAGGGCTGTTACCGAGATCAAGGTCTGATTCGTAGTTGGATGTTAGGCGGTAGTTGAGATCAGACTTGTCGGTCGGACTAGGGCCTGAATCTTTGATCGGAGATTGTCTAGGAAGACTCGTAAAGTAGTAAAGAATAAAAGAATAAAGATTCGTAGATGTAAACTTATTATATTGTTAAGGTCTCTTCTCCGTTGCTTGATTCCTCTAACTAACCCGGAGACCTTAAACCTATTTATACTAATCTACCGGTATTTAGTATTCCTATACTAACTTGTCCCGAGGAGCTTTTAATTTTAGTTTCTACTAAGTGCGAACACCGTTTGACCCTGAAAGTTCGTACACCACTTCAACCTTAATTGAAACGAGATATTTATCTTGAGCGGATAGCGTCCTATCTCCCAATGATCTCTTTCCGATCTCTAGACTTGAATGGACTAAGTATGTAAATGTAGTCCAGATGGCTATCTTTCCAATCGTCCCTTCCGATCAAGAACTAGCTAAGTTCGTTGTCAGGAACTGGTGCATAATTAATATATGCATGCATGAGTCTCGACACGCCAGTATCATAGAAAGGCTTCATGCATCCCCAGTCTTCCAATTCAAGTGTGGTTCCCCTCAGACCTCCTGCCTCTAAGAGGGACCCCTATTGGAGCCGTCCGACATACACCTAATCTTGAACAGGTATTGGTTATTCCTGAAGTAGTTTAATAGCGCCAGAGGTCTCATATCTATTTGATAGAAAATCCCTCGGTCGGCTATTCACTAATGCGAGTGGTCTTTATATGGTTTGCGGTCAGGGAGTTATGAATTAGAAATTATTATTTTAATTCCTATATAGCCTTGCCGCAACCATCTTATCGAGTCACTTGACCTCTATTGTCAGGTACTTGACATTACCACTATGCTAGGTCTTATATGCCTAACAATGGTTGCAGCAAAGTTATATAGGAATTAGAACAATTTCTAATTTATATCTCCCTGACTGCAAATCACGGAAACTACCTATAATAGGAACTTGCTGACCAAGGTATTTTATATCAATAAGATAGAAGATGTTCAGCGCTATCAAAAAACTTCAAAAGTCACCAATACTTGTTCAAGAGTAAATGTAAGTTGAATGGCTCTAATAAGAGTCCCTTACAGAGACAAGAGGTTCGAGGGGAACCATACTTGAATTAGAAGATTGGAGATGCATGAGTCTTTCTATGATGCTAGTGCATCGAGATTCATGCAAGCATATATTGTTTATATGCTAGTTTCTGGCAATGAACTTAGCTAGTTCTTGATTGGAAGGGACGATTGGAATGATAGTCATCTGAACTACATTTACATACTTAGTCCATTAAAGCCTAGAGATCAAGAAAAGATTATTGGGAGATAGGACACTATCCTCTCAACTTGAAGATAAATATTTTATCTCATTAAAGGTTGAAGTAGTATGCAGACTTTCAGGGTCAAACAGTATTCATACTCAGTTGAAATTGAAATTGAAAGCTCCTTAATACAAGTTAGTAGGAGAAAACTAAGAACTGGTAGATTAGTATAAATAGGTTTAAGGTCTCTGAGTTAGATAGAAAGACAAGCAACAGAGAAGAGACCTTAACAATAAACAAGTTTACAAATTCAAATCTTTACTTCTTTATTACTTTACAAGTCTTCCTAGACAATCTCCGATTTTAAGATTCAGGTCCTAGTCTGACCGATAAGGTCGCTCTCTACTACCGCCTAACACAGTCTTAGAAAAACTTAACAAAATAACCAAGTTACCAGCTGCTCCAACAATCACAACTATTATTTACTTTTACATTTTACTAGTAGGCCCAGATTCTTCAAGAGACTAAAATAGAATTTAGTACTACAAATCTCCTATTTCTGTAAATATTATTAGATTTAGTTCTAGTGTCTAATAGATATACTCATAGCTAGTATATAGTTTAATATTATGATCAAGACTCTCTGCTATCCTGTGTCAGGAGATTAGTAAAGATCAAGGTTAACTGTACTAAATTGGCAGGTAAAAATTAGTACATGCTCACTAAGAATGAAATCAGGTTATGTTGGATGCAACTAAATACTCAGGATATCCAGGATGTGGAAAACATTGTAACGATTCTATCTCCTTGTAGATTAGTTCTTCAACAGGTAACGACGTCTTACCTATTCCCGTATCGGATATCAATAGCTCTGAGACCTCACTAGGCCTACACGATCCTCTCTGATCTCGTCTATCGATATATCTTTTAGTCTCCTTGTAATTATACAAGCGAGACCTCTTTCTCACGTATGTTGCGGGAGATGTTTGTGCGCGTGTGCGAGTATATTGATTTTAATAGTATAGGAAAGACTTAAGTGGTTCAATCTAAATTTTATTTATACTTGTACCGCCGACCCCGGCATACGACAAGTCCCCGCCGGCACGAGGTTAACGCAAACCGGAACTACCACTAGCTACGAATAATCCGAACCTCCAACCCCGTACCTCCAACATGCCCGCGCCATGACCCAACACGAACACTAAATACAAAGTCATCAACGGTAAAGAAAGTCCTCCCTGAAGCGACACCATAGACCCTCTGGTACGGGCCCAACCAAGCCAAGTAGCCGAAGCCACAAGACCTCCTCGCGTAGCCGAAGCTGAGCAAGGTACCAGTCCCCCAAGTTCCTCGTACAAAAAACAAAACCACTACCGCCATCTAAATATGACCCCGCAATCCCTCCTCCACAATAGAAACCCACCCGGGTACCCCCACTCAATGATCTTGGAACACCCCCAGCCGACCGCCACGGCCAAACACCCCCTAAAAATCCCATAAACAAAAGAAACACCCAAGACCCATGCGCGTAGACCCGAAGGAAAGCCGTCTTACTAGGCGAGGGATCCCTAGCTGAGCGAGCTCAGTCATAGGCAAATGCCTGGAACGCATCGCAAGAACCACAGCGCGCTCCATGTTGGCCACCGACCAAGCCACCCAGGAGGGTCTCCAGACACCCAGGGTCAGGACAGCCCCCCCGGCACAACTCAGTTTCCACCCCCGACAGCACTATTCCCCCGGGGCCACGAGGTACCGGGCGCACGTGAGTACGCACCGGCGAGGGCCATGATTCATCAGAACCGGGGACAAGTGGTACGGGTGAGGTCTGGTCTTCTTTGACCCGGCGCTTCTTGCTTCTCCTCCTCTTCCCACCCCCAGGCGCAGGCCTACGGTCGGGGGTGGACTGGCCACCCTCAACACCACCCACCGCCACAGGAGGGGTGCCACCAGAGGCGCTTCCCCGACCAGCCACGGGCTCAGCCACAAAGGACTCAGGCACCTGACCCCCCGAAGAAGGTAATGCCACCGCAGCCGGCACCACCACAGGGGCCACCACCCCACCCACCGAAGAGGACGCCTTTACCACCACACCCGACGAATCAGATGCAGGCCCACCGACCCCACCCTCCGTGGAGGGTGGTGCTGGGATAACCGCCGGCGTAACAACTCCCTGAGGGAGCTCCTCTGCAGGACCCTGAGAAATCTCAGGGTCTAGCGCATCCCCCACCGAAACAACCGTAGCAACCGAAGCGATCGAGGGAGTAGGCGACGAAGGAATAACGGTAGGAACCTCAGGTTCGCGCAGCGAACCTGACAGAGCAGCGTTCTCCTTCTCAGCGCGATGAAGCCGCCGAGAAAGGACAGAGATGTGATGCCGAAGGCGAGAGACTTCAGCCTCCAGGACGAAGTTCTTCTCGACGGCACAAGACAGAACCACCGACGAGCGTAAGGCGGACACGGCGGAGGGGGGAGAGGCTCGCTTAGCCATAGCGACCGTAAAGAGGCGAGGCTGGAAGTGAGGAAGTCGTAGATAGGCGTGATGAAGAACCCGGGTTCTTCAAACGATCGTAGGAGGAGGAGTAGCAACTATCGTGATAGAAGCTACACAGTGGAAGCTATCGTGGGATAAGAATCAAGGGCTCTGATTGGCCTGACACTGTAAATTCGCTACCGAGGCGGAGCGAAGACAGGTAAGAGGAAAGACTTAAGTGGTTGCGTGAGGAGTCTGTCCCGAAGGTCCTTTTTTTTTTTTTTTTTTTTTTTTTTTTTATCGTCATGTATTCTTTGTTTAGGTACAAGAACTCGCATGCAGCGCTAGCTATGGCATAAACAAAACCTTAATCCCAAAACTAATTAAACAAAAGAAACCAAACCAGTGCCTCCAAAAAAACGCGAACAACCCATATCGCAAAGCAGCCTAAAGCATAAATATAGGGAAACACTCAATGCAAACTAAAACAACCGTAAACATAACTAAGGGAAGCCTCCGAGCAGACACCAGGCATCTTCAGGTCACAGAGGGGAGAGGGGATGGTGGCGGGGAGGGAGAAGGTGAGCTTCGCAGGGCGGGCATCTCGGGGGGAAATCCGGTGGTGGTGATCGAGATATATTTTGCCAGGCCGTGAAGCAGGGCCGGTGAGTGCCAGAGTGGATCGTCCTCTCGTAGGCCGTCTACCCCCTGGAGGTGGGAGATCCTGGCTTCGAGTTTGGCCGAGCAGGCGAGGATGGCGTGGTGGAACGTCTCTGGTTCCTCCTCACAATAGGGACAGGTGGTCGGGGCATCTGGATCTTTCCAAGAAACGTGTGCTGCCAGGTAGCTTTTTCCTGACCTCATCTGGTGGATTCGTCCTGCCATAAATTTCCCCAACCCCATAAAGGGATGTGGGGCCAGAGTAGGCGAGTACATGTAGCGTGGAGGGGGCGGGTACTGGGAGGACCACGCATGAAGGAGGAGCCGTTTGCAGTCCCTCTTGAGTCCAAGGAAGGTGGGGTCACCGGGGGCACCCGGTGGGAGAGCGGCTGGCAAGAGTTTTTCGGAGGCGGGGGGGGTCCTGCGCAGATGACCCACCAGATTGACCACTCTGTGGGCTATTGCATCGAGGGGCAGGTGGCGCCGCACCGGCGGCGAGGGTTCGGGAGTTATCCAGTGAAGGGGCCTATACCCCGGGGTTAGGCCTACGGTGAGAAGCCGGTGGTCCTCCCTTGAGCGGAAGGCTGAGGTCGTAGGGAAAGTGCTATGGAGTCGCGCCGTTGCCGGGTTCCTTTCTGGCGGGAGGCACACCAGGCGAAGAGCCACCAGGCGTTGCCGATGTTCAAGTAGACATTGAATGGGAGGGAGCGCAGATTCACAAGGGAGAATCCCAGTAGGGGTATCGCTAAAGCAGTTGGTGACCCATCGCTGAACCGTCCTCCAGAAAATGGCCAGACGGTCCATCATGGTAGCGGAAGGAGAGAAGAGGTCGGCGCCATACAAAAGGATGGGCGCAAGGAGGGAGGAGGCGAGACGGTGACAGAGGTAGGGTGCCAGGCCCTTCCCGGGACCTGAAAGCCTCTTGATCATTGAGAAGGCCCCCTGGGCTAGGGCGAGCCTCTTGGAAAAGTGTGCGTTGTTTGACCAGCGGAGGCTACAGGCTGCAGGTTCGAACGAGTAGCCTAGCCATCTCACTACCCCGGAGGGATGGAAAAGGAGGTCATCAATCACGACAGGGAGTGTGCATGGTGGACCTTTCTGCCTCGGGGTCCTCCAGTGGATCAATTCTGTCTTGGGAATAGAGAAGCTCACCCCCAGCCTGCACCCCCTCTGGGCGAGTGCTTTGACCAGGTGTTGTAGGCGTTGGACATTTCTTCTATAGGAGTTCGAGGCGACTGTGACCGCAAAGTCATCGACATAGGAGAGGATCAGGCCACGCGGGACCGGAAAGTGGAGGGAGGACACGTAGATGACGAAGAGTAGTGGCGAGATGGGGGACCCTTGAGGGGTGCCAACCTGCACCGGCTTGAAGACCTTGGGGGAGCCTTGAAAAAGAAGCCTGCACTGTCGTGCCGTGAGGAATGAGCGTACTCAGGAGCAGAGATACGGGGGCACGCCCCTGGAGTGGAGCATGTAAAAGAGGTCGTTTGGGGAGACATTGTCAAAGCCTCCCTTTATGTCCAGGAAGAGGGTCGAGACTTCCAGCCTTGCGCGTTGTAGAGTTTGGACCTCATGGGCGAGGGTGGCGCAGGCGTCGAAAGTGCTGAGACCTGGGAGAGAACCGCACTGGTGGTGGTTAAGGAGGCCAAGGGATCTTGCAATGGGGGAGAGTCTGTTGGCCATGACCCTTTCCAGTATCTTGGAGACAGTTTCCAGCAGAACAATGATGCGGAAGGAGGAGGGGCTGTCATAGGAGGGCTTTCCTGGCTTGTCAAGCACCACGCCATTGGCCATCTTGAGCGAAGATGTGTGGTGACCAAAGGCGACCAACGGAGAGTAGAGATCAGTGAGGAGGGAGGGACAGGCTGAGTTGACCTTCTTCCAGACCCCATATGGAATCTGGTCAGGGCCTGGGGCAGACGACGGGGATGCCTTGCGCAGTGCTGCAGCGACCTCCTCTTGCTTCAGTGGGGGACAGTCCTTAAAACGGCGCAGGATGGGAGGGCAGTGCGCTGGGGGCTTGGGGGGAAAGAAGTGGGACAGGAGTGTGGAGTTTAGTTCTTCTGGCGATGAGGCGCCCGGAAGAGAGGGGAAGCGTTCTGGGGGTTTGCCGAAGGCGAAACCTTTTGGCAGTCCATACGTTCTGGGGTGTGGCACCCTCGAGGAAGTCCGACCAATGCCTCTTCTTTGCTTGTCTAATAGCCTTGAAGTATGCATTCCTGGCAGTTTTGGCGGCCTCCAGGGTTGCAGTGTCTGGGGAAGACCTGGCCGACCTCGCACATGCGTGGTGGACCCTTCTTAAGTCGGCGAGGGCAACGGACCACCAGGGCTTGGATGGCAAGGATGGTCTCTTTGTTGGGGTGTGTTGCGCCAGCGTCGCCCTGACCCGATTCAGGTTGAAATCCAGCCACCTGCTAAGGGCCTCCTGTACTGGAAGCGCGGGAGGGCTGGTCAGTTTGAGGGCACGGAGAGCCGTGTATGTCGCAGGCCAGTCAGTTGCCGACCAGTGGGGGGACACCCCAGGAGGCGATAGGAACGGGGAGGAAAGTGTTGTAGCTATAGGGATATGGTCAGAGCCGGTGGACGGAAGATCCGCATTCCAGGTCTCCAGGAAGGGGGCAAGATGTTCGTTTGCGAAGGCAAGGTCTAGCACGGAGGGGGAGTGCTGCTGCCCCAGTGAGAACCGGGTGAACACTCCAGGGGTGTTTATCAAGGCAAACGACCTTTCCAGGGCCAGGTCCGCGTACGGAGCTGAGGCCCTGATCTCGTTGTCGCGCAAGGAACGGAGGGGGTCCCAGGAAGGGTGATGGAGGTTGAAGTCGCCGATGACTAGCAAAGGGTGTGGGAGGAGAGGAAAGGCCTCCTCCGGAGATACCGTTCTCGTGAGGGAGGAAGCAGTCCACAAGGCGTAAAGGTTAAGAACATGAAACTTAACATGGGACGAAGAAAATAAACTACCAGGGGTGTGTATGTCGAGCGCCATCAGGCCGGGGTTGTTGAGAAAAACTGGCACCACTGAAGCGCAGTCGAGGAAGGAGCGTAGGACATAAAAGGCCACCTTTGGCCTTTTGTGTGCTGACAACGGGGGGGCAAAAAATTTAAAACCATTAAACTGCGGCAGTTTGCCGCGAAATAAGGGAGGGTCTTGCAGGGCAACAATAGAAGGGGGCAGGGGTAAGGCAACCAGGCTGTTGAATAAGAAAAGAAACACATTGCAGCTTCCCAAGCAGTTGTGTTGAACGATGGTGATAGAATTAAGATTCTGGGGAGGGGGGCTGGTTCCAGGGAAGTGGGGTGGAATAGAGCGGTCGACCGACACCTCCAGGACTAACCCGAGGTAGACTTCCGGAACGGGGTGGGAGTGGCTTCCTCCTGGGAAAGGGAGGGGTGGTCTCCTTGGTGACGAGCAGGGGTGCTGGGGAAGGGGGCTCCTTGGGGAGGGCGGAAAGGGGTGGTGAAGGGGGGGTCGGGGGCTGACTCTGCTCTGCGGGCGGCACTATCTCCCAGGTCCAGGGCAGGAGCAAGGCGTTGGGGCCCTACAGGTCCGGAGGAAGGACCCTCTCCTCCATCGTCCTGCGTATCCATCTCTTCTTCACCTGGCGGGAGGGCATCTGAGGCAGGGGGAGGGGGGACCCGCCTCTGGGGGCAGGTCTGGTCGTAGGCGGGATGAAGTCCTGAGCAGTTGGTACAGGCGGGGACGGAGGTGGGGCAACAGTTGACAACTGGCTTGAGATTTCCCCCTTGGGGCAGGTCGGGTTCTGGCAGCGGTGGCTTGCCCTAGTGTGGCTGAGGGCGCATATCGGGCAGATGGGGTGGTCGACCTTGTAGTGTGCCGCCTGGTGGCCGAAGTCCCAGCAGTTCTTGCACTGCGTGAACCTGTTTGCTGAGTATGCCCGCTCAATGCGGTAGCGGGAGGCGTAGAGGACGGTCCTGCCCACCATCTTGTCCATGTCCGACGGGGCGACCGTGACGATGCAGGATGTATTTGCCTTCGTGAGGCGTAGTTCCTCGTCTCGTACGAGGAAGTGGGCCGATACGATCTGGACCTCTTTGACATTGAGGATGGTTTCCCTGATGGTCTGGAGGAGGGCTTCAGGGTCGTCGGGGAGAAACGCAACTGGAAGGGAGTGGATGGCTAATTGCACCTCGTTGGGAGCTGGGCGGAAGACAAGATAAGGGTTTTCTCCTACGGGGTAGGCCTTATTGAGGCGTGAGGCTAAGGCCTCGTAGTAGGGAGCGTAGGCGGTAGCTGGGGTGGCGGGATCGAGCGCAAGCAGGGTGACAGCCCCACGGTCATTGACTTTGGCTGTGAAGGCCTTGGGGAGGGGGCAGTTGGCCTCTTTAAGGACGGAGGCTGCAACGTCTGGGAAGGAGGCCGCAATGTCACCCCTGTGGAGCTGTGGGGAAGGAGAGGAGCAGGGGGCAAAGAAGCGTCTTTCAGCAGCTGGCAGCGTCCTAGGTACGGGCGGACCCTCCCTACCTGGTGCTGTTTTCGCGAATTGTGCTGCAGAGGAGACGTTTGTTGAACCGGGCTTCTTCCTGCCCTGTGGTTTCGAGGAGGACGCGGCAGAGGAATAGGAACGTTTGGACTGTGGTGGGGGGGGTCTGTACCTCGAGTCCCTGGTAGGAACTCAGACGGGTCGGGATACTTGCCGTCTCTCCACTGCTGCGCTTCCCAGGTCCTGGGGTACTTGGCAGCGAAGGCCGCGGGGTTGCCATGAAACCTGCCGGTCGCAGTGTCGTAAACCGGAATGTCCGGGTCGTATTCGACAGGATATCCTGACGGGGTAACCGAGGGTGGAGTGGGGGCTACTGTGTTGGTGGCTGGCTCCTTACCCTTTCGGGAAGGTCTCAGGAGAGGGAGGGTGGGGGCTAGCGTGGGGGGCTGTGGGGGCGGGACGGGATTGGATGCGATCCTGGTTGACAAATCCCTGATCGATGCCTGGAGGGACGCCACGGCGCTGGTAGAGAGAGTAGTCATGTTGGGGCCGTAGGGGTCGGGGAGGGTGTTGGCCATTTGCGAGGAGAGATCGTGCACGCGAACGCTGTAACGGGGGCTCCCTCTGGGAAGATGGATCCCGAGGTTGTGACCGCACCGAAGTATTCTTTCAGAAGTAAAGATAAAGATAATCAACAGCAGAGCGTTGAAAAAATAAAACGGTAAAACTTAATATCGTTAAGCCGCAGCTTTACTCAATTAAGTCCTTGTCACGAGAGGTAGTTGATTGCCAGAGTAGAGGAGAACTCGCATATACTTAAGTAGGTTTGGTATGCTGCCAGTTACTCCCCATCACTACCCTGCATTCGTGAGCACCCAACTCCCGTGGGCTGTCTAGCCAACCTCTACGGGTCGGACCAACGATCCTCCGTAGCGAACTAGACCACTCGGTGGTGTTCTAATATCTGCCCGATAGAAGTGTTTTAGCCGCTGCATCTCCAATGCAACCGCAGGAGTAAAAACTCTTCATATCGTGGTCATGCCAGTGGCGAGCTGTCATGCCCGTGCGGATACTATACCAACTGTGGAACTCTCTACCCATATACACTTAGTCTTCTACAAGCATTCGCAGCCCCTGAACATCTATCCGGTTCTACTCATTTCTATATCATTCCGGATGATAGCCACGTAGCTCCCTCGACAGACCCCTTCGGAGGTTGACTACCAATAGGCGCTACCCACAGTCAACCCTCCTAGAAGTGAGTCTTATCGTGACCTTAGACTAGTGTCTTAGAGTCCTTAACGATTCTCCAATACTATTACTCTTTCGGGGCAACGGACTTCGGTTACCTCGCCTACTGGCCTCCGGTAACCTCACATACTACTCTTGACTTCAAAGCAGTATTACTCCGTCAGTTTTGGTCCGTTTTACACGAAACCACCTGGAGGCTATTCTCCAGGTTCTCCTCTTCCCCCTCATATATCCTGCGGACAGCTTCCGGTCGGACGGACGGCGTGAGCGCATACGGAGTTACGGCAACATCTCCACTTGGAGACTTCCGCTAGACTTACAGCAACTCTTCAGGCTGTAGCCCATGACGCTAGGGACTTATAACGGGGCTGGAGGGGGTGTTAGCAACCACACCTCCAAGTTACAGCTTGTTCGGAGCTCAACTGGTTGTGCCGGAGTGATCCGCACAACCTGAGATTCGAACACCATATGTAGTTTCGCGTGACAAACAATCTAGTCACTTCCCCCGAAGTCCTGCGTAACAAGTTACTTTCAAGGTAGGGTAACTTGACTCCATAGCAGGGTAACCCGTGGCCCAAGGCAGGGTAACCCTAGTCCGAAGGTAGGGTAACTGTACCCCGAGTTACCCTACAGAGTAGGGTAACTTTACCTGGACTCTCCGTCGAGTAATTCAGGGTAACTCCCAAATTGACTACTTGGGTTACCCTACAGAGTAGGGTAACCCCCAACCATTACTAGGACCTATGTACCTTTGGTATGGCTTAGCATGCCCGACTGAGGTACCTAACCACCGGTACCTCCACCTGGTAGACCTAAGTCTACCGCCAGCCCTACCACGGTAGTCTCTTGACTCCGGTATGGGTGTAGGTTTGGCTACTTGTAATAGTACTCAGTGGAGTCTCGTTACAAACGCTGAGCTCTCTGACTGTGTTGGAGAGTGTCGTCACCCCTTGGACGAGGGCACAGACAAGCGGAATGAGGAATGTCTCCCCCGAGGAGAAATTCAGGAGATCCTGGTGGGAGGGGGTGGGGAGGTGGTCAGAGGACCAGTTGAGGAGTACCCTGGATGCCTCGACTAGCGAGGCAATGTTAAGCTGGGCTGGGTGCAGAGGGGCAGTGGAAGCAGAGCCTGACGAGGGGAGGGAGGAGGCCTCCTGATGGGGAGCAGGAGTGCCCGAACGTGAGGCAGCGGAGAGGTCCATTATCCTGGGTAGGGAGGACGTTCCCAGGGCCCAAGGCGAGGCGGTTCGTGGGCGTTGAGGGGCTTTTTCACCAGATGCTAATGGTGTTGAGTGTATGAGTAGAACGTAGGGGCAGGAAAATAGAGGGCGCGGAGCATGTCTGTCACGAAGGTCCTTTTTTTTTTTTTTTATTTTTTTTTTTTTTTATTGTCATATAATTACTTGTTTAAGGTACAAGAATCCCGCATGCAGCGCTAGCTATGGCGTAAAGAAAACTCCTCCCCCACGGACCAAGAGAAAACCCGTACCCCCAGGACCCTCTGGTATGGGCCTAACCGCACACACTCCAAGGACGACCAACTCAGGTGCCCGGCCCGCAGCCCTCACGACTTGAACGCGAAGGGGTCTCGCCTAGAAGCCAGCCAAATGCCCAAGAAGATTCCTCCCTCGAAAGATACCCCTCCCACTAACTACACGTAGCCAACAGAAAGGAAACCAAACAAGCTAGGCAGGAAAGCATAGGGAAAAACTCTACCCGTAAACTGCGACTATCACAAAGGAAAGTATACAACCGCCCACCGAACCGCCAAAGTGCCGAATATAAAACCGCCCCCGAAGTGAGCGGCCGGCAAAAAGCCCGAAGGCTGATGCCCCCAACCAGCTGAGCCACGGAAGTAGTGCACTGTCCCGAAGGTCCTTTTTTTTTTTTTTTTTTTTTTTATCGTCATGTATTCTTTGTTTAGGTACAAGAACTCGCATGCAGCGCTAGCTATGGCGTAAACAAAACCTTAATCCCAAAACAAACTTAACAAAAGAAACCAAACCAGTGCCTCCGAAAACGCGAACAACCCATATCGCAAAGCAGCCTTAAAGCATAAATATAGGGAAACATTCAAAACTAACTATCATACCGTTTAAACATAACCAAGGAAAGCCCCCGAACAGATACCGAAACGTTCAAGACACGGGGTGGCGAGGGGATGGTGGGGGGGAAGGAGAGGGGGGACCCCGAAGGGCGGGCATCTCAGGGGGAAAACCGGTAGCAGTGATCGAGATGTATTTCGCCAGGCCGTGAAGCAGGGCCGGCGTGTGCCAGAGTGGATCGTCCTCCCGTAGGCCGTCTACTCCCTGGAGGTGGGAGTTCCTGGCTTCGAGTTTGGCCGAGCAGTTAAGGATGGCGTGGTGGAACGTCTCGGGCTCCTCCTCACAATAGGGGCAAGTGGTAGGGGCGTTGGGATCCTTCCAAGACACGTGTGCTGCCAGGTAGCTTTTTCCTGATCTCATCTGATGGATACGCCCTGCCATGAACTTCCCAAGTCCCATAAAGGGGTGTGGGGTTCGAGTAGGCGTGTACATGTAGCGTGGGGGGGGCGGGTATTGGGAGGGCCACGTGTGGAGCAGGAGCTGCTTGCAGTCCCTCTTGAGTCCAAGGAAGGTAGGATCGCCAGGGGCACCAGGTGGCAGGGCGGCTGGCAGGAGATTCTCAGAGGCGGGAGGGGCCATGCGCAGATGACCAACTAGGTTGACCACCCTATGGGCTATCGCGTCAAGCGGCAAGTGGCGACGGACCGGCGGCGAGGGTTCAGGAGTTTTCCAGTGAAGGGGCCTGTAGCCCGGGGTGAGGCCCACGGTGAGGAGCCGGTGGTCTTCCATGGAGCGGAAGGTCGAAGTTGTTGGGAAGGTGCTGTGGAGCCTCGCCGTTGCCGGATTCCTTTCTGGAGGGAGGCATACAAGGCGAAGAGCCGCCAGGCGCTGACGGTGTTCAATTAGACACTGAATGGGAGGGAGCGCAGATTCACAAGGGAGAATCCCAGTGGGGGTATCACTAAAGCAGTTGGTAATCCATCGTTGAACCGTTCTCCAGAAAACAGCCAGACGGTCCACCATTGCAGCAGAAGGGGAGAATAGGTCGGCGCCGTATAAAAGTATGGGCGCAAGAAGGGAGGAGGCGAGACTGTGGCAGAGGTAGGGCGCCAGGCCCTTGCCAGGGCCCGAGAGCCTTTTGACCATGGAGAAGGCCCCTTGGGCTAGGGCGAGCCGTTTGGAGAAGTGCGCGTTGTTTGACCACCTGAGGCTGCAGGCTGCAGGCTCGAACCAGTAGCCCAGCCATCTCACGACTGTTAGGCATAAAGAAAATGCACAGACCTCTCGGTAGGGTAACTGCGCACAGACCCTCATTTATCGAGAGCCTAACACCCCCCTCCGGCCCCGTTCTGGGACCCGCACGTCCTTAGCGAGATTTCGAAGAGTTGCGTCCTATGACTAAAATGTCATTCCAATGAAGCCCACTTCATGACACCATATACGTCACCGCCGTCCGTCCGACCGGAAGCTGTTCGCAGGATATATAAGAGGGGACCTCTGGGTACCTCTGAGAAGTGGAACGGAAGAAATCCGTCGGAGGCGCATTGAGTTACTAGGCTTCAAAGTTGGGCATCCTAACTTCGGGCCGAAAGTGACGGGACGTTTTCGGTTCGGAAATCCGCAACTACTCCTACAGTGCCCCAGAGGCCATAGGGGTTAGATATGACACCAATACCTATCTGAAGGCCGCTGTATGTTGGTTGGTCCTGGAGACAGGATCCCTCGAGAGGTGATTCTCTTTGAGGCGAGGCGGACCGAGGGGAAGCTGCTCAGACTCAGAAGACCTAATAGGCGGTAGACTTAAGAGTGTTGGCGCACCGTCTACGCAACCTGCATTATGCATAGGTACCCGACACATACGTTGGCCACTATGTGAAATCGGAAGAGACTACTGGAATGATAGTCAAGACGACTGAAGTTTCAAACAGAAGTCTACTCGTCTCTATAAATCGAAGACCGGTCATTCGAGGATAATGTCGCATCCTACGACTAGACGGAAAAAGAATTTATGAGAACGAAGATGGTGTGTGAAAGTTCAGGGTCAAACAGTGTTCGCACTTGTTAAGACTATGAGACGTTAGCGTACAACCTTGGATAGGTACTTAGTTATAGGAGGATTAGATGTAGTCCGCGAACACTCAGACGCGGGATATAAATATCGAAGTGCCTCCCAAGCTTTTAGACATCATCAAGCAACGGAGAAGAGACCTTAACAATATAACATTGTTTTACCTACGAATCTTTATAAAATTATTTCCCTTATCGATTAAGCGAGTTCTTAGTAGTCATAAACGAAAAGGACGACCCCGAGCCTTCCTAGACAAATCTCCGTCTATTACGAAAGATTCAGGCCTAAGTCTTCTCGACAATAAATCAGAGTCGGCTTCCGCCTAACAACGACCCCGGAGGGTCGGAAAAGGAGGTCGTCGATCACGATAGGGAGTGTACATGGCGGACCCATTTGCCTCGGGGTCCTCCAATGGATCAGTTCCGTCTTGGGAATAGAGAAGCTCACCCCTAGCCTGCGACCCCTCTGGGTGAGAGCTTTGACCAGATGCTGTAGTCGTTGGATATTCCTCCTATAGGAATTCGAGGCGACCGTGACTGCGAAGTCATCGACATAGGAGAAGATTAGGCCACGTGGGACTGGAAAGTGGAGCGAGGACACGTAGATGACGAAGAGTAGTGGCGAGATGGGGGACCCCTGAGGGGTGCCCACTTGTACTGGTTTGAAAACCTTGGGGGAGCCTTGAAAAAGGAGCCTGCACTGCCGTGCCGTAAGGAACGAGCGTACCCAGGAGCAGAGGTATGGGGGCACCCCCTTGGAGTGGAGCATGTGAAAGAGGTCGTTGGGGGAGACGTTGTCAAAGCCTCCCTTTATGTCCAAAAAGAGGGTGGAGACCTCCAACCTTGGGCGTTGCAGGGTCTGGACCTCGTGTGCGAGGGTGGAGCAGGCGTCGAAGGTGCTTAGGCCTGGGAGGGAGCCACACTGGTGGTGGTTCAGGAGGCCGAGGGATCGGGCAATGGGAGCGAGTCACTGTCCCGAAGGTCCTTTTTTTTTTTTTTTTTTTTTTTTTTTTTTTTATTGTCATGTATTCTTTGTTTAGGTACAAGAACTCGCATGCAGCGCTAGCTATGGCGTAAACAAAACCTTAATCCCAAGACAAACTTAACAAAAGAAACCAAACCAGTGCCTCCGAAAACGCGAACAACCCATATCGCAAAGCAGCCTTAAAGCATAAATATAGGGAAACACTCAAAACTAACTATCATACCGTTTAAACATAACCAAGGAAAGCCCCCGAACAGATACCGAAATGTTCAAGACACGGGGTGGCAGGGGGATGGAGGGGGGGAAGGAGAGGGGGAACCCCGAAGGGCGGGCATCTCAGGGGGAAAACTGGTAGCAGTGATCGAGATGTATTTCGCCAGGCCGTGAAGCAGGGCCGGCGTGTGCCAGAGTGGATCGTCCTCCCGTAGGCCGTCTACTCCCTGGAGGTGGGAGTTCCTGGCTTCGAGTTTGGCCGAGCAGTTAAGGATGGCGTGGTGGAACGTCTCGGGCTCCTCCTCACAATAGGGGCAAGTGGTAGGGGCGTTGGGATCCTTCCAAGAAACGTGTGCTGCCAGGTAGCTTTTTCCTGATCTCATCTGATGGATACGCCCTGCCATGAACTTCCCAAGCCCCATAAAGGGGTGTGGGGCTAGAGTAGGCGTGTACATGTAGCGTGGGGGGGGCGGGTATTGGGAGGACCACGTGTAGAGCAGGAGCTGCTTGCAGTCCCTCTTGAGTCCAAGGAAGGTAGGGTCGCCGGGGGCACCAGGTGGCAGGGTGGTTGGCAGGAGGTTCTCAGAGGCGGGAGGGGCCATGCGCAGATGACCAACTAGGTTGACCACCCTGTGGGCTATCGCGTCAAGCGGCAAGTGGCGACGGACCGGCGGCAAGGGTTCAGGAGTTTTCCAGTGGAGGGGCCTGTAGCCCGGGGTGAGGCCCACGGTGAGGAGCCGGTGGTCTTCCATGGAGCGGAAGTTCGAAGTTGTTGGGAAGGTGCTGTGGAGCCTCGCCGTTGCCGGATTCCTTTCTGGAGGGAGGCATACAAGGCGAAGAGCCGCCAGGCGTTGACGGTGTTCAATTAGACACTGAATGGGAGGGAGCGCAGATTCACAAGGGAGAATCCCAGTGGGGGTATCACTAAAGCAGTTGGTAACCCATCGTTGAACCGTTCTCCAGAAAACAGCCAGACGGTCCATCATTGCAGCAGAAGGGGAGAATAGGTCGGCGCCGTATAAAAGTATGGGCGCAAGAAGGGAGGAGGCGAGACGGTGACAGAGGTAGGGTGCCAGGCCCTTGCCAGGGCCCGAGAGCCTTTTGACCATGGAGAAGGCCCCTTGGGCTAGGGCGAGCCGTTTGGAGAAGTGCGCGTTGTTTGACCACCTGAGGCTGCAGGCTGCAGGCTCGAACCAGTAGCCCAGCCATCTCACCACCCCGGAGGGTCGGAAAAGGAGGTCGTCGATCACGATGGGGAGTGTGCATGGCGGACCCTTCTGCCTCGTGGTCCTCCAATGGATCAGTTCCGTCTTGGGAATAGAGAAGCTCACCCCCAGCCTGCGACCCCTCTGGGTGAGAGCTTTGACCAGGTGCTGTAGGCGTTGGATATTCCTCCTATAGGAATTCGAGGCGACCGTGACTGCGAGTCATCGACATAGGAGAGGATGAGTCCACGTGGGACTGGAAAGTGGAGCGAGGACACGTAGATGACGAAGAGTAGTGGCGAGATGGGGGACCCCTGAGGGGTGCCCACTTGTACTGGTTTGAAAACCTTGGGGGAGCCTTGAAAAAGGAGCCTGCACTGCCGTGCTGTAAGGAACGAGCGTACCCAGGAGCAGAGGTATGGTGGCACCCCCTTGGAGTGGAGCATGTGAAAGAGGTCGTTGGGGGAGACGTTGTCAAAGCCTCCCTTTATGTCCAAAAAGAGGGTGGAGACTTCCAACCTTGGGCGTTGCAAGGTCTGAACCTCGTGTGCGAGGGTGGAGCAAGCGTCGAAGGTGCTTAGGCCTGGGAGGGAGCCACACTGGTGGTGGTTCAGGAGGCCGAGGGATCGGACAATGGGAGCGAGTCTGTTGGCCATGACCCTCTCTAAAATCTTGGAGACCGTTTCCAGTAGGACAATGATGCGGAAGGAAGAGGGGGAATCATACGAGGCCTTGCCTGGCTTGTCCAGCACCACGCCATTGGCCATCTTGAGCGAGGAGGTGTGGTGGCCAAAGGCCACCAGGGGGGAGAGGAGATCGGTTAGAAGGGAGGGACAAGCTGAATTGACCTTCTTCCAGATGCCATACGGGATCTGGTCAGGGCCTGGGGCAGACAACGGGGATGCTTTGCGCAGTGCCGCAGCGACCTCCTCTGGCTTCAGTGGGGGACAGTCTTTAAAACGGCGCAGGATGGGAGGGTAGTGGGCTGGGGGTTTGGGGGGAAAGAAGTGGGATAGGACTGTGGAGTTTAGCTCCTCCGGCGATGAGGCTCCCGGCAGAGAGGGGAAGCGTTCTGGTGGTTTGCCAAAGGCGAACCTTTTGGCAGTCCATACATTCTGGGGTGTGGCACCCTCGAGGAAGTCCGACCAGTGCTTCTTCTTGGCCTGTCTAATAGCCTTGAAGTATGCGTTCCTGGCAGTTTTGGCGGCTCTCAGGGCAGTGCTGTCTGAGGACAGACGGGCTGTCCTCGCGCAGGCGTGGTGGACCTTTCGCAGGTCAGTGAGGGCATCAGACCACCAGGGCTTGGAGCGCAAGGACGGCCTCTTTGTTGGGGTGTGCTGTGCCAGGGTACTCCTGATTCGATTCAGGTTGAAATCCAGCCACCTGCCAAGGGCCTCCTGTAGCGGAAGCGTGGGTGGGCTGGTGAGCTTGAGGGCGCGGAGAGCTGTGTATGTCGCAGGCCAGTCAGTTGCCGACCAGTGCGGGGCCACCCCAGGAGGGGACAGGAACGGGGAGGACAGTGTTATAGCTATGGGGATGTGGTCAGAGCCAGTGGACGGAAGTTCCGCATTCCAGGTTTCCAGGTAGGGGGTCAGATGTTCGTTTGCGAAGGCAAGGTCCAGCACAGAGGGGGAGTGTTGCTGCCCAAGGGAGAACCGGGTGAACACGCCAGGGGTGTTTATGAGGGCAAACGACCTTTCCAGGGCTAGGTCCGCGTACGGAGCTGAGGCCCTGATCTCGTTGTCACGAAAGGAACGGAGGGGGTCCCAGGAAGGGTGATGGAGGTTGAAGTCACCCACCACTAGCAACGGGTGTGGGAGGAGAGGAAAGGCCTCCTCTGGAGATACCGTTCTCGTAAGAGAGGAAGCAGTCCATAAGGAGTAGAGGTTAAGGACCCGAAATTTAACATGAGACGAAGAAAATAAACCATTAGGGGTGTGTATATCGAGCGCCATCAGGCCCGGGTTGTCAAGGAAAACTGGCACCACTGAGGTGGAGTCAAGAAAGGAGCGTAGGACGTAGAAGGCCACCTTTGGCCTATTGTGTGGTGAAAATGGGGGGGCAAAAAACTTAAAACCATTAAACTGCGGCAGTTTGCCACGAAACATAGGGGGGTCTTGCAAAGCAACAATAGAGGGGGGCAGGGGCAGGGCCACAAGGCTGTTGAATAAGGAAAGAAACACATTCCAGCTTCCCAAGCAGTTGTGTTGAACGATGGTGATAGAGTTAAGACTCTGGGGAGGGGGGCTGGTTCCAGGGGAGTGGGGGGGAATAGAGTGGTTGAGCGCCATCTCCGGGACTAACCCGAGGTGGACTTCCGGAACGGGGTGGGAGTAGCTTCCTCCTGGGAACGGGAGGTGTTGTCTCCTTGGTGACGGGCAGGGGTGCTAGGGAAGGGGGTTCCTGGGGGGGGCGGAAAGGGGTGGTGAAGGGGGGCCGGGGGCTGACTCGACTCTGTGGGCGGCACTATCTCCCAGGTCCAGGGCAGGAGCAAGGCGTTGGGGCCGTACAGGTCCGGAGGAAGGACCCTCTCCTCCATCGTCCTGCGTATCCATCTCTTCTTCATCTGGCGGGGGGGCATCTGAGGCAGGGGGAGGTGGGACCGGCTTCTGGGGGCAGGTCTGGTCGTAGGCGGGGTGGAGCCCTGAGCAGTTGGTGCAGGCGGGGACAGAGGTGGGGCAACAGTTGACAACCGGCCTGAGATGTCCCCCCTTGGGGCAGGTCGGGTTCTGGCAGCGGTGGCTTGCCCTGGTGTGACTGAGGGCGCATATCGGGCAGATGGGATGGTCGACCTTACAGCGCGCCGCCTGGTGGCCGAAGCCCCAGCAGTTCTTGCACTGCGTGAACCTGTTTGCAGAGTATGCTCTCTCGATGCGGCACCGGGAGGCGTAGAGGACGGTCCTACCCACCATCTTGTCCACGTCCGACGGGGCGACCGTGACGATGCAGGAGGTGTTTGCCTTCGAGAGGCGTAGCTCCTCGTCCCGTACGAGGAAGCGGGCTGATAGGATCTGGACCTCCTTGACATTGAGGATAGTTTCCCTGAGGGTCTGGAGGAGGGCTTCGGGGTCGTCGGGGAGGAACGAGACTGGAAGGGAGTGGATGGCCAGTTGCACCTCGTTGGGCGCTGGGCGGAAGACAAGGTAGGGGTTTTCTCCCACGGGGTAAGCCTTGTTGAGGCGTGAGGCTAAGGCTTCGTAGTAGGGTGCGTACGCGGTAGCGGGAGTGGTGGGATCAAGCGCGAGCAGGGTGACAGCACCACGGTCATTAACTTTGGCTGTGAAGGCCTTGGGGAGGGGGCAGTTGGCCTCTTTAAGAACTGAGGCTGCAACGTCTGGGAAGGAGGCCGCAATGTCACCCCTGTGGGGTTGGGGGGCAGGAGAGGAGCGGGGGGCAAAGAAACGTCTTTCCGCAGCTGACTGTCCCGAAGGTCCCTGGACCCTCTATTTATACAGACTCCTCATCCAACCCTAACCCTGTGTGACTCATACCTTCACATCACCATATCCTATGACTCATACTCTTGAGTCATGTGAGATCCTTAGTTGACTCATACGAGTCAACTGCACAACATACCTACCAATCATAATCCTCATATCCAATCATGTACGCTAAGTGCATCACATATGTGAAACTCGTCACTCGTAATATGAGTCACGTGCGAAAGTCATAACATCATATGACTCACAACTGTGAGTCATCACATAACAAATAACATATATGACTCGCGACTGCGAGTCATGTGAAATCCTTATCCCGCCTTACCAATCTGCCTTGTCACAATCCGGTTTGTGACAAACATAGGGAATTGAAGATTTATGTCAAGATGTACAGCTTACACATCTGATATAGAGCTCAGATTTGTTTTTACTAATGTATAATATTCATCCTGTATATTCTAAATGTCAATTGCATAATATGCTTACCATTTAAATACTAAATTAGAATTCTATGTACTACTAGTAATTGTTCTAAATTTTTTCTCTCTTAATTGAATAATAGTATTCAAGTTTCATTATAATATTATCATATAAATTAGAACTATGACTAAATATAGAATATTATTATTTTCATTCAAAAAACAAAGTAATATAGAATTGATTATTAGAGATATAAAGTTGTAACTTAGCTTATTTCACCTTTCCTATAAATATCTCCTTAATTTCTCCTCTTTAACTATTTTTAAAACTTATTCTACAATATATATCATCTACTATAGACCCTACTTGTTCTACTTACCTGAACATCACTTGACACTATATTTTCAAATCATCTCTTTCAAAAACTTGCTATGTTTTATACTTTTCATCTTACGTTTCTCATTTTAACTATTCTGCTTATTGCAGGTCTTTCAACCTCTCTAGCTATTACTAGTGAGAATAATACCAATTCTGTACCAACCAATTCCTTTACAGGCAAATTTTATATCCAACCTCCTACAGAACTTAATACCAATGTATACCAACTTCTCAAAAATGGAACTTACATTGCTATCTCCTCTACTACTGAACCAGTCGCTCATTATATTGATTGCGATACTACTGATGGTTCACCTTATGTCCTGGACATCCTAGAAGCTTCACGGCGACTGGAAGATTATGGGCCACAACTGTGTACTCAAAACAATCCTGGTGGATCACACTGTACAACATGGATGAGTAATGAGAGTGCACAGTTGGCTGTTTGTGGAAAGTTCTGGTACTATGTTCACTGTGACTTTTTAGCTTGGTCAGCAAGGAATATAGCTATTTCTTGTAGATGGAAGGACTATGCTGGTGGAAAGTATATTTGGAGTAGAGATCTTAAAGGAATTGTGTACTAAATAAATGGTTACTAAATATACTATCAATAGGGGGGTAATGGAAATTTCAAGTTAATCTACTCTATACTCTTTATGAACTTAAATATAATTGTAATAATTTAATTAAGGTATTTCTAATTATTAATTATAAGCTATCTGTTATAACTATTAGGCATATAGGAGTACTATACAGATCTCTCAGTAGGGTAACTGTGCACAGAATCTCCTTTATTAATGCTAAAGCCCCTCTTTAGTCCTATTATAAGGCTCACACATCCCTTGTATGATTTCCAAGAGTAGTATTTTATAACTATAATGTTATTTCAATAAATTTTAGTTCATTATACTGGATACACTATTGTTATCTATCTGACTAGAAGCTGTTCACAGGATATATAAGAGGAGACCTTTGGATATCTCTAGAAAGTAGAACAAAAGAAATCTGTTGGTAGCACATTAAGTCTGTATTATACTTCAAAGTTAGGTATCCTAAATATAGGCTGAAATTATCTAGTTATTTTTATCATAATGATTCTCAACTACTCCTATAGAGTCACAGAGGCTATAGGAGATAGAAAATATACTAATACCTATCTGAAGGCCACTGTATATTTCTTAGCCCTAGAGATAGGATCCTTCCTCAAGTGAATTTCCACAGAGGTACAGTAGACTAAGAGGAAGCTGCTTAGGCTCAAAAGTCTAAGTAGGTGGTAGATATAAAGCATTACTATTGGTACACTGTCTACTAGATCACAGACTTTATTATCCATAGGTACCCGATGCATAAGTTGGTAACTTTGTGAATTTAGAAAAGGCTACTAGAATAATAGCTAATTAGACTGAAGTTACAGGAAAATGTTTATTTGACTCTATAAATTGGAGCCTGTCAATTGGAAGATGTTAGTAGTACATTCTCTAATAGTCAAGATTTTGTTAACAAGAGTTTGAAAATAGTGTAAAAGCCAATTAAGATCAAACAGTATTCATACTTGTTAAGACTGAGGTCTATTGTGTACAGATTTAAGAAAGATACTTAGTTATATAGTAGTAAGTTGTAGTTTGCAAACACTCAGACATAGGATATAAATACTAAAGTACCTTCCAAGCTTTACAGATATTATATTATTACCAAGTAATAGAGAAGAGATTTTAACAATATGGATTGTTTTACAATAAATCTTTCAACTTATTACCTTATTTTACTGTTCTTCCTAAGTGCGTTGTTGGTAGATATAAATGGAAAAAAAGAAAGAAAAAAAATATTATCATACTATGCCATACTAGACAATCTCTATCTACTCTAAACAATTCAGGTCTAAGTCTTCTTAACATATATTAGAGTTGACTTCTCCCTAATATGGTATAAACCCTCTTCCAGCCTGAGATTAATATATAAGATCTGGTTGGGGCTGGGGGCAGACAAGGAGGATGACTTGCAGAGTGCACATGACTCTAAAGTTTGGATTCACTGGCAATTTCGATAATTTATGGGGGAGAAATCAGAAAGTTCTTGGCATTATTAGATATGAATGTAAACAAGAACTAACTTCTACTAATCTTGTAGTAGTCATTGCTTCACCACCTGTGTTGATTCTTTCAACACTTCCTTCAGCACGATTAATTTCAAATTTATCCAATCCTTGGCTTTGTTCTCTATTCACTATGGTATGTGTGATTTCCTGTAGTCAACTTTATATGTAACTCGAGCACAGAAACTAGGCATACATGCAGTACTAATTCAAAATGCTCAACTCAGATGCCCAATATCAATCCTAACGCATCAGGCTCATCAGCCCCAACCGCAGCACTCCCGGAAATACGGTCCCGGCCCTTTCAAAAACGCCTCAACCACCTACTCACCTGTGGAGTCTTCAATGCAAGAAATGTCGGAGTTTCCGTCGGTACCCGTGCTTTGAAAAACTATGTTGAAGAACGTCTCGCCGCCTTCCTCTCCCAGACCAGATCCACCAGGGAGTTGACAACCAAGATAACTTACAAGGCCCTTCGGAATCAGGCACGCATCTCCGATGGTGCAATCTCCAGGAAACGTGAAAAGGAGGATGCGGTTGCAAGATTACGATTTCTCCCTTCCACGGAACACCCGGTGGAGATTAAAGATGCTTCTGGAGTGGTCCTGGCATACCGATTCCGTATTCCTCTGGAACTCGTCGACACCCTAGAGCAATCATCTAAGCTCTTGCGCCGCGTGCCGACCTCTGAATCTAGCCGCGAAGGCGGTGGTTTTATGGTTCGTCACTACGCCCTTTGGGCAAATTCTGCTGGGGAGGTCCATTTCAGTCCGGACTATGAGAAGGGGAAACCCCTCGCGGATGAATGGTTAAAGGCGAACCAGTCCTTGTTTTCGTACCTCGCGGACTTCCTACGAATTTACAACCCCGAGATGTATATCTCAATGGTCAATAGCGTGAGCAAGGCAACTAGCGGTAAGCTCTCTGGCCTCGCGAGCCCGTGGCACAGTGTCGCCATCAGACAAGGCGCGGGTTCCGATGGTGGGCCCGACCAGCAAAATTGGGACAACGAGCCGTCAGTTTTCAATACCATCATCCCTTTTGGGGCCGGAGGTTGGGAAGGAGGGGAAATCGCTCTGTGGCAGTTAGGATACAAGGTGGAGGTCGGACGCGGTGACTGTTTCATGTTCAAAGGTGCAATAATTACACACCGAACATTTCCAGTCACCCGAGGACGCCGAAACTTTGTGGACCTATTCTGCTACGAGAGCATCTACGAGGCGGCCAGGATCCAGGAAGAGAACCTGGGTCTCCCAAAGATGGTCGACAAACGAAAGGTAAATCCCTACATCCGGGTATCTCCCTAGCTTCCTCAATACTAACTGGGCATAAAGGTGAGAGCTGAAGAACGGTTCCAGGAGCGGAGGAGGGAGGTAGCTGAGAACCGGAAGGCAAGATCTGCCAAGCGGAATGAACTGAGGCAGCAGATGCATGCACAACGACCCAAGGATGGTGTAGACTAATACGCCGCAACTACGCCCCTTCTCCATATGAAACCTTTATAGCCTGTTAAGAGTTAAGGGTATTCATTACTAGTGTTTAGCGTACTACGCCATGGGGACTATTTCATTAAATCTTGTTAACTTGCACCGTTTATCCTTATTACCATTCCCCGGTCCTATAGATAGATCCCTTATTAGAAATTTCCTTTTTCCCCATTTTTCTTCTTCTCTGTATTCATCTCCTTTTTCGCCCTTTCTAGAGATACCCAGATAAACCACCCATTGACTACTCTTCCCGTGAGTGGAGGACCTGGCGAAGGCGTTCCTGAAGCTTCCGTGACAGCGAAACCGGCCCCAAAAAACTCAACGCCGATTCCGAGGTGACAACTATTATTTCCAGCGTAAATTTGCACTTGATATAACTCATCCGCAACCGATAAGAGTGCCAACCATTCTACCGAACCCCTTCCGAATTCCTACTTTCCCCATCCCGCCCACCACGTAAGTTATCACGCCCACCTAGCACTCAAGCGGAACGACTGAAGATGCGCCTGAAATCTTGGCGGCATGGGGGGGGGAACCCCCATGAGTTGCCGCCCACAAGCTCTGAAAGTATAACAGGAAAAGTACGAACAAGTAGGAATGACCATCCCTATTCTCCGATCCGCACCTCACCAGAATCGCTTCCAATCGACCATCGGCTTCTGCGTTACTACAACTAGCCCGGCAACGTGGTTCCGATTCTTTGTAATCGGAAGTCTTGCCGGACCGGAAATCTTGTAACTTGCACGTTAAACCGATCGCCTTCGCTGCCTACTAAACAGCAATACTACGGTACATTTCAAGCGCCCACTCAGTTATCCCGTCGTGGATGAGTCGCCAAGTGCCTGCGGGGGTGGGGATAAGGATGTTCTATGTATCCGGATCCATATCCTACCCAACTGTCGAAAAATTCAGAACGAGTGATATCCAATGAGTGTCATATACCCAGGACTTATCATACCTCTACCCATCGCATGGATTGTTGTGCTTTTGCGCTTTTTTTCCTCATGTCTCCCCCCTCATTGGAAATCCCACTTCCAACGAAAATTCCCCCCCGAGGACACCAAGGCTTGAGAGAATTGTCGGCTACCAAGTCCCACCCAAGTGACCCAACATAACCGGCAACCATGGTTAACTGAGTGAAAAACATGGAAATCTTGCTTCACAAGAAGGGGGGCGTAGTTTGGGTCTCTGCGTGGAGGGTTGGTTTGGAAGTGGAGAGCCATAGTGCCTCTGAAGGAGCTATGAGAATGGACTGGAAGAGCGAGGTAAAGATTAAGAAATTAATGACCCCAGGTTTGGGTAGAAAAATGGAATATGGGGAAGGGTGGGTATGTAGAGGTAAAAATTAAGCGAGGAATGACGGATATGTCTATCTACTTGAGGTTTATATACATTCATGAGAAGGGGGGGATTTTGAATATAAGATGGGATATGGATAGAACTCTCGGGGTGGCTAGGAAAATGGAGTAACTTAGACATATTGCCGATCAGACCCGATTCCTTAAACTCGGAATATTTGTGCTAATAGGCACAAAAGAAAGGAGAACCGCCTCAAAGTGCAAAAGTGGAAAAGAGTGTTATGCCTTCCGTCCGCGGTAATCCAGCCCAAGATGGACTACACCTCGTCACGGTTTCAGGGAGGATGATTACTGGTGGCCCTCAATCTCCGTGGTAGTGGGAGACGGTACGAGGAACTGGTCGTGCAACAAGCGTCGCACAAACAACGATACCGGAATAGCTGTTATACCCCAGATATCAATTCACGAGAGGCAGAAAGCTGTGGTGACCTAGGAAAATCGAACGAACCCCGCGGAACTTGCTGGATCGCCTGCAGCCAGGCTAATAGTATCTCTACTACTCCTGTGTGCCCGCGCTCAGAGGCTAACGAGAGGGCCCCCGGCCAGAGTTGTCTAACGGGTAAGGGTCGACGTCGGCCCGGGTTGAAAGGATCTTCACCACCCCCTCATGCCCAGTCGCAGCCGCACACGACAGTGGTGTTTGCCCATCACCATCTACCAAATTGGGGTTGACACCGGGGCAGCCTAGCAGCAGTTTCACCACTCCTACATGCCCAAATTTTGCTGCTCGAATTAGCGGCGTCCGGTTCATCACATCTCCTAAGTTAGGGTTAACGTCAGGTTGGTCCAGGAGTAGCCTCACTACTCCCTCTCGGCCTTTCTCAGCGGCCCAAGAGAGCGGTGTCCGGCCACGCCAATCTGGTATGTTGGGGCTGACATTGGCTCGGTTCAGCAACATCTCCACAACCCTTTCGTGTCCCTTCTCAGCGGCCCAAGACAGTGGTGTTTGCATATATAAATCTGATGAGTCTGTTTCGACATCGGATTGAGCCAGCAGTACCTCCATGGCACCTTAGTGTCCGCATCTAGCGGCCCAAGTGAGTGATGTGTAGCCATACCAATCGGCTATGTTAGGGTCGACAGCACCGGCATCAAATAACACTTTTAAGAATATCGCATGACCATTCTTAGCAGCCCATATCAAAGGCGTACGGCCCCAGGGATCTCGTTCACCGGTTCTGTAGTTTGTCATAACAAGCACTTCCATAACAAGCTCATGGAGACCGAAAGCTGCAGCATAGTGTAATCCGGTAACCCCACAGAGGAGCGCCCGCACCCCCCTATGCCACTTTCATTCAATATGAAAAGAGTCGCGCCGATATGTTCGGGGAATTGGAGCAGAATCCCAAGCGCAAGGGTTTTTATATATACCGTCAGTTCCTTTCGCGCATGCATTCCCCAGTAACAAGAGGCGTAGCCAGTAAGCGGGAATGTTGGCGGTGCAGACTTGTGGGCGGTTGAAAGTTTCCGAACAAACTGAAAGTTGAGATAGGTTAAGCAAGCCTCGGCAATGATGACATGGGGGCGGTGGAAAAGGTCAGGACGGGCGCGAAAATATTCCTGCAAAGTTGCATGAATGGGACAGACTGTGGCTGTTTCACGGTCAACGGTGGCTAGTCCAAGACAGCACCCTAGGATAGTCTCTATGGATGGAATCTTTCCCCTATTGATGTCCATGGACCCAGTTTCCATAGCCAAGGTATGGAATAACTCATCGACAAGCAACGGCCGCTCCGCCATGGAAATCCACATTAACGCCGCAACGCCTAATCTCGCTTTGGATGCTCTCTGCCGCTTTACTCTTCCCATGGTCACACTGTAGGCGTCGCTCAGGCCATTGGTCATTTAGTAAAGCTTTTGCCTCCTTCCTCCAATAGATCCTTAGCTAGTCAATCAGATGTACGAGTAGTGGCATCGGTACCATACTCACATGTCGGAATGCCCGTTAGCAATGTTTCCCGTGATCTCTCGCCGTAGGCAATCATTCCCCAGAGAAGCCTTTGGAGTCCTATGCCCGGCTCAATCCAAATTTTTCTATTCAGCCAGCGCCCACAATTTTTCATACCTGGGTCTCACCTTTTGGGGATCCAACAGGCGGGGGGAACGGCAATGCGAGGAAACCGGTAAATTGATAGATTAGTCTCACTTATCCTGTCAATTGTCGAAGTTGACATCTAAAGGAATCATAAGTGATCGCTCGTTTCCCATCCCTAAGGATCTTTTCTTTTTTCTTTCTCATTTTCTCTTTTTGGCATCATAGCCAGAACTGACTGCTACAAACACCATTTTAACTATTATCAGAGTGACACTCCTGTAACCATGGGATTTCGAGTATATAAAAAAAGAATAATGAGAATTAAATTATGTTTTACCATTAAGTTAGCTCACTATTGCTCTAAATATAAGTTTTAGTTCCCGGACATAACTCATCCATTGCGACCAATCGTACAGTGAGATGATAAAAATTACTGTTGACCACTACCTTTACATCAAAAATTCTGCTGCTCACCGTAGAACAGGGACTTTAGGTGCTCTAATTATGAGATTTAAATTTCAAAGCGTAAGATGCAATATTGTCTGACAATATGAGAATGCACTACTTTTAATACTTCCTGCTTTCCCTCTCCTCTGTCACCACTCGCGCTGGGCAAGCACAGCAAGGCGATTGGCATTACGAAGGCAGGTATTTACCAACGGTGGGAGGTTTGAGCCCCAAACCGGCTATGCGTATGATATCCGCCAATGTAGCTTGAGGATGTAAATCTGACGGCGGTACCAACCAAATGTCGAATTTCACATTGACTTTATCCCCAAACATGGTGGAGGACCAAGTCCACCGACCCGGGACCGGAATCTGACTATACCCCGAACAGCGTCGCTCCAGATACCTATTTCGCCAGCATGTGAACTAGCGCACTGTGCTCACGCAAGTTCAAGAGAAAACGAGCAAGGAAAGAAAGGCCAGCTAAACAGAGGAACAGAAAATAAAAGAAAAGATGTAATTGAAACCCGTTAAACTAGAAATAAAAGGGAAAGAAAGGCATAGTCAAACTCGATCCCTCCAACGAACAGGAGATAAATCATGGTACTTGCAAGGCAGAGAAATCCAGCCACCTGATAATAGTGACATAAACAACTGCCATACCCATCCCTCTCAAGCCTCATCACGTCTCGCCAAATTGGGTTTGCGGTTACCGCAGCAGTTCATGAAACGCTTGAGCCCATCCCAGGTGTTCGAAACAAAGGTGATAGCAGACCACCCAACCCGAGGCCGTGGCATTGCATCTGGAGAGTGACTGTGCTTCTGCCCCAAGATCTCAAATGAATATGTCAATCCCCCAAGCTGAACGGGCAAGAATATGGACTCAAAAGTAATCTCGATATCTTCCCTGTCACGGAAGAACATGGAGACATGGCCCCAGGGATGGACATACAAATCCACGAGCCTCGGAAAGAGCCTCATAATAGCGGCGACTTGATCTCTAGTAAATTCCATTCCGGGAATTATGGGAAAATTAAGAAGCTCTGGAGGGTTCTTCGGATCGCCAAGCGCAATGGCTTTAGTTCCCTGGTAATAAACGGGGCACAGGGATACATGACTCGGCATGGGGTTGGAAACGCGGCCCACGCAAGAGAAGGTTCCAACGACCCAGTGCATATGCAGGGGGCTAAAGTAGACAGCACGGTATTTTCTGAGTACGGGGTTCTCGTTTCGAACCCTGTAGATGCGGTCAAAGAGGTCGTCAGGACAGCCAGGGATCGCCTCGAAGTTGGCGCGGGTGCGATCCATGTAACTGTCAATTGCGTCCGCATGCACTGCAAGCTCGTTAGTTTATGAAGCATAGGGATACCGGAAGGCATCTAGATGAGGAAGCAGTGCTTACGAGGAATATGGTAGAGGGCACGATCGAATGGATATTGGAGCGGACGCCTCATGATTGGCAGCTTAGGAGATTTTTTTGCTGGAAAGATTTCCGCAACGAAAGTAAGCCTACAATTCCTTCACCACATTTTAAATATTAGAGGATATTTTACCAAAGCTCGCTATGGGTATGTGTAGCTGCAATCCCTATTAAAACAACGTTGAAATTTAGTCGAATTGATTTATAAAATGTCAAACATCCTACTGGGGGGAAAACTTACTCGAACTTCAGACTCGAGTCCACCAACACAAGTGGAGCGCAGCCAGTGAAGTTGATGGAGTGGGTGCTAAGTAAATGATAGCAAGGAAGGAAGGAAGGAAGGAACGGGTAAGAGCGAAATGCTACAAGAAAAGACGGAACTTCCCATTTAGCTCTAAAGTGCGCAGAGATGCGGGTAGAGGGGGGGTATGTAGGGCTTAGAATACAATTAGGAATGCGCCACAGCAGAAATTCCATATCAAGCCATCTTTTGGACGTGCGCCATAGGCCCGAGGAATTTAAATTTGTTCCGCATAGGCTTTATTTTGAAACCCTTAAGGCCAATCATCTCGCTAGAATTTCACAAACTCCGATTGTGCGGCGACGCTGTCATGGCCAATGATCATTTCGACCGGTTTTCCAATTAAGCGCCGAGTGATACATACGGCATCCCATCGTCTGCATCCAGGACCTCACTCTCGAGCTGAACAGGAAGACAGTCCGCCACTTGAGGTTAAAATTGACTAACTCCTCTGCGCCATAAATTCCATTGACCAGATCGCCATTGAGTGACCGAAGCCATACTTTTATGAGCCTAGTTTTTGAGGATCCGAGGACAAAATACTCACTAAAAGGTCATAAAACTCGGGAATGAAAGAAGGTGTAAGGACTAAAAAGCAGTATTAAATTTGTTAACATCCGAGATCATAAATCTCTGCCATGGGGTCTACGGTCCAGCCTAAATTCAAGCGCTGGCAGTCACCTCTGGTGGGGTATTGGGGCTCGAGACTCAGAACTCGGCATTGCTATCATAATAATAATAATAATAATTATTATTATTATTATTATAAGGAAATATTAGGTAAGAGCACACCGGACCCATCAGAAACCTCAATCTCAGCTCAAATATGATACAATAATTCCCAATACCGTGATCGAATACTCCCATAGAACTTCTCTGCTGCATCAAATAGCATCCATGCCATCAGCACCTATTTTCCTGTAAATTGTAATGTGTATTGGAAGCCACGTAAGTTCTCAGTATTAATTTTTCTGTACAAGTAGTCTTATGACATTGTGATACATGAAAATACATCTCCTATTGTTAGATTGCCACGCACTACTCAATACGAAATTCTATCCAAGATTTGACATTTGAACATATACGCTAGCAACGCCCCAGTAGGTACTGTACATATAGGTTTTGGAGGCAGTAAATCACCATGGGAGTAATACGAAACATTTCTCCAGCATTCAAAGATCGCAGAACTAGCAATCAAGCTTGAGTCACTGATTCAAGAAGGCACCTTTGCATAACACTGTGAGTCCACAAAATGGGGCACAAAACACCAGGGACAATCATATGCGAATTTCAGATCTCCCCTAACAAACGAAAGCCACCCATAAAATTTACCTTTTTTTTCCGTACCTGCTAGTCCACAATCCAATATCTCTACAAAATACCAAAGAAACCGGAACCAGTGGTTCGACCAGAAAGTGTGAAAAAACAACTAGAATTGCGCCATGATTGAAGATATGGGACCCCCAAGCCTAAGGGCCCGCGATAGAAAAAATAAAATGTAGACCTGCCGTTCCCTGCTCCATTTTTCAATTATCCCACAGTAAAGAATAGCAGAACATTAAAAAACAAAACCGAAATCTCTCCAATAGCCCACAACCCTCCACTTTCCATCCACCAACCAGTAACCTATCCCCGCCCATTTTCAAGTCCCGTGGATAGTGAAGGCTAGTTTTTGAGATTTTAACTTTTAACCGGAAATTGAGTAGTTTATTTTTTCTTCTTGTCCTTGCCCGCTTTGGTCTTGGCAGTACCTCTCGACTCTTTGGCCCTGTTCTTGCGTTGTTTACCTACCCGCGACCATCAGCACATGCCCATATTTGTAAATATAGAAAAAAAGGGGGGACACAGGTTCGACTTACGTTGTTGGCGGGACGCCTTCTCAATCTTGGTTGCCTCTCCAAATCTAACAAGACGATAATGGGGTTCGAATTTTTTAAGAGCCTCATAAGTGTCGTAAATCAGAGCAAACCCAGTGGACTTGCCACCACCATATTGTGTGCGGAAACCAAAAACAGAAATTTGGTTCTTGTCGGCCTTGTACAATTCAGCGAGCTTGGTCCTAAGATCGTCCTTGGAGACATCTATCAATCCATTAATCAAGTCCCCCCCCGCCCATAGCATAATGCGATCCGCAAAAAAATTATTTGATCAGGAGTGAGAAGGGGAGTAATTACTGGGCCTGTTGGGGTGGAGAACATCGCTGAAAGGAGCCGCCCAAAAGATTGTCAGCCATTTAAATTCCACTTTCAATACCTCGAATTCTTTAGCCAAAGCAAGAGGGGGGAGTAAAAACTTACACAACCATCTGCTTCCTTCCAAGAAGGGCATTGCGGATGAACTTGCGAGTTCTCAAGGTAACTTGAGAGTCAGACATGGCAGATGGTGCTGGTGATGACTTTTTGATGGGCTCGTGGGGCTGCTGTCGCTGAATGTCGCCTATGAGTGTTGTCCTGAGGGGTCTCGAAAATTCGTGTGCATTCACGATACAATGGCTGGGCGCTCCGTGTGTGCGATGAGTCTCAAGTGTGACCGTCGGTTACACTTTGTGGTGGGGTTGGGCAAAGCCCTAGTTCAACACGGCATCTTAAAGTCATGAGTGGGTGCCTTGGCGCCAGGATCCATATTTAGGTGGGACCAGGGACCAAGGCATCCAGGTCCTTGCCAAGCACAAGTCACCAGTCGAGGGCTAGCCAGAAATATAACCGTCACTCAAAACTTGATCAGCAAAAGCGGCATGCAGCAACAGCCTTCTGGCTTTGAATTTGGTAGTCGTTCCCGTTGCAACTTGCTACTTTACATAAAGCGATGGTTATTGGTATGATACGTGTTTACAGTCGGAGGAGACGCAACGCAATATCAAGTGGTTTGAGCAATTGAAGGTCAGGATACCCACTCGACAATCTCCTTGTTATTCTAGATACAAAACCCCAATCCTACGATGAAGAACCGCAACACCCACATATCTCACACAACCCAAGAAACAACTCATCCAAGCCCATCATCCTCTGCTGTTGAAATCACAACTATCACTCGTTCAACACGCCATAGTAATTACATTTTATCCTTCCCTTTACTAAAAAAAGAGAGCCATCCCAACAGAATGCAGGAATAATCCAGAGAAAAATAATTAAACCGAATGAAGAAAATAGGAGAACTAAGAAAACCCCAACTACCTGCTGTCCGAGAACAACTTTGTCAAGATAGGGCCAACATCCGCAACAGCAGTCAACAGATCCATTTCCCTCACACAAGTAGATATTCTCTTCTCCTCCATACCACCTGAAACCCTTCCCCTCTTACTTGGTGTACCCATACCTCCAGCCATCATGTTGACAACACCGGCAACTTCAAGTGAGGCAACAACATCGCGGAATTCGGTCGAGGACAATGGGTGTAATAGCCGCTCCTTCTTGCATAAAGCCGTATAAACGTCAAACAATTTTCGGATTGTGACACTGCCATTGAACTTTTCAGTCGTAGCAAGACAACAGAGGACAGCCTTTTGTTGCAAGTTAAGCATTTTAACACGAGTGATGGAAGATCCACCGAATGACGAGGAAGAGACGCGAGCAACATGAGCGATTGTAGCGCGTGGGGCTGTCTCGATAGTCAAGGAGGAGAGAGCGCTAACAAGAACACGTGGAGAGCTCAGGTTCGCATTTTCCATCAGCGGCTGACGAGCTGGAGACTTCATCATCTCACCCAACGATTTTGGCTCCTCTTCCTGTTGCTGCTGTTGCTTCATTTTTAGCTCCTTTTGGCGGGTTTCCGATTCAACTAGTTCAACAGCCCGGCGACAGATGTCAAAAACCTTCCGGAGGTCTCCTGTTGCACCAGCAACTTTGCGAGCCGCTAGCTGGATGGCAGCGGGATGCATGAACGGAACGAAGTCTCCCGGAGTTTCATTTCCATCCGGAAGTAAAGAACGGAGACGAGAAGTAATCACTGCTGCGATTTGAGATGCAGAGTACGGTAGGAACGGAAGTAGCTGAGGTGTGAGATTCCTCGCCTTCAGGCGGGGAAGGAAACGGTCAGTGAGATCAAGCGCGTTGGCTATTCCAAGAAGGATCAACTGTGAGCCCTGCATGAGAGACCATTCAAAGATGCTATAAAGAACCTCCTGGTCCTTGGTCAAGAGATGGTCAATCTCATCGAGCACAACAACGTAAACATTGCCAGCAGTCCTCCTAGCCTTCTTGCTGATAAATAGGCATTCTAGATCCTCCATCCCGGTGGGAGAGCTCAATGTCTCCTGTACAAAGAATTCTTCGAGCAACTTGGAGTATATTCCCTTGGGATCCTTGACAGCCATGCAGTTGACATAAGCCGTCTTAACAGTCTCTGACTTATCAGCTCCCAAGTCCGCCATGACCTCAGAAAGTAATGCTGATTTTCCACAACCTGGAGGACCGCTAACATAAAGACATCCCCCTGTGCGGGAGCTGATCCGTGGTTCAAGAAATTCTGTGAGCTGTCTCTTCTCGTCGTCACGACCTATCAACCGTCCGGGGGCAGAGCTACGTGAAAATAATGCTTTCGCCGTAGTCAGAACGCTAGTCGGTGTTGCCGTCACGGAGGTTGGGGAAAACAATTTCCCGTGTCTGGGGGTGATAGGCTTCCCAACCGCACTGACACGATGCCTAGGGGTAGTGACTGGTTTCTTCACCGAGTCTCGATGCCGGGGTGTTTTTGGACATTCCAGTGGTTTCGATTGTTCATCTATGATACAGTAAGCAAAATGTTCTATATACTCTCACGGCCAAAGGGGCCAAAGGATGAGGTCGGCAGGGATTATTACCAGACCCCTTGGTGGGCCCAAGGACGGTATTTAACTTTTGAGGAGAAAGCGGTTGACGGCTCATTGTAGGCTGTGATTGCTGGACCGAATTACGTCGCTGCTTTTTTGGGCTTCTCACAACTATCGTTTCCAACATTGGTTGAGTATCACTTAGAGGAGGAATGTCGTTTTTTGCTCCAGTACGTTGCGGAGTGTCCCTATCACTGCTAGTACGAGGCGAAGAAACTACAACTGTGAAGGCCGAAGTTAATACAAGCACCTAGAGTATAACATAGGAGAATTACATACTGGCAAAAGAAGTGGCCCTGGACCTTTTACCAAGAACAATGGCCATTATGAGATGATGCGACGTGGCGAATAAACCCGAGGAAAAAGAATGACTGAATGAATGAATAAGTGAGTGCGTTGGAGAAGGTATATATGAGTCTTCAAAAATAAAGGGAATGTTGGTGAATAAATGTGGTGAGCGTGCAAGGGAATGGAAGAGGACGGGGTCACTAATGAGAAGGTTGAAAGTCCTATTAGTAGCGCGTCGCGTTCGAGGTGTGGTTGGCGCGGTGGTCAACCAGTCGAAGACGCGAAAAAAATCTACGCGCTAGAGGCTTTTGTGGTTAAATCTTGGCGTTTTACGTGTTAATTGGCGTGTTCAACGCGTAAAGAGCACGCAGTCCCCGTTTTTCAATTACGCACAGAATTGTGAAAGGCGCGTCCCCAAGCATTTTTTTTTTGTTGATAAAGACACAAGTTACTTATCAGCACTGTAAAGATCACTGGAGTACCGGTATTAACTTATCATGCTGCAACTTGTACTGTACAGTACATGTGCTCGGGTACTGTGATAGTGGATCTAGCGTCTCAAACCACACACTACGGTATGCGAGCGCAACTTGGATTGTTTTGAAACAAATTCTCCTTTCAAGACAGGTTGTGAAGGAAGGAGTTATCATACAATCAGTCTTTTCAGAAATGGCCTACCACACATTCCTATTCTTAGGCTAAAACAACCTGTACGGTATCATACTGTACCGCATCAACTTGAAAACCCACGCCTGGCCATGCTCTGTATGATAGGACTCCTAGAAACAAAGCCACCTCTAGCCACCAAAAATACCTGCATAAGTCGAACCAATTCAAGATTTCCAATACTTGAAAAACAGCCTCCTCGTGAGCCATTCTAGGATCAAAAAAGGACTGCACTGAAATACCGGTACCGCAACCTAGTGTCAAAACGTAGTTCTAACATTTGACACGGTGATCATCAATGAAATTTTCAACACGCTGCGAAGCACCTATATATATAACATTCCACAGACCTGATCATTACGATATGGTTCCAGTGGCGGCGGTAGCGGAGCGATAATTTCATTCCCCAATATCCCCGGGCAAAAACGGCAATAGGATACCGTAGCTGCTGTGCCGGTTTTGCACCAGGCATCACTACTCATTTTGTAAGACTCATACGCAGATATTCATCCACTGTAGCTCCTTGGACCCCCCTGCCCTGACAAAATTTGGTATGATAATAGGATACCGGTAGCATCATTAACTTATGATATTATGTGCCTTTACGAATGGTTGTGCCGTTAAACGATAATACCGATATAAGGATTTAACAAGGAAAAATCTTTGCAAGTGCTCGGAGAGAGTTACGAGTGCATTGGTAGGTAATAAGATAGGCATTAACTTATGCGAGGACATTAGCAGGGAAGGCTGAAGACTGTTAGCAAGGAGTTATCGACGAAGAGCCTCTCAATAAGACGCTGCTATACGATTGGAAAAATAGCTTCGTAATGACAATGCAACCTCTACTCGTATTACCCGAGCGCACTCAAGTATCATAGAAGTAAAAATTTTCGCAGAATCTCGTTGACCCGTCGGGGTCAGCAATCTTACCTTTGTCCCTCCAATCGTAAAATTGTGTGATAGGGCGTATGATACTAATTCTTCTATGAAATATGATGGGTGTATCATATTCATTTCGAGCTCTTAGCTGCGGAGATGCACACACAACTTTGACCCCGCAATCCTCGTCATTCAAATTTTTCTTCTCAGCCTGCCGTTGAGCTGTCCCTTTAGCGGAAGTACAACTCACATACCAGTACACACTGTTCACTTCGAACCTCACCTTGCATCCATTTACTGGTACCTGCGCCATCCTCTTCGTCTGCACTCTTATCCTCATCTGTATTCTCCTTTTATTTTTACCTGGCTGTTACGCTTTTTTTTCCGAGCTACAAGTCACCACCAGACTTCGCGATTAAGCGTCTAATTTTCCTCCTCTTCGTGAAGGAACTTGGGCATCCTTCCCCATCTAGAAGATATCTACCAAATTTGCCCACCATGCCTGGAACTCATTTCAAGCAAATTACCCAGTTCAAGGCTGACTATGCCCCTAGTGTTATCACTAAATATGAGTCCCAAAGAACCGGAATGTCTGCAGTAGTTGTCGACCGAGAGGGTCCAAAAGTTCTTGGATACTTTGCTCTGGCTACGGAGATCTTGGACGATTCAGGAGCTCCACATACCTTAGAACATCTATGCTTCATGGGATCTAAGAACTACCGTTACAAGGGAGTTCTAGACAAGATGGCAAGCAGGTACTAATTCCCAACCGTAATGCCTTGTTCAGTCTTTTGCTCAAATAAGTTATTGGTTGTGCCATTGAGGCCCTTCGTTGACTCATTTATAGAGCATACTCTAATACGAATGCCTGGACCGCCACGGACCATACAGCATACACTCTTGAGAGTGCTGGTTGGGAAGGTTTCGGTCAGATTCTGCCGGTTTACCTCGAACATGTTCTCCTCCCTACCATAACCGACGGCGCGTGCTATACTGAGGTCCACCACATCAATGGTGAAGGGCAAGATGCAGGGGTTGTCTACTCCGAGATGCAGGGTGTAGAAAACACAGCAGGCACATTAACCAATCTTGAGGCCGTCCGGAAGTTATATCCTGAGGGAGTTGGCTTTAGATACGAAACTGGGGGGATGATGGGCGCCCTGAGAGTTCTGACAAGTGACAGGATCAGGGAGTTTCACAAAGATATGTATCAGCCGAAAAATCTGTGTGTTGTGATAATAGGGGAGATTGTCCATGGTGAGTTGTTGAAAATTTTAGATGAGTTTGAGGATTCTATAATGGAGGATATCCCAGACCCAAGTGCGCCCTGGCGAAGGTTCGAACTTCCTGGCTTTTCTAGCTTTATCAAATTGTGCTAAACGTTTCATAGACCTTGGATCGAGTCGAAGCCGGTTCCACAATTAAACAGTTCATCTATATCTACGGTTGAATTTCCAGAAAAGGATGAGTCCAGGGGGGAAGTAATCGTTGGTTTCTTGGGTCCCGACTGCTCTGATCCCAAATCGGCGGCTGCCCTCGAAACCCTTGGCACATTTCTTACTGGGTCATCTGTCTCTGTTTTAGAGAGCCAATTGGTGGAATGCGAAGATCCTGTTGCTTCTAGCGCCATGTTCTACGTGGAGGATAGGCCAGATTCTTTGATATGGCTGTCGCTCTCCAGTGTTTCTACAAAACGTCTAGCCGAAGCTGAGCAAAGGCTCTTCGAGGCGCTGAAGAAAACGGTCGATGAGCCTTTGGATTTTAAGTACATGCAGGAGTGCTTGAGGCGTACAAAACGACAGAGGAAATACAGCTTCGAGAACTCTGGAGAGTATTTCGCTACTCCGGTCATTATGGATCACCTATTTGGAAAGCGAGATGGTAGTACTCTAAAGAACATTGAGACTCTCTCCTGGTATGATGAACTTGAGAAATGGGGCGAAAAGGATTGGAGAGAATTCCTAAGAAGATGGGTTGCGGAAAATACGCATGTCTCTGTTTTGGGGCGCCCATCTGCAAAGCTGGCCAAGAGTATCGAAGAGGGCGAGAAGGCAAGGATAGCTGCAAGGAAGAAGGAGCTAGGCGAGGAAGGTCTCAAGAAGCTTCAGGAAAGGTTAGACGAGGCAACCACGGACAATGAGAGAGAAATTCCAAAAGAGCTCCTGGGGAAATTTCCGGTTCCTGGCATAGAAGCAATTCATTTTATAAAAACTGATGTAAGCCTTTCCTTTCTCTATGTAATATTTTGTAATATTGGACTGGGGCTAATCCCTTCTGAAGACCGCGAGAGCTGGACTGGCGGCTGAGGAATGGAAAACGTGGGTAATACCTTATGAATCAAACTCTAAAGCCACTAACCAGTTCTTTACACAGAGATACCGAGGCCCAAAAAATCATTGACAAAGACTCTGTAGGTATTCCACTATATTTGCACTACGAGAACGTTACCTCGAATTTCGTCAAAATCGTTCTCCTAATCTCCACTGAGTCAATCCCTGTGGAGCGGCGCCCTTTGCTGGCGGTGTATCTCGAAAATTTCTTTGATACACCAGTGGTGAGGGGCGGTGTGAGAATCGAATTTGAACAGGTTGTGGCAGAGCTGGAAAGGGATACAGTGGATTATGATATTGGCTCAGCTTCATATATGGATGCAGCAGAGAACATCAGAATTAACTTCCGGATAGAGCCAGAGAAGTACGAGGTAGCCATAAAATGGCTACGGGAGTTAATGTGGGATAGCATATTTGATAAAAAGGTACCGGATATTGCCCCCTCTCAAGGATATTAGGAGATTTGTTGACCCGTCTGTTAGCGCCTTGCTACAACGCTTACAAAAATGAAGAGCGACATCCCCGACGAAAAGCGGCAGGGAAACCAGGTGAGCCTCTAGAATATACTAACACCTTTGTTACACTCTAATATCTGCTGTAGATGAGCTGGTCTGTGGCTCGCATGGTCGCGTATTCCCGCCACTCAGTTTCCCGGGCTCAGGATACTCTTACCAAAGCATTGTATCTTAAACGCATTAGCAAGCTTCTTGAGGACAAACCGGAAGAAGTTATAGAAAAGTTCGAGGAGTTGCGCCAAAAATTTACCATGATCGACAATATTCGTATACTTATAGTTGGGGAGTTGGCAAAACTAAAGAATCCGGTCTCGGCGTGGAAGGTTTTCACTGATGGCCGGCCATTTGTAAGTCTTGGAGGGAGCGGGATACCATTTTTTAATTACCAGGAAGGATGAGTGCTAACTCGGTGTAATATGACTAGAGCGGTAAACTATCACCCATCGACCGCAGGGGGCCGCGGCTCACACCCGAGGGTGCAAAGCCAGGGAAAATCACGCACATTGTCCCACTTCCGACGATTGACTCCTCCTTTTCAATCCATTTCGCTGTCGGACCCGATAGCCCAAGTCACCCTAAGCTTCCAGCACTCCTTCTGGCTATATCATATCTTGATGCTGTTGAAGGCCCTCTATGGAGGTAAGTCATACATTTCCTTCGATGCCGTCAGTTTGTACTAATGCTTGAGTGCGAAGGGCTGTTCGGGGAACAGGGTTGGCTTACTCAACCCACTTTATGAAAGACTTGGATGCCGGTCACCTGTTTTACACTATCTACCGTTCTCCTGATGCTTATAGAGCATGGGAGGCGTCGAGGAAAGTGATAAATGACCATATTGATGGGACTGTCGCATTCAACAAACACGCTCTAGAAGGTGCGCTCAGCGGAATAGTTGTATCGTTTGCCGATGGCGAATCCACTATGTCTGCTGCCGCCACTGTATCCTTCATAAACCAGGTCGTCCATAACCAGTCAAAGGACTATAACATGCAATTATTGAAGAAGGTGAAGGAGGCTTCAGTGGATGATCTGAGGAGCAGTCTCAAAGAATTTTTGCTGCCGATATTCCAGTATGATACAAGTAACAACATAATCGTTACCGCACCGGTGAAAACTGACGTGAGTCTTTACCCTTATCCCCAAAGTGATCTAGTTTGGAACGGGGGGGCGCTGACCATTTCTCCCGACAATTAAGTCTATCAAAGCGGCATATGAGAAGGAAAATTTCACTGTTACGGTCAATCCCTTGTCATTCTTCCAAGATGATTATGGATTGAAGTATGGCTTGAAAGACGGACAAGAGGAGGACGATGATGATAGTGACGACATTGGTGAGAGCGACGATTATGACGAAGATAGCGAAGACGAGTAAGGCCGAGCTCGCGTGAAAGGGTAGAGGGGTAGATATACTAGAGATTTGCTAGATCCCTGGGTATGGTCATGGTCGGATGTGTCAACATAAACCAAAAAAGTAGTTAAGGGTGCTCAATTAGGCACTACCGAGCCTTTTTTTCCTTCCTGCTGCTCTTGTGCTTGATGTGACTTCATATATGCGCGAATGCTGTACTATACGATACATCACGCTCCCCACCCCAGCCCCGCCTATGTATTCAGAAATCGAGTGACACCATATGTCCCTTATTTAATTAGTTTGGTGAGCCCCGCCATGTCCCCTCTTCTACCCATGAGAGACAAGCTGCACCACCCAACTGGAAGCCCCGCCAAAGCTCTAAACAGGAGAACCCAGCGGTGAGAGTAAAATAAAAATAATAAAAATAGCAGCTCAGACTCCCCGCTAGCTAAGTGATGGGCATGCTACCGCACCGTACGGTACTGTACAAGTGGGCCACGACTCCCCCTTCAGAAACTCATCCTACAAAATACGGCAATGAGCTACAGCCACCGCACAAGGCTATCACCATCTCTCAGGCTACAATACCAACCCGGGGGAAGAAGTCCAATACTGCCTCACGATCCCCAGCGACGGCCGCTCAGATCAGTGCCTTTATTGTACGCTGCACCATACTATCGTATGATATGTGCACAGTATCATACCCGTAGAATGCCTGTATGATTAATAGTTTGACAGGATCGGGGTTTTTGAGCGGGAACGCCGGTCCTTATTGCTCGCGATTTCTGCGCCATCACTGTCAATCTTTTGGTCGCGCGCGTACAGTTTTTGCTGTCGGAAATTGCGGGGCCGTTTTATTTATCCTGTGGATTTGTTTGGCAAATAGTCTCTAGTCTACTCGCACTTGTTGCTCTACATACTCTTACATTGTGGAGAACCGGGTATCGGCAGGGGAGGGAGAAGGAGGAGTGAGTGTTTCTTTTCTCAGCTTGGGTCCTCTACGATCTTGCGGAAATTGTGGGGTATCATATCAAGAGAGCGGTTGCTCATTTGTTATCTCGCTAAGCCACTTATTGGTACGGCGGTGCCCGTACGAGTACTGTAAACATACACAGATCCACAGATTGCCAAAGAGCCCGGGAAAGGAAGACGGTCCCCAGAGTCAATCATTACCAATCCGGCTAACTGCTTTTTCCCCCGACACCGGGTACCTCTGTTGTACTATACTACGCAAGTATGGAGTCTATATCATCAACCCATTTTCCCCATATGTTGGCCTTGCTCCATTATACCCCCTCGTGAACCTTATTCCGTGGACTGGCGATAACTTTGCTCGAGAAGAAAATAGGTGTAGGATATTATATCTCTTTGTCCTTGTTTTTCTCGACATAGTCCATGATACCATGAGACCTACATCCCTCACCAGAACTTCCCCTCACCCTCCCAACTATTCCCCCACTTCTCCCAAACCCTACCCCCCTCTTCCCATCCCCCCCCCACTAACTCCTCACTTTACATCATCTCCCTATAAACCCACTTCCCCCCGCCGCTTCTTAATCCCCTCCTTCTTCTTTCGTATACCTCCTGCCTCCGAAAATATCCACATTGACCTTTGGATGATCCAGAAAGAGGGCCTCATCCGTTTCCTTTCATTCCAAATTGGCTCTACTCGAGCAGTAAAGTATCAGTACTCATCTGACGGCACTCGGGTACCGTAGTTGACCCGGCAGAAAGCGGCTCCCCGAAAGGTTATTCAAAAAAAGAAAATAAACCCTGCCGTTGGCCAAACAGAAAACGAACCGTGCTTCCGAGGTCCCCCCTTCCCATACAGCAATGGGCCTCCAGTACGAGTACGAGTACAATTCTCCCCTTTTGGTCACCTCCCCCCCTCACATCACCCAGCCGATCCTTCAACACCCCGTTCCCCACAGGACACTCGTTCGAAACTTCACCGCTTTCACAAACAAATCCACCACTAGCACATTCTCTCCGCTCGTCCTCTGCCCAGAATCGCTCTCTCTTCAAACCTCCCCGCTCCCAATGACGTGCCAGCCACCACAACCACCGCCACCGCAGCCTTCGCCCTCACCGCCGCTATTCTCTGCCGCGTCGTCAAAGAAGAGGTCTCCGCAGATTGCTTTCGCGGATGATACGCCACCGTCTTCGAGACCGCCTTCTCGCTCGCACACGCAGAAGAGATTGCGTGCAAAGAGGGCTGGCGAGAGGCCTAGTTGGGTGTCTGGTAAAGGCGACGGTATTGGCCTAGACGCGCGGGTAGAAGCGGTTGTTGTGGATGTGCTCTGGCCTGGCGCGGAGAGTTTGGATTGTGGGAGGAGAGTGAGTGATTTACGGCGGAGCAGGGGGTTTACGGTCTTGTGTTTCCTTGGATGCACGATTGAGCATTTGCAAAGTTTAGGGTTAGTATTTTTTTTTTTTTTCCTTTGTTTGCTTCTTGGTGAGTCGGATTGGGTTGACAGGGGAAATCTCCGTTTGAAAAAAAACAGTCAGGTCGCCGGTCTCTTGGGCAATTTAAACACAGACGTATTCGGTGTCTCCCTGTCCTCTCCTCCACCGTATACTTCTTCACTGCCAATTAGTGAGTCCCAATACCCATCCTTGTGAAAAAAAAAAAAAAAAAGCATAAACCAGAGGCCAATTCACCTTAACACTCATAGTCCACGACCGCACCCGTGCATTAACACTCTCCTTGGGTCTCCTACACCCCCTCGGTGGTGGTCGGCAAGCTCTCGACGCGATTGTCATTCTCGACAGGGACTCTCGAGAAAGAGTAGTACTCCCCGTTGGCTGGGGGCCAAGACCAGTTCCGGGCCAGTGTGCCGCCGACGAGGAGAGTAATAGTATTAATAGCATTGTCGGGCGGTGCGTGAAGGGTGTTGAATGGCTGTGCAATGAGGCTTTGGATGATGCGGTTGAGGATGTGGAGATGGGGATGATGGATAACGAGATCGTTATGGCGGCTTTGTAGGTATGGGGATTGGGGGATTAGAGGTGAGTTTTTTTGGAGTATTCTGGAGAGACCCTGACTGGTTTCTCTATTCCGGTTTGGGTATAATATCGTTGTTTATTTTCAGCCTGGAAGGTGTAAATATGGGTATCTCTTTCTCATTCTTTTTGAGAAGCACTTCCTCCCCCTCCATTCTCGCCGCACTGTACTACTTCTGATTCCATATTAACCCCTGTTTGAATCCGTTTAACCACTTTCTTCATATTTACCACTACGTTTACCCTCACTGTTAAAAGCACCATTTCAGCTCTCGTCGTCGTTCTGTTATAAACCGCACCTTTCCCCCACTACCTCTCTCTTCACCTTCATCTTTCACCTTTTCTTCATTTAGGTCTTTAATGGTCTGTGTTATATGTAACATTGGAATATCTTTGGTTATTTTTTATTTTCCTTCTTTTCCCCTTTGTAATTGGGAAATATCAGGGCATCGACCCATGTAATATCTAGCTATTATATACCATACTCAACTCGCAAGGACGGGAATTGAGCAAGCTTAATGATTGGAAAATACGTGGCATCGGTCAACTCGAGAGCATACAATACCTACACCCCCCAGTGAAAGTGCGCGAAGCGTACCATAGCACGATACTGTAGGTTTAGATGGAAGTCAGCGTAAGCTTTTTCGGGTAAAACAGTTGCCCTAGAACCCGGCCCTAACTAACTAACCTTTTTTTTCTTTTTTTTTTTTACCCATCAACCGCCAAGCCAAATCCCACCCAAACTTTATGATATAAATCCCCCACCCGTCCCACCATCCTTTCCTTTTCCTTTTCTCTCCTTCCCCCTCCAGATCAAAAAAGCAAGAAGACACTGTCACGTCTAACCGTACCATTTCTCCATGACGAAATAGATGCCAAAAACCCATTCGGGAAAAAAACAAAAATAAAGTCTTCGAGAATAAAGTTAGACCGGATCCAACTCATTTTCCCTTCGTTCATTCAAGTCGGATGGAAGAGAGGTTGTTCGGTCTTACATTAATAATTTATAATTAATAATTAATAATAATAATAATAATAATAATGAGTAATATTTTTTAACGATAATACGGAGGAGGATTATTGGCAAGGGGTGATGTATCGTAGGTGGATAATGACTTGTAACTTGTGGTGTTTTTTGTTTTCGGACGTTGTTGTGCTGCGCTCTAAATTTATGTATCATAGCGTGGAATCGTCGTGGTGGGAGCGCTCCATGGGACGTGATCGATTGCGGCTCGGAGAAAATGCTTCGTGCATTGGCCAATGCACAACAACCTTTTACGCAAAAGTGGAAGACGGAATCTATCCAGCGCCAGTGGTCCAGTGGTAGGATAATTGCCTTCCAAGCAATCGGCAGGGGTTCGATTCCCTTCTGGCGCATGACCTTCTGATGCTTTTGTGGTTGCGGAGAAGTTTCTCTCTTTTTCTTTCGCGGTTGGGGGTTTGGTTGATTGAGTTGGGGGGAGTGGATCATCGAGGGGGTGGGTGGTGTGGCTATTTTTCACTACCAGCATTCCGGGCACCTCTCACGGCGCGGGTAAGCAACCGCTACTATGTCACATCAAATAACTCTACACTTCAATCCGCTAAACCATCTATATTCACTCTAAAAAGCTACTCTAGATGCCACCGAAAAATAAAAAAGAGGCACGGCACTCAGATAAACCTACAACTTCTCTGCAGATGTATACCCCTTAGCCTTCAACCAAGCCTTAACATCATCAGCGTCCCTCTTGACCCAAGCAGCCTTAGCACGGATTCCGTCCAGACTCTGAGCCAAGCTCCTATCAAATCCTTTCTGACTCTTGTCCTCGAAGAACTTCTCGATATTTGCGATGGACTCCTCGGAAGTGAAGCCTCCTGTGCAGGTGCTGACGACACCTCCGAGCATGGAGAGGCCAGGTGGAAGCTTCTTGACGAGGGTGTCCCAATTCTTTTGTGTCCAGGCCCAAAGAGCCTCCGTGCCAGCGGCATGGGCGCGGAGACCGCTAATTGGTTGGTAGATCTGGATGTGTTAGTAGGTGGGCGGGGAGTGTGGAGTATAGATTACTTACGTCTTGCTCCTTGACTTCGCCATTGAGACAGATATCAAGGGTCTTTTGAATATTTTCTGCGTTCTCGGAGCGGCCAAGGGCGCGGAGAGCTCCATTGCGCTGATCGCTAGTACGGCCATTCAGGTATACGTTGTGGATTATGTCCCACTATTACAACTAGGTAAGTATCATACGGCGCCATTTGCCGGGGGGGGGCGCAACAAACCTCCTTCTCGCCATCATTGTCACCATGCTGCAACACGATATGGTAAACCGGGGTGCGGATGTTGGGGTTAATAGCATCAACATCGCCATCAGCAAATTTCTTGAACATCTCCTTCGCGGCAGCAACGACCTCCTCGTCACCACCATATCCGGCCTGACCGAAAGTCAACGCCTTGAGCTGTTGGAGGATATCGCTGTCCTCAGGCTTGAAATCCCAGCCGATTTCGTGGGCAATTGGTGCAAAGAGGTCTTTCTGGAGCCCCTTGAATCCTTTGAAGACTTCCTTGGGCTCGAAAAGCCAGGCAGCCTTGATGTTACCAATCCTAGAGGCAACCTCGGACCAGACAATGTACTCTTTCTCGTTCTTGAGGCCAACAAGGAGATCCAATAGGCCGGAAGTCTTCTGGTATCCGCTCGTAGCAAGGGCTCCGGCATCCCCGAGTAAACCTGCGCGATCCTCTACAGAAAGAAGGTCGGCAGCCTGGCCGAGCTTCGCAAGGCGTTCTGGAGGGTACAGTGTACGGTAGACACCGGTATGATTGGCATTGAGCTTGTAGAATTCCGGGTCGTCAAGCTCGATCGTGGTATCCCTAGTCTTGAAGGTAAGATTATCGGCGATGCCGCTCTTGGTGCGGAGACCCAAGAAGATGGGCCATAGTGTCTCGTCTTCCTCGGGCTTGACATCTGCGGTTCTGAGGTAGCGGTTTTGGGTCAAGTGAAGCTTGCTACCCTGCTCCTCGACAGTAATGACGGGGTAGCCAATCTTCTTGGTCCAAGTCGCCATATCGCTCTCGACATCTTTTCCACTAGCATCACTGAGAGCTGCCCACAAATCACCAGTCTTATACAATTAGCCTTGGGCGGAAGACGAAATGGGGGGGGGAGCAAACCTGGGTATTTCCATATGCATGCTTCTTCAAGTACCTCCTAACACCTTCTAGGAAAACATCCTCACCAAGGTAGACCGAAATCATCCTCAATATAGAACTTCCCTTCAAATAAGAAATACTATCGAAAATTTGGTTAATCTCGGAAACCTTCTTTACCGGCACCTCAATGGGATGACTACTCCTCAATCCATCCAATCCCAGAGCCCCCGCGTAACTGTCGGTAACATATGATTCCCAAACCTTCCACTGGGGGTAAAACTTATTCCCAGAGTACCAACTCATCCAGGTAGCAAAACCCTCATTGAGCCACAGTCCTTCCCAGAAGTCCATAGTGACCAAGTTTCCGAACCATTGGTGAGCAAGCTCATGCTGCACGACCTCGGCAATTCTCTGCTTTCGGTCCAACGCAGCGGTCTTCTCGTCATAGAGCAAGTCGACGACCCGGTATGTGACCAAACCCCAGTTCTCCATGGCACCCGCCGAAAAGTCGGGAATGGCAACCATGTCCATCTTTGGTAACGGGTATGGGTAATCGAAGGTTTTGTCGTAAAATTCGAGAGTCTTTGCTGCGAGCTCTGCCGAGAAATGTCCATGATGTTCCGAGCCTGGTGTAGCGTAAACTCGAATGGGGACTCGGAAGTCGTTGTTCTCGACGAACCGCAGATCTCCGACGATGAATGCGAGAAGCTGGAAGTCAAATCAACTGTAAGCTAGTGTGGTACTAGGGGGATGTGGGGGGGGTAGTTACGTAGGTAGACATCTTGGGGCTTCTGTTGAAGGAAACGGATTTCTTTCCATTGTCGAGTTCCTTCTCCTCCTTGACGTCCATGTTTGATAGGGCGGTTAGGTTCTTGTCACAAATCAAGGTGACATCCCAGGTAGCTTTAAGATCCGGTTGGTCGAAGCAAGGGAAAGCCTATCGGGATTGGGACTTGTAAGCATCAGGTCCACCAATAAGAGCTATGGGCATCATCGGTCTCACCCTCCGAGCATCGGTAGGCTCCATCTGGGTAGTAGCCATATACTTGATGTTTCCTTCCTCATCCTTATAGGATGAACGGTAGAAACCTGGGATGCCATCAGCTAAGATCCCGAAGATTAATCATCAAATCAACTCACCAGCCATGTTATCATTGAGAAATCCTTGGAACTTGATGGTAAGGCTAGCCTGGGTATTCTCAGGAATAGTCTCCTCGAAAGTCCAAGTAATAGTTTGGGTTTCCTCGTCATGGCTATCAGTGAACCAATTAGCACCCCCACCACCATGTCGAAAATGAAACGGAGAAGAAAAGAATACCTGGAATCAGTAGGACTGTGAGAACCTCCATTGTATTCCAAAGAGACCTCCTTAATATCAATATCGATAAGGTTGACAGCAACAGTAGTACTATTCTTCACTACCGCCAAACTATTATTATGGCCGTATTAGCTTACGAACTCTGGGAACATCAACTATCGGGGATCATACTCAATTGTAACAGTCCCGTCATATTTGAACGTCTCAAAGCTCGGCTCGAGCTCAACGGCGTAATGGGTTGGCTTCACATTCCCCGGCAAGACTTCCCTCCCCTGAGTGATATCGACCGAGCTAGAAGAATCATTACCGCAACACATTCTGTGAGCAGAACAGCGTCGGACGAACTGGCGAGAAGTTAACGAAGATGCAACGAGTTTATGTCGACTTTGTAAAGGTGAAGATGAAGTAGCAGTAGCAGTAGCAGCAGTCGTAGTAGTAGCAGCAGATGAACGATGTTGAGAGATGGAGCTGTAGTTTCTCAGCCGACTTATAGAGCGGGGGTGCGGGAGACTAGATCGTGTGATCGGGACAGCACGCAGGAAAGCTCTCATCTAGCTGAGAAGGCGAAAGGGGGCGGCACGGAAAGCGATGGAAGGCAACTCCAGGTCTGAAGCGGGGAAAGGTGGGCTGTGACTAAGGTCTATTGGTATGGGGGGGTGTGTGTTGGGGGTGATGTTGGCGAGGTGCGCTTTTCTATGCGGTATGATACAAGTACATGCATACGGGATTCGAATCCAATCCTACCGATGCTATCGCACCGTCAGCCTCGGGGCCTCGTTTTTTTTTTTTTTTCCTCTTCCCGTCCATTTTTCGCTACGATAGGAAGGGTACAGATTTTAACCGAGGTCTTAGACACGCCAAACTGAAAAATACATGAAACCTGTGTCGATGGACTTGATAGGTTTGGTGACTTGAGAATCAGATTTCTGGACTGGAGACAGCTTTGCCCTTTCGGAAAATATATTAGCTCTAGTGCGCATGGCAGGCCCTAGTCATGGACGCGCACTCGGACTACCGTTGTTATGCTTTGTCCGATTGGGCGACAGGCAAGAATGGGCACCCCATCAAACCGTTAACCTACAATATCCCTTGGTCCGTCGCTTGCTACCCAAAAGATCCCGCTTACAAGATATGGGACAAATTACTTGGAGTTCCAAAATTCGGCCTTATTCCCTCATGGTCCCGGTAGTGTCCATTCTCTGATAAGTGCTAGACTGGTACGTCTCGGGGTAATAATGTATCGCATCAACCATCTCTTGGGCATGGTGACAGACTTCTCGAGTACAGGTATGGTAGGACTCGAATACCGGGAGAAGTTTGCTGTGATAGGACGTTGGAATTCCCCTTCTGGGCTAAGCGACGGGAAAGCACCGCAAACTGCGGTAAGCCTGCAGTTGATTGGGTGCGAAGTGCCCAAAAGGTGGGTCCGTGAAAAGCCGAATGGTGGTTGACGGTTTCATGGCAACCGGTTCAACCCCAGGGCCTGAAGTTGCACACACCTCTGGTAATGTATACCGGGCGGTTTTGCTGGTATCATGCCTGTATCCTACATTGCGAATACCGGTGTATTCGGGTGGTGAGTGTTTCACCCTAACTGAGATTTTGCATTCTACACGGCTGATCTCCCTAGCTGGAGATGTCTGATCAAAGATGAAAAAACCACTTCTTTCTCCGAGGAAAGGGCTGCATCTTTTGGGCTTTCAGTGATCATCTAATTAGAGATCTGGCTTTAGCATTTCATGAGTCCCCCTTTGAGGCGCTTTGGGCTAGACAAAGTACTGGGAGTGCCGGTATGCCCGGCGTGTTACCAGGAGAGGCGACAACGGTACAGTACTGTACAACCTCCAAGCACATCTTCCTTCTACCGGCATTCGAATTTTGCGATGGGGGTGTGGCGGGTCACTCCCACTACCGGTGGGTAGGTAGGGCCGAGGAGGAGGAGGAATGTGAAGTACAATTTTTTTATGGTCCTCGATGAGACTGAATTTGGTGCTATTGAGAAACGTCCTCTAGTGATTTCAAGTTCTGATGGCGGGCGGTGACCGTGTTTTGTAATCCTACCGTATCTGATTACAGTCATGCTGCATCTGGCAGTGGATGGCCTCCGCGGGGCTGTTGCTCGGCCATTCCGCCAGGGTATCTAATGTCTTCACCCCTGGAGTACAGTATGATAGAGTGCTTGTTTACAAGCTAGGCTTAAATATTTTCTGGCGTTCGAAGCGCATGTGATACTATGCGAAAGAGGTTTATTGCTTGACAAATGATGACGGTGAGTGGAGACTCCCCGTTTAGGTTATTTTCTGCGAATAAAGTGAGCCCGCCAGGTTCTCCATACCGGCATGAGTGAGAATTTTACACCTCTATAAGCATCATGTCACCAAGTCTGTTCCGGATAAGGGAATAGTCCGTGCGGGCTACAGTATTTTTCCACGCCAACATTTTGAAACGGTTGAAATCGATTGTTGGCTGTTGCTATCATATCCCCGAAAAGGGATATGGTTTCTTCCATTATGGCAGTTGAGCTTTGTTTACCATACCATGTAACATGTCACCTCGATAGGCTCATTTCTCGGCCTTTTGATACCAAGCATAGTATCTACCTAACTCTAGCTTTTTTCTCTAGGATCGTCGATATTTCCAAACAAGCTATCTCATAGACTATGGAAATGGTGGAAAAACCTGCGTGGTCCTTGTCAGCGTCTGAGACACATGTTGATAGCAACTTCTGTCAATTGCTACAGATCCGCAGATGTGCCCACCTCAGGCCGTGGCTATTGTTAGCTACCGGCACATGATCGCACCCTAGCACCTGCGACCATCATCATCACTGAGGACTGCGGGTATGATACTGGTACTGAGAGGAGGCCTTAGTCATCTCTATCTTAAACACAAACAGAGACGGGTGGCATAAAATTTCCCACCATCCCAGCAGCCCGGGAGATATCATAACGGGGCTACAGGTATTTGGGCCCAGGATTGCTCGGGGTTATTATCTCTGTGGAGTTTCGGCGGATACGCACGATACCAGGATAATTTATTGATTGAAATGCACAGATACCTGTATGATCGTGCATTGTGTAGCTTGGCACGACTAATATCCGCATTCATCTGAGATTCTGAGATAGCACAAGAGCAGTCAAATAAGGTGTGGCGCAATTGGCGAGTGAGAGTAAGCCCTTTTTGGAAGCACTTTCCCTCAAAAAAGCGAACCGCTAAATCTTTGGTACTAGCACTTGAGCACGGTGGAACCAGGGACGAAATCAAGACCGGTCGCGCCTACCATACAACCTGCAGCGATCTTGGCATCTACTCGAGTATGATAAGTTACCGCGAGATTCGAGCTTGGTGATCTGATATAGTCTAAACTGAGAAACCGGAAGATGAGACATCCACACCTCTGTCTCCCCTATCCTTCCGATGATTGAAAATTCTTTCCTATTGTACTAGTATTTGGGGAGAGGGTAGTACGTCTCGTCCGGCTACCGGTATTGTGACATACTTTATTTGACTGCTCTTGCACCATCCCCCAGGCAGTGCGATATATACCGGTATTTGTATCCCTCCGCGCTCTTTGACAAAAATATTTTTGTAGATACACCGTCAGGCCAATGCGCTTACCACACCCGTGGACTCGCAGCTCAGAGGTTCGTACTCGGGTATGAATGTGGCCCGGGCCTGACTATTCTACCCTCCAGGGGAAATACGGCACGTAGAAGAATGGATGGGTTTAGTATAGATTTTGCTCAAACAAGCAAGAAACTTTGACACCTCTAATCCCCTGTCCGTCCACATCAATACCCGAGTATCATACCGGCGATTCTCGCTCGGGGTACCCTGAACTCGACTTCATTCTAGAACAATTTGGTTTGTGAAGGAAGGGCTGGAAGGCTTCACCATATTGTTACTACCAACCAACCGCCCTTGTTACTAAATCACCCCTACCTCTATTGAAATTTTCGGTTTCGTTTGATGTATATTTCATTACTTAATTTATTAAAAATTGATTGCATCGAGTATACAGGAAGACCTTGTTTGTCCTCGGTCCCAGAAATTGCTCTTTTTTAGCCTCAACTTATGATACAGTACTTGCAAATGAACACAACCAGCAACATGCTTTTCTCTGTCCGGCGCTCCGTTCCCACGAACCATACTCGTACGTGTGCTCCACCTTGTTAGTCCCCTCACGGGTGATCGCCGACCAACTGGTATAAGTAGTATCTGAGATATATGCCAAGCACACTGTACAAATTACGCATTATACCGGCAGATTATTACTGAAGTAAACCTGAAATCCGGACACGGGATCAGCACCAATTATCAGGTCCAGAAGAGACCCATCAAGAAGAAGACATGACGGGAACAACAACAACAACAAGTCCCTTCCTTCCTCTCTAGCTTAGTCCCCAAGGTATTTATTGCCGAATAGGGACTTCACGAATCGCCGTCAGGCAAGGAGGAGCAGCAATAAGAAACCAGTCCTGCCAATATCAGTAAGTCAGCACCCAAGATCCAAGTCACCTTTCGACCTCTCGTCTCGACAAACCCTGTGAGGGTACTGTACTGTACGCCTCTACTCCCAACCGCTTACTTATCGCGGTCCTCGCTCCTGCGGTTCTCGAATCATTGCGTAATAACATTGAAGCTCCGCTGAGTTAGTTAGTTTTATCAATGACGTGGGGGGGTGGGAAAGGGTGATATCGCTAACTCGGCAATCCTCCCCACGGAACTACCAGATTTCTGTAAAGTCTACTCGTATCGTACAGGCCCTGTGACGCTACGTAAGGGGTAGAAGAATGTGTGGCGGCGAACGTGGCCAGCAGGATACTACATCTATTTGTTTGGTGGCTGAGGCTTCGCCGTACTTCTTCCTATCATACATCCGAGTACGGTGCAGACTGTCGCCTATTTTGGCTTCTGAATGGACGTGAAGAATAGACGTGAAGGGGGCGTATGGAGACGGTCCTACTCAATAAAATTCCGCCCAATCATGAGGTGGTTGGGTGGGAGCCCGACACTAAGGGATACTGCCGGAAGCCCGCGAGAGAGAGTGCATCTTGAGGGGTCAATGAGGGTATCGTATATCGCCGGGATCACCTTCGGGCAGGATGAGCAGTGATGGCCCTAGTAACTTACCACCCCACTATGATACGGGATTAAGGGGGCAGGAAGCAAATGCAGTGGAATCCGCAGCTTCAAATAAGTGCTCTAGTATCATATACAACTTCCTCTATCGTCATGAATATAATTTGGCATCTAATCACCTAGACATCGAGTCTAAACCCGCGTCTATACATATACAGCCCATTCCCTCCCAAAGTTTAACATCCCACACCCAATCATCCCCTTCCCCGCCTTCCATTCTCAAAAGTCTTCCTTCCCCCCCAGCCTCGCCGTAACCCCAATCCCCATCTCTCTCCCCTCCATATCCCACACCCTTTCTACGGGAACAACCTGCATACCAACTGCTTCGCCCACCCACTCCATCCATGCCGCGTCAAACTCCCCTACGGACGCCACCCCAGCCGACAGATACACAGTGGCATTCCTCACTTCCATCTGCTCTACGCCAATCCTTTTCTTAATTTCGATAGCCAGCACGCCGGGTGATGAGGGGGGTAGACAGAATGTTTGTAGTCCACCAGCAGGGGAGTGTGGGGCGCTGGGACCATATGTTGTGCTTTGGGAAGTTACATGTAAGCGTGGAAGAGAAGAGGAGGGTGGGGAGAGGGTTGAGTTATAAGCAGTTTGTAACCTGTGTAGCCAAGGCCCGTCTATTGCTGTACCGGCCCATTCGGAGGTTGAAGAGCGGGGCAGGGAGGAGGTTTGGGCTATTATCAGGGGGGGTGTAAAACCCCCCCCTTCCTCCTCCTCCTCCTCCTCCTCATCATCATCATCACCCCGTTCCAGTCTAGGGGATGATTGAGAAATGGATGACCAAAGCCCCTTCCACCCAACCTCTCCCCTCCACCCTTTCCAGGTTCCCTTCCATGCCTCAGCCACAGGACCAACAACCTCACACCTGGTGACAAACACAACACAGCCTAAAAACCCTGTCACCTCCGCAGCTTTCGCTACCCTCCACATATGCTGCAATCCCAGCACAGCCTGATTCACTACCTCCTCTCTCGTTTCTGCATTATTGAGCAGCTCCATACTAGCTGGCACCAGCGGGATCATCCCTGCCAGCGAGGTCCATCCCCTGGAGGAAGTGATGGACTGTGAATAAGGACCTATGTTCGCTGGTGCCCAGTATGACCTACTCTGGACGTGTAGTCCCCGACGTAGCGGGAATGGAGGGAGGGGGAGGTCAACTGTTACGCTTAGCATTATGTTCACGCCTAGCGGGAAGAGGTCGCCAACAGAGATGCAGATTCGGGAGGGGGGGAGGGAGGTTGTGAAGTAGGTGGAGTAGGTGGAGTTGATTGAGGGGAAATGGGACATCTGCCGGAGGAGGAGGGTGCAGGTTGTTATATGTTTGAAGGAGGTGCCGTGCGCGGCGAGGTGGGTGGAGAGAGATTGGAAGAGGGAGGAAGTTTCGGCTGTTATGCTTTGGTGGGTAGAAGGGGAGGGGGGTGGGGAAGTGAGGTTGTTTATGAAGAGGGTTTGGGAGAAGGTTGATACTGAAGGTTTTGGGGGTGAGTTGAGACGGGGGGAAGGGAGTAAAGAGGAAGGAGGATGCGGGGAGAGGGGTGTTTCTGGGAGTGTAGAAATGATAGTTTTAAGAATCCTTTCGAATTCCGTATCCCAGATATTTGGTATCCGTAGATCTTTTACCCAACCCCCTTGCTGTGCTTCCTCCCCCACCTCCTCTCCCGGCACAAAGTTAGCATTCGTAATTTTCAAATGCCCAACCCCACCTCCGGTACTAACAACCTCCCTCCCCTCCTCTGGGACTTCAATCCTCCCTCTCCACCCGGGACCTTGGACGACCACAGTCTCATACTCCCCTCCCTCCCCCGCAACATGAACCCCCCATTTCCTCTCCAACCCATCCAACATCTTCCTTCTCCGCGCGTTAGTCACGTTCTCCCACAGCCACTCTTCAGGATCGAGTCCCACCGCTGCGACCTTGACAATCCTAGCATCTAGCCCCACGGCTTCCATATCTGCTAGTATCTCAGCCTGCTCCCGCTGCCATAGGTAAGACAACGAGATCAGACCCAGGCGCTCGCAGACACTTTCTACCCGAGTCCTTTGGTAAGTGGACAGTATCGCCCCTGTGCAAACCGCTTTCACACCCGGGTGCTGGGTGATGATGTGTTCTAGCAAGGGCACCAAATCTTCCGTTTCGTCTCCGCGCTCGCCGGAGTGTGCATACGAGAGGTTTTGGTCAATGGATGTGCCGGTTATGGCCCCCCTGTACAGAGGAATTTTGAGGGCATGTGGGTATAGTGAGAGCACGGTGTGGCCGACGGTTTGGTACATGAAGCTGTCAAGTTCATCTTTTGTTCCTGGGGTGCTGGGAAGCAGGGTTAGAGGGGTGGTGCTGGGGAGGTGAGTGGTTATGGGGTCGGAAGCAGTGGTGGGTGGGCGGAGGTTTGCAAGAGCTACTATTTTGTGTCCATTTGCGATTGCGTGGAGGAGGGAGAAGAAGGAGTCTTTGCCGCCAGATATTAGGGCTATTACTTCCATTGCATTTAGTTAGTTATTTGGTTTGCCGGAGTATACCGATAGTCGTGGCGGTCGTAGTCGTAGTAGTCGCAGCCGTAGTGAGGGGGGAGGAAGGATATCGCGCAGAATCTTGCGGGGCACGAGTCAGCTTGAGCTCATGTTTCAGCGAACATGTAAAACATATCAATGCAGGGCTTGGAAAACAGTATTCAATTTAAAATTCAAACGCACTTGTAAGATTCTTATAATAGGCACGTCACGATATGTTCCCATACAATTATGGCCAGCATCCCATGAAAAGAAATGAAAGCCTCAAACAGACGGGGTTTAATCTTGCATGGGGTCTAATTTCCTCGTGAAAACCATTGGTCTTTACGAGGAGTCTTTCCAAATCGCTATGTAGCATTTAAAACGTTTTAAAAGATTTCCTGCGTTGCATTTTCTTCTTCTTTTTGCTTGTAAAGGAAGCAGGAACTGCTTACATTGAGAGTTGAGTTTATTGAATCACGTGGCAATAAGACATAATGTGATAAAGTGGTGTATAAATTATCGAAAAAAGGAGATGGACAGTATGATAGAAAAACAAGATGATGCCACAGGATAAAGGAAAGTGATTTCAAGATGTGTTGTCTGGTTGGAAATCTTGGCATCACGTGAAGGTTTCGGGTCAAAAAATGCCAGTCACATTAGCCAAGACTTGCCCTTCCCACACCCACAGTGGGAGTTTGCCTTGGCCCAACAATCCTCGACCCACAGTTCTAGTCAACCGACTACTCTAATACAACAGCATCAACCATTCCCTAGACGACCAACGACAGAGCTTTCGACGCTTCCTTCCATACACGGTTCGTTAATCCTACACTAGGTACGAATGGATTTGGCGGTTCTTTCCCAATCTTTCTTCCGGTGGGGGAGAGGAGCCTGTGAGGGGATATTGATAGTCTGTGGTTATGGACTTATCTCCAATTTCTCAATCATGCTCCCCTTCCTACTGCTCCCCTCCTGACCACACTCTTCATCCTAATACTAGTGCTAACAACTCAACAGTCTAGACAGCAGCCATGGGTATTTCCAGGGATTCCCGCCACAAGCGCTCCGCTACCGGAGCAAAGCGCGCAACCTACCGCAAGAAGCGTGCCTTCGAACTCGGCCGCCAATCCGCCAGCACTCGTATTGGAACTAAGCGTGAGTCTACCTGACTTTCCGCGTAACCCCTTCTTCGGAAGGAGACCCCCGCTCTTTTTAGAGTGGGTGGCTTTATCACTCGACCGGTTTTTCAACAGAGCGGATAGAGTGCTGATCATGGTCGAAAATTGTTAGGCATTCACCTTGTCCGTACCCGTGGTGGAAACCGCAAGTTCCGTGCGATCCGCTTGGAGGCTGGAAACTTCTCCTGGGGTTCTGAGGGTATTAGCAAGAAGACCCGTGTCATTGGTGTCGTTTTCCATCCTTCCAACAACGAGTTGGTTCGTACCAACACCTTGACCAAGTCCGCCATTGTTCAGATTGATGCTGCGCCTTTCCGACAATGGCAATTACCCCCTAATTTGCGGATTGTGCTACAAGATGATATTAATAAATGTTGCAGGTACGAGGCGCATTACGGTCTTCCTCTAGGAAAGAAGCGCGGTGCGGCCGCTAAGGCTGAGGCCGCTGAGACCGCCCCCGCCACCAAGTCCAAGTCCGTCCAGCGCAAACTCGCCGCCCGTGCTCCGACCGCCAAGGTCGAGAATGCCCTTGAGACCCAATTTGCCGCTGGTCGTCTATACGCCGCTATCTCTTCCCGCCCTGGTCAGTCCGGTCGTGCAGATGGGTACATTCTTGAGGGAGAAGAGCTCGCCTTCTACCAGAAGCAGTTGAAAAAGTAGATAATTTTCTTCTCGTATTCGGGCTGGAGGCGATTTTGTGCATAATGGGATTGGGAATTAAAAAAGTACCCCCTATGGTTAGGCAACGGATTCGTCTGTTTTCTTCTATCATTGTTCAAGATCTTAAATGGTTGAATCCGTGATTATGGCTTTCTTTTGAAACATGGGGATTATCGCGGACCAATTCCGGCAATCTTGGGTGATATAGTGTAATGTATTGAAGGCTCCATAGCACCCTTAAGGGCAACACCTAATTGCGAGTGATTCTTTCTCCACCCAATCCTCGTTCGAGTAGTCCACGTTAACAGCAATACAACTACAAACAATCCCTAACTTGGAGACTTACGCCATGGATTGTTATGCGCACACCCAAAGACCAAGAAACTCAGAGTCTCTGACTTGACATTTGCCAACCACAAACCAAGTCGAGATTTTAACAACTTGGGCCGTAGTCCGTGATAACTGATTTACATCCCACGGAGACCCCCACACTTAACAAAGCAAACTAGCAGCCAGCACTGGGCACTAGGCCGCAATGGAGGGACCCCAAGGACGTAGTACAATATAACCCTGGAGCTACACATCCACTATTAAGAATAGTTTTATCTAAATGAACACATTCCTCTAATCCTCCGGTGCTCTAGAAGATTCTAAGCACCTCCTGCATAAATCCACCATATCTCTGGTAACCCACTCTAGATCCATTCTTCTCTGGTGCCGTATGTAAAGTGTTAGTAAATTATCTTATCCTACGCTTCTATGAACATTAGGTACTGTGCTCGAGTACGGTATAGTGCATATCGACACGATAAGTCCTTAGACGAATTTAAGTAGCACGGTGAGTAAGCTCGGGCTTATACCTGCAGACTGTGTATCGCGACCCGAAGGAGACAGTAGGGTCACGATGAGTTGTCGTCAAGAGCACGTGTGCCGTACTGTGCCCTACGGCACGACACTCAATCAGTCGCGACGCTCCCTACCTAGAGAATCCATACCCTCTCTAAACCCCCTTCTATAATCTCAACATATCATGAGCCGCCCATATTCACATCTCCCACCTTTCTCCCCCCACTCTCCACACCAACAGCCCTCACTCTTCCTCCTCTTCTTTCTCCTCCTCGAGAGGAACAACCCCATAAACAACCCTCACCCAAAGACTACACCCAACACACCCAACCACCACCTCCCCCCCATCCCCTTCCCCCATCCCCTCACCATCCTCCAAATCCTCCTCAGTAAGCACAAACCCCCTCTCCTCGCCACACCTACATCCCCTCCACCAAACCCCCTTCCACCCCCCCTGCTGCTGCTCCTCCTCACAATACTCCATATCATCCAAATCCACCGTTTGCAACACCTTTCCGACGGCAGTGGCGGCGGGAGGGATCCCGGCATTCGCATTCTTGAGTTCTTGATCGTACTTTCTCCTCTGAGGCGGGTCAGAGAGGACCGTGAATGCTGTTGTGATCTGGTCGATGGAGAAGGTGGGTTTTGATCGGGTCTTCTGGGGGGAGGATTTGTCGGGGTGGTGGTCCAGGAGGGCTCTGTGGTAGGCTTTTTTGATGGCACCCGAGGCGAGGTTTTGAAGTGATGGGGGGAGTGAGAGGATTTCGTAGTGGGTGGGTTGTCGGGGGGGCATTGCTTTCTTTCTTTGATGCTTTGGTTGGCTGGTTGTTTGGTTGGTGGGGCAAAGAATTTCTTTTGGTGGGGGATTCATTTCGATTACCTTACCCTAGATCTTATCTGCCATCAACCCTGAAACATGTGATACCGGTATTTACTCTCCCGTACTGTACAGCATGAATCGTGCTATAGTAGAGTATCGTACCGTACTGTCCTCGGGCACAGTCTTCGGGGGGACACGAAAATGGTCGGCGGGTAAACAGGGGTATTTGGCAAGCAAGAAAGCGAATTCGTTAAAGTAGGCTAACAAAAAAAATACTTGTCACTGACTTCTGCTCGTCACCCTCCGGTCTTCGCCCTGCCACCATTGGAGACTGTATCAACTTTTTCCCTTGAAAGTATCAATTGCAGCTTACTACAGCATCCTCGGATGAAAACCGAAGCACTGAACCCCATAAAATCATTCTAGCAAACCCATAGTTTTCCCCTCAAAAACAGAAAAAGAAAACTAGTTATTTCTCTTCCTACTTTGCCTATACAGGTCATATCCAGGGATACCACGAGAGTGATCAGCTTCGCTAAATGTCAGTAACATGTACGGTCAATTGTGAAGGACATTCAACAAATACCGGAATGAACAACAACCAGTATGCCCTCATGCTTTTTTTGAGCCTTATCATAGATTAGTGGCTTCACTCGAACTCAAGAATTCAGAACGTACCCCGTGCAAATCCGCGAATTGAGCACTCATTTCTTCGCCCAGTCTTTTGACCTCGTCTCCCAACCTCTCGAGTCCCTTATCCGTCTTCCTCCTCAACTCATCCAAAGAAGCACTGACAGCTCCGACAGCATAGTGGGATTTCGCCGCATCCTAACGGATTTTCAGTTAAAACCTGTCTAATGGCCAATTGTCCAAGCTACCCTTTCGGAAAGAGGCCATACCTTTTCCAATCCTAAAAAACGGTCGGTGTACCGCTCGTTCTGGTCGAAAAACATCTCCCAGGTTGCGCAGCGTCCATGGTCCTGGGAAGGCTTGTTGCCCGAAGAGAGCACTTCAAGCGTCCTTCCCTGAACAACCTGGTTAGTAGAGTTGATTCAGCATTACTGGTTGATTGATTGATCGATTGATATCTTACCTGAGTAGTACGAAATCTTCTGTGAAACCTCCCCGCCGCCATACGAAGGCGAATGCTAGAGCTGGCGAGGTTGTGTGCGAGCTTGAGAGCAGACATTTGTTTGGTCATGGCTTTGGTGACGATACTCGCTTTTGGCTGTGCTTCTTCGAGGGCTTGGTGATGTAACGCAGGCGGAGGGGTCTATAATGATATATAAGCCGTGCGTCACCAAACCTATGCACTAACCCTGTTGTATGGTTTGCCGCTTTTGTTGAGTTTGTTTGGATATCCATGTTGTATACGGGTGGGAGGATAACGGGCCCAGGCATCTGGGTGCGAACTTGTGATGCTATGGTATAGTAGGAGCGCTCAGATGTATACGGAACTGTACAGGCAATTTGCCACGCAAACTTTTGCCTGCGTTCCAATGTTTGCCACGAGACAACTCGCAAGGGAATGAGCTCGAGCCTACCATTATAGGCTCAGGAGGAAAAGCCGGAGCTGGCTCGAGCCTGGATTCGTTAGCAGACATACCGGTAGTATTGTATAGTATGATATATCACTTGCTCAGCAAGGTTGAATAAAGGTGGAGCTATACGATAGACCCGAGAGGAGAAAATAAACAAATAAACAAATAAATAAATAAATACAAAAAAGGGAAAAGGGAGATCAGCTGTGGGCAGTATTTTCATGGAATATTTGATCGAACCCAACTTGACAATTCCTCCTCTGCGTCTATTGCCCCTCGCGAGATTTGAAATGAGATAGAGACAAAGAAGCATCACAAATGATCGAGTTTGGCTCGGGTCCAACACTCGAGTCGAGACTTAGAGCTTCACAGCTCGTGACAAACACTGTTCGGGTACGGTGTTCGAGTTCACCGCACCCGATAGGCGATAGGTGCATAATCACGATGGATGGAAAAGAGGGAACGAATTACCAACCAAACATGTACCTGCGTACGGCACAAGTATAAGGTCCAGCAAGGAGTTAACTTACGGAACAGTTTCTGCGCTCGAGTATGATAGACTTTTTTAGTTTTGAGATGGCTTCCGGGTTTTTGCCTGGTAAGTGTTTTGGGACTTGAGGATACTCGTACCGGTAGGGCAGATGCTACAGATACCGTAGCATAGAAGAAGCCCGAAATTATAAAAGTTTAATGAAAAGTATATATATATATAAACATGAAACAGTTACAGTACTCGGAGATGGAAGTAAAAATCGAGTTTCTCAAGCAACCCTCCCGTTGCAGGTAAGCACTAAGCTGGCCAAAAATTTAGAAAAGATCGGCAAGTTAGGAGATCCAAGCACCCGGACTAAAACCAAGAAGATGTAACCTGAGAAAAATATGATATCTATATGATGTTAGAATGATAGAAGAAATAAAACAGGTTTTTGATAGTAAAAAAAAAAAAAAAAGATGATAAAGGATGCCCATACCACTGGAGATGAATGAGCCATACGAGCACCTTGAGCCTTTACAGTCAACTCGAAATGTCTCCTATCACTCCTTTTGACTCAGAAGAATCTGCTCTCCAAGCCCAGGCCAATCGTACCACAGACTTTGAGTCTGTCGAAGGAGAATCTCTTCCACATGCCGACCAAACTGGGAGCTATATCAAAGGCGAAGTGAACGTATCATTCGATGACTATATTGAGTGGCATGATCAGCAAGGCACTCCTACTCCAATAGCAAGGGTACGTGCTTATTATACATCTATTATAGATGTAAGTTGCTCCTAAAAGAAGTATTTTTTTGTATATCGAAACTTGTATAAGTGCGTCCTATAGATATATTCGCCATGTCAGTCTGATAACACTTTTTTGGTAAGAAAACCATGCCAAAAACGTCTTATTGGTTCCACATGAAGAGTATATCTATCCGCCGCACTTGTAGTTGAAAACTATATGATAGAAATTTAAGATAAAAGAAATCAAAAAAACTAATTGCTTTTAGGAGCGCAACGGAGGAGATATTGAGGAGGATGAAGGAGAAGGAGAAGGAGAAGAAAACCAAGAGCCGAGAACACCGAAAAAGAAATATCGGATTGTAACTCCTGCAACTCGTGATACCGTTCGTCAACTTCGGCAACACGGCGGGTGGACCTATCGTCAACTTTCTGAGGAGTTTCATATCCCGATGGGAGGTCTCTCCCGTATGATCCATAGTACTCGTACCGTGCAGAATAGTGAGTACAGTGGCCGAGGACGAAAGCCAGTCTTCACAACTCCTATTAAACGTCTTCTTATCAATACCGCCACTGCGAGTGCCTACAACCGTCGTCTCCCATTGACAGAGGTTGCCAAATTAGCTGATATGAAAGCATCAAAACGATCACTCCGTCGCCTCTTTCAGAGTGAAGGGTACAATCGCCGCATCGCCCGTGTAAAGCCTTTTCTTACGGAAAGGTCAAAGGAGAAGAAACTTGACTGGGCTATTGATTTTTGTGACTGGGATGAGGATGACTTTAGTGACGTGATTTTTTCCGATGAAGCGGCTTTCAATTGTGGCGAATTGTCCGGAACCATCTGGGTTACGCGCAAAGCTGGCGAAGAATATCACGAAGATTGCCTTATTAGGGAAACGGAAAATTGGGGAAGGATTTCCTCTCGAACATACCTTGATCGTATTATTTATCCTGTTTTGTTTCCTTGGTGGCAAAGATTTAGTCAACAGGGAAGCTATTCAGGCTACGTTTATTTTCAACAGGATGGTGCTTCTGCTCATAGTGCTATTAAAATGAAAAACGAACTTACGAGACTCAGAATGGAATCATATATGTTTCCTTGGCCTGCATGCTCTCCCGATATGTCACCAATCGAAGAGGTTTGGAAATGAATGAAGCGAAATATCACTCACCGTAATCCCCGTCCAACTACTGTTCCTGAGTTATGGCAAGTTATCTTAGAGGAATGGGACAATCTTACTCCTGCTACGATTGCGAACTATACAATGTCGGTATCTGAACGAATTCAGGATCTTATTACAGCACACGGCGGTCATACGAAGTGGTAACCTGTTTCCCCCCCCTCTATGTTCTACAATTTTACCAAAGCTGTTTATTTTGTATGGAAATTGTCACCTCTGGTACTCCATAGGACCGTTATAAGTCCCCAAATTGCTTTGCTTTTTTTTTTTTTTTTTTTTTCTTCTTTCCTTCAACAGACTTGACAACTTACTGTTTGATTATATGAGTATTCACTTGATCATTTGATCGTTCAGCTGCTCAATAAGTTTTCTGTTCATTCATTCATTCAAATTGTCAAAGTAGTTACTTTTTTGAGACCCTGACTCTTTGTTTATTGAATTATGTATGCTAGTCAAATATTATATGCTTTTTCCTCTCTCCGCTTGAATTGAGTGTTGTAACTACTCCGGGTATTTGGTTTCCTCTACTCCCCTTTTTTTTTCCATGATGTCAACTGTACGATTCCCGAGATCCCCCCTTCCTATCCCTGTTTTGCTCGATTTTTACTTCCATCTCCGAGTACTAGTACTTAAGGTTGACGAGCTATCATATCATAGATGTAGACTATCATTGTCTGTCCTCACCAATGGTTTCCCTACCCTTATCCCATACCGGCAGTCCGTCGGGTGTTGTACCCAAGAGGCCTGGCCAAGAATAGAACGGGACCCGGAATGTCTCCTCCCCGCAACTGGAAACAAATTATCGAGGGGTTATAAAGTGAGACCTAAATTATCCCACCAATCTCTTGGGCGTGAACAACATGCGGGAACAGTTTTTACTTGTAAGAACAGTTGATCAGGATTCCAAGCGAGATCTTTTACGACTACTGTAGTGTGGCACCCACCAATACTCGAGTACCGTACTAGGTACAGTACCGGTACCGGTACCATAGCTGTGTTGAGAAATTCTTGTGCTGCCGCGCAGGGCTGTTCGGGGGTCTTTTCATAGTAGGGGGATTTTCCCTCAATGTTATTATGACCGGTAGTTCGCATGAGGGGGTCCGTCAGCAAAAGTCTGGGGTAACAAAAAAGCAGATTGGGATAAGCCGAACTGCCGTAGCCGCATTAGCGCAACTCTAGCGACGGGGGTAGAGGACGGGCTGGCCACTGTGCAACCTGTAATTACTCAGCATTTGAAGGGAGGGGGAGATACCGGTAGAAGGAAGTATGATAGGAAGGTAGACTACATACCGGCACTCGAGTAAAGAACCGAGGGGTCTTCTATTGGAAGATTCGACAGCTATTAGTGAGAGGGCTTCTAGAGCTTTTCCCTATGATAATCAATCGAGACCCTTTGTCATTGAATGGAGGCGGTTTGAAAGAAAAGAAAGCAAAAGATTCGCGGTCGAAATATCATAAAAAAAAAAGCAGCCGTTTGCGTAGACTTTACAGTATGATACTTTCGAGAGCTTTGTTAAATGACCACAAACCCCCCCTGGCCCTAACCCTTGTTCCGGTCTGTTCTCGTCCTTCTCGACTTCCCTCCTCTCTCTTCTTAATCCTTCGTCATCCCTCTCACTCACTTCCACTCCTCCCCCTTGTCACCCCGCTCGAGTCTCACAAAGGATTCTCCCGCCCATCCCAATATATCACGCTCTCCCTCCTCTACCTTTTCTCCGAGAAGGTAGACGGCCATAGATTACCCGTTTCACCCAAGTAGATAAAGCGTGGGCTCCTGCCGATACACAGACACACACATCTATTCATTCATTCATCATGGCATCCGTGGCCCGTGTTCTCACTCGCGCTTCGAAGCAAGCCTCCTTCACCTCCACTCCCCTCTGCCGCAATTTCTCAACTGCGACCCGCGCTCGCCCGACCACCTCTATTGCCGCACCTATTAGACAGACTGGCCGCCGTGGATATGCTTCAGGCGGTTCAGCGGGTGGGGGTTCTAGCAAGATCGCTATCCCATTGGGTCTTGGTTTGATTGGTGCTGGGGGTTACTATGCTTACACCAATGATCTTCTCCCCGCCGCATTTTCTGGCGCCCAGGCCTCCGGCTCGAAGACTGGCGGCGTGCTCACCCCCACTAAGGACGACTTTCAGAGGGTCTACAATGATGTTGCGGAGCTCTTGGAGAATAATGATTACGACGATGGTTCCTATGGACCTGTATGTATCCCAATTGTAAACCCCTTTAATGTTTGATGTTTAAATTGACAATTGTGTTGTAAAAAAGGTAGTTGTCCGCCTTGGATGGCACGCATCTGGAACTTATGACAAGGAGACCAAGACTGGAGGTTCCAATGGGGCCACCATGCGTTTCGCTCCTGAGTCGGAGCATGGTGCAAATGCCGGCTTGAAGACCGCACGTGACCTTCTCGAAGGTATCAAGAAGAAGCACCCTTGGATCTCGTACTCCGACCTCTGGACTCTTGCTGCTGTTGCTGCAATCCAGGAGATGGGTGGTCCCAAGATTCCGTGGAGACCCGGACGTAAGGACGGTGACGTATCCGCTTGCACTCCTGATGGTCGTCTTCCCGACGCCACTAAGGAACAGAAGCATCTCAGAGCCATCTTCTATCGTATGGGTTTCAACGATCAGGAGATTGTCGCTTTGTCGGGTGCCCACGCTCTTGGCAGATGCCACACCGATCGTTCCGGCTTTGATGGTACACTGTCCGCCTACTTTGTCACTCACACACCTACCCTGCGTTATCATTATAACCTCTAATACTAACGCATTGCTACCCTTATAGGTCCCTGGACTTTCTCGCCAACAATGTTGACAAACGATTACTACAAACTCTTGCTCGAGGAGAAGTGGGCCTGGAAGAAGTGGAATGGACCAAAGCAATTTGAGGACGTTTCGACTAAATCTCTTATGATGCTCCCAACCGACATGGCGCTCGTCAAAGACAAGGAGTTTAGGAAGCATGTTGAGAGGTACGCCAAGGACAACGATCTCTTCTTCAGGGAGTTTGCGGATGCCTTTGGAAGACTGCTCGAGCTCGGTGTTCCTTTTGAGAAGGAGGAGAAGTTTGTTTTCAAGTCCACTACAGATTAAGTACTGCTATGAGAATTTAGGTGGGTGAATGGCTACGAGGGGAGAAAAGGGGGAGGGGTTTTTGGCGGTAGTGATACCATTTTTTCTTTTAATCTAGTTTCTTTCAAGTTTTGGTATGTTTTACGGCGTCTGTAGTGTTCAATGAAAGTTCTTTCCTCTTCAATTTTGACCATTTTTCCTCTCGCTAGCAAGCGCCTGGTTCGATTAGGCAAGGCAAACGGGAAAAGGATGGCTTTCCGAAGCGCAATTCCAAATCACTTTATGTCCTGGGCCTACACGTGAAATACGCCTCCTTCCCGAGATATCTCAACCACGGTGAGTAGACAATCGAGCGAATCATGATATCTGATTCGTTTCGTAGCTATGAGCCAAATCGCTTAAAGTACAACCCATAGCGTGCAGCGTAGTATTCAGAACAGGAGAGGGAAGGGGAGGAAATAACTATCGATATCCCCTTCCTTTCCCTTCCCTTCACTTCACTTCACTTCCCTCCTCTCAGACCATCTTGCCCTTGCTCGACCGACCTCATAATGACACTGCACATACCACCTGTAAACCATGGAGGTCGGCAAAACAGCTTCGGATGCGCTTGGGATGACGCAAGGTAATTCGAAGAAACCCCGCAACAGGGAAAGCAGGACCTCGATAGCCGGGGGTGTACGATACAGTGGAACTACATCCGGCAGAGACCGGACTGCGAGGTTGAGGGGTTGGCAGTGGGTGGGCTAGGTGCTCCGCTTTTTGAAAAGGGGTGAGATAGGGCGGTGATGAAATAGGGTTGGATGGGGGTTGGATGGGGGAAGTACGACAAGCACGGTTCATACAGGTCTACAGGATGGAGAATGCAGAGGGTTACTCTAAGTAAGAAAACGAGAAAGCGTGATTCTGAATACCATGATATTGGAATATGATACAGACAGCTGGTGACCGAAGTCGTACGTTGAGGTACTTATGGGGAGGATAGTCTAGTCCGAATGTGGACTCTAAAAAATGCTTTTGGGGTTAGTTGATGCCGTGGTGGTTATTTGAAGTAACTTGGGGGCGTCACAAGTACCGCATTCCGTGGCTTAGCCAAGGATTACGTGCTTTGTGTTCGTTTGGGAGGGGGGTAGATATCACACTCGAGTATCATACTTGTCGCGGTTCCCATAGATGGGTATGCCACATTCAGATGAGGAGCTAGGAGAGCTAAGTTAATTGGCTAGACGCAGGAGCGGATTAGACAGATCTCACAATTTGGAGGGGATTTTTCCTAAACCTTGTTTGCAAATGGCGGAAGGAAGAAACGGACTCTTAAGACCAAAGCAAAACCCTAGGGAAGTATAAGTGATGCCGCAAAGTGACGCACCGGCGACCTAAGTACCGTATCAGTATCATATTACATACCGTGAAGGATTAGAGAACACCCCTCCTCCAGCATAACGCCTAAAGCTCCAAGGCCAGTAAATCGATTATGGGGGGGAAGTGACGGACCTAGCTATGATAATATCATGATGTAGTACTCCGAGCATTAAAGTCGAGTTACAAAAGATCCAAATCACGAAACGGGACAGAGGAGACGGACGGCAAAGGGAAGGAGTTCCTTGGATTCTCAAAGCGAGGTCACCAATACCGCCGCTAAGGCACACCAACCAAGTACCGGTATCATCGATACGCCACCGTTTGTACTCGAGTACTCGGGTATGGCACTCCCAAGCACAGCCCATTCCGCAATATCATATTCAGGGAATCCCTAAAGAAAGGGTGGCCACCGCGTGCGCCCATCCGAGCCACAGGGTCGGGGCATAAATAGTCCCGGAAATTCCACATGCACGATCATTTCATCCTGCCCCGCCTATGATACCCCCCATAATCCGTAGGATCGTATAGCAGTCATCCGCTCGCACCAAAATCCACCACCCATTCACACAGTCCCGGAGGTTCAGGATACTCTACTATACTCTACTATACCGCGCACGATATCGGGCATTCTGCCCCGGACCGAGTTGGCCCAGCCAGCCAACAAAAGTGCCCGTTGGCCGATCGGCACACTGCAACCGGCCGGTGACGAATCCGAGGTCCAGCCGGAGAGCCCCGTACTGTACGCTCCGGTTGTTCTCTGGCTATGAACGGGATTAATGGAGGTAGGTTTTGTGGATAGTCTAGTCGAGTTTTGTATCTCCTGCACACACACGAACCCATAAGAATCAGGCTTCTTTTTTTGGTATGATACTCGCCCTTATATAAATCGAGATGAGGCGGTGGTCTATCACACGATAGGCATTCGTCACAATAGGTTAGAATGCCATGCAGGGGCTGTCGACCCACTCGATCGGAGAAGCGACCAACGAAACGGGGGCGGGACCATTGCATCTCCGTCGATATTCGAACACAAGTGAGAATCTGTGACGCCGAGCAGATCCTTGGACAGATGAACCAGTACAGTACAGTGCAGCACGACAGTGACGGAACAGACAGGTCAGAACCGACCGACAGAGTCCAGAATCCAAATCCCATTCCTGGCAGATACCCGTTCCGCAATATCCTAGGAACACAGTATCATACCCGTTCTCACACCGCGCCATACAATGGAAAAAAAATCCCACCACGGTTCAAACCCATCAATGACTCCTCCCACTCCTGATTCCCGGTTTCAACTCATCATCATACAAGTGAAGTGCAGTTATGTGAATACTTTCCCCGTACGATGACTTCAAACCCGTCCTGCAGAGGAGAGATTACCCTCAAACTTACCATCGCGGCCACCACAAACTCTCGGTTACCACCACCCTACTCGAGTTATATAGTCCGGCACATGAGCAGCTAGAGTAACGAGTAACGAGTAACTGTACTGTGCTTGCATATCCTGACACAAACCCGTAACAACAAACCCACCATACCACACACCACACCACCACCAAACCCCGAATAACTTAGGAGAGCATGCGTATTTAGACTACAGTACGAGCACCAAATCGCGACGTGACCGATTTCCTGGCTGGCCGGCTGGTTGGCTGGCTAACTAGCCATTTATGGCGGTATCCTAGTCGATGGAGGAGGAAATTCCTGCAACCGGCATACTGTATCATACCTTATTTCCGAAAGTGGGGGTGGTACTACGATACTCGGCCAGCTCATCATCATCATACAAACCTTTTTTTTTTTTTTTTTTTTTGATTCCGGTGCTTTTTGAATTTGCAGTCATGAGGTATCACTCGATGTTGAACCCGGTTGCGTTGGTTTCTGTCAAGTCGGTGGATTTTTGTGGTGTTTGTCCTTTTCTCTCCTTTTCTTTTTTTTTCGGATAGATACAGATTTTGAAAAGATTGATGGAAACGGAAGGCACATGATAGTATACAGTAGAATAGAGAAGCGCCCGCCGATCCGGATGGGCAAGTTATCGACTATTTACGGTCGAGTGCTCCACCCCCATCGTATCGCACCGTATGTACCTTTTCAACAAGCACATAATATACCACACTTCGTAAGTTAGCGGCTATCGACGGACCGGACGAGTTCTACCCAGAATCTTTTTCAATCTTCCTTCCTTCGCGGTGTGTGTGTGTGTGGGGGGGGGGTCCGGTTACGGAACGAACAGCTCTTGTCGGGGCAGGGCTCCTGCCGATTATGTACTCGTACAAGTACGAACGTGTGATATGTATGTATAGTATATATACACGTATGTTATATACGGCATCTGCGCCTAGTTCCCGAATCTTGCACCGAGGTCTGCGTAGCGTGCGCCTCAGCTGGACTTGAGGCTGTCCTCTGTTTCTGCTTGGTTTGTGTAATAACTTGCCTGGATTGACGTCCAGGTGTTTTTTTTTTTTTTGTTTTTTTTTTTTGGCAATGTTATTGGGGAGGTTGGTTCCTGGATATTTGTTTGGATTTTTTGTTTGAAGGAATTGTAGCGTTGGATACTTGAGTAAGTGGTTCTCTTTGGCGGTGTAGTGAGTGGGTGGGTGGATTTGGTGGTAGGGTTGTACAAATATACTTTCCAGATAAACTTGAAGGCTGTACATCCACTTTGAAGGGTAAGTTAGGCAGTTTAGAAGATGGGAAATGCTTGATGCAATTTGAATATCAAAAAGTTGGTGTTGTGGTATCACTTGTATCAGCTCAGATTCTGTGGTATACTAAAATACCGTAAAAACTCGAATAAACGGACCATGTGCTAGGTGGTTGAATTAACGTGAATCATGCCAAGCATATTCGCCACTGAAGACGCAATATCAGTTTCAGTGTTTCTTGGCAGCTATTCAAAGAAGATTTCATTTTCATCCTCATCCTCATCTAATTCTACAGGATCATTCTCATCGTCAACCACCATCCCCCTTCCCCAATTCTGTAGCCCAGCTGTAAGTAAGCTTGTTTCTATACCTTTTATAGAAATCTCATGATCTGCTGACCCATCAACAGGTAACGAAAGACCAACAACACGAAATGCGTTTCTTACAACTGCTACCTTTTCTGCCGAGAACCGCTCCCAGGCCTCCCCTACCGCCCAAGTAACCGCAACCCGCCGTCGTCCAACCTTACTTCCAGGTAACCTTCCCCCTCTATTGATTATTTCTTCCTCCTCTTGTTCAATTTGATCTAACTTGATCTCTAATGATTCCTAAGAGTAGATTGTTAAAGTTAGTAAGTTTCCTTCTCCAACTCCGAATACTTATGAAAGATATTGCTAACCTTAAGAATATCTTTAAATGGTCGATTTATTGACACATCTAAAGGCTGCACAAGTCCTGTGCAGCCGCCCGGGATAACGCTTGGAGTGATATCGTTGGCGTTCATGGTATCTAACACCTCCTCCGTTTTATGTCCACCGAACAAGTCTAATGCTAACAGGGTAGGTTTGTTTTCGAGTACTGGTACAAGTTGCTCATCCAACCACTCCACCATATTCTGACTGTTTGCGTAGGCCGTGGGGTTGAATTTCACGATTACACGCTGATCATACTCTCTTAGTTCGGTCAGAATCGCGGCTCCTACCCCCTTTCCTCGAAAGAATATGAGTGGCTTGACCCGAGGTACTCCATCAGCGAACACCGTAAGCTGTATGGTGCCCTGCCGCTTATCCCAACCAGAAGACTGACTTGATTGTATCCAGACTGTCTTTTCACCCTTAGTATTGTAAGTCCGCCCTTCTATAAATTCATATGGAACGGGTGTTTGATCCATATTACAGATGTTACTAAGCTGATATCGACCGACAGTTGCTACTTCATCCCCGATACCATTTTCGTTGGCTGGCCGAAGTTGAGAATTACTTCGGTTGTATTGCATCCAATTGAGAATCGTATCAGCAAAGTCGGTAGGGAGTTTGCTTGCTTTGTTTGTAATGGTACGAAGACTAACTTGATGCCACGACAGGAAACCACGAAACCATCCGTTGGAGAAGCGAAAGGTATCTCCCGCTCCTCCTCCGTAATGCTTTTTAATTAGTTCCTTACTCATACGCCGAAACCAGCTTCTCTTAACAGGTCTCCCCATTCCTCGCCGCTGCCGGAATTCTTCATACAGTTCTTTTTCCATCTCTTTCCATTTTCTTTGCCTTCCTCCTCCCGCCATCCTTTGTTGTGAACCCTTTCCTTCTCTATAATGGCCGGCCTCTTCTTCCTTCTTCCATCTTGAGAGATTGGTTGCAGGGAGTCGAAAGCGGGCTGCAACCTCTGCTCGAGTTGGCTCACGAAAGCGGGATGGGCCGAAAGGTATTGAACTCGTTTTCCAATACGATAGAACGCGAAGTTTATAGTTAACGGTATAGGAGCGGTGTGGGTTGGCTGTTGGTTCCTTCGGCTTACGGAGAACTTCAGATAATGATTTCCGTTTTGGGCCAGTCTTCTTCTTAATTCCAGCATAAAATCGATCGCTGGGTAGTGGTGGAAGATTTGGTTGCACGCGGATCCGTCCTGCTGGCTGGTGGGATGTTCTCGAGGGCATGGTTTTTCTCTTTTGTGTTTGGCTTTGATGGATCGGGGGGGATATTTTTGTTTGTATGAGCGGCTTTGGGAATCCTGATTGCTTTCAAGTTAGGCGGAGACAACCGGTATAGACTTATGGTTGTCTAGGCCAATTGGGATTCTTTCGTGTAGACAGAGATTTGTCTAGGAAGGCTCGGGAGCAACTGGTTTCGTTTATGACTACTATGAGTGCAAGAAAGTAGGATAGAATCGTAAGAACAATATTATATTGTTAAGGTCTCTTCTCCGTTGTTTTATGATGTCTAAAGCTTGGGAGGCACTTCGATATTTATATTCCGCGTCTGAGTGTTCGCGGGCCACATCTATCTAGCATACAAAATATGTACCTCTTCAAATCTAATGCGCAGCGTCGAGTTCTCCATGACAGTGCGAACACCGGGAGACCCTGAAAACCATCACACCATCTTCGGTAATTACTATTTCCTGCCTTGGAGACATACTTGTCACCAGTAGTAATTATTCGATCCTCAGAGTCTGTAGACCTGTAGCCAAGTTCTCAAGTCGAACTTTGTTGGCTCCAATAGTTCTTTTTATTACCAAGAGGATCAGTCTTGATACGAGACTGCATCCATAGATATGCCGAAGTCGATGACTTCTAGTTGTGATAACTCAACAACTAACCAATAGAATTCATTCCGATAACTCTCTTCTCGTAGAGGAGAGGCCATTCTATTGAATAGTCTCATAATTCCTCGGTTGGCAACTCCTGATTGTTCTATGTAGAGGGGGTGGACCTTCGTGTTGTGTTGGTTGTAAATCCCGCAACTGCGGTACACCTCTTATCATAGTTGCAACACTCCTCGAAGCTCGTTGGTTTCTTTGGTAGTATTTCCAGGAGCTCTAAACTCTTTCTAATCGTCGAAGGGTGGATGTGAATGCATTGGTTCGTTATCCCGAACCTTCTAACATTCATCTCATGACCTTGTGCGAAAACGTCCTGTTACTTACGGCCCATGTCAAAGATGTCACATCTTTGAAGCCTAGTAACTCCCTGAGTAGTTGACGGATTGACTTCGTTCCACTTCTCAGGTCTTGCCAGAGGTCCCCTCTTATATATCCTGCGAACAGCTTTCGGTCGGACGGACGGCAGCGACGTATACGGCGTTATTCTGACACCTTTAATTCTGTGACCATATAGTCACAGGACGCAACTAAGGTTGATGTGTATGATGACGCGCGGGCCCCGTAAGGGGGCCGGAGGGGGGTGTTGGAGACTAAGATTCTCGAATTCGGGTAAAGTTACCCTACCTAAGGTACTCCTAGGCTATCGGAATCGGGTACTCCTAATCCTGATTGCTTTCAAGTTTTATACACTATGTTATATGACTTCATTGCTCAATCAAGAGAAAATCAGGATTTTTTTTGTCTCTATTTTAGTGGGTTCGTGCTGTGAAAAGACATCTTTTCACATCGTGATATTTACTTTCAATTCCTATGACGTTGAAATCTCCACCTGTCTCACTCTGCTAATTTCCCTGAGACAGTAATTTCCGACAATCCCGTGTTCCAAACTCTAAATTGACTCCTTAGCACATGGTCCGTTTATTCGAGTTTTTACGGTAAGATAAAGAATAATCTTGTACATACTTCAAGCTGCTAAAAATAAGTTCTTATCTTACTAAAACTTGAAATATTAGTAATACTAATAACTTGATTTACAATTTTAAATTAATAGCATTTTAACTGTTATAAAATTATAATACTAACCAAGTATGATAGACATGTGTTATTGAAGGCAAACAGAACAGAATAATTCTACTATACTAGTAGTCATGTAAACTGACAAAACCTACAAGAGGTATAGTATTAACCAACTATATTGATTTTAAAAGTAAACAATAAACTATAGTCTATTAATATGATAGAATAAGAATCTCTCAAGGTACTAAATGTAAGTATTCTACTCTCAAGGGCTTAAAAAGGAATATTAAAGTCCAGCTTCAAGTTTATTTATTTTTTTATTCCATAGTTCTCTATGTAAATTCTACCAGACAGTATAAGAATTATCTATAACGGTGAAATACCAATCATCACTTACTAGTAATAACATACAACTTACTTTCCATTCCACTACCTCATTCTTAAATAGCTTCTTATATAAAGCTCTAATAGTACTAATTAACTCCAAATACCTTCTTTGCAAGCTCGAGCATTTATTAAAATCCTGCCATCAACGTACTACCGGTAGCGACTGTAATTTTCAGACGCAAGTCGGATACAACGTGTGGGGAGAATTTCTGGAGGGCGGAAAGCCTGTGCGGTACAGTACAAAGTCGTATTGAGTTACCCACTGCTATGATACCGCACTGCGAAGTGCGTGCTGGGCTGGGAGGCATGCCATGGACGTGCCGCAAGAGTTGGAACTGGTCTGCGCACAGTTACTCGAGTATTAAATACGTACGAGTACGGTAATCGGCAGCAACCTTGCCAGGGTTAGTCAACCATACCGGTATCGTATCCTTTTCACCTCTCTTCCAACGCGCATGCTCGAGCAAGTGCTCATGTCGCCGGATCGGTGCCGTCGCGTCGTCTTTTTTTTCCCGCGTCACCACCAAAAAAAAAAAAAAAAAAAACGCGACTTGAGTTCGGAAATTTATCGATCAAGTGTACTCGTAGAGAAATATCCCTCGAGCCACAATATATTTACAGTAATTTTTCTACTTTTATTCTTAAAATAAAATAAGAAAAGAAAAAAGAAAACGTGAATCCTGACAGCTCCAAAAATTCCGACAGAACCAGCTGTACGAGCTCTGATACGGTACCAGAACGGTACCGTAGGCTCAACTGCAAAAGTACCGGCTGTCATGCTTGAGTAAATAACTGATGGTTACATTCACCTATCCATCCATCCATGACCACGTGCATCGCAACACTGGCTAAGTTACCGATAACCTAAGCCCATCATGCAAATCAAATTAAACAACCCGATAGGCAACCACGATAACTTTGTTAAGGTAGGCAAATTCAATTCAACCCAATTCGATATAAGGTTGCCTACCCTATCAAAGCCTTACCAGAGCGAGCGATTGGTTAGAGATTACTCGATCTTCGATGCGGCGCCTGGATATGTACCGGTAGAGCGTTCCCTTCTTTTTGCCCATTTTTCCTTTTCTCTTCGGGGATGATAGATAAGAGTGCTGATTGATAGCATTATTATTATTATCCTCTTTTTCTCCCCCCAGCCGTTGGGAATTTGGAGGGGGGGACGCGGGCCGTTGATTTTCTGTGCTCATGAGGACGTTGACGGGTGCATTGGGTTGATACGGTAAGGTATGGTTTGGCTTGGCTGGGGGAGATAGATAGATAGAGATAGATAGATGGATGGATAGATAGGGGATTGAATGGATTTGGAAGCGAACTGGAAGCGTGATGACTTGACTGACTGGAGTAAGTAGGAAAAATATGATAGGGGGTTGTTGGGTAGAGGAAAGTCGGTGGTGAATTGTTGATACGCTTCTTGGGGTAGTAGCGTCGATGGGTGTATTGTAAGGTAGACATCATCGACAACCAAGATGGTGAGATGGATTTTGTGATTTGGAGTGATTTTCCCTCACCACCATAAAGTACCGGTGTCCCAAAATATCATGACCCGGCTTAGGAGATCTCAACCTAGGATGGTGCAAGTCTTGAACCGTCTCAACGGGGGGCTTCGTCTTGTTTTTTTATATTCTACGACACATTGCTTCTGGTCTTGCGTCCGATTGATCTGCAGACCGGGGCCAATTCTTCGTTCATTCCTCGCGCGGGAACATACCGTAGCGAGTGGTTGGGATCGGATCCTTCCTTCTTCCTTTCTTTCCCACACTCTTTCTATTGTACGAGTACGAGTAGTCTGCTGAAGTTTGGCTTCTTTCACGCAAGCAAGCTGAATATGATCCAGACAGTAGAGCAGAGTAGGGCAAAGTGCCGTATGGAGAGCAGACAAGCAAGCAAGCAAGCAGGAAGTCATCTGCCGGTCAACGACCAAACGGGCTGCGCATCTTGCGCTCGTTGCCGTTCACTGCGCTGCACACAAAGCTTTCCGCGGACCAAGCACCGCGTTTTTGCATGGCACGTTTATTTCATTTTGCCCCCCCCCCCGTAGAGCCACACAATCTTCACCTTTGCCCCGCTGCTTCTTCGCCCCAGAATTTTTGTTTATTTCTTCCATACCGTCCGTGCTCATCGTGCTGCCTAGAAGATGTGCCTCTGCGCTGCGACTCCGCCCAGTCCAGTTCTGCATCGAAGCTCCAGCTCGCGAATCGTGCCAATATCGCACGAAACGAAAAAGTCGCACTTCACCTCACTTGCTCACAACCACACACATCACATATGACTGACTTGACTAATCCCCCAGTTTTGCCCCCCCACAAATGGCTGTCGACGACGACGACGGGATACTTTTGTCTTTCTACCCTTTCCGGCTATTTTGTGGTACCGGTAGTGGTGGATGTTTCAATATATATTTCCTAGCATTACTACCTTCCTTGATCGCGGCGGATGCGGGACCGTACTACTTTTATTGGAAAGTCCCATCGGCGTGCCCACAAGTTATGGGTACGAGGAAAATTGTCTAGAATGGAAAGCGTAGTCGTCAATCATTTTGAAGTTGTTGTTCCTGTCGATGATACCGGCATTCTGGGGATCAGTAGTCCAATCTGATTAGATTGCTGGTTTATTGACGCTACCGTATGATGGCTGAGGGAGCAGACAAAAAAAAAAGAAGAGGGAGAAAAAAGAAAAAGAAAAACGGACCGGTGCTGGCTCTGGTTCGGTCGGATCAAGCAGTTCTCCTCGGATGGCGGAATGTTTGCTTTTTTTCCCCTCGATAATGATAGCTGACTGCCCCTTGTTGCCTTGTGACCTGGAGGGAGAGGGAAAGAGAGAAGGAAAACTTGATGCACTTGCGGAATAAGCATACGACAGCACTGGAGCAGTCTATGGTAGCTGGCTGGCAGGTTACCTGTAAATTATCTCTGCCTGAGCAGACTTTGGTCCAGTCTAGCCTACTCTATCCATATGATACTTCCATCCTTACTGTACTCGTACAGTACAATGTACCCTACAACGCCCCGAATCCTTCCTCCAGAGTCTAAATTATACCGGGGATTCTCCTTTGCTCCTTCCCCTCTGCCCTAGTAAGCCTTTTTTTCATCAGCTAGTTTGAAGCTCCGGGGTTTCCTTTTGGGGTTCTTCTTCTTCGGGTTGTTCACCCTGTAAAAGGGTGGTGGGCCTGGGGCCTGGGGATTGGGTTTGCCTGCCATCCCGAATTGAGGGTGGAATTGCCTTGGGAGCTAGGATAGTGAGTGGGTATCTCTGTTTATTCCCTGAAGCGTTCAATTCCCATTTCTCGCACCGTATTCCACCCGAGTGTGAATTGAGATGCACAGACGGCGCTCGTACTGTAGAGTAACATCACCATATCCTGGGTCTTCTCTACTCGTATCCTATACCTCCCGCATGATCGGAAAACCCGTGCCGTATTCGTGGACAAAGAACGACGCATATCATATGGCGGAGATGGCTGCGGGACTAAGCTACAATTCTCACACTCCCACCGTCGATATACTCTGCCTGTTGTACCTATACCGGTACTGCTTACCTCTGTGACTTAGACCAGGTCGGGTAGATATATATGTATTACCGGTACCAAACTCGCCTCTTCAACTACACTAATCTGCATTGGGCCCAAAGGAAAAAGTAAAAAAAACTCGGATTGTTCCCTTTCAACCTAGTATTGCCATCAAGCTTGGCTGCATTGGTTTTGGCCCCGTTCGATATTTTGCGTTGTTGAGGATTTTTCTGTCGTGATAGGTAGGGGCCTTGCCTTCATGTATACTCGAGTAAGTGCGCTCCTTATCGAGTCCTCTGGGGGAGGGGGGGGAAGGGTTATCTTTAGACGCATGGAAAAAGTACCGACACGGCGGGGCCAAGACGAGGAGTGCTTTTTTTCTTTCCCTCTTCCAGGTGCTAATGTTAATGGGACCCCGGATGGGGAGAGGGAGGGCTGTTGGGGGGGGGGCCTTAGGGTTGCCCGTACAATACATTATGTACTAGTACCGGTATCGTGAGTTATGTGCCGTAGGTTAGGAAGGAACGAGCAGACTTTCGGTAAGCCAGAGGCATGGGTGGGCTCCGTCACCCAAGTGACCAATGGGTACGGTACTTATTTAGTTTTGTCTCGCTGTATTTCATTCGAATCCTTACATTGGAGCCAGCAGTTTTGCCGTAGCATTTTTTTTTACTGAAGGTGAGTTTGTTTTGACGTTTCTTCCACAGTTGTTGCGGTTTGCGTGCGTGTCTGCAAGCCTGCAAGCCTGCCTGCCTGCCTGCCTGCCTGTCTGCCCGCCCGCTGCTTCTTCTGGTGCTTGCGCCCCGGGCTTCTTCCATCTGGTTGGGTGCGCTCTGGGGTGGGCCTTGGGGAGGGAAGCATGACCAAACCATGAATTACCCTGCTTTTGGCCGGACAAGGTAATTTCTCGATTAGACCATACCAAATATGGTTAGGTCACGTCACCTGGTTAGAACGTTTTGAAGCTAAAATGTGGATGTGAAGCAGAGCAACAGAGGGAAAAGGATGAAGGAGAAAGGAGCAGGCATGGTGGCAGCTCGCCCTGTGTCTGGCTGGCTGTGACTGATTAGTGCTTGTGTCTTCCGAATTATTATTATTACATTTATGTCCTATCGTACTGCCATACCTACTTACATTTCTTACATTTATACATACTGTACCTCTTCATCTGTCCACGGTGGACTGTCTGTTGTCTCTGTTCTGCTCCCATTTCCTCTTCTCTTTCTCCTCTACTATTCAAGGAAGACAGGGAGGAAGGAAGGAAAGAAGGCCGTGAATTCACTGTTTCTGAAGGTGTGCATTTTATCCCCCTCGCCTTGCCTGTCTTCTGGATCTTGTTCTTCGTTCCTCAGTACCCACCCGTTCCTGCTACCGTACATGAGACAGTAAGCAGACAACGGGGATACAGGTACTGGAGGTTAGTCCGTCAGTAACGCTTCTTATCTAAAGTGTGTTCGCTACCCTTCGCTTGCTCGATTCCTCACCGCGCCTCCAATTATTTCCTCTCTTTCTTTGCTTTCTCTTCCCTTCTTTCCTTTCTTCTTTCTCTCCTCCTCCTCCCTCCTCCCGCTCCTCCCCGTTGTTGCGACTACACCTCTCCGCCCGCTCCCCCCCCCCCCGTTGCTCTCGCTGTTTCCCTTACAACGGTACCCTATCACGCTCACGCACCGACTCGTCACCAGTGACCAGTCATCCATCATATCCTCTCTCCTCTCACTACTCCTCCCCACTTCCCTATTACCCACAATTTACCTATTCAAATAGAATAGCCCACTCGCTTCACAGCCCCACCAGCCATTCTACCCTTCCGTCTTTTCTATTATACAATCATCTTCCCGCCTGCCGCGACATCTACCATTCTAAACTTGTTTCCGGTTATCTCCACTCTTTCGCTCGTCAACCGCTGCTCCAAGCCCAACGCTCCCTCTCGCCCAGTATATTCCACAAGCATCTATCTGCTCGACCAGATAGTAAGCTTCCGTCGTATGACACATAAGGTCGACGCCATCTTCTCAAACTTAGCCGCCACACCAACCTTACGGTAGCAGCTTCGAAGCTTGCTTGTTCTCGCCCAACCTCGACCTCGGATAAGGAACGATACGAGCTTATAGTTATGTCTTCACGACATCCGTCCTCGAGTGGGGGACCAACGCCGGATTCGCTGGTAGGGGATTTCAGAGTGGGCAAAGAAATTGGCAGAGGGTCTTTTGCTGTTGTGTTCAAGGGACACCATGTGGTGAGCTCCGCTCCATGCACTCCAACCCCCCCCCCCCCCCTTCATCTTCCACACCAAGATTTCTTTTTGGGATCCTCTGCATCATCCGAGGAGCTAGGGGGAACCCTACCTTTATGGGTCTACTACAGCTGTGGTTACCCTTTGAGATGCGGCCCGACGAGCCCTCCTCATTTCATTTTACCGGTTCTTATTCGGCCCTGTGTCGGACCTGTTTGAAACGTTGGGGGTCCGATGTCGTGACCCAATCATTGAATTGCATGCTAACGTCTTGATTTTTTTTTTATTAATTCCGGTTAGAAAAATCCAAAATCACTAGCTGCTGTCAAGGTGGTACAACGAGGGAAGCTTAACCGAAAGCTTCTCGAAAACCTCGAGTCAGAAATCCAGATTCTTAAGAAACTGGATCACTCACATATTGTCGCCCTGAAGGATTGCAGCAAGAATGACAAATACATTTATATCGTCATGGAGTACTGCTCCGTCGGCGATTTGTCTGTCATAATCAAGAAGAGAGACAGACTCGAATCGCTACACCCCTCTTTGGAGCCCCTGATCAAGACCTATCCCCATGTTCCTGGAAGTGGGCTACACGAGGTTGTCGCCAGGCATTTTATGAAGCAACTTGCCAGTGCACTTGAGTACCTGAGAAAATTCGGATTGGTTCATAGGGATGTAAAGCCACAAAACTTGTTATTAGATCCACCTGCCGGATATGATTCCAGGACCCCGGTAGCCCAAGGGGAATACGCTCCGGATGGCTCGCAGGCACTCGTCGGGCTTCCGTCACTGCCGATCCTCAAGCTTGCCGATTTTGGATTTGCTAGAAATCTACCCGCTGCCTCCCTGGCAGACACTTTATGTGGATCGCCGCTCTATATGGCGCCGGAAATTTTGAGATATGAGAAGTATGATGCTACTGCCGATTTGTGGTCTGTCGGAACTGTGCTCTATGAGATGGTAGTTGGAAAGCCACCGTTCAGGGCGCCAAACCATGTGGAGCTTTTGAGGAAAATTGAGACCAAAGGCGATACCATTGAGTTCCCTAGTTCGTGCACAGCAAGCGAGGAGATCAGAAGATTGATATGTAGTTTACTGAGGAGAAACCCCTTGGAGAGAATGTCATTCAAGGAGTTTTTCAGTCACCCTGTCATCACTGGGCCAATTCCTGGTGCCTCCATTGCCCTGGTTTCCGAGCCAATGAAGAAGGCAAGGAGTATGGATACTCCCAAAGCAGGTCCCACATCAATACAGAGGACCCCCTCTTTACGAGCACTGAGTGATGGGAGAGAGCTTGGAACCGACCGAGAAGGAAGGCGAACTCCTCAACAAACTCCTCCATCCCCACGGCTCCGACAGGCCGTAGAATCCTCCGCCCTTCCATTTGCCCATACTAGCCCTATATCCGCAACCCCCCCTCCCAGATTAGCGGATGTTCGTAGGGCTACGACCCAAGGTGCCCAAGCACCACCGCTATCTCCATTATCAAGGCCCGCGATGGTAACTCATGCGACTGCGCCGGCCTGGCAGGAGCGCGTGGATAGCCGGAGGGCTGGAACTCCTATGGAGAGGGTGGCCAGTAGGGGCACAGACCCTTCACCCGGTAGCTCATTATTGGTTCAGCGAGAACGGGAACGGGAGCCGCAGAAGGATAGACATGCGAAGCGCAATTCGACTGCTCGCGAGATGCGTCCGCTCGAGGAGGAGCGAGTTGAGAAGGATTATGTTTTTGTGGATAAGCAGTTTGTCCAGGTCAATGCCTTTGCAGATGAGTTCGCCACTGTTAGGCGGAATGGTATGACCCCACCGTCACCTTCTTCGAGTGCTTTGTCACGTAGACCAACATCTGGGGGTCAAGGCGCCACAAATGCAATCGCTGTCACCGGCAGACGTCAGGATGGTGGATATCCAAGAAACTCGTATGAAAGACGGTATGGGCCTTCTCCTGGCTCTGCTCCTTCTCCCTCGCCGAGCTCGACTCGGTCTACGCTTGCTAAGGCATTGGAGCTTGCCAACCTTCGTCTGTTTGGTGTTAGTATCTCACCTCCTCGTCATAGCCCACCTGGTGTGCAGTCACCATACCCCACGTACCCGAATAATCCCACTAGCATGGCTATGGTTCGCAATGAGGGTGGTCCATCGGATGACGATATGCAAGCTGTATACAACATTGAGGATGCTGCTAGCAGGAGCGATGTTGTTTACAATTTTGCTGAGGTTAAGCTTGCGCAATTGATACCTGCTGTGCCAGCGCCTGTACATGGATTAGGGTTGCTCCCTCCATCAGCAAGCGAAGGGGACCTTGGACTTCCTGTTGAGCCTGCGCCGTCGAATGAGTTTGACCTTACCCCCGATGCGGTTGTTCAACTCGCGGAGGAAGCACTCGTATTGTATGTCAAAGCTCTTGGGATACTCGCGAAGGCTATGGATATTGCTGGGGCATGGTGGAATACCTCCAATAGGCGGAATAACCAAACGTCACCAGCTATGTCAGCCGCGAGCATGAGAATGAACAATTGTGTGCAGTGGGTCCGCGACCGATTCAACGAGGTCCTTGAGAAGGCAGACTTTGTTAAGTGCAAATTGATCGAGGCTCAGAAATTGCTGCCATCAAGTCACCCGAGTCACCCTAATAATCAGAATGATGATAGCGATGGATCCTTGGATGCTAGTGGCGATAGAGTTGTGGTGACACCTGGTGTCACCGCGGAGAAATTGATGTATGACCGCGCCCTTGAAATGAGTAGGGCAGCAGCAGTCAATGAATTGGTTGGGGACGACCTTAATGGATGTGAGGTAGCTTATGTTACATCAATCCGAATGCTGGAAGCGGTCTTGGAGAACGATTCTGTCGACCAAAATGATGGAGATGTCCGCATGGAGGAAGAAGATAGAATGATAGTTGAGAACTGTGAGTGTTGGTTTAAAGCGCTGTTGTGACTTTCCTCAAATGAACTTTGGCGCTAATTGAGTCTAGATGTCTCAAGCATCCGCAAGAGACTCGTTTCCCTCAGGAAGAAGATGTCGGAGGTTTCCAAGCGGTCATCCGGCATCCATTCAATACCAAGCTCGCCTTTACAGCCGTCCTCGTCTCCCCTGATGGGGGTCTCTCCTAAGTAAAACTCGCGAGGTCGATTCACACCAGAGCATTGCGTCCCCTGCGCAGGAATCGTGAGGGACAGAGGACATCAAATCTCTGCACAGCGCTCACGAGTTCTCTCTCTCTATCTACTTTTTTTGCATTGCAATGTCTATTTTGGGTTCTCAGACACACTTTCCTTTTTTGTACGAGATTGCCGGTTTGTCGTATTTCTTTCGGGGGTTTCATTGGAGGATATGGTCGTGCGTTTTTGGCGTTTTTATCTGCGTGTTCGTTCTTTACTCATCGACCTTCCCAGGGCCGGGATTTCAACCTTGGCCAATTAAACTGGATGAAGACTATTTTATGATTTCTCACGATCTCTGTGTTTCTTCATGCACCAAGCACATTTCATATAACTTCATGAATGTTTTTTTATCTATTTATTCATATATTTATATTTCTTTGGGGGGAGGGGGTTGGCTGGTTAGCAGGGTCAGGTCGGTCACGGTCTTGGTTCGGTGGCGGCGGGGCATTACGAGATGGCAAACAGGGTGAGCGGCTCTGGCCTTTTTGTATTCCAAGGTTCTTATTGTGTATGATTATGGCGTCTTGTTATGCTACAAAGTCATCTTTCTTCTTCATCGAAAGGGATCTTTCTATGTTGGTTGTGTTTTTTCCCTTTTTCCCTTGCTTTCCTGCGGATCTCGAGCTTTACGGGGATGTCAGGGGGATGATGGTGGGAAGGGGCTGTGTTCATGGTCATTTGATGCGGCGCACTTCGGGCGAGGGCAGTTGATCATCCAACTCACGCCTTGTGGTTTTTGTACCTACTCTTCTGTACTGTACAGCACTTACATTCCCAGCAGATTGGCGGCTTTTACTCTTTCTGGATCATGTATTCTAAATCCCTGGTTTCTGGGTTCTTTTTCATTCATTTGTTCTCATCTATTATTTATTTACTTCCTTCCATTTTCTCGGATCTCTGTGTGTCTTTCTGCTTTTGGTGTTTCATCCGTTCGGGATAGGCATCGGGTCGTTGGCGCATCGGTTTTTCCTTATTCCCTTTGCTTAGTCTTATTCACTCTCTGCTGTTCATTCGTAACTACGCACTTTATGTTTTTTTTTCTTCATTTTTTTCTTTTCATAGGTCTTTCTCCGAGAAAAGGGAAAAGAGAAAAAAGAAAGAAAAAGGACGGTGTTCGGGAGATTGGGGATCATTGCGACATGGTGTTTGGAAAGTTTTGTTATATAATATCATGTTATTATTCCTTTCCCTTTTTGTTGTCTTCCGTATTTTCATCTCTTGTTATTGATAATTCTTATTGGATGGAATTCGTGACCCATCACTTGGAGTTCAATACCTAAATTACCTACGAGTACTGTATCATGATACCAAGCGAAGTGAAGTTTGATACTGTGCAGCTAACACTGTCGGATTAGGCTAAACAATCCATCTTTGTTCCCACATCCTTCCAAACATCCCTCCACACATCACATTCCCTCACCGCTCTCCTCTCCACACTACGAACGGACAAACAATGGCAACCTCCGCCGACTTCATAAGACTCGCCCAAACCCTCCCACCGCGACTAACCCGGTTCTTCGCCCGTTACCCCCCCAACACTGCCAACGACGTCGTCAAGAACCCGTTCAAACCGACCATCCACCCAGTCACCAAGAAATGGCATAACCCCGTGTACTCGCTGCGCCGGCAGAAGGAATTAGTGCTGCTCGCGAGAGACCATGGTGTAGAGGATTTGTTGCCACCGACGGTCAAGAAGACGGCGGTGAGGGAGAAGAGGGCCCTCGAGGGGCCAAAGATGAAAAAGATGATGTCACCGAAAGGGAGGGGGTGGGAGAGGACGCTCAAGGGGAGGTATGTATCCTTTTTCCATAGCAGGTCAGGAAGGGTGGAGATGGGAAGCTAATTAAAATGGTTTACAGGTTGGAGATCCGGGAGAAGGCGATGCGTGGGATGCCGAATCTTATCGAGAGGTGGAGGAAAGCTGGACATGGAAGGGGATGGACAGAGTGGCCGAGGTAGACACAGATATATGGGTTGTGGGATGGTGTTGTACTTTAGAGGTGAAATTGGATATATACTCCTCCTTTCCTGCGGGTAAATCGACCTTCCTTCTGGCAATTGGTGTAGGCGCTTTTCTCGTATCGTAGAATTTATCTTTTCTTGTCGCGATACCGGTAGTAGTGATATTATGATACGGGATTTGGAGGCTCTGCTGCCTGCCACGATCGACGACGTCAACTCACCCGTCATGTTCCACACACCGAACAACAACCTGAAAAGCGCGGCTAGAGAATTCTCCAGCCTCCTCCACCTTCCTGCTAGATCAACCCGAACTCACAAAAATGGATAACTACCCCCTCGAAACCCCCCCCCCCCCTCCGTCATCGCCGCCACCTCCGCCCCCTCCAGATTCCACGGTACCTCCTCCACCGCCAACTGAAGAACCTCCTCCACCACCACCCGTTGAACTACCTCCCCCACCACCTCCGCCAAAAGTTAAGCCAAAACCAACCCCTACCCGAGGTCCTCTATCTATCGAAGAGATACTAAAGAAGAAGAAAGAGGCGGATGAAGCTGCTAAAAGGGTTTACACTCCTCCATTCTCGCCCCTTGAATAAATACAAAGAATTATGCTAACCTGCCTAGCCCAAATTCCTGTCAAAAGTAGAACGAGAAAAGATCGCGCTAGAAAAACGCCAGAAGGAGGTCGAAGACCGGCGGAAACGCGAAGAGACGGAACGCCGTGGTTGGTTGGAGGCTCAGAGTAATGGAGCCCGCGGCGGCGGCGGTAGCGGTAGTAGCGGTGGTGGTGCAGGTGGTGCACGAAGAGGAGGTGGAGGTGGAGGACCGCCGACTGGCCCAAGAGGGCAACGTGAGCCCCCGACTGGGCCTGCCGCTATGAGGAATCAGCAAGGATTTCAGAGGGGTGGTGGTGGGAATAGAGGTCGGGGAGGAGATGGTGATATGGCGCCTCCGCCGCCACCACCCGGAGAGAAGGGTGGTGATAAGAAGAAGGTCTCGCTGGAAGCTGCTGGCGCCGCAGAGATTAGAAAGAGATACATGGGCATCGACCCGGACTCGAGTGCCCAAGCGAGCAAGAAGAAGCGGAGGAAGACGTCCGAGCGGAAGTTCACGTTCGAATGGGGGGCTGAGGAGGATACTTCTCCGGATTACAACCCTCTATACAACAATCGCGCTAAGGCGCACTTCTTCGGTCGGGGACGTCTAGGCGGGTTCGCGGAGACGGAGAAACCCACGGAGGGGTATGTGAAGGCCCTCGAGGCGCGTGGGGAGGACGAGAGGAGGAGAGCCAGGGAGATTCTGGAAATGGAGAGAAAGAAGAGGGAGGGTGCTAATTGGGTTGATAAGCATTGGTCTGAGAAACCGCTTGAGATGATGAAGGAGAGGGATTGGCGTATTTTTAAGGAGGACTTTAATATTGCTACGAGGGGAGGGGCGATTCCTAATCCTATGCGGTCCTGGCAGGAATCTGGGTTGCCAGAGAGACTGCTTAGGATTGTTGGTGAGGTCGGGTATAAAGAGCCATCTGCGGTCCAGCGGGCTGCTATTCCCATTGCTCTCCAGAACAGAGATCTTATCGGTGTGGCTGTCACTGGTTCTGGCAAAACGGCTTCGTTCATTTTACCGCTACTCGTATACATTTCTGAGCTGCCGTCTCTGAGCGAAATGACCAAGAATGATGGACCATACGCGATTGTACTCGCGCCCACTCGTGAGCTGGCGCAGCAGATTGAGGTGGAGGCGAAGAAGTTTGCTACTCCTCTGGGGTTTACTTGTGTTAGTATTGTTGGTGGACATACTATTGAAGAACAGGCTTACAACCTCAGAGATGGTGCAGAAATAATTATTGCTACGCCCGGCAGATTGGTGGACTGTCTTGAGCGGAGGTTGTTGGTTCTTAGTCAGTGCTGTTATGTCATTATGGTATGCTCTACATCTATATCTACCTGAGGGTATTGTCTATGCTAACCGCCTTATGCAGGACGAAGCAGATCGTATGATAGACATGGGCTTTGAAGAGTCCGTCAATAAGATTCTCGACGCTCTCCCAGTCCACAATGTCAAGCCTGACACTGAAGACGCTGAAAACCCCGTTCTAATGTCAAAGCACCTAGGGGGCAAAGACCGTTTCCGCCAGACAATGATGTACACCGCAACCATGCCTCCGGCCATCGAACGCATAGCACGCAAGTATCTCCGCCGCCCAGCAATCGTCACAATCGGAAACGCCGGCGAAGCCGTCGACACGGTCGAGCAACGAGTCGAATTCCTCGGCTCTGAGGACCGCCGCAAGAAGCGTCTCGCAGAGATCCTCAACTCCCGAGAATTCGCGCCCCCGGTCATCGTTTTCGTCAACATCAAGCGAAACTGCGACGCCGTCGCGAAAGACCTCAAGCACCTCGGCTGGCACGCCGTCACCCTGCACGGATCCAAATCCCAGGACCAGAGAGAGCAGGCGTTGCAGCAGTTGCGCGCTGGACAAGCGGATATCCTCGTTGCGACGGATCTGGCTGGTAGAGGTATCGACGTTCCAGACGTTTCGCTGGTTATCAACTTCAATATGGCGACTAGCATCGAACAATATACCCACAGAATTGGTAGAACTGGGCGAGCCGGGAAGAGCGGTGTTGCTATCACTTTCCTAAGCAATGACGATGCGGATGTTATGTACGATCTTAAGCAGATGCTTATGAAGAGTCAGATTTCCAGGGTCCCGGAGGAGTTGAGGTTTGCTGCTTCCATCCTGCCTTCCCCCAAAAGCGATGTACTTACGAATGTGGGTATTTTAGGAAGCACGAGGCGGCGCAAAATAAGCCTACACGGTCCAGCGGTGGGTCCAGGAAGGGCACCGGCCCGACGAATGGAAATGGACCGAGTGAGGAGAACTCGCTTTTGCAGGTGCCCGTTGGGAGGTGGTCGTAGTAGCGGGATTGATGTCTTATTAGAGGATAGCAGCGATCCTTGATGCGGTGGAATGGGATGGCACGAGTTGGGCATTGTAGGATAGTTTTAACTTTCAATTTGTAACTTGGAAACTAACCTCATAAATTGAATATTTGCTCCTTCCATTTTGTGCACTTTTTTCTTACACACACCTATTGGAGTACTGTATTACAGTACGATTCCCCCAGTGAGACTGCAAAGTGCATGCAGTCTAACAGGTACAGAAACTGATACACGCATGCAGGCTGACATCTTCACCTCAATGCGGGGAAAGGACATTCTTCACCCATCCCCACCCTCGTGGGCGCTATAAAATACAAGGAAAAGGGGGAGAAAAGAAAAAAAGAAAAAGAAATGTCCGCCAAACAATAGTCCCGAATCCTTCAATCATAAGCGTGAGGCTCAGGGTGGAGTTCGGCGTTTTCAATCTTCCATCTATATACCAAGTGTACGACTCCCACCCATTGAAGACGATCTCGCTCAGGATAACTCCTGATGGAATTCAACTGAGGAGGGTGTGGGAGGTAGGCAATTGGTTGTGGTTATGTTTTGTTTTCGTTTTTGTTTTGTTTGATTTGGTTTGGAAGGGGGGTTGATGGTTATTGTATTGTATTGTATTGTATTGGTTATGTACAGTACGGTATCGTGCCTAGGGAGAGGTGTTGATGTTGAAGAATGGTCGGTCGGTGGTGCGAAATTTAAGATTGAAGGGGGGGGAAAGAAGGTTCGACCACCGAAGTGGGAAACACAAAAAAAGGGTTCAGGGCACACCGTATCGTAGACTACCGTATCAAGAACCCTCACCCACTCGGTCCAATCCGATCCCAGAAACCCTTTTCTTTTCTTTTTCTCCTCCTTCTCTTTCTCCTCTCCTCTCCTCTCATCAAGATCAAGAACGTTTTTTCATACCCTCTGTTCACTTCACTCCCCTGACAGAGAAATTTTTTTGGTCATATTGGCGTTCGAGAGGAAACAAAATCGAGGGTTTTTTTTATATATATAATTAATACTCTCCGTTGGAAGGCACGTTACGCTGTCTGTTAACTTCGTTTTCGACCTTTGGTTTGAAAAAAAAAAATTCGCCGAGGGTTGGGGATGGTGTGTTCTGATGGTCTCCAGTGTTGTCCGATATTTTCTATGTCCGTTGCTACGGGTTTTTTTTTGTAGATAGCTTCAATCTTATTTATTTATGTAGATAACTTTCCTAGCATAGTAGAGGAGAGGAGTGAAGAAACGGTCTGATCTAGACGCACTTAGTTTCGTTCTATTTTTCCCTGTCCTTCTGGAACGGCTCTCGCGCTAACCTGGGATCCCCCCCTCTCCACCTACACACATCCTTTCCTTCTTTGCCCTTTCTTCCTCCTCCTCTTCACCTCTTTTCCTCCAGAAAGGCCCCAGAATTTCCACCCCCTCCCTTCCTGTGTCTCTCGCTCCTTCCCTCCCGCCGTGCCTCCACCACTACCGCCCCTTTCTAGGTCCGCGAGCCAAGGAGAAGAGAAAGAAGGGGAAAAAAGTACTGGTACGGTACGGTACTCGAGTGCACAACCCTCACGACAGCGGGCCTTTCCATACAAGTACTATTTACGGGCTACAGCTACCTGCATACCGCACACGCACCCACGCGCGAACTTCCCTGCGCTAACCCCCCTTACCTCCTTACGAAGCTGTAAGAATAGGAGGAAACACATTTGAGGCGGGGGAGAGGATGTCTTCGATTAAGAATAAGCGTCAACAGGCTCGGAACGAGCGCATACTTCAGGACCTCATAAAAAGTGTTCCAGGGAATGACCGCTGTGCGGATTGTGGAACTAGGAATCCAGGTTCGTTGTTTTGCTGCTCTCGATACCCGTTGAATTACCTTTTTGCTTTTCTTTTCTTGGTTTCGTCAGGAGGTTGGAGAAGGGGAGAAAAAACAGAAGAAGAAAACAAGCTACGCGCAGATTTCCTTCACTTCGTTTTACTTTTATATATATATATATATACTGACGGCTCTTTTTTCTTTCTATAATAGCATGGGCTTCTTGGAGTGTAATTTACTCTCCCCTCCCACCTTTTGTTTTCGTTCGCTGTGTTTTGACTTACGGTGTAATGCGCAGTTGGGGATATTCTTGTGCATACGATGCGCTTCGTTGCACCGGAAGCTAGGGACTCATATTTCAAAGATTAAGTCCATATCGATGGATATGTGGACGAACGATCAGATTGATGTATTGCTTCGCTTACCCCTTGCCCCCTCGTCTTCTGCTTGGGCGCGGTTTGGTTTGGGTCTGATGGTTATAGAATATGCGATCTAGAGGGAACGTCATAAGTAACACCATTCATAATCCCGATGCCAGCAAGCATCCCGTCCCTCTCAACGGCGAGGACTCGGATAGTCTTATGGAACGGTATATACGAAACAAATACGAGTACAAATTGTTCATGCGGGAAACTGCGCAGCCGAAGAACTCATCTACCTCATCTATATCCTCTGGTGCTTCATCGAGCACGGGTGGTCTGTCTTTACCTTCGCCTGTTTCGTCTAATGCTTCCTTTCCTTCATCTAATGCTTCGGCCTCCTCGTCCCGGATAACAGCTCCCCCGACTAGATCTGTGTCTGCTGGATACGTGGCATCAAGAAACCCACCAGTCCGTACCTCTTCTCCGTCGTCGTCCTCTTCGAAGGTCTCCCAAGTTCTCGGGTTGGACTCAATGCCATACACTGACGCTCGACAGGCGCCCCCTGCCGGCCCAGTGGTATTCCCGCACGGAATGGTTGTGGCCCCGCCGTACCAAGAGCAGCTGCAGAGTCTAAAGGATATGGGTTTCAAGGATGAACGGAAGATCATGGAGGTTCTCAAAAGCGTGAACGGGAAAATCATCGAGGCTTCGGAGATTTTGCTACGACTTGGGAACAACAGCTCGCCGTCGGATAACCCACCGGTTGGGATTAGCATTCAGAAGTCAGGTGGGAGCGTGAATCCGTTCGATGCTCTGGACCGGGAGTTACCGCCCCTACCACCTGGTGCTACGGAGGTTGGTGGGATTAAGCCGCAGAACGTACCCTCCCAGATAGTGCCGCAACAGCAACAGCAACAAGTTTCTATGGGCTATCAAAATTCGTATCAGACGCGGGCACCTGCCCCGGCTACGAGTTATGGAAGCGGGTACCAGTGGTTTGACACTCAACAGCAGAGCCAGCAACAAGTTAACGGAAATACAGCATATGGGCAAGGACAGGGTTACCAGGGGTTCGCCCAGCAGCCGCAACAGATGCATGCTCCGCAGACAAATCCCTACGCTAGCTTTACTACCAGTGCTGTGACCACCTCCACACCGGCAACCGCCGGCTTTGTAAATATAAATGGGGGAATCGGCGGTTATAATCCCTTTTTAAGTGGCTCGGCTCCACCGATTCAGAAGCCGTACGACCCCCCGGCACAACCACCGGTCCCGCAGCAGAATCCATATCTGCAGCAGCAGCAGGCTCAACAACAGCAGCAAGCGCAATTACGACAACAGCAGTTACAGCAGCAGCAGCAAGCTCAACAACAGATCCAGCAACAAACTCAGCTACGAGTCCAGCCTCAGGCACAAGCCCAGACCCAAGCCCAATTCCAACAGCAACAGGTCCGCTACAGCTTACAGCAGCAGCCGTCACCCGCTCCCGCCACGCTTTCGTACCCCCAACAACTTCAAATAAACCCGTACCAATCTAACCTCCAAGCACAACAACCACCAATCCCTCAGCGTGTTGGCATTGATAAATCTTCAATTTTGGCGCTATACAATTATCCTCATCTGGCTCCTCCGCCTAATAATAATCCCGCCCAACAACAGCAGCAGGAAAGCCAGGCGCCTGTTTCTAACGCTCCCCAGAGTCTGGCTACCACGTTCGCCAACGGGGGGGCAGCTTCAGCACCAGTGACCCGTGGAGTGGGTAGTAACAACCCGTTCCTCCCATCTGCCCCTCCAGTAGGTGCCGGCGGCGGTCGAGGTCACATGAGTCAGGAAAGTGTGGATTTTGGAGCATGGCAGAGTGGGCGACACAGCCCGGACGCTTTTGCAAGTTTGTCGTTTAGGCAGTAGTTTTGATAAGGGAAAAATATTTTCTGTCTCGTGCGGGGTTGCTTGGAGTTTTTCTTGGTAGTTGGATGTGCTATATATATACCGCTTTTTTCATTCTTCTCTTTGTTTATGTTTTGCCCTCATTTTCACTTTTCATTCTCTTCATTTTTTCATTTTCATTTTCATTTTCATTTTCATTAGGGCTCGGCAGGAGAAATTGTTTTGGAGATACCTTAGCTTTTTTGTAATGGTGGAAGCTTTGCTTCTCGTTTTCTTTCTCCTTTGGTGTCAATTCGATCAATGGGCATGGAAATTTGAAATGGATTTCCGGAGGGTGATAAGGGGATAATAAGCCATGGGGAGGGGGGGTATATTACAATATAGTATAGTATGTGGTATAGTGTAGTGAGTGGGTGAAGCAATGGCATCTAGCTGTGTGGACTGTGGCTTAGTTGGTAGGTGTTCGGGGATTTGGCATTGGTGCATATTTGGGGGATGGAAGGAGACATGCAGGTCGATGGTATGGGTTGGTGGTGGTGGATGGGGCCCGGCTGACTATCGTATATGGAGTCGGGAGCGAGATGGTGGGGTTAATCTACCGCGATGTATGGTGCCCAGCAGCTGGGAATATATTACCATCTTATCATAGCAACGTTGAAGTGCGAATATGGGGTGAAATCCTCATTTCGATGGCTGAAACGAGTGACCTTGTGTGTCCTCGCAGCCGGGTAATCCTAAAGCTACGACTAGAAAACCAATTCTTCAAATACAAAGTTACACAACGCAAAACCAACAACCACCATCCTCCATCTACCGCACGAACCCGCGAATCAAACCAATAACTCAATTCCACCACCACCACCATCTAGACCAACCGCCAACCGGTAATGGCATCAAAACCCCCCCACCAATCCACCACCACCCCCCCACTCCCCCCGAACCAAACCCTCTACGTTCAAAACCTCAACGACAAAATCCGCAAACAGGACCTGCGCACTGAGCTGTACACCCTCTTCTCCACCTACGGCGTGGTCCTAGACGTGAACGCGCTCAAGACCATGAAGGGCCGCGGACAGGCACACATCGCCTTCAGAGATGTGGCGGCAGCGACGCAGGCGATGCGCGCGCTGCAGGGCTTCGAGTTCTTTGGGAAGGAAATGGTATTATTTTCTCCCCCCCCCTTCCGTTTTCATGTTAGTTACTAATTAGGAGGGGGTTTTATCATTATTGTAGAGGATATTCTACGGGAAAGGTAAATCGCATGCTGTTTCGAAATTGGATGGGACGTATAGTATGGCTGCAGCTGGGGGTGGAAGCGGGGGGGGTGGAAGCGGGGGGGGTGTGGGGGAGGGGGAGAAGGTGCCGTTTGCAGAGTTGCCGGGAGCGCCTAGTATTCCTCCTCCTCCTCCTCCCCCCCCCACAGCAGCAGCAGCAGGGGTTAAGAGGCAGAGGGATGAGGAGAGTGGTGAGTTTGGCTTTTTTCCTACTTTTGGAATGTTGGGTGGGAATTTCTGCTAATTTTGCTTACGGTAGACGAAGATGAAGGGGAGGAAATGGATGTTGAGGATGATGATGATTGATTAAATGCCTTTCTTTCTTTTTTTCTTTCTTTCTTACGGTTAGATGATTGATTTGACGTATTGATATCGTACTTGCTGAAAACATAAAAGCGGCTTTTCTTCTCTTTTCTTTTTTGTTTTCCATTTTTTCTTTCCCCTTTTATAGCCAATAGGATCGGATGGATGGATGGGCGAATGGATTTATGCGTGGGAAGTTGTATTAATATGGGGAGGTAGTATGATAATGCGCTTGCTTGACTGCTGGTGTGTATGTATATATCATCATATCATATATATAATACAAGGTATCATGGTGCATTCCATCGTATGATACCAGGTGAATGGAATTGAATGGTGATTTCACGGTGATTTATCAACATAGATTAGCTTCATGAGGATTATTATGATAATATAATAATCGTCTCCAGCACGATCTCTCCTTTTTTTTATCCTTTTCTTTTTTCTTTTTTATATTATAATACATTCCATACTGTGGGATTCGTGGATGACCACGTAGTCAATTATCGTAACGGTCGGGGGGGACTCAGGCTCAAAATATGAGAGCCCCAACTCGTATCATACAGTACGAGTACGGGTGGTTTGTACGATATGATACTCTATCCTGAGAAGAACGTCCCCCCCTCTACAAACAACCTTACAGAAGAGGTCTTTCACAATACCCTAAATGGTAATCAGGTAATCTCGCTGGCAAACTGTTGTATCATACCGGTATGCATCATTTCCCAAAACAATACCCCTCGTCTGGTCTCAACAGCGAATCACAAACACTCGCTCGATACCAGTAAATGATGGCTGAATCGTTTTTTATTTTCTTTCTTCCCACCCCCCCCTTTTTTCACCCTTTCTTTCTTCCTTTCTCATTATAGTACAATAAGTACAATACAGCCACAATAAATACAAACTCCTCTCCTACATAAATCCCACTTTTTTTTCGCTAGTTACTCAGTCCTTCTTGGCATGCTGCTTCTTCGGCTGGTCGGGAGGGACAATAGGAGGGCGGGGGAGAGACCAAGAATCGACGGGGGACAACGGACTCATCGAGTTCTTGTGGTACTCCGCCCCGAGGATGGTCGGCAGGGCCATCGTCATCCCCGGTTTCGGCCCGTCCAGCTTCAGCTCCCACCACCCGCCGTCCGGGCCTGGTGCGAAGATGGTTGGTGTGCCGCTCTCCTTGCCCTTGCCCTTGTCCTTCTTATCCTTCTTCTTCTTATCCTTCTTCTTATCCTTCTTCTTGCTCTTGCTCTTCCTGTCCTTCTTGTCCTTGCCCTCCCACTTCAACAGCTTCTTTATCTTCTTCTCCAGGCTCTTGAACGGCTTGCTGGGCGCGTTTCCCCTTGGCAGGAGGATTGGTGCATCGTGTGGGAGGTGCGGGGTGGGGGGGGTTTGTGCTTGTGTGCCGTTGGTATTTGCAAGGGATTTTTCTACCGGGGGGATTGGTTGTGTGAGGGTTAGGTATGGGAAGAGGAGGAAGAGGACGTATTGTGGGACCAGCATTTTTGCGGTTTTTTTCGGGGGGGGAGTGGAAAGCGCGTGTCTCGTGTGGGGCGGTCGATCGCGGGCGGGGGAGAACGGTGGGTTTTATACATCGCTTTGGAGAGTTTTGACGAAGCTTTGCTGTTGGATCTGGTATCGGGGTATCATTACGCTCCTTGCACGGGCGAGGACCGCTATTGTATCCCTGTTCTGGATCTGCGTCTCGTCACGTTTATACATCTAATTAGGGATCATGTTCGGCTTGTTACCATTTTTGGAAAATTATGGTATTTTTGAAAACAGATGATTTCATCATGGACTAATAGGCCTAGCTTTTAGGTTAGAGTGGAGATGATAGCTTAGTAGATGATGTCCCTCGATCCATCCTAGCCGAAAGAGAAGGTAATAGGAATACCAGAAACCGTAGGAAAAGTTGCAACGTGTCTAATTTCCCTACCCCATAACTACTAGTGTTCCTGATACCCTCTCCTTAGGCTAGGATGATATTGTAGGAGGGCTTCTTCTATATTTTAGCCTAGAAGCTAGACATTTTTAAGTGTTAGGAAATTAGCTATTTTCAAAAAAAGGGAATCATGATAATTCTAAATGGCACTTTCCGAACAGACCCTAAACCGCTTTATCACATCATACACCCACTGGCGCACGCACGGTATTCATAGTCCTGGCGGCGCCCGGAGCCGGTCCGGAGTCGCAAGCTAGAAAAGGATAAAAAAAAAAAGCTTTCACGCATCTGACTGAAAAAAGCTACTATGAATCGATATAGACCATCCGGAGCTCTCGGATACTTACCGCGTCGGCGAACTTCCTGTGTAGTATCGTATGTACTTGCTATCCTCATCTACGATAGGGTATACCTACCTATGGTGCGTGCAAGGGGCCGGGTGACGAGAAAAAAAAATAAAAAATCCCCCCCTAGTAAACCAACCGGGGAGGGCGGAGTCCGCTACGGGGCTGCCGCGCCTATACCTGCACCTGACTAGTGACGGTGATGCCAGCGAGGGCGTGATACCTTTATGTTCAGGCCGTGCTTATATCGTGATTCTCTGAGCGTCAGCGGTGCAAACCAAAATTGTAATGAAGATCATGGATCATCACTCGTGATGAGACTGTATTGGAACTTTGAGAATGGGGGAAGAAGAGTTACGGGTCTGAGCTTGTTTGGGTCTCTTCTTTTAACGGAGGATGAGTGCTTCCAGGGCACGTTTTGGGGTTCTCGTGCTATGCGCGGGCCCTCCTGGTGCGGCTTATTTAGGTGGGGGGATTTTCCATCGTAATCCAAAACCTCTAATTTAGTGCTCTGTACTGGAGTGTCGCCGTTATTGTTGATTAGGTTGGCATCAACCCTTGCATGCCCTAGGAGAGCTCTAACAGCGGGAGCCACCCCGGTTCCGCTGTCAGTGGCAGTGGAGCGCAATCATCGGCATCCATCTCATTGACGCCAAATATCCCCTCCTTCAGCAGAAGCCCGATCACACCACGACCTCTCCTCCCCGCTTCATACTGTGTAATACCGCCACCGAATTGGGGGTCACCCAGAGGAAGCCGGACCTCCGCTTCCCAACATTTGGGGGTCGTAACGGCTAACGAGGTAGAAGGTCCAGATACATCCAAGGTTCACGTCAAGTACAGGTATTCCATCCGTAAGTAACACCCGTAAGAGGCCCTTATCCCGCGCGCGATGTGTCGCTCGTATCGGCAATTTACTGGCCCATCAGCGCGGGGGTTGGTAACGGGATCCCTGCCCATTGTGCCACGTCAGCCAGTTCATAACGTCCTCAAATCCGGCAGCTCGGCCGCCTCCCAAATCCCGACGCCGCTACCCGCCAGAGCACCATGTCATCGTGCCTCACGGGTAACGAGTCTATCGCTCACTCCACCACCCTCCGGAAGAGCAAACTACGGATAAGCGTGTCCGAAGCTGAACTATTCTCGGAGACGCGCCCAGGAGGCGAACCAATCGTCCATCCGACTCATACAATAGAATTTGCCCCCGGGCTGGCTATATAACAGCGCATCAACCGCGACGTCCAAGCCCGCCCATAAAAGTTCCACTTTGCCGTTGACCGGGTTAACTGTTAAGCGAGTGATAATAGATGATCTGGTATTGACGGGTTCTGATTGGAACGGGGGGGACGGAAACCCCCCGCTCATTCCCACCTCGGTACATACGATAAGCCGGAGTAACATGCATCGCAGTGAGATACTGTGGATATCAAGGGGATGACTTTAAGCTGCGGTGGTTAACCTAGGGCTCACTTTCCCCCACTCCGGGATCATAGCCCCTGAATCACATTCGCCCACGATTTCTAGAAATGATAATAATTATGATACGGACATCCTAATATGATACGATACCAACTTCCAATTTTCAACAAACCCTAACTACCGGGCAAGTATTTACATCCTTCAGCAAAGGGGAGTGTGTGAAAGGCAAAGGGGAAAAAAAATCAAGTATATCATACTAAACGAGAACAGAGGAAGAGTGAAAAAGACTGAAATAGAGAAAAGATAGAAGAGTAGAGGATAGAAAAAAGGACGCAATTGCCACAACTTTTGTTACTACCGCACACCGGGGAATGAAAAACCACCGCCGCCGCTCTCCTCTTCCAGCTCCTCAGTTCAATAGAAACGCTAAAGAAATAAATATATGAAGAAAGGGTCGAAAATCTAGGAAAGTAACCCACAAATGTGTACCTATACAACATTGAAAATCCTTTTAAGGTTGATGATAAGTTGCCAATCGTCCTTCGGGACTTCCTCTCTAAAGTGAGTTTTGAGCGTATCAATGGTGACTCTGGAAATCAGTGAGTAGAGAGTGTCCTTCTCTTCCAATTGTCTTCCGTACAGGGGTTGGTTAGGTCCCTCAATCTTGACGGCTACGGATGGTTGGCCCCTTTTGCAGATTGGGATGGCTTTGTGGTTTAGTTCGATGCTTGTACTGTATTTTTATCATCCTTAGTATGACGTGAGTAGGAAGAAAGGGGATGGGTCGTACACTCTGCCTAGAGAAATTGTTTCTATTTCACCGGTTATAGGATTCTTCTTTACTGCCGCGATGGGCGTTCCGATACGAAGACTACCCTCGACGACATCGACACCAACGACGATGGGATCTTTCTTGTTGAAGACGGCAACAGGGTTAAGGATACATGGGAAGACGGCGTTCGCGGCAGATTCGCGCTTCCTTTGCTCAGACATTTCCTTTTCAACAATGTTAATTTAGAATCATTTAATTTTGATGAAAGTGGAGTGGGTTGAACCTTTTTGTATGCTGTGAAGGCGTCGAACAAGTGATAAATAATCTCCGCTGTAAAAAGCTTGACTCCAACTTCGTCTGCATATGCTTGCGCTTCTTTGTCGACCTTAACGTCGAAGCAGAGCATTACCGCATACCTGATAAATTTTAGTTGCGCCACTTAAGCAGAAATAGTAGCGGATGGAGAGGGAAAACTTACTCTTTATGCTTCTCCAACATTGTCCCAGCCCGCATAACATCACGTTTGTAAACGGGGCCAATGGATATAGTAGAGACGGGGATTGAGCTGGATTTCAAGAACGCAAGCAAGGCTTCAAGCGATCCCAGGGTGGAGGCCTGTACAGCGACACCTGCACCCGATTTCGAAACCTTGCTGAAGAGTTGTTCAAGGTCGCTCATAACTTCCATTTCTAGATCTTCTTCGTCGTCATCAGGGCCGACAACAAGTAGCCGAGAACCGGCAATAGCATGTTCCAGGTCGTTGGCTGCAATCTTTACACCCAAAGCTGCCTTGACTTCTTTGTGGTGGACATATTGTGACTTGATGCGCAGCTCCTTTAATGGCTGTGGGGTGAGCAGGGCTCGAATATTTGTTGATATAGGTCCGTTAAGTCCACACATTACTATCCGATCACCCTCCCGCAGTACACCGTTGGAAAGGATGACGTCGATTGTCGTTCCTAATCCTTCGATAACCTTGACCTCTAAAACGGTGGACTCAAGTTCAGAAAGGTACATCAACTTCCCAGCCATACGTTGCTGTGTTAGAGTAACAAGAAGCTTCAACATATCCGGAATGCCCTCTCCCGTGTGAGCAGAAGTTGGCACAAAGGAGACATATTTGCCTACGTTCTTGTTCTCGTAAAAAAGTGCTGCATTGAGACCATTTTCCTGGAAAGCAACGATGGTCTTCTCGAGACGATCCTTAAACTCGTTCTGAACAGATTTCTTCTGTTTTGCCAGGGAGTCCTGGAACCCGTTATTAGGGATGGCTTTCCAGTCGTACAACCGATCGATCTTGTTCAATGCCACAATGAAGGGCGTTTTTCGGTCTCGGAGGAGGTTGAGGGACTCGATAGTCTGAGGCTCCAGCCCGTGCATGATATCAACAACCAGAATTGCAATGTTGCACAACGAAGAACCTCTTGACCGAAGATTAGTGAAAGATTCGTGCCCTGGTGTGTCAATGACCAAAAGACCAGGCACTTTGAATTCCATTTTACCATCCTAAAGATGTTAGTACCGTTTTACCTACTTCCAAGAAGCACGGGCGTACCTTGTTCACCACAGCGGTCTTCTGCTTAATAGCGTCCATTGGGAAGTAAGTAGCACCAATCTGTTGAGTAATACCGCCGGCTTCACCTTCTTGGACATTGGTTTGCCGAATCTTATCCAGAAGCTTGGTTTTACCAGTGTCAACATGACCGAGAATACAGCAGATAGGAGAGCGTAGATTTTCGACTGAAGCAGCCGCCTTTGCTTCGTCAATTTGTTTTTGTCGACGTGCGTGTTGCTCCTGTTTCCTCTGCTCCGCAAGACGCTTTGCGACTGATGCATCGACGAGCACTTCATTACTACTATCGCTATCCTCTTCCTCATCGGCGTCAGGCGACTTCTTTGAAGGCCCCTTTCCATCCTTTGGGGGAGCGGCTTTGGGCTCTTTGGCTGCTCCGTTTGTGGGAAATGTAAGTAAGCTCACGTGCCAGAGTGGCGATTTCACAGCAGAACCTACCTGGTTTCTTGGAAGTCTCAACCTCTTCCTCCTCAGAGCTCATGTCCCAAGATTCCTTGATGTTGCCATCCTGGTCAAATGCCTCTTCCCAGCTGTCAGGCACATTCTCCTCTTCTTTCTTAGCAGCAGCAGCAGCAGCTATCTAGGTGTCAACACTGCAATGCCAGGAGGCACGATCAAGGAATTTACCTTCTTCAGCCTCCTTCCTCCGTTCTGCTTCTTCCTTTGCCTTCCTCTCGCTAACTAGCCGCTCTTCTTCCTTCTTTTTTTCTTCATCACCTTCAGCCTTTGACTTACCGCCGTCCCCCTTTCTAGGCTTCTTTTCATACTTCGGTTTCTTCTTTTCTACCGCAGGACCACCCTCAAGACCTTCCACTTTCATGCCCGACTCCACCATTTGCTGAAGCCTCAATTGTGCTGTTCGTTGTCTCTCCTTTTCAGCCTTGGTCATGTATTTGCCCTCTTTCTTCAATCTTTCGATTCGCTCCTTCTCCTTCTCCTTCTTCTTCTCCTTAGCCTCAGCTTTCGCTCGCTCCTCCTCTTGGCGAATTCGCTCCTCCTCTTCCTCTCGCTTCCTCTCCTCCTCCGCGATCCTAGCAGCCTCTTCTTCTTGTTTTCGCCTTAGCTCCTGCTGTTTCTGTAATGCTGCCAAAGCAGCAGGAATTTTCTTTTTTTTCCCACCAGCAGGGTCCGGCGCAGAAGCCGACGGGGCCATCGGTTTTGCGGATACTTCCTCCTTCTTTTCCTCAGCCTTGGTCGGTTCAGTCTGTTTCTTTCTCGCAGCCTACGGTATAATTAACCACCGCAAAAAGTATTAGATAAATAAAAGAGTAAAACTAAACCTGTTCTTTCTTCCGCTGCTTTTCCCTCTCCTTCTTCTCCTTTTCTTTTTCCTTCTTAGTCTTAACCCTGACCTCTCCATCTGCACCCCAGACCTCATCCTCTCCTAGTTCCTCGGTCTTTTCCACAGGTGCGGCCGCTGCGGGAGCGTTCTTCCCCTTCTTTCCACCCTTCTTCACAGGGCCAAAGTCATCCTCTCCAATTTCTATAACCTCAGTAGGAGCCTTGGCGTCCACCGGAGGTGTAGCAGCATCATCGCCGTCTTCTGTAACCTCGTCGTTAAGGGGCTTGACAGCCTTGCCTTTCTTTTTCTTGTTATCCCGGTTCTTCTTGATCGCGGCCATTAAGCCACCGCCTCCAAAGTCATCATGCTCAGCCGTTCCGGGTTTGCTATCCGTGGCAGCGGCGGCTGCTATAGGGTCGACAGGGGCCTGGGTATCTATGTCGTCTTCCCACGAATCATCGTGGGCCTTCTTTCCCTTCTTTCCTTTCGCCATCTTCTTGTTTGGTGAAATAATTTATAGCGTGGTTATTGTTGTAGTTAGGTGGTTTGTATTATGTTGTGAAAGCGGAGGTGGTAAAAGGCGGTTATGAACTCTGCGTTGGTAGTGGGGGTGGAGTGCGTTGCAGTTGCGGTTGCTGTGAGGTTGGGACTTAGATGGTGGGCAATATTGACTGTTCAAAATGCCAAGACCTAGGGCCTCCAATACTGATATTTACCAATTGTGATACGAAGTCTACTCGAGCAATGGGAATTTATTGACCGGACACTGGCAGCTGATTGGGAAAGAAACTTCACGAATTTTTCGCAGAGGCACATTCTCAGCATCTAAGAAACCCTATCGTGCAGGCAGCAAGAGCTCATGGAAATTTGACTAATGGTAAGTAGTGGAAGGGTAGTTGGAGTACAGTACAGTACTCTAACCAGCTTTGATCTGCGTTATCGGCCTAATAATATGGGGGGCTTGTGATGTTTATTGCTTGTGGACTGATAATGTTGCTAATAGTAAACAAGCACTCATTCTAACAGTTTCTTTTAAACTAAATTAAATTGCCCTGGTGGGCAGACACAAGATGTTTAGAGAAATGCCGGCGGTAGCTCCTCTTTATCTGAGGACCAAGACATCCAGAGGAGTATCATCATCATAGCTCAGGGGTCCATATCAAGGTCTAGAACATCTACCCGCAAGAATTAATAAAATATTTTGGAATTTTGAATAACAAATTTCCATTTGCAAGCTCAAGATATTAAGTAAAATCAACCATGTATTGGGCGCAAGTGATTGAAAAGTCACGATAATTATCTTTAGTGATATCAGCGTTTCACGTCTCCGCCAGCTACAGCTCCCTCATCCTATAATCGTTTGCCAGAGAAGCATACTAAAGACAATATCACCAAACTCACAGCACAAAGGGTATTGCTCCGTATTCACATTAATTATGGCGAGAGCCATTAACATTCTATTCAATGTAACAGGGATCAACCCCGTCCAGGATATTCCGCCTAGTCCTTGTCCGCGATGCTCTGCAGCCTCTCTTCGATTTCCTCCTGAGTCAATTTTCTGAACCCAGGTTTCCCATCTGCACCAACGACACCGACCTCGACCTCCCCACTCTTGAAGTCAACACTTAGAACAGAACTCAGAGCCGAGATTCCTGTTTCCACGACCTCCTTCCAATCACCAGGAGCATAATCCTTATTCTTGAGCTTCTTTTCGAGGTGGTTGAGGGCTTCCTGTTGCTTGGGTCCCGAAGAAGTAGCTTTATAACCGACATAGTAGCCAGCCGGATCTGTTTTGTAGAGCTGAGGACCCATCTCATCGTCGACGGATATGAGGGTCATGGAGACCCCCAACGGACGCATGTACGCCTAGAATAGACTTAGTATTGAACAAACACCGGACGACTCAGGGGGCGTACACGTTGAGTGTAGACTTGATTGATATTCGCCAACCTCTTTGAAAGCACATCACAAGGCATCTCATAACCATATTTGTACCTAAACTCTGCCGCCTCTCCACGAGCACGAGAAACTGCAGCGCGAGCATCGGCAATAGACCCAGTCATAACGCAGCCAACAGAGGGTGATAACTGGAAGATGTATGTAACAGAAGAAGGATCAAGAAGTTTATCCTGCACAACTTATTAGCACACCGCCCCCCGCCACCGAAAGAAAACCACCAGTAAAACGTACAGGAACCTTCTTCTGAGAAATAACAACCGCGCAATCTTTTCCTCTAATACCGATGGAGGTAATATTTGCTGCTGTGATGGCCTTGAACGCATATTCTATCAAATCAATCAGCTTTCTGAGGCTCAACACTACATCCCCCGCATCGTCCGATAATCTCCTTGCTCATCAGACCGTAGTCTCGATAGAATAACTAACCGACTTGGTATAACCTCCCCTGATCCGAGAAGATGGTAATGTGTCGATCAAATCCGGCGCTCCCTATGATTTCGCCGGTTAGCACTCAAGTACCCCTCCATAGCTTCCAGACAATTTGCGAATCAAGGCGAATCGGGCAAACTAACCAGACATCTTGATGGTCTCCTATTATCGAAGATAAGATACGGTATTTCAGGATGAGGATGAGAATCCGATGGATCGTTTGCTAGTGGCGGGGGGGATTGGCGATGAATCAAGCGTGGTCGAGGTTGAAGGTGATCTGCAAGTCCTCGCCGCTCTAGGAGTTACTGTTCTCAAGCGAATAACCCTAACCCTGTTATAGAAAGTCATGTTCGTATGAGTAGTATTTCTTATAATAATTATTATCATACTCTCAAACTTGAAGGCTTCATCCAGAATGCTTATTCCCCTTACCAGACCTATTTATTGTTCTTCTCGTCCCCTTTATTCTTTACCTTGTTCCTCTTATTACTCTTATGTGAAATCATTAATCTTTGTTTTCCGTTTTCTTGCTAAAAATGTCATGCCCAAAAATCTTTCCATTGAGTCGGGTTATATCTTTGCTTGGATTTCAATTAACTAAATCATTAACCGAGATTCTACTTATTATTATTACTAATGCAGCAGAGCTGGAACCAGACACCTAAGGAGATAGTTTCCATACAAAGTGTTCAGCTTTAACCCAACCACATGAGTACCTCCTCCCTTACAAGGACCATTGTATACAGCTACAGGAAGCATCTCCCCACTCCATGATAATACATTATAATAAGTGATGCAAAGAGCAAATACTGGTAAAAGAAACAAAATTCAATAACTAACCTACTAATACCTAAATACAAGGATTAGATTACCATCACTTCTATTATGAATTCTTAACAGTAAGATACCTATTTCTACACTAGAAACAACAAGGCAAGAAATATCACTAATATCATAACTCAAGTACTTGAAATAATTTGAATATTCTGATACAATAATAATAAAGAAAGCAAGAAATATATTAAATAACAATAGATATTATCTTCCTTACTTTACTGACAAAATATATATCAAAACAATATTTCTAGCTCTATCAATTTATTATTATTCTGAGTAATATTTTATAAAAGTATGTTTTATATAATTTTCTAGTTTTAGGAGCTAGTAGAATTATTAATTATCCTATTCTTTGTTACTACTTTCTTATATTTCTCTTCTGGAAATTACTAGTAACTTATAGTGTAAATGTTCTATTTTTTGATAACAAGACTCTAAGAAGTACTATTGCAGATAGTTAAACCCATACTCATACCAGTATCAGGAGACTACTACAATAGAAATAATAGAAGATAAGAGTCTATCAAATAGAGATACTGTTAGTTTGGTATCCCAGCTAGATATGTTACTTCTGTTCGCAATTATGACTTAAGAGGTACAATTGTATGTCTATCTTGAATAAACTATGCGATATTAAGAGGATATTGCTAGCACGTTTTGTGTGGAGTTGTTAGGTATATAAGACCTAGCATAGTGGTAATGTCACGCATCTGACCATAGAGGTTAAGTGACTCAATAAGATGGTTGCGGCAAAGCTATATAGGAATTAAAATAATAATTTCTAATCTATATCTCCCTGACCGTAAACCATATAAGACCATTCGCATTAGTGAATAGCTGACCAAGGGATTTTCTATCAATTAGATACAAAATATCCGGCGCCATCAGACTACATCAAAAGTTACCAATTCCCATTCAAGATTAGGTGTATGTTGGACGGCTCCAATAGGAGTCCCTCTTAGAGGCAGGAGGTCTGAGGGGAACCACACTTGGATTGGAAGACTTGAAATGCATGAAGCCTTTCTATGACGCTGGCGTGTCGAGACACATGCATGCATATATTAATTATGCACCAGTTCCTGACAACGAACTTAGCTAGTTCTTGATCAGAAGGAATGATTAGAATGATAGCCATTCGGACTACATTTACATACTTAGTCTATTCAAGCCTAGAGATTGTAAAGAGATCATTGGGAGATAGGATGCTATCCTCTCAAGATAAATATCTCGTCTCAATTAAGGTCAAAGTGGTGTACAAACTTTCAGGGTCAAACGGTGTTCACACTTAGTAGAAACTAAAGTTAAAAGCTTCTTGGTACAAGTTAGTATGGAGATACTAAGTACCGGTATAGTAGTATAAATAGGTTTAAGGTCTTCGGGTTAGTTAGAGGAATCAAGCAACGGAGAAGAGACCTTAACAATATAATAAGTTTACAACCACAAATCTTTACTCTTTTATTTTCTACTACTTTACGAGTCTTCCTAGACAATCTCGGATCAAAGATTCAGGCCCTAGTCCGACCAATAAGATTGAACTTGGCTACCGCCTAACAGGAGTAGTATAGTTTTGAAGATAGATTGGTAGAGGTTCTGTGCCTTATTTCTTCCAACTGAGGTATGTGGGCAGTTGTTAGAAGTACCTGATTCCGATAGCCTAGTAGTATCCTAAGTAGGGTAACTTTACCCGAGTTCAGAAATCTCAGTCTCCAACACCCCCCTCTGGCCCCCTGTTAGGAGTACCCGATTCCGATAGCCTAGGGGTACCTTAGGTAGGGTAACTTTACCCGAATCCGAGAATCTTAGTCTCCAACACCCCCCTCCGGCCCCCTTACGGGGCCCGCACGTCATCATACACATCAACCTTAGTTGCGTCCTGTGACTATACGGTCACAGAATTAAAGGTGTTAGAATAACACCGTATACGTCGCTGCCATCCGTCCGACCGAAGGCTGTTCGCAGGATATATAAGAGGGGACCTCTGGCAAGACCTGAGAAGTGGAACGAAGTCAATCCGTCAACTACTCAGGGAGTTACTAGGCTTCAAAGATGAGACATCTTTGACATGGGCCGTAAGTAACGGGACGTTTTCGCACAAGGTCGAAATATGAATGTTAGGAGGTTCGGGATAACGAACCAATGCATTCACATCCAGCCTTCAACGATTAGAAAGAGTCTAGAGCTCCTGGAAACACTACCAAAGAAGCCAACGAGTTTCGAGGAGTGTTGCAACTATGATAAGAGGTGTACTGCAGTTACGGGATTTACAACCAACACAACACGAAGGTCCACCCCCTCTACATAGAACAATCAGGAGTTGCCGATCAAGGAATTATGAGACTATTCAATAGAATGGCCTCTCCTCTATGAGAAGAGAGTGATCGGAATGAATTCTATCGGTTAGTTGTTGAGTTATTACAACTAGAAGTCATCGACTCCAGCATATCTACAGATGCAGTCCCGTATCAAGACTGATCCTCTTGATAATGAAAGGAACTATTGGAGCCAACAGAGTTCGACTTGAGAACTCGGCTACAGGTCTACAGACTCTGAGGATCGGATAATTACTACTGGTGACAAGTATGTCTCTCAGGCAGGAAATAGTAATTACCGAAGATGGTGTGATGGTTTTCAAGGTCTCCCGGTGTTCGCACCGTCATGGAGAACTCGACGTAGCGCATTAGACTTGGAGAGGTACATATTTTGTATGCTAGATAGATGTAGCCTGCGAACACTCAGACGCGGAATATAAATATCGAAGTGCCTCCCAAGCTTTAGACATCATCAAGCAACGGAGAAGAGACCTTAACAATATAATATTGTTTTTACGATTCTATCCTACTTTCTTATACTCTTAGTAGTCATAAACGAAACGAGTTACTTCCGAGCCTTCCTAGACTAATCTCCGTCAACACGAAAGAATCCGATTGGCCTAGACAACCATAAGTCTATACCGGTTGTCTCCGCCTAACACCCTCTTACAGAACCCATGCGTCATCATACATGTCAACCTTAGTTAAGTCCTGTGACTATATGGTTACTGAATTAAAGATGTAAGAATAATACTATATACGTCGTTGCTGTCTCTCCAACCGCAAGCTGTTCGCAAGATATATAAGAGGGAACCTCTGGTAAGACCTAGGAAGTAGAACAAAGTCAATCCGTTAACTACTCAGAGAGTTACTAGACTTTAAAGATGTGACATCTTTGGTATGGACAATAAGTAACAGGACATTTTTGCACAAAGTTATGATACCAAATGTTAGAAGGTTCAGGACATTGAACAAATGTATTCGCACTCACCCATCAATAATCAGAAGAGTCTAAGACTGTTAGGCGGCAGCCGAGGTCGAACTTATCAATCAGACTAGGGCCTGAATCTTTGATCGGAGATTGTCTAGGAAGACTTGTTAAAGTAATAAAAGAATAAAAGTAAAGATTCATAATTTTGTAAACTTATTATATTGTTAAGGTCTCTTCTCCGTCTGCTTGATTCCTCTAACTAACCCGAAGACCTTAAACCTATTTATACTAATCTACTGGTACTTAGTATTCCCATACTAACATGTACCGAGGAGCTTTTAACTTTAGTTTCTACTAAGTGCAAACACCGCTTGACCCTGAAAGTTAGTACACCACTTCGACCTTAATTGAGACGAGATATTTATCTGAAGAGGATAGCGTCCTATCTCCCAATGATCTCTTTACGATCTCTAGGCTTGAATGGACTAAGTATGTAAATGTAGTCCGAATGGCTATCATTCCAATCATCCCTTCTGATCAAGAACTAGCTAAGTTCATTGTCAGGAACTGGTGCATAATTTATATATGCTTGCATGAGTCTCGACACACCAGTATCATAGAAAGGATTCATACATGTCCAGTCTTCCAATCCAAGTGTGGTTCCCCTTGGACCTCCTGCCTCTAAGAGGGACTCCTATTAGAGCCATCCAACATACACCTAATCTTGAACGGGTATTGGTAGTTTCTGAAGTAGTTGGGTAGTGCCAGATGTCTTCTATCTAAATGATAGAAAATCCCTCGGTCAGCTACTCACTATCACGAGTGGTCTATATGTGTTAGGCATAAAGAAAATGCACAGACCTCTCGGTAGGGTAACTGTGCACAGACCCTCATTTATCGAAAGCCTAACACCCCCCTCCGGCCCCGTTCTGGGGCCCGCACGTCCTTAGCGAGATTTCGAAGAGTTGCGTCCCATGACTAAAATGTCATCTCAATGAAGCCCACTTCATAACACCATATACGTCACTGCCGTCCGTCCGACCAGAAGCTGTTCACAGGATATATAAGAGGGGACCTCTGGGTACCTCTGAGAAGTGGAACGGAGGAAATCCGTCGGAGGCGCATTGAGTTATTAGGCTTCAAAGTTAGGCATCCTAACTATGGGCCGAAAGTGACGGGACGTTTTCGGTTCGGAAATCCACAGCTACACCTACGGTGCCCCAGAGGCCATAGGGGATAGATATGACACCAATACCTATCTGAAGGCCACTGTATGTTGGTTGGTCCTGGAAACAGGATCCCTCGAGAGGTGTTTCTCTTTGAGGCGGGGCGGACCGAGGGGAAGCTGCTCAGACTCAGAAGACCTAATATGCGGTAGACTTATAAGTGTTGGCGCACCGTCTACATAGCCTGCATTATGCATAGGTACCCGACACATACGCTGGCCACTATGTGAAAATCGGAAGAGACTGCTGGAACGATAGTCAAAACGACTGCAGTTTCAGACAGGAGTCTACTCGTCTCTATAAATCGAAGACCAGTCATTCGAGGATAATCACGCATCCTACAATTAGACGGAAAAGAGTTTATGAGAACGAAGATGGTGTGTGAGAGTTCAGGGTCAAACAGTGTTCGCACTTGTTAAGACTGTGAGACGTTAGCATACAATCTTGGATGAGTACTTAGTTATAGGAAGATTAGATGTAGTCCGTGAACACTCAGACGCGGGATATAAATATCGAAGTGCCTCCCAAGCTTTTAGACATCATCTGGCAACGGAGAAGAGACCTTAACAATATAACATTGTTTTACCTACGAATCTTTATAAAAATATTTCCCCTATCGAATAAGCGAGTTCTTAGTAGTCATAAACGAACAGGACGACATCGAGCCTTCCTAGACAATTCTCCCTCTATTACGAAAGATTCAGGCCTAAGTCTTCTCGACAATTATTTAGAGTCGGCTTCCACTTAACAATATGGTTTGCGGTTAGGGAGTCATGAAATAGAAATTATTATCTTAATTTCTATATTGCTTTGCCGCAACTATCTTATTGAGTCACTTGGCCTCTATGGTTAGAAGCGTGACATTACCACTATGCTAGGTCTTATATGCCTAACAAAGACTCCTAGAAAGCATTACCAATAGAGCTAATTAGTTCTGCAGAATGTTACAACTATGTTAAGGGTAGTGTCACAGTTGCGGAAATTATTACCAATACCACTCAACAACCAACCCCCATTATATAGGATAACCAGGAGTTGCCAACCATAGGATTATAAGTATATTTAAAAGAATAACTTCCCCTCTACGAGGGGGAAGTCATCTGGATAAATCCTATAGGTTAGTTGTTAAGCTATCACAACTAAAAGTCTTCAACTCTGACATATATGAATATGCAACTCTGTATTGAAACTGATCCTCTCAACAACAGAATAGTGTAACGTGTTCGCTAGGTGCTAATCACGTTTCGAGAGGTGTACGATAGTAGACAGGTGGCCTGCTCTTCCAGAGAGGAGGCGAGAGCTGTAAGAACTAAAGGAGGTTTCGGTGGTGTACTGGAGAAACTAAAGAGTAACCGTTCAACCAAGTATATTGAAAATACTGTCTGTCGAAGTCTGTCCTTTCCATCGTGGAATAGGACGGTCTTTAAATACACAAATCTGTTCATGTCTAGCATGAACAAAATTAAGCAAAGGTATCAAGCGATACACTTTGGTAAAACAACATAAGTATCAAATCAAGTATCAAAACGATACTTCAAACAAACCAAGTATCAAAGCGATACTTTAAAACAAAACATAAAACAAACTAAGTATCAAAACGATACTTCAAACAAACCAAGTATTAAAGCGATACTTAAAACAAAACATAAAACAAACTAAGTATCAAAACGATACTTCAAACAAAACATAAAACAAACTAAGTATCAAAACGATACTTCAAACAAACCAAGTATCAAAGCGATACTTAAAACAAAACATAAAACAAAATCCTTAACCAAGTACCAGTACCGGTTACAAATAGACTATTGGAGCCAATATAGTTCGACTTGAGAACTCGGCTGTAGGTCTGAAGACTCTAACAATCAAATAATTACTACAGGAGACAAATAAGTCCTCCAGAAAAGAAATAGAAATTATCGAAGAGGGTGTGATGGTATTCAGGGTCTCCTGGTGTTCACACCTTCATGGAGTATCCGACATTACAAGTTAGATTTGAGTAGGTACATATTTTATATGTTAGAGAAGATGTAGTCCACGAACACTCAGACACAGAATATAAATATCAAAGTGTCTCTCAAGCTTTAGACCTAATCAAGCAACAGAGAAGAGACCTTAGCAATATAATATTGTTCTTACAATTCTATCCTACTTTCTTGCACTCTTAGTAATCATAAACGAAACAAGTTGCTTCCGAGCCTTTCTAGACAATTCTCTGTCTACATAAATGAAGCTCAATTGGCCTAGACAACCCTAAGTCTATACCAATCATCTCCACCTAATAATCAGAGTCAACAAAGTTCATCTTAAGAACTTGGCCGCAGGTCTAAAGACTCTGAGAATCGGACAGCTACTACTGGAGGTAATGAAGTCCTCCAGAAAAGAAATAGTAGTAACCGAAGAGGGTGTGATGGTTTTCAGGATCTCCAGGTGTTCACACTTTAGGAATACCCAATGTTGCAAGTTATATTTTAAGAGATACATATTTTGTATATTAGATAGATGTAGTCTGTGAACACTCAAATGTAGGATATAAATATCAAAGTACCTCTCAAGCTTTTAAATATCATCAAGCAACTGAGAAGAGACTTAACAATATAATATTGTTCTTACAATTCTATTCTACTTTCTTGCACTCTTAGTAGTCATAAATGAAACGAGTTGCTTCCGAGCCTTTCTAGACAAATCTCTATCTACAAAATGAATCTTGATTAGCTTAGACAACCCTAAGTCTATACCAGTTGTCCCCACCTAACACAAGTATCTTGTTATATATGTGCACTTCTAACTTCACAGCCTAACTTTCAGGCTCAGAAAGGTGAACTACAACAGCTATTAAAGCTACTGAATATTTGGTAATCTTTTATCCTATATACTACAGCGAACTCAATTTCATTAAGTATTTTTAAGGCCATGTAAAGTTATATATACAAGCTTATTGCAAGTAATCATCCTCAGAATTAAATTATATTATTTTACTTACTTTGACAAATTTTGCAAATAAGATGATTTTCAAATATTTTAAGTGGGTTTTAATGGTGATAGATGCATATTATCACAATCCAAGTCTTATATATGGCTCTGATAAATTTAAAGAGCAATGTTTTTACAAGATAAGTCTGTACCAATAGAAATATCATACTCACAGACAACAACTGTAAAATATTTATTTTTGCTTTACCTCCTTGTTTAGAGATGTAGGATATATCTCTAATAGCTTAAAAAAAAAATTTGGAAGTATAATGACCTCTATAGTATTCTCTATATGTAAAAGAGATAAAAATTTCAAAATCTACTTTTTAGTATATGAAATAACTTCAGTTTCTCACACATAAGTACAAGTCATAATAATTACTAATTTTTAAGCAGTTGTGGAATTATTTAACATTAAAGTTAGCTGATCTAGTGATTTTTGCTGGTTATATTAAACTAAAAATAGTCATATCTCAAAACAGCTTACTCGAGTCTTTTTAATTACAATACATTTTCCCGTCCTCAGTAAAAATGTCTAAATGTCAGATTTTGATTAGCACAGCCTTAGATATTGTTCATATAAACAGATTTCTGAGTCTGATTTCAAGTTCAATATATCATAATAGCTTTCATTCACTTCTCTACTGATTTTAAATTACTGTAAATAATTTTTATTAAACCTTCTTTCTTTCTTACTATGTATTCATAATTTACTACAATTTAATCTAGTTTTACATATAATATTATTATAATAGTTAGCTTTTATTGTCAAACTATCATAGTTAAATTTGTAAAAAATCAGGTTTTTATTAGAGAAAAATAATATACCTGATAAGTAATAATTGGTATTACTAACTTCATATTATAGTATTACAACAATAGTTACATCAATAACTAGTACATTTCTCATGAGAAATGTAGTCTCAACTTTAGGCTACTGGAATCATACAAATAAGCAAACAACTTAAAGAACATCCTAACCATCTAAGTGTACCTAAATATGAAGAAAATATATATACTACTACTAGTAGGTAAAGTTCTATATAGATGAGATCTAACATCAAGCTAGTTATAGCAGTAAGAAATAATAGGATTCATTTATAATGTTACTATAATAGTTAATATAAACTTAAATCAAGATAGTTTAGCTTTGTATTTTCTATTACAATTATATTATAAGAAAGTAAATTCAAAATATAAAGAAATAATTCAGAATAAGAAATACAGTTTAAAGTTACTTATTCTATCAAGCTTCAAGTTATAATAACTTAATACTCATATTAGTACAAATCAGAACTTTATTCTTAATAATTTAAACTTCTTAGAAATTCTTCACTAATCTTCTTCCCCACCTTTATAGTTAAACTATTCTCCTGTGCAATAAATTTAGTAAATAAAAGCCCTTCAGACATAAAAACAGCCCAACAAAAGTTATAACTATAGTTTCTGACTTGAATATTCCTACAAGCATAGTACATGATGTATTAGGAAAAACAGAAAATAATATTGATATTTTCCACTCAACTTTCCTACAATACATTGTCAAGTCCAAGCTTGAAGTCGGAGAGATCATCATTACTATCTTCATCACAGCAATAATAGCATAGGTTCTAGTATTAGGCGTGCACTTGAGAACTTAGTAGCCATAAGGTAACTAGATAGTTATAAGGAATAATATACCAATAGTGGACATGTAATTACGATTTCATATTTATTAGAAGAGTAGCTCATGCTACGGATAATAATAATATTATTATTATAATAATAAAGCTCCACAGGTCTATCAATATTCATATGCAACCGATCAAATTTGTTGCATTAGCAGACCGATAAGTTACACTTCCTGCTTATTGATGCCCATAATATACCATAATATTTTCAGACGATCCGTGCGTACCCATCTGTAGGGTATCATACCGTATGATACCGCGGTTGAAAAAAACTCTAAACCGATACACTTAGAACACAAACAACGCCAACTACGGTAAGAAGTTAAATCCCATTTTATAGGTAACGCGTCCCCTTGCAATCAGAGCCTCCCATCCTTACTTGGGCAGCTTTGTATCTTGCCCCGTTGAGACCACTCCAAGACATCTCACCCTCCTCCCCCTTTCACCCCACACACCACTAGGAACCTTTCTACACCTTAATCCAGTAAGTGCTCTCCCCCCACCCACCCCTGCTCTTCCCTTCTTTCACCCGATTCTCCCCCCCACCAACCCCGCACTCTCATACTTTCCCCTTTGCCCCATCACCCCACACATCCATTGTATTCAAAAGCGATCATCCACGTTCAAGAAAGAAAGGCAACTCAAAACATTCGCAGCTAACCCTCTATTTCCACAGCAGCGGATAAACCCCTCAAGAGCCCAACACGGGGAACAAGGTCCCCCTCTCAGACGACCCTCGAAGTTTCATCCATAGACATCACACAAACTACTAGTGCGCCCCCGGAGGAAACAAAGCAAAAAAGCAACGCTGCCAGAACAAATTTCTAGCGCAGAGATGCCCTTACCGTCCAGGGCCACTCCCCTTCAACCCGCCCCACTATTACTCGTTAATCCGCCAACGCCCTTCTCTCATTATTATATTCATGAGGATATAATTGCTGCATCAGCGCCTAAAGAACGCCAGCCCCTTCAACCCCCCCAGATTCCTTCAGCAGCAATAATGGACTTCCTCCATAGGGCCTTCGAAATGGAAAGGATCAACAGTGCAAGTTTCCCACAGCTATATAACCCATTCTGTCCAGATTAATCTACAACGCGCTAATACCGCATCAAGCAGGGATATCTCCATCTAATGAATTTAATCGTCGAGCGATTTGACATAAACGCTCTTCCAGCCTCTAGTGGCCATCCACGGATGTATAGTTCGTTGGCCCTAGACCTTGAGCCTCTAAAACTGAGAAGGAGAGGTAGAAAAGCTCCGCAGACTCAGGGAGCGGATGCTCTCGCACACACACTCACTCGAATTTTTCTTCCTGGTCGCTGCGAAACCACGACGTGCAGAGAAAGATATGACGCTTTTGTCCTTGGCATCGAAGATTGTGAATGGTCCAATGCTAAGCTATGGGTTAAGTCTATTGAAAACAACCGCCAAGAGCTCAGCTACCTCTATTCCATATTCCATCACCGAGCTCCGGACGCGATTATCTCAATAAGAATGGAGAGGTGGATGACGAGGATTCTTGGGGGGAAATTGGAAGAAACCATGATTATTGAGAAAGATCGCGCGAGGAACCCTCATTCTCGTACCCAAATCGTTCCTCTCTGGGAACAGATTCCAGCAATCCACCCAACTTTGATGGATGAGGTGCGTGCTAAGACACAGCCGGCCCAAACATACAATCGCCCAGAGCACAACACGGGGCAACAACCTGGGCCGGCTAGCTGGGCTACATGGGGCCCTCACCAGTCCCAGCAGCCAATGACCTCTCACCAACCGCTTGAACAGATGTCTCATGTCCCTCGACAGCTTCCGGCTTCCCATAGCTTAGACGCAACCCACCCCAGCCTTTATTCCCAAAAGGCCCAGCAAGCTCCAGTGCCCTATAATAACCCACACTTTAGTAGCCAGCCTATTACAAGACCTCCGGCTGATGACAATTCTAACGAAGGCACCTGCCCCGCCGGCCCCAGCGTTACCATGGGCCGCGAGAATCAGGAAACGCTCCTTAGGAAAGCGAAATCTGTTGGATTTAGCGGAAAAACTGGATGTCCGAACTCAGAAGCCCCCAAAAAAACACAGCCAGCTGCCCCGCCACCCCGAGTTGTTATACCCAACCCGAGTGGCAGAACAACCCCCCCGCATAAGAGAGGGGTGGCTCCAGAGAGGAAACAAACATACTCCGAGGCGAGCCAGAAGAAGGTGCCAAGTAAGGTCATAGATTCTGGATCATCAGCAAAAGGTGAGGGCAAGGATGGCCTGTTGACCACAAAAGGTTCTGATCCTTCTGATAGAAGACAGCAAAATTTAAGACCCACCAAGTCAGAAGGGTCACTACCTTACAAGGCTCCTGCTCCGGGAATTGGCAGAGGTAGACCAAGGGGGACCCCAAACAGAAAAAATGAGGCGCCTCCAATTGTAGACCCTAAAGTGGACAAAACTCCTGTCCCAATAACTTGGAGCTCTGTAGTCAAAGGTAGTCCTCTATCAAAACCTGCTAAGGAATCACAGATAACGCCGTCAAGGCCTCCAAAGTCAGTCGGCATTACCCAATCCACCAGGGGCACTCAAACAAGCCCGCAGACTCCGCCAAGGTCAAGCGAATCGGTCAATACTACTAAGGAAACACAGATAGATCTGCTCGTTGAGCTCGATCCGGCCGAGATTCAGTCTATCGAGAAAACGCAAAAGGTGCTACAACCTCAAGCAAAGGCAGGCGAAATCATGGAGCCTACTAAGGAGCAACGGGCAAAGCCACCGGGCTCTCCCTGGTTTATCAATTTTCCTCAGGCAGTTCCCAGCTCAGTGGCAATGACACTAACTTCACCCACCCCGGCTGAGATATCCAGATCTACTAAGGAAGCCCAGGTAAAAGCATACAATCCCCCTTGGGCAGCTAGTAGCTCCCAGTCTCCGGAGAAACAGGCAAAGTTACCTGTCACCCCTACCAGCAGAACCCCTACCAGTAGACAAGCTGATATTCCAGATGCTACTAAGGAAGTACAGGTTACGGCGGTAACCCCACCCGCACATCACCGCACTTCCCAACCCGTGAGTCCATCACCTGTAGAACCACTCACTCCACCTAGGCCAACCGTGAACCCCCAGCAAACTGGAGACGAAACATCGAAAAAGGCCGTGGATACACAACTGTCCGCTCTGGCAACGCCATTTGAGCCAATTCCCCGGCCACAGGGCCCAACCCAAGGTAACCACGAGCGGGAGGGAATGAGTACTGATTGGCCTGCCGGGCTCACTGACCCAACTCCAGTACTTCCTAGCAAAGATCCGAAGGTGTTAACCCTCATCGAAAACTTCTATAGGACCCCACAGTTCCGAGCCTATCTAAACAAATCCCACCGTCATTTGCTATTCCAGGAAAACCTTCTAAGAGTTCAGTATTTCAAGATCAAGAGTGTTTTTGAAGATGAGTGGGCACATATTAGCCCCAAACATAGGGAGGCCGTTGTCACCAGGGCGCTTTCAAACTTGGCCGAGGCGAGGGACGCGGTCCAGTTTGGTGAGAGCGGGTTTGATAACATGCTATGGAGGCTAGGCTTAAAAGCACAAGGTGGAGGAGTATCCCTACAAGAACAACTATTAAGATGGCGGGCAGAGTATTGTTTCGAGATGGACCCTAAAGCAATTGGGTGCTCTCCTTTCTGGCTATTCAGCATCATTGGCTGGGTTATCGGGGGAGAGCCGCCACTCCAACAAGCATTTGTACCGGCACCCCATGAGGTTGTTCCGGGAAATCAGAAAGGGAACGTTTCGGGAAACCCGACTGGATGCAATTCTTGGTGCCCCGAGGACTGCCCAAATTGTGGAAGCGCAGTCGACTCCGATGGATCTTCAACGAGTACTGTTACACAGAGCGAGCAGAATGACAAGCACAAGTCAGAGCCAGCGCCTACTTTCTCGGGAGGTTCATTTCGGCGCATGATGGGAATTCCTCGTTCAACTTCCACACAATCACTTACTACTCTTCCCCTCGAAGAACTAAAGACATCGGAGGAGTTATTCGCAGAATCGTTCCCATCCCTTCCTTCCTTATCTATGTCAGAAGTTTTACTTCCACCACTCGAGGATGCCCGCTTTATAAGCAATGAGATATTAGATCCGATCTTCCAGTATGACAGCAGACCAGAGGGATGGCATACAACCCATCCTGGCGCCTCCCAATTCGGAAGGCTCGTCCAAATTGACACGGCGCTCTTCTACTGCGACCTTATTGAGGAAATTCTCCGAATTGTTGACTCGATCCGTCGTGAAAGGGTCTGGTTCCGCCTTCCGACCATCACAGACTGGAACGATGGTGGGAGCGTCCCCACGGACAATATGGATCATGAGCGCGGTCGACACTTCGGAGGCAGTTCGAGCTCCCTCCGCTATCGCTCTGCAAGCCCGGGGGGCGGCACCAACCCGGAGAGCCAGGATCAGGAGAATATCTCTAGAAAAGCCGAGATCGAGAAGGCGATTTCGGAGGAGCGTGAGCGCGTCTTAGCATTTGTGACAGAGACCCAACGCACCGCCGATCATTTCGCCCTGGGCATCGCCCTCGTCGATGATAAGACGGGTGAGCCGGTTGATAGCGCACACGATGGGGGATTGTGGGGTATCCCTCTCAAAGAGGAGGAATTGCAGGCTATATATGAGTGTTGTGAAAGGTTGAAGGTGTTGCAAGGAGATTGATTAGTGTGCAGTGGAGTGGCGCCATGGAGTAAGTTGTGCACTATCGTAGTCCCTTTAACTAAAACGCGAACTGCAAATATATAATTAGCAGTCGTCAGAGTACAGAAACCAGAAAACCCCCAACTGTGTTTCAAACAAAACAAAAATAGCAGGTACCATAGCTTTGTTAACAGGTTTCTTCTGTATAGCTTTTTCTTCCCCTTTGCCTTTTCTCTTTTCACCTTGCTATATCCCCCACATTTTTTCCCCGGAGTTTACATTTATTGTGGGTTCGCTTGTTTTAAAAAAAAAAAAGCATTAACATCAAGGGCAGGAGCTTTGACTCTGGATCCAGTTCATGTCATTCCGGGGGTTTGGAGGACACCTTAAAATTGTTTTTGTTCAAAATATCCTACTTGTTTGCTTTTACATAAAACGTTTATTATTATTCTGCTCTGTTCTTCCCTCCTCCCCCATCTTATTATACTTTGCTTTACCTTACTTGATGACATTGTATAATATATCTACCAATACCACCAGCTTTTATAGCCAATTCATTCACAATGTCATAAAGTAAAGTACTCGTACAAAGTACCGTTACGATATATCCATTTTTAAAAAAAAAAAAATAATGAAATAAAAAATAAAAATAAAAAAACACATGACCCGGAGCACAATTGGGTCTCCCCCGTTTTACACACCCGTTAAGTACTCGTATAGTTAGTCAGTTGCTTATAAATTATAGCTAAGTCCAGCGTACTCATACCGTACTGTAGAGTATCATATGATTATATTATGATACTTGTTCATAACCGTACGAGCACAAATCTCTTCAAAACCCACCCTAACCCCAAATTCCAGTACCCTATATAAGTTATACCAACCCATCACATCCACCAAGAATGGCAGGCAATCCCCACCCTACCCTACCGTATTCCACCCACTCGAGTATGATACCGGTATGATACCTCATCATATGATACCATCCGCAAAAAAAAAAAAAAAAAAAAAAAAAAAAAAAAAGACCCCAAAAAAACCCATCACCACCACCCGCCAAATCATTCCCCGAAACACGACGAACCCGTGCAGCACCTCGGTGAGATTCCCCATGGGTACGAGTACAATACAGTAAGTATCATACTCGATACTGTAGGTGGGTGGGTGAACTAGCGCTTACACTTGTGTTCAACTGCCGTGTAACGCGCTTTGATGGGAGGGATACGGTTAGCGCTGGCTTGGGGTTTAAGCGATGGGTTATGTATGATAATATGATATGCATTTGGGGGCGGAGGCGGGGGGCCCTTGTGATTTGTAGTCGCAGCGCTCTGGTCATCCAACTACCGGGTTCACGTGGATAATTTGTGATGGGATAAGATGTGTGGAATTATTGGAAGGATAATTGTACGATATTCTCTCTTGTACATACAAGTACAGTTGTCATGGAGTAGACTAGACTAGACTATTATCATGCATAGGTATGGCTAGCAGGTAAGGTAGAATGTGGAGTCAAGAAAATTGTTAAAGAGTAAAAATAAGAAGAAAGAAGAAAGAATACAAGATAGAAATGAGAGTAGAAGTTAGTGCCCAGCACAGAGGTAAAAAAAAAAAAAAAAAAAGTAAAGAATAAAACGTGAAAGAAAAGAAAAGAAAAAACCCCGCAAAAACCAAACCAATCCCATCCTACAATATCCTCCCATCGCCTTCCTTCCATTCCATCTCCATTCCAGAAGAAAAAATGAAATAACATGAAAGGTGAAAGAAAAGAAGAAAAAAACCTGAAACCAAAACCTCCATGCAACCATAAAACGAGGGCAAGAGAGTAAAAAGTAGTAAAAGTAAAGCGAAAGAAGGAAAATAAAAATAAAAAAAAATACATAAATGAATATCAACGTTTCTCAAATGCCACCCAAAAGACAGTTAAAAAAGAAAAACCCCCTAAAAAAATGCAATGAAAACCAACCCACGAACAAAAAAAGAGTACCAAAAGCTATCATAGAGCGCAATGATTAACCCCCCAAATAAACCCGCGTCCAAGAGGCGGTGAATGAGGAGGAATGCCGTCAGCCTATTATTGCCCATTTTTGTTCCCAATCGAGTAAAATCATGTTCACGTAACGAGCGCTTGTTAGTTAATAGGATAACGACATCCCCTCCATCATTGCTCTCAAAAGGATAATGCCGATTTGTAGGAAAATCGGAAATTGACTCTTCGAAAAACCCAGGTGGCTCTCATCTTTTTGCTCTTTTTACCAACCAAATGAAACCCCCAAAACCCCATATCTCGCCCACCTATGAACCATTTTTGTTGCTCCGAATCGAAAAGAAAGTGCTGGCCCAGAAATTATTAAGAGTAGTAATGTTGATGAATGGATTTTTTTCGTATCTCCTCGTGTCGTAGCGTCCAACTTTCGTGAGCTTCTCTTTTTTCAATCGGAGATCCTCCTCTTACTGAGAATTGAACGCAATGGGAATAAGAATAAAAGTGAAAAGAAAAAAAGACAAATCACAATCCCCAAATATAAGCGCCGCATTAATTTCTTTTGTGCCTGCCCCAAGCCCCTGCCGCCGCCATACACCTGGTATCTAAACTTCCCAATCACCATGTGACAAGGAATCGAATAAAATTCAATGTGGAAGAAAAGAAGGGATAAAAAGGAAACAATAAAACAATAGAAATAATAGCGCCCGAAAATCAAAAGATGTTTTCGCTATGCTAACCACACGCCCAGGCATCCGTCGTGTTACCATTACTCGTCTCTCTTTCTCTTACGTCGGCTCTTCTTAGACTCTGGTGATGAGGAAGAAATCTTATCCTTGATCCCCGATGAGGCTTGGGTTGCGTTGACAAGGACGATTCCTAATGATTCGCTATGCTCTGAAAGCACATCCGAATCATCCTCGCCCATCATGTCACCATCGATAAGGGTCATGTGAATGGTGGTACTTCCGTGAGTCCGTGCATGCTGGCTCAGGTTATCAGAACGTGAGAATTTCTTGCCACATTCGCCACAAGAGAAGGGCTTATCCTTGGTGTGAAGAGAGCGGAAGTGCCTCTTGAGGTGTTCCTGTCGGCGGAAGCGGCGGGAGCACAAGTGGCACACAAAAGTCTTTGAGGGATCCTCAGTCAAAGACTGCTTACGTCCACGGCGGACGACAGGTGCTGGGGAAACCACCTGCGAATCCGAAGACTCGTAGAAGGATGATTCGGTTGGGGCAGGTGTGATTGATGATTCATGGCAGCTAGAGTGCGAAAAGAAATCACCATCGCAAGCACTTTCGGGGTACCCGTTTGCTCGAGCATTGGCAATTATATCGTCGAGCTCCGCTTCGGAGTCTTCATATGTCTCAGCCTTGATCTTCCTCTGAACCTTGCGTTGCTTGGTGGGAGGAATTGCGGAGCCTCCTCGAGATGAATCAGATGGAGGAGGAGACAACGGTGCTTGGAATTCCTGGCTGTTAATATCACCAGATACGCTCTCGTCATCACTCAGGTCATCCATCTCCCAGCCCTCGTCGTCGTCAAAGCCATCACGCTGACGCCTGTTTCCGAGAAGATCGGCGGGGTTGATGGTGTTCTGTGGCATGTTTATCAATCCGGAGACAAGCTCGTTATCAGACTCGAAGTCAGAGAGTTGCTCCTCAAGACCAAGGAAGCCGTGGGCAAAATCCCTTCCCTCGGTCTTAATATCGTCCTTTCCCATACCGAGCATGAAGTTGTGTTCATCATCATCATCGCGAATGGAAGGAAGAGTAGCAAACTCCAAATCCTGGTCAGAAGCAGAGGGATTGGGTGACGGATATGTGAGCTTTCGTGGATCACAGAAATCGAGCTCCGGAGATGATGAGTGATCCGAAGCTGGTGACAATGAGGGGCAAGCCGGCAAGAGAACCGAAGGGCTCGAGTGGGTTGGGAGCAGACTAGGAGGATAAATATATGCTATCAAACAATCTTAGCCAATTGATTCAAAAATTAGATATGAATTCAGTGACCGAGTAATACCTGGAGTCATGGGAGGGCTCTCTCTCCATATCTCGGGAGTGTCAGGAAGCTGGATATCTGACGGAGTAATGGTACCATTGCAGCCATCATCCAAGGACCAAGGAGTGATTAAAGGTGTAGTGGTGACAGTGCTCATTGGCGGAGTGTTGACCGAGTTGCACGAGAGTGTCGGGGTAGAAGGGAAGAAGTACATATCGCCGCCGTTGTGCCCGTCCATACCAAGGGTGGGAGATAAAGGTGTAGGAAGGCCGGTCTGTTTCTGAAGAGCTTCTGGCGATAAGGTACCCGTGGCCAGAAGAGGTGTCGGCGGTGCTTGTAATGTGGGTGGCTTCAGATGGGATGACGTGGGCCTGGAGTACACCAAAGAGGACGGGTATGGTACACTCGAATTCGTCAAATTCTGGTCGCACTGAGAAGCTGACTGCTGCTGCTGTTGCTGGGAATGACCATTGGGATGGGGCAGGAAATGACCATGCTGCTTTGTTTGGGAAGTGGTGTCCGGAGTGTAGTAGAAGAACGATGAGGATTCCATTGCTGGTATCGTTGTGGTTGTTGGTGTTGTTGTTATTGTTGTTGTTATCGGTGTTGCTGCCGTTAGGTGGTAGTGGTAGTAGTAATTATTAGGTTGCTATAGTTGTAATTGAGAACTAATGGATTAAGTATTGCTTTAAAACTACGAGTGTTGTCTTTACTAAAGGCGCATATATAATAATATAGTGAGGTGCTTCGTGAAGTTGTATATAGTGGGAGGTAAACGTCACGGTTATTATTCTGAGTATCGTTTTGTGAAAGAGTGTGTAGTTTAGTGAGTGTGGTCAAGTGGGATTCCAAAGGAAGGTGATTTTCGTAGATATGGCTGGTTCGTAGCTGCGCGATTTCGGAAAGTTGACGAATTAAGATTAGGGTGCTCGTTGACCTTGAGGGGAGTTTTTTTTTTTTTTTTTCTTTCTCTCTCGAACGATAATAAAAAAGAAGGAATTCAAGGAACTGGCGAAGAGTTCCAGTGGGTTTGTGTATATCTGGTAGAAGAAAGAAAGTAAAAAAAAAAAAATGGGACAAAGAGCACGTCCTTCGAGGTAGTCGTCGACTAGGGCAGAGGGCGAGGCAAAAATGGGAGAGCTGATTCCGCGCAAAAGAGGACCAAGAAGAAAATCAAACAAACTTTAAAGGAAGGGAAAGGAAAACCCGAAAGCTCACCACAGCACGAGATGATGATCCAAAGGAAATAAAAGAGGGTGAAGGTGGGAAGGAAGAGAAGGACGGTCAAGTAAACCAGAACAAGATGGGGCGAATGGTGGGGAAGAAGAAGAGGAAAAGAAGGGAAGGAGGCTGTAGCGGCCAGGATTAGTTTGACTTTGTTTTTTTTCGGGGGGTGTGTGGGTTGTGTGGGCGATGATGGGTGATGGATGGATGGATGGATGGATGGGATGGGGGGTGGTGGATGGTGGATGGTGTCCGTGGTGGGTGGGAGTGGGAGGGATTGTGGTTGGATCATCTCTCTGGTGGGAGCGGCGACGGCGCGAGTCGCTCTGCTCGCCTCCCTCACACAATCTGCTGCTGGTGCTGCTGCTCCATCTCCTCCAACTTGGCCGCTCCCACACGCTCATTCACACACAGCTTAGACGGTCACCCACACGATATCACAAGGTACCGGAAAAAGACCGACAAGGTCCAGCTCTCAGTTGCTCAGTCGCCCGAAAAAGAAACCAGCAACAGGAAGCCAACCAAAGAGAGCAACACAGAATCGAGTATCGGTAACTGGAAGAGGCAAGTGTGGGCAATGAAGAAAAAAGAAAGCAAAAATATGATATATTTGCGGATTGAGCGAGATGGGTGGTGGAGGAGAGTGATTCCCAGCAAGAGTAACCGCAAGTTATGGTACTCGTACAGTACATCACGGTAGCTGGTTGGCTGTACGAGTTGGGAAAGAGGGAGCAGCATGGGTTCGACATTTGACATGGTATCATACCGGTACTCGAGTAGATGTGTGCGGTTTAGGGGGGAAGTTGTGGTGGTGGTGGTGGTGGGTTGTGTAAAAAAAAAGGATATTTGTGGACCGAACGATCCACTCACACTCTCCCCTCCCACACCCTCCCAGTCCACTTCTCGCCGCTCAGAAAGGGAACGCCAATCACATCCCCAGTATCACCGTCGGGAAAGGGAAGAAATGGACCAAAGTGGATTTCTACCCTACAACAACAACATATTCTTTTTTTGAATTTTTATTATTATAAATATTATTATTGTTATTATTGTTATGATTATTCCCCAATCTTTCCTTCTTTCTCTTCATAATATTACTTTTCCACACCTTTTTAGAGGGTGGGTGAGGCGTTGTGTGTGCAACTGGAACTGCTAAATCGGGCCACATAGAGAGGAAGGCAACGCAACGCAACGCAGAGCAGCAACGCGAGGCAAACCCGATGCAACATGAGATTACTGTAGGAATAGAATGAAAAAAAGAGCCGAACAAGGGAATTTGGCACAGGTACGGTATTTTTGAGCAACGCATCGAAGATTCTTTATTCTTTATTCTTTATTTTTATCTTTTTCATCTCCTCCTCCAACCCGTGTGTGCTGTGTGCACCTCGGCGGGTGAAGTCAAAATACGGTTCGCTAGTAGCTCTCGTTGAACAGGCTGCTGGAAAAACTGGGGCTGGGTTTATATCTGGTCGGGTTATCATAGCTGGAGCTGGGTTGCTCGCTGGCTGGACTGGGGCTGGGGCTGGGGAACTTGACCGCTCAACCGCCTCACCTGGTAATGGAAAGAAGAAAAGACCACTCCTCATCCAACCACAGCGTAGTCTACGGTATGCTTCAATGCTCAACCAGACAATACCTGTATCTGGAGCGTCATCATCAACCATCAATAATGCGCATCGTTATATGTAGCGGCGACCGACGAGAGACGAAGCCCGTCTCGCCTCTTGTCTAGGGTTACGAGTATGATAATTTATGATACCGCGCTTGAGCACCACACGAGCACCATTCGCCTTTTCCTTGCCCCAGTTTCTCCCAACCTATCCCCCAAAGAGCATGGGTTCCGCCGCTAGTACTCGTACGAGTACTTGTTGTAGCGCGCTACCAAGGGGCCCACAGGGAAAATGCGGTATGATACTGTAGAGTGCTCGTAGCGATACTTGATAAATTGATATGATAATAGACAAAAACCCTCTCGCCGCCATGGCCTGCTCGAGAGCGGCCAGTAAAAAGTCACCATACAGCCAGCCCCATCGCATCACTCCCTCTCCCCATCTCATCACCCATCACCCATCACCTATCATATCCTATCCCATCAATCAATCAAGTTAAGCGGCAAGATCTCTCCCCCGTAACCATTTCAATCGTCGGTAATAATTTGGGGCGTTCAGCAAGCAGGAGAAAAGGGAAGGAAAAAGAAAAAGGAAAAAGGAAAGAAAAAAAACATGCGCCCTGGGTTCTGGTGATGGTGGGAGCTGCCGCGTCCGGACAATCCAGGGAAACCATTCCATCCAACCCGAAATCAAAACCCCCAGCCCAGCAGAGAAACTCACTTTTCTCTTCAGCAGCTCTGCCCCCTCCCAGAACCATGAATTCGTTGAATTCCGTCATTCGCGGTAGCTAACGGGCAAGAAGCACAGCCTCAGCCTCAGTACCTTCCGTACCCATAGAAAACACGAGTGCACAATGATGAAATTCGTCCATAGGAGGGAACTTCCAGATGAGAAATTAATAAATTAATAATCCGCTCACTTAGCTGCATTTGGTGGTTTTTTTTTGCACATCGATCTGTGAATTGCCACCCGCCAACTCGCACGAATCATTTGGCATGCGTCAAGATGGAGAAGAAGAGGTTGAAGCTGAGGAAGCAGGCATCAGCGATCAATCAGTCAATGAATCAGTCACCACTACAACGTCTCTCTTCCCAAACCCAGAAACTCAGTTTCTCAATCGATCGATTCGTTCGTCGCCAATAGGATGGAAGGAAGGAAGGAAAATATCCCACCCATTCATCGCACTGATCCAAAAAAGTGGAAAATTAGGAAAGCAGACCCTGAGCACGAACTCTTTTTTCTTTATTACTTTCTTTTTGGGAGATGACAAGGGAGAAGGGAACAAGGTCTGACCCTGAATGTATTTGGGGGTTTCGCAACTCTCGCTCGCTCGCTCGCTCGGTCGTCACAGCCATGTCTTGGTCTTGAACTTCTTCCCGAACTGGGGGGGAGGAAATACCCAACCGAACGCTCCGGCCGTGGGGTTTGTGGGATAAATGGATGGGAATGATCTCTTTTTCCCTCTTTGCAATTCGGAAAAGCATGACTTGATCCGAAATGGTGTTTGTCTGTCTAACAAAAGGCAGAATAAGATTATTCGAAAAGTGTAGGAATGGATAGATAGGAGAGGAGAGGAGAGGGGAAGCACAAGTACCGGTGCTCGAGATACTCGCGCTGTCAAGAAGAAATCAGCCAAAGCGGTCAGAAAAAGCACGATCCAGTACATGCAGCAAAAAGTAAAAAAAAAAAAAAAAAAAAAAGGAAATAACCGAAGGGAAACAAAAGCAAATCCCAAACCGAGCAGGCAACAAAAGCAGGAACGCAGGCAAGCAGGAACACCCACTTGCCCCAGGGCCGCAGACGAATTGCCGTGCCTGTTCCCATCCAGTTCCTGTCTCGGCGAGGGCAAGGGTCGGGGCGCTAAGACACTCATCCCATCCCACTCCACCGTCCAAAACGCAGGAACGGAGGAAGACTTGATCAAGATAATAGGAACAGACGAATATTCCACAAGCAACCCCCCCGGCTATTATCGCATCAGCCGTTCCACCCCCCCCCCAAACTTGTACCGATTTGCCCTTTCCTACCCCAGAATGAGAGAGATAAACGATTCCCAGGTTATCATGTGGACCCCCCCCCATCCACATGGCTGCCATAAGCTATCATAACTGATGGTAATGTGGGTAACATCGTCGACGGCCTCAGGGCCGAAAAAAAAGGTTGGTGGACCACTTGTATGAGTAGAGTACCGGTACCGCATGATACTGATATCGCGTTTCTGTGCTCACTTAACCCACAGCACGATACCAGGGCCTGATTCTGCAGGATTGTAGATAAGTTTCCCGTTCTTCCATGATAGGTTTGGTGCCTCTGTGGATTATCATATCCGAGACCTGGCCTTGGGAGAGAGGGAGGGTCGGCAGGGCGTTTTCGAGGCAGGCTAGTCCGCGTATGTAAAAAGACCCTGCGTCGCGCTCAAACTCAATTCTACCTTTTTCCCTCCTTGGAGTTTGGGTTTTTTTTTTTTTTTTTCTTTCCTATCGGTGTTCTCTTCTTCTTCTTCGTCAGGTACCGGTACTAAGCGTACTGTACAGTACAGTACAGCATAGTACCGGTACTCGAGTACAGCCTACCGGTATCAGATATCGCATCCTTTCCTTCCATGTATGCACAAAGTACGGTTACAATCAGTACCTTCCTTTCATTCACCTACCGGTACAGTACTCAAGAATTCCCCGGTTATCGATGGACGGACAGACATAACAGACATACAGACAAATTCACTTGACTTCACTTCAGGCACAAGATGACGAGAGCCGAAAGCAAGCAATCAAGCAAGCAAGCTTTTCCAGCATAAGTTACCCACAACACATATTTCTGATTCAAGGGAAGAAAAAGAAAAAGAAACAACCACAGTGCTACCCACCCGCTTCTGTCAAAAAAAAGAAACGAAATATGATATCGCCCGCTTTTTTTCTTTTTTTCATGCACAAAAAATAATAATAATTACTTCCCACACCCACACACCCACACACAACGGACAGAAAGAAAGAAACAACCATTCCTCACACCCAGAGTTATAAATAGCAACGTTGGGTTGGGCAAAAAGACTTGTTCCATGATCATGCCGTGGATGCGCTGCGATGCATGCGTTACCATACAGTTCTGGTACGCCCGCAATTTTGCTTTCTTGACTTATGGTAACGAACCCCCCTCCTCCCCCATGCTGATTATTAGATTAGAGTACGGTAGTACCGGCATTCCTAACGGGTACCGTACCGCTTACGATGAAAAAGAAATTTCAAAAAAAAAAAAATCCTTTTTAGGTGGGCGATGGGCTTTTTTTGGCTGATTTCGGCTTCCGTTCCTGACGATCTTTCGTAAGCGGGTTGGCATAACTTTGCCATTTCGCATTGTTGAAGTATGGATAGTGCACCGGTTATGATACATATCTGGCTTCATTCCGAGTGATGGACTGTCTTGCTTACGTACCGGTACTGCATAGACTGACTTGTGTGTGAAAAAGGTAGAAGGAAGATTCAAGAAGAGGAAAGGAAATCGCCACTCTTCTTCAATCATAGTAACCCGCAATACCTTCTACCTGTTTTACCTAACAATAAACAAATCTGCTTTTACTTGTATCTTACGGTACGAGCACTTCCTTATACTATATATGACAATATATATAAATAAGCATGTAAAACCCTCCAACGAACGAACCAACCAAACCGGGACCCAACAAACCGACGACCCTATCAGATGAGGGTTAAAAGGATGGATATAAACGGTTGCTCGCAGGTTTTACCATTCTCCGATAGACCCGGCGAGTCAAAAGTCGAGCCAATCAATCACCTTCTTGGACAGTTAATTTACCAAAATGTCGGGAAAAGAAAATCCGGGCATGCTCGCGATATGATATGATAAACCGTATGATATGATGCCCTCTCAGCCTAGCCTAGCCTAGCCTAGCCTAAGCCTTCTTCTGACTTGACTTGACTCTCGACTGACTGACTGATTGATTGATTGATTGACAGGCGAAGTTAACTGTTTTACCAGAATGGCGCGAAGCCAGGTCACGGTATTTACCGGTAAGGAACAATGATGGATAGGCTGAGACGTCAATCCATCCAATCCATTCACGAATCACGATATTATCTCGAAAGGAAAAGGGAAAAAAAAAAAAAAATTTCATCTTACAGTTTCGACGACCACGGGGTTTTATTTGTCCGTCCATCCATCATCCTCTCCCACCGCCTATTTTCGTTCACTCATTCATTCATTCACATTCAATTCTGTGGATTACGGTAACAATACTCGAGTATCATACTCGTACAGTAGTACTGCACAACTCAGCCCCTCGGGCTTGAGAAAAGGAAAGGAAGGAGTCAAAAAAAAAAAACCGTTTTATGCAAGCTTTTCCTTTCTTCTTCTTCCCACTTCCTCCTCGGCATGTGTTATTTGCCTTTTGCATACGCGTACAGTACGATACCGGCGGTAGTAACTTAACTTTGTGCTCGTAGATCTCCCCCATTTCGAAACTCTCTTCTTTTTTGCACTAGGGAAAAGGGCTCTTTTTTTTCCTTTTCCTTTTCTTCTTGAGCTGGGGGCTGATGAAAAACTTGTAACCCATAAACCGGTATTTTGGAATTCGTTTCGTTTCGTTCCTTCCCATCCGTCCTCATTCACAGGGGGAAAAGAAAGGGGTGGAGGAGGAGGAGGGAAGGACGAGAATAGAAACTCACGGCGTACGAGTAACAAGATGGGTGCGTATGTGTGTGTGTGGTTATGGCCGTTTAATTCATCATTCCCAATGATTATTGGTGGGGTGATACATAAATCTGAGGATGGCACGAGAAAGGTTGTTGTATTTACAATAAATGCGTAGGGTAAGGTAAGGTCGCGTAAGCTGTTAAGGCAAGGCTGTTTGATGTGATGGTTGTACGGCGGATTGGAGTTACATAAGTTGACACAGTAGATTATCGTATTGATCGATTGATCGATTGATTTGTACCCGCTCGAGAGAAACTATTCCACGGTATCCAACAAGCGCTTGTGCTGCTCTGCTCCTCTGCTCTCTCTCCCTCTCTCTCTCTCTCTCTCTCCCTCCTCCTATGAATATCCATAGAAATGCTGGGGGGGTGTCGTCATTTCTTACCTTGGGAGGAAGGAGGATGAGGAACTTACCAATCACCTTCCTTCCTTCGAGTCCATCTTACAATATAATCGGGCGGCTTTTTTTTTTCTTTCTTCCCTTACTTTCATGCTCGTCTCCAGGCTTTTTTTCATAGGTGAGTTAACCCCCACCAGCCCAGCTCGGTCCAGCGCATATGTCATGGGAGAAGGAGGAAGGAGGATATGTGAAAAAATGGATGGATGACGGGGGAAAGAAGGACTACGACGGCAGGTGGATTACAGCGCTGTACGGGGGGGCACACAGCGCTTCCTTCATTCCTTCCTTCCTTCCTTCGGGGCATCAGTCAGTACAGTACAGCACATACTCGTACTGTACGAGTATAATGATACAAGTAGGGATCATAACTGCCGTACCATCATACTCGAGTGCATACATACATACATACATACATACATACATACCCGTGTCCACACCCATGATACCTACCTACCCACCCACCGTACCATGAGTATGATACTCTCGTACGGTAAACCAGTTATCATACATGTACAGTACCGTACTGCACAATCACACCCAACAACGCAGGAGAAGCATCATCATCCCCCCCCCGGTATCAGTCTCGGTCTCAGTATCGGTATCAGCATCAGCATCGTGGGACCCTATGTTATGATATGATATTATAAACGGGAATTGGCGTTACAATACAGAGGGGCCCATGATACACGCCCACCTCCATTTCCACAAGTCTAGCCGTGCCGAAGGGCAGAAGGGAGAGAGGGAGAGAAAGAGGCATGATCGCGAGATACGGGTGCACAAGTGGAAACCGTTTCTCATGCAGTGAGCGGGCAAGGCAAGGCAGCAAGGCAGGCAGGCAGGGCAGGGCACGAAGACGAGACAAAAAAAAAAAAAAAAAAACGGGCGACAGAAAGTGAACGGTAAAATGTAACAATACGGCACCGCGCAGGTGTGAAAAAAAAAGGTTGAGAGGAAAAGGAAAGAAAAGAAGGGAAGGAGAAGGAAACAAAAAATGAAATAAAGAAATTTTAATAGAAAATAAAAAAGTTCCCGTATGGAAACGGCATCTAGCATATCGTGACACAACACCTCGCAACGGCCCTATTCATTCATAGCCCACAGTTGCCCGGGACAAGTAATTTACAGTACGAGTACAGACTCGAGCCCGGTATGATATGTATCATAATATTATCAGTCATCAACATTCTTCCTCCGAACCAAAAAAAAAAAAAAAAGAAAAGAAATGGACACCATCAGGGCTAACCCTTCTCGCTTCTTCCCTCTCCCGGTCACTTTTGATGCCAAGCCCGTCAAACCTCAGGTACGAAACTCGAAACTACCGTATTTTCTCGTCATATTCGGTATCTCCGGACAAGGATGCTATCTCCAGTGGCGGTCTTGGCTAGGCGATCATGGGCGATCAATCATGAGCTGAGAACGTCTTAAGAGGTCTACCGGTATTTATACTATCCACAATGTAAAGAAAGAGACACAGATATTCAGTTGGAATTTTCTCCATCAGCCAGAAATTCAATACCCTCATAGTTATCGTGATTCTGCCCAATATCCGCAAAGGGATCCATTTCCTCCCTCTCCCGCCAATCCCCAATCTCCAACCCGGTAAAGCCTTTAATGTCAAGCTCAGTATCACAGGATCCATCGGGTGGAAGTGATAAACCCACTTTGCGGAATGCTCGTGAAATAATTTCAGACCTTTCCATATGAAATTTGTAAAATGCGTCCCCAGCACACCAGGTGGTAAGGATTCGTCGCTGTCTTACACTCCATTTTTCTATTTCTTCTGCTTCTTCACAGTCAAGAATAGCTTGATCTGTAAGATCTCGCATAATTTCTTTTAAAGGCTTGTTGATAGAAACATCAAGAGGTTGAACCAAATTGGTACAACCTCCGGGTATCAGGGAGGGAAGGATCTGGTGCTCACGGAGTGCTGTAAGAACAGCTGGTGTTTTGTGAGAGCCCATTAGGTCAAGGGCGAAGAGGCTAGGGCGGCCTTCGAGGGCGGGAGCAAGGTGTTCAGTAATATAGCGTAAAAAAAGATCCTCGTTCATATAAGCACGAGTATTAAACTCCACTAAAACCCCGGGATGGTAGTGGTCAAACTCATCACCAAGCCGACTGCCAGTACCATGAAAGATAACCATTGGTGGGATACGAGGAATCCCATCAGCGAAGACACAGAGTACCAGGCTGGCTTGTCGCTTATCCCAGCCTGATCGTGTAGACTTTGCCCAGACTGTTTTAGAACCAGTTGACTCGTAGGTGCGACCATCAAGGTATTCGAAGGGAATAGGCGTTTCGTCCAAATTGCAAATATTCCGAAGCTCAAAACGGCCAACAGGAGGAGTCGGTGCCAATACAATTGACCAATGGCCCAGGGAAACGGAACTTCGCTCTGGCTGGGAATTTCTTCGATTGAATCTTAGCCATGACAAAATTAACTCTTGATATTCGGCTGGTAGTCCTTGAGCTTTTTTCGTGATACTGCGTAGACTAATACGATACCGGGCTAGAAATCGCGAAAACCATCCGGTACTAAAGCGGAAGACCTGGCTCCCATCCGAATTTGCCTGGCTGAGGACTTCCTCCCCCTCCAGAGCAGGTTCTATAACCTCTTGTGAGCCTGCCAAGTACAACTGCCGGAACAAAAACAGCGCATTAACCCGAAACCAACTTCTCCGAATGGTTTGACCTTTCTCTCTCCGCTCAAGAAATAGCTGATAGAGTTGGGATTCCAGCTCTGGCCAACGCATTACCTCCACCTCTGGCCCCCAGACTGACCTTGCCTTCCACCCATTCCCATATGTCTCTATTTTTTTCTGTTGGGACACCCAGTCACTTATCGTCTGCTGAGGCACACGAAAGACTTGTGCAGCTTCAATCTGGGTCGGCGGTCGATAGGGGCATAGGATATCCCCAGTAGGTATTCGATGGTGTGTGAGAAAAACCAATACGCGAACCTTTTGACGGTGGCTCCAGGAGATCTTCAGTCTTCGAATTGGTCTCAAATCAACTTCTCGAAGACTTCGTTCAGCGATAGGTTTTGCTTTTGGTCCTCGACGTGGTTTAACTGTTTTTCGAACTGGAATTGCTGATATTGAACTCATATTGACTCTGAGATTACAATTGGAGTAGATATCTTACTTCTCAGTCTGGCTTCCATAAAGCGTTCAAGTTCTTTACTACTGACAGTATTTATATTTCTCCATTCTACGCTTTGTCTCCTGCTTCTGAACTCTCTCCAAGTCCTAAACTGACTACTAGATGGTTCAGATTGTACTCCCCAGTCTTTACAACTCATTGTGACTCTTCCGGAGCCTGTGAGAGCTGACTGATACTCTGCGGGAGTCTTGTACTAACGGTTCAACACGGTTCAAAACGGCTATTTGTAGTTCATAGGCGTTGAATGACAGGAAAAGCATCAACCATGCTACTATAAGGTTTTGCACCATACCGCAATAAACCTTCAAGACCAGCCATACACAAACCAAGTCTGTGCCGCCGGTATACGAGCTCCTACTCTCGTTGTAGGAGCTGAACTCAAACCTTCAATTTTATATACTTATTGCTTTTTCCACAGTGACTCATCAACAATCACTCGTGCACGGGCCAGCCAAGACCGCCAGTGGAGATACCATCCCTGTCCGGAGATACCGAATTTGACGAGAAAATACGGTACTCTTCTCTTTTCCTCTTTTCTCTCTTTTCTTCCCTTTCCTTCTTCGTGCGGCGATTCACCCATCCGTGTTGCCTATCCGCTTATTCTCACAATTGCGAAGAGTCAAAATTTATTGGGCGTCAGGTGGATCACAGAAAGAATTTAATTGCAGATGAACGGAAATTCCAGAAAATAACCCCTCGTTCCTCTTTTTTTCTCGGTGGGGGACTGAGGGTGGGTTTTGTTCATACATTGTACCGGTATGGGGGAAGGTATGATATCGTTGATAGATAATGGGGAGGAGGAGGGGTTTTCCATGATAGATAGATGAAGAATACAGTATCGTACAGTAAAAACGCTCAATCGCTGGGCGGAAGAAGGAGAAAAAAAAGAAAAAATTTCCGAGCGAAATGAAATGAGATGGATGAGGTAAATTACTTCCGATCAGGTGCCAAAATCCCAACCGGTCTTCCTACCCTACGGTACTCTACTCTCTTCCCTTCACTCTCCCTCCAAATCGATATCAACCCAATCCAATCCAATCCCAGTGTTTACCATACCTATGCACCCGCTTCCGGAAAAAAAAAAAAAAAAAAAATCTGGATAGCTGACGCGCTACGGTACCCTCTTCCTCGTTCCGCTCGCTCTCTCGCTCGCTTGCTTGACCGCCCGCCTACTTACCCAGCTGGTATCAGACCGGCACAGCAACTGGTATCGTACCGTAGGACATGTACTCGTACCGTTTGGGTGGATAACAAGTTGTTCGTTAAGTTCCTTTTAGGCAGGCTACACACTTATCAAGTATTTGAAACCTTTTCGAAACCTGTTCCTGCGTTTTTTGTATGTGTGTGGGGGAAGGGAAGGGGGTTTCTCTTTTTTTTTTTTTTTTTTTTTCCCCTTTGCTTTTGCGGCGGCGGCGGCGGCGTTGCTTGCTCGCTTGTTCCTCTTTCCTCCCCACATTCACCTCACCGTACCTTACAGGCACACACGTGCTGCGGTTGATTGATTGTCGATTGGCAAAGCGCGCGCTGGAGGAGGAAGGGAATTGGGAATGAAGGAAGGAAGGACAAATCAAGGGTAAAAAAAAAAAAAAAAAAAAAAGGAAACAGCCCGATCACAGATTCCCTTCTCCGCTTCCCACGCACATCCACATCATATGAAGATTTGGAATTCTAATCTGATGGTGAAAGAACCTTCCCAACGAATCAATTACGTACGAGTACAGTTACCGGTTATCTTCATCTTCTCTTTCCTTCCTTCTTCCTTCCTTTCCTTCCATCCTTCTCTACAAACCATGTGTAAAGGGGAAAAAACATCCCGGTAAGTTCCCATCTCTCATCACCCTTCCCTGGGCTGGTAAGAAATATAAAAAAAAGTACGTAAGGTATGATTACCACACGGGTACAGCAAGCATGGTACTGAAGGTAAAAAGAAAATCAAACAAAACACAAAAAACACCCCCGGCCAAGCCCCCTCCAGCCAAAACCGAACCTCGGTGAGTTCATCCATACTCCACGAGTATAGATACAGTACTGTATGATACAGGACCGAAGAAACTCCCCCCCCCCCCCAAACGGAACTTTCCCACCTATCATACTCTAAGCGTGACGCACGGACCCGACGGCGAAACCTCGCTTCAGCTGATGGGTCCTACCGAACCTGACGGTGAGGGGGGGGGGAGAAGAAGAAGAAAAAAATGCTACCCGGGTGATGTCCAGCAAGGGGGAGGGGAATACGGTACGACGCTGGGAAGAACTCGTACAATGTTCTGAAAACTTCCGTCGTGCATGATTATGGGGGGGGGGGGTTTCGATATCATGTTGTTGCTATTTCGATGTACTCGAGTATAGGAGAGGAAGGGACGATTCGTAACGTGACTATTTACTTACCGTGCCTCTTGTGTTCGGGTAACGCCCGGAATATGATATTAGGAGTATCGGGGGAACCCATTGATGCGCCCACTAAAGTTATGCGCTACACTCTCATGGCAGCCCAGTGTCATACCTATCCCAACCACATATCATACATTCTCGACATCACAGTATGATATGAGCACCTCTAATCCAGTAGTACCAATTACAAGTACCAGTCTAGCAGGGGAGAAGAGGTTATGCACCAGTTAACCGGAACAAAAACACCCGACCCATTCCCGTCAAGTCACAGGTACAAGTACGAGTAATAACTTCCCACGCCCAATAATTTACCCATTGAAAAGGTCAGTGACCACTCTACGCGAAAATATACCATACCGGTACGGATACAATACAATACAACACTATACAACAAAACAAAAACAAAAACAAGCAAAGCAAACCCCCCTACCCCCCTCTCCCACGATTCCCACATCTTATTATTATAATAACCGGTATTCCCAACAATGATACGTGAGAGAAGAAAAACACCACCCTTATCATACCTATTATGCGCCTGATTTCATACAGTACTGTACTCTGTTGCATATGTATGCATGCAAGGCCGAGTGGCTGGATTGAAGCGCGGTTTGATATCATTTCGCCTCATCATACTCCTACTCCTACAATACAGGAGGGAAGGAAAGAAAGAAAAAAAGTAACCCAAGGGGCAAGGTTTGTACTCTACGGTATCATACTCGAGTGCTCGAGTACCGATACCGGCACCGTACCGTGGGGGGTAATTGAGACGGTTTACTACAAGTGGTCCAAAGTGAAAAATGGAGGAAAAGAAAAAAAAAGATGCACTACCGGTAGTTGTACTGTAGAAGTAGATTTCATTTTTTCTTTCCCTTTGTCATTTTCTTGCTTTTTTCGAATCAAACCTTCCTTTTCCTTTCCCTTCTTTCCAGAGAAGTGTTCGAGTAAAAATGGGAGAGAAGAAAGAGAAGTGGAAGGAAAAGATATCACATCGAACGACATGAAATTTATTCAAGTCTCTCGTTTTTTTTTTTTTTTTCCCTTTTTACTGCAGCAACTTCTTCCTTCCAAACTCTCCCCCCCCCTTACACTGCCGCCGTACCGTATACTTTGCTCTCCCCCCATCCTCTCTTTTTTCTCTGCACGGACCAATCATTTATTTTGAGGACGCGAAATGGAACTCGAAAAAAAGAATTGAAGAAAAAATTAACACCACAAACTCCCTTGGAATCGTGTGTGGAACAAAGAAATGCCCTCCAGAAAGAAATTTCATTCCCCAGACAAATCCCCAATCTTCTCCAACTTGCCCATTTCCTTCTTCTCGCCCTTTTCCCCAATGACCCTTAGCCTATCAATCCTAACCTTCTCGGCGTCCTCATTCTCAACATCAACGAAAAAGATGTTGAGCGTGCTCACGCTCTGAAACTTGACATACTTGAGGGGCACAGAAACCGTCCCAGTCTTGGGGTCCCAGTCGGAAGGATTTAGCGTAATTTCCTGCGTAGCCGGGCTCTCACCGTCCTCAAAGGACAACGTGTGTGGTGGATTGACCCAGATTTTGATTGTCTTGGGGCGAGATGGTGTGTCCGAATCCTTATCGTAATCTGGGTGTTCCGGGGCCGGCGCAAGGGATGTCACCTGAAGCGTGTGGATCTTGACGGTAGACTGAAAGGGGATGAAGAGCATGAGCTGTTCATCAGTGTCAGATTCGACCCAATCTCTGCTCGCCGCTACCTCAGTGCCTGAATCCTTCTCCTTCCCTTTACTGCTAGCGGTGGCTTTGCTGGGTGCCTTCATGTCAAATAGTGTCTTGGCTGGTCCGAACTCGGAGTTTGCGTTGAGAAGATCCAACTGCTTGAGGTCCACCTGGTCCGTTACATCGCTGTACGGCTTCGGCAATTCAGCGCCAAGCCAGCCCGCATCGCTATCGTCCGACGTGTTGACGGCTGGGGTAGAAGTGGTGCCAGCAGCAGTGGAAGCAGTGGCAGCGGAGGTGGAGCTAGTAGCGGTAGGTTTTGTTTCGGATGCGGTAAGCCCTTCGGCAGCCGAAGAGGATCCAGAATCAGAGGCTTGAACCCCCTCCACCAATTTGGTAAGAGTAGTCCTGAGAACCATGGGCCTGGCGCCCTGGACACGCTCCACCAGGGCTCCATTGTTGAACACAAGGAAGGATGGCATCCTGCAGAGTAAAATGAGTTCAAGTTAGCCCCCATCATTTCTGTCCCAAAAAAGCAAAGCCCCCCCCCCCGCGCGCTTGGCAATACTGGACCCGGGGAGAAAGAAAAGAAACGAAAAAGCGAACACGGCTCGTTCGGTGTGCTACCTACACTGTAACATCAAGGTCCTTGGATATCTGTTGGTTGTCATCGACATCGCACTTTGCGAAGACTATTTTTCCGGGAGACGCAAACTTCTCGGCTAGCTTCATGAAGACCGGGTTGACGATTTTACATGGGGCACACCAGATGGCATGAACTGCAAGGGAAAATTGCCAGTCAGCGAAATTACTGAAACTTCAAACCGGCAACATGATACTAGGCGGATGCAGCCAGGATAACGGATGAGGGGAGGGGTCAACACACAATCGATAATGAGGAGAGTGGAGGTCTTCTTGAGCTCTTCGAACTGTTCTGGAGACGTTATGATGCTGACGTTTGCCATGGGTGCAATATGTGTCGTTTTGGAGGTGAAACAGCTAACTTGGAGAAGGGGGGAACAGACGTCGATGTTGAGAGATGCGAAGAGATGGATGGACGTCGTTGCGGGGCCAATCCAAGGTGGGGTGGGGGGGGTTTGTGGGTGTACCTTACTAATTCACATTTTTTCTTCTTTCAGTTACCATCTGATTAGTCAGTGTCATGGAATCTCATTCGAAAAGCAGTTTAAAGAACGCAGTTTACGTTTCACCATGACAAGAGAGCTCCCGTTGCTACATCATCTCCTCGCCACCAGCTTTCCCAAGTATATGGAGCTCTGATATGGATGAAGCCTTTCTTCAGATCGGAATAAACGTTGGGGGTCCCTTTACTTGCGGGTTTAGGCTCTCACCTGCGATCCCGTCCACTCCCGCCCGCTCCCAACGAAAAGAGTAAAAACCTCCGAAATCTACCGAAAAGCCGAAAACGTCCAAGCAAGAGTGGGGGAAGCGGTGAGGGACGTCTTGTAGCCGGAATGCTTGGCCAACCTCGAACCACAAAGGCTCTTCGACAACCATTCTGATGACAATTATGGCGCTCTATTAGGCAATACAGTAGGTAATTTCCTACTCGCTGATAGAGAGAAAATGAAATTATGATACCGGTATCTCAAGTTTTCGTGGAGATATTGGGGCTCAGAAGTGGGTCTAACTTTTGGTAGGAGTGGGGTATGTCCGGGACATGTTAAGTACTGGTAACTTCCTTGGCAGTAACGATTATTTTCTATTTGCGAAGGGATTAACCCGTATTCGGGCAATACTTGGCGTGTTAACATACTATTACCAAGCCGGGTCGAATATCTACCGGTTCCGGTGACTGTACGGAGGTCCCTAATCATATATTCTGTAGTTTACCCCATCTTGGCACCCTTTCGGTGGGTCAACTCTTCGACCCTATATGGTACCAACCGTTCTCGAAAGTGCCCGGACACCATCGCACCAAGAGAGGCAGCAAGGGTGCCGTGGTGTCCGGTCACTTTTGAAACCGGCCAGCACGCATTTGTGATCAAAACCCGCTGGGGGCTTTGTAGCCTTACCTCAGGTTCTGGGAAGGATATCGTATCAGTTTGAAATCATATCGTGTCACTCGAACCCCCTAATCCCTCTCTGGGATACCGAGCAGTTGGACTGAGACCGACGACACCACAGAACGGCGCCAATTGGTTCGCGATAGAAGTCTACTCAGCGCAGTCGCCGGGCACCACTGGGATCAACTATCATGCACAATAAATTTTTACAGGCATGATAGCGCTCAGACTTATATCCCACTTACCGGCAATCCTTCCTCAATCCTACACAACCCCTTCCTTCCTTCCTTCCTAAAATCCACAAACACGTGCTCTCGCCCTCGTGCTTCTCCGTTTTTGACCGCCCGGTTCCCCATCGCCATGTCAGTCCCGGGCGATACGTCACCGATTTACATAACCTCCAAGTATCGTCGGACAAATAGCCTTCGCCAAGAGTTATTAGAAGACATAACTCAGATAGCGTTGAGGACTTATCTCACCGTAGTGGGGCGTAACAAAAAAGAAAGAAAAGAGGGAAAAAAGAAACAACCCAACCACCTCTTTACTTTTACTCGTACTAGAAGTAACTAAAGTTAACTAAACCAACACGGGAAGTCCCTACCCCACGGTGCTTTTGAAGGGGGGGAAAAAAAAGGAAAGGGAAAGGGAAAGGGAAAGGGAAAGGGAAAGGGGAAAGAAGGATCGGATAAGGGGAGGAGGATTTCTGCGTCAGCCGAAAATAACCCACTTTTAGAAAAAGTCCCGCCGACGGGGGCTGGTTTTGTTTTTATCCCGTTTTGACGACTGGGGCTGTGCCCTGACCCGACACCCAGATTGGAAGATGATGAGAGGGCTAGGGTTTTTCTTCGAGGGTTAGGGTTATTTAATTAGGATTGATAGTTAATTTGAATTCGAATTCGAGTATGTATGGTATGGTCTATTAATTTTAAAACCTATTTCTAAAAGCAGTCTCACATCATAATATCTTCAATCTCAGCTGGAATACCAAGCCCAATCTACCTCCGCCACCTCCCGTCACCCTGGCCGCCCGTGACTGGGCCAGTGGCCAGGACCGGGGTCGGGTTCATGACCGACGCTCGACACGCGACAGGTCCGGCGAAAACTATGTACGAGTACAATGATTGTCGGAATCATCCATCCATCGCTAGTAATAACCACCGCCGACACGTGAAGCAATCAAGGGAACGAAGATCTTCAGGCAGGGTAGACTACTCGAGTACTGTACCGTAGAGGGAAGAAGCATTTGAACACGGCTTGCTATCCGCAGGCGGCGGTGTGCATCAGCGAGTTAAAGTTAATCGAAAAAAGGCTGTGGTAGCCCCCCCCCCCCCCGGCCGAGACAAGCGATAGCCTACGGCTTCTCGCAACCACCCAACCGGTGACAACCTCCGAGCGGAGAAAGGGAGCTATTGTACAGTGACTATATAGCTTAGTAGCGACTTGTCGGGAAACGATTCTCCAATCACCGACCGCCATTTCACCGCCAATCTCCACGCCGATCCATCTGTTTTTCGGGAAAAAGGGAAAACGTGTCTGAATGATCCGCGAGTGATCTTGCGTGATCGCAGCGGCGCCTAACGCTAGTCCTTCCTTCGTTTCACCATGCTAGCTAGCGCATTTTGGATCGCGCACATCACTGTTGGTACGAGTACTGTACTCGTATCATACAAAGATGGAAGATTAAATTAGCCAATGGTTAGTTCTCTGAGGGGAGTACACGATTTTATTAGGGGATTTTTGGCCTGTTTCGCCGACTCATCCTTTGCGCCCGCGCGGTGTTAATATTAAGCGGGGCTGTTCTGGTGCTTTTGGAAACGTGCGGGGGGGGATTTCAGTTCACTCACTAAAAAACTCCGATGACGAGTGGGCTTGACTGGGCTACTGTAGCTGGTTTACCCCAGATGCGCCGTGTTAGCTAGCTAGCTAGTACTAGTATCATACGAGTACGAGTAGCGGTACTCTAAGCTGGATGGTCAGTTTGTAGGTACTGTACTTGTACAATACAAGTAGACTATCATAATGCGCCCTAGTGGTTAGGCTACTGGAATGGCTATTCGTGGCGCTTCTGGGTGAAATTGATGGAGGTCTGAGTTGCGGGGCACGTGGTTTTGGTCGTAATTAGTAAATCGAACGAGTTTTAGCATCATATAGTTGGCCAGGTGAGTTATACGGGATGAATGATTGAGTTACTGTGGCTTTATACTAGAACGATGAGTTAGTGGGTTTTGTGCACTGCATTATATGATGGAAACTTACTCGAGTAGTGTCGTGATAGCTGCATAGTATGATAAATGGAAGGTGCTACTAGTTAATTACAGTAGGGTACAAGTACCGGTAGCTGTCTACGATGAAATCCTAGGATAAACCCGGGCATGCAATACAATAATAAGGGGCGATCAGAAATCTAGGGTCCTATTTGGCAAGAATAGAGTCATAAGAAATGGTTCCGTGTCAAAATAGTTCGAGACGTGAAATAGTCTTCCATTTCTCCCCACTGGTTCACCACCAAGTATGTTTGTATGGAAATGGCTCCATTTGCACAAAGTAGGGACTTGTCCTAAGGATAATAATACTGGTTTGAAAGAAACAAACGATTATATACCAGAGCACCTATTGTAATCGGTATGCACTGCTGAGTAATTGCGGTACTAATTTGGCGATCCATATCTTTTGATGGCTTGTGGTATGATAGGAAAGTTTACTATGAAGTATTAAAAAAAATTATCCTATTGTATAATCTCTTGAACAATGTATTCTACCGATGTGAAAATTTCATTCAATGGGGTTTAGGAGAGAACAGTTCTATTTGAAATGGTTCTGTTTGGTTTTTTTTTTTTTTTTTCAAAATGGAATGGTCGATAGGTTTCTGATTTGCCAAACACCGGTTGTGTTCCGAAATTTTGAAGTGGTCACTTTGTATGATATGAGGAAAGGAAAATTGCTCCATTTTTGCCAAATGGGGCCTTATAGAGATGTGAGAGCGTCAAGGCTTCCCACTCGATTCGAGAAATCTCCCTGCTAGATTCTTTCACTTAACCGCTGAGTAGTACAGTATGTCTCCACATTCAACCATCGGTACTGATAAAAGAAATGATGGCAACTTACTGCAGCAGACTAACACCAGCCGGAAGCTCTCAGCACCCTGACGGCCGCCGCGGTGACAAAATTTCCAGAGGGTGGTGAGTTCGTGATGGGCATTCTATCTATGCCTATGATACTCTGAATCCTGCTGAGAAGAACAGGGGCTCGGGGGCTATTATGTTTTCCGTCTTTTTTTTTTTTTACGGGGAAGATCAACTTCACTATTTATGCATTCTTGCACGATTTTTGCCTAGGTCACGTTTATCATGTAGTAAACCGAGCTCGGTCCCTCGAGGAATTGAACGAGTCCGACTGATTAATTAACCTTAACTTAAACGGTGGATACGTCACGGAAGCGGTGCTCGTACAGTACTCGTACAGTACTTGCGAAAAAAGAAAAAAGAAAAAAGAAAAAAAAAAAGAACGGATGATAATATTATGGATCATCGGACGAGTATGATATCATAAGAAGAAAATCTTAGAGTGATAATGTGTGATCAAAGTGAATTTTTTTTCCTGCTTTTTCGCCTCTGGAAGTGGCCGCTCCGACTGCGAGTTCTCTCAAACACGGCGGGTTGGAGAAATAGTGGAGGTAACTGGGAACCATAGTGGTGGGGGGAAGTGACCGACGGGTCAGTTATTTGGGTATGATATATATTTGGATGGTCGTCTTGAGTAGGATCGGTATGACACGACGCAGGACAAACAATGGAGACTTTGGTCACGCCTTTTGGCACTGTCAGTTGTTATGCGTGGGAAACGCCGAGTCAATTTCAAAGGTCGAGCATGGCATTATATCCGTCATGAAAAAAACTTTTGTTGTTCCGACGTCTGAGTACATGAATCTAATGTATGCCAGGGCATATACGGTTGTATGGTGGTCTATAGTGAAAATCTAAACATCTAAACAACGGGAAGGGAAGCAAACAGACAAACAGAAATAAAAGCGGAAGAATGGCTATTAAAAGCACAGCAATACGGTAACTCAAAAGAAAGCTCCATAATGGTCTAACCCATAGTCTAACCTATCCATCATCATTATCATCATCTCGCGGGATATTCTACTCGGGTGATCTATGCAAATCCAAAGGAAAAAAGAGAAAAGGGAAAAAAGTCTAAACATCAACACTAGCTGCTCTCGCAGCGTTTCCCAAGATTGCGCAAATGTTTTCGTTCTCACGCACGAGATCAAGAGGCATATGGCCGGATTTAGTTTTAAGTGTGACTTTAGCTCCTCTCTCCACGAGAAAATTGACAACATTGACGTGTTGGCCGGCCCAATGAAGCGGGGTCCAAAGGTCACCGTCCTGAGCATTGATGTCGGCGCCGTTATCAAGGAGTAGTTTAACCATGGGGATATCCGGCTTCTCACAGGCAAAGTGCAAGGGTGTGGCGCCATGATAGTCATCGAGTCTAATGTCGGCGGTTTTATCGAGGAGGAGTTTGACCATCTGCTCGTCTTCAGCTGAGACGGCAAAGCTGAGAGCTGTTCGCCCTTCCGAATCCGTAGCATTGATGTCTGCGCCGTGAGAAAGGAGGAGGCGAACGATATCGTACCCTTTGTTCTGTGCCGCGATGTGTAGAGGTAGGATGTTTCCTCCGAACTTGGCTCCGATATTGGGGTTTGCCTTGTTACGGAGGAGGAGCTCGACCATTTCCACTTTGCCAGTGGTGACAGCGCAGTGGAGAGCGGTTTCCCCATCTCCGTTATGAGAAGAGATATTGATGCCACGGTCCACCAATAGCTGGGCCATCAAGAGTTGGCCCACTTGGGCTGCGACGTGTAGGCCAGTTTCGAAGTAATCGTTGATTTCCATGCTGAGACCGTTATCAAGGAGGAATTCGACAATCTCGGGTTCGCCACCCTTTATAGCGTCACTGAGAAGACTCTCGTCGTCAGTCGTAGGTACGAAGGTGATATCTGCACCTCTAGACACCAAGAATTTCGTCATGGCCAATTTTCTGTTCCACGCAGCCCAGTTGATTGCGCGGAAATCTCCATTGTTGTCGTTATTGTTGAGGACAAGGTTGGCCCCTTTCTTCACTACAAAATCCACAATATCTTTCGAGCACATTTTCTCCTCATCACCGATCTTTTCGCCATCCAAATTGGCCAGCCCGATGGTAGCCCCTTTCTCAAGAATGTATCGCACCATATCCGCATCTCGGTTCGCTGCAGCGTAGTATATAGCTTTAGTAGCATACTTGGGGGCTGCGGCGAGCTTGCAGAGGAGCGGAGACAGCGTAAAAGCGAGGCGAGTGTTCGTCCTGAGAAGAGAGCTGAGGTCGCGGGCATCCTCTAGGTTCTCCGCTACAAGGAGCAATAGCTCATCAGGGAAGTAAAGCAAACCCATTTTCTTGTGGTTGCGTTAATCCCTGGCACTGAAACTATCCGTCGGACCTGCAAGAAACCTTAGGGTTAGCCAAGGGAAGAGCACCAGAGGACTGGAGAAGAGAATGTAAGTACCGGCTTGGATCTGGATGGCGAACTTGACTGGCTGGGAGAAGACGGTCTTTGATTGTCTGTTGACCACGAATTCCATAGAGATGAGTGCGCGTTTGATTATAATGGGCGAACCTTGTGTAAAGGCGCGCAGAGGATGTTCGAGAGAGGTAAAGCACTTTTTTCTTTTCGTGCGGAGGTGGATTTGTTGCCAGGAGGTAGATGTAGGGCGGGGAGGAAAAAGACAGAGGAAAAGGACAGAGAGGCAAAGGATAGAAAGGCAAAAAATTTTGGGAGAGAAAGAAAAGGGACTAGCGCGGCTGGAAGGTTTCCAGAATTGGAACCAAGCCTTCTTCTGACTCCGTGGCACGCCCTATCACTCGCCGGAAAAATTTCATGCTCAGGGTTTCCATCAAGGTGGGGGAAACTTTGTAACCGGAGCGCATCCGATCAGAAAAATGCCCAACTTCAAACCGCTAAGGCTCCTCGACAGCCACCTTTATTTCTGTTTTCTCTTGACTCCTCCGTATACAATAATCTGGGGATTTGGAAAATAGAAAGGCATTTTTTAAAATGCTAACTTTTGGGTGAGCTAAAGGGGTTTAAGGCCAGGCAAGTGAAACACAATGCCTCTACCGGGTTATTTGCTGTTAAAACTGCCAAGATGCCAGTCCGTATCGCCAAGAAAGCCAACTTAACTGGTATTTAACCGCGTTAGAGTGTTGAATAACATGTATTCTTAAGCGAAATGAATGTCGTGAGAGATCCGGTTTTAGGCTTTCCCCCGGCCGTACGACGCCGGGATTTCGAAGGCTGCTGTCGTGCAACGATGCCATAAGCTTTGATGTGTCGTTGTTCGCTTCAGAGCCCCATTCCTGGCCTGGTATGTATGATACCGCAACCCCATGCGGGAGGAGAGAGGATTTGCCATGCCTTCTCGGGGATCCAAGTAAGACTTACTCTTGCGATTCGCTGCCGAAATGTATTTTAATCGAGATCCCACCAATATGAGGGTTAGCTGCTGAATGATAACGGCAGGATTAACTATGCTCGAGTGTATTTATTGGCATTCCCTTGCGATTTGTCTGGGATTTCGCGGTTCTAAACTGGTATAAATTTTTTTGGGGGTTGCTGAAGTACAGTACAAGCCGGCTTCACGGGCATCAATGGCACTTCAACAGCGCCCAGCCTTCCGGATACATTCAACGCGGAGAAGAGAAGGCTAGGAATTCCTAGGTTTTTATTTTTATTTTTTCATCACCGAATAATTATTATATCATGAAGCACCGGTACAGTACGAGCGCACCTGTCAATGAATTGATTAGCCTTCTAGGTTCACCCCGGTTCTGGGTATCATAGGGGTTTAGTCATTCTGCTGTGATACCTGGTGTCATGCTCCCAATAGCATGCCAGGGAGCCTGCTAGGATTACTATGATACTCCCTCTGGTTCATACCGTCTTGTGCGACACCGGTCGAGAACCGGTTTCGATCCCACAAAACAGCGAAAGATATCAAGTCCATCGCAAATGCCATTGGTGAGAGACTTGGACGGGTACCAAGCTTTCAATGAGCGGTGCATATCTGAGAAATGTGCTATAAGATCTGACATTGACGTGACTCCATTACCGCCGGCTATACCTTAAATTTAGGAGATCACTCGATGGGCTAGATGCACTAATTTGTATTAGCTTCTATTCGTTACCCTAACTACGGACCCAACTTAGTATTATTCCGGAACTGACAGATCCTCGTTGTGGAAGGGTGCCTTGCTTAGATTTCTGCGTTGGTTCTCTCGGAGGCTAGCTACCGTTACCGCTGGGATAGATAGAGCATGTGCTAGGTAGTCCGAAATTTCCTCCTAGGGAATAGGAGCGAGAGGGGCGCTGGAACACCTGCTTTTTTCCGGGATGAGTAGTACAGTATCATATCTGTAATACTCGGTATTACTTGTATAATATCATACTACTGAAATCAGTCGGTCTAAAAAGTGCGGAAAATTAGTTTGCGGTTCATGGCAAGGCGGACCCTCCTAGATCACCTTAAGGCTGCCCGAGGGGGCACCATAAACTACCAGTCTCATTGCGTGATTGGAGTGAGCGCGATTAGAACTGGCGCACCTTATCATGCAGAGTTTGATAGTCAAGTTCCGTGTCCCATCCACTTATTCCGATGTGAGTACTTGTGAACCTCATCATTCCCCAAAACCCGCTGTTCTTGAATTATAAAGCTAATAAGGTGCTGTTAGTATCTTTAACACCCTGTACCCCGGTAGGCCCCCCACAACCGATACATATGAGTATGATACGCAAAGACAATCCTAGGCCATCAAGGTGTCAGTGGAGGGAAAAACGGGGGGGGGAAAGCTATGATACTAAGCAAGTTTATATCTACTCCGCGAATTTCTGCCCGCAATTTAGTACGGCGACGGTTCACTAAACTAATTACATAGAACATCTTGCACTAAGACTGATACTTTCCGAATTTGTTTTATTGGCGGTGGGACTCACTAGAGATTTTGTATTGTATCATAAGTGGAACAAGAAATTCTTTAAAATGTTTATAACACCACTGTATTTTCTGCCAACCCGGGAAAGGAGAAAGGAGCATAACACTTTTCAACAGCGGCCTGTTAGTGTAGAGATATTTGAATATAGGTACCAGGCTCCGGCGCATCCCTTCCATGGACTGAGCCATGCCAGGCTCAAGGTTAAGCCCCGCCGATAGCAAACACCGCCCAGTCTGCCTCGGAAGAAACCAAACCCGGTCCCTCCACCTCATCTCCACGAAATAAAAAATAAATAAATAAAAAAGGATGGGCATATTGGGAATCTAATAAGGGTGGTTGACAGCACAACTCCAAGCACTTTCATTTCAAGTCGGTCAGCCTGGCCGGGTGCCGTGCTAAGGTCGCCGGGAGCAAGCCGTTTCAAGGTTTGCACCGTATGCCCATACGTACATGACTTAGACTAGGACTACTAACTAGGAGAGGCGCGATTCCGATGTCCTGGCACAAGTTTCCATTATTCGAGTTCTTACGCTGGGCTTTCAGGCACTCCTGACGCTGATGGGAAGAGCCCTTGTTTTTGATCGAGTAAATAGTTTGGATCTGGTTACATCCCTGCTATTGGGGTAGTGGGAGACATAAGTGGCGCAATATTTCTGATTAGAGCGGGCAGGCTGCAGGGGAGGTTAGGAGAGGCTCGCAATAGCAGCCTTGTTTTGCATGACAGAAGATACCAGTGTGGAGGTAGCTGGTTCGTTTCCTTTCAGTTGAGTGACGTCGACCCGTAATTTTGGGCTTCACGGGCACTTATGGGCGACTGGTGTGCTTAGCGGGTGAGGTCGATCGACAAGCGGTCCGCCATCTGAATTGTGGGTAGCAGGTACCTAGCTTACTATCTATCCGGCTACTTACCGGCAGAGGGAAATAAGGTATCCTCCCCACATGGGTGGGGTTGACGTGGGGTGGTGGCGTTAGTGCTACTTAGACGATAGCAGAAGAGAACGCCTTCACATCCCTGTTTCCAAGCTAGAGCCCGACTTGCCTACAACTACTGGGCGCGGAGTCGGCGGGGTGGATCCCTTCTATTAGGCAACCTTTATGATGGGGGAAGGGTGTGGGAAGAGGGGTTTCCTTTGTTGGACTCCTGGAGGGGCGAGTGATGGGGTATGATTGCTTTTAGGGGCCTAAGGCTGGGAGGAGTATCCTACGACGTGTCATATATTGATAGCCTTTACCAGTTGGCTGTCGGGGAATGAAATCAGGTCAAGTTAGGAAAACTGTAGTGCAATCACCAATATGAATTTAATTCTCTTACCCAAAGTTCTGAGCAGCGTGTCCAGAGGCTGGGGGATACCGTATCAGGTGGCTCGGGGAGGTATCATATGGAAAAGTATTGTTCCTGCAACCTAAGCGACGCGGTATGAGTGGCTTTCGCACTGGGGTCTAATTGTAAAACAGCAACCGTCATGATGTAAATTGGTGGTAGCGGTAGTAAACTGATGGCACTATAGATGGGGCAAAAAGGAAAAAAAGTAAAATGAAGTGTTACCACTCTGTGAAAAAACGACGGGTATTTTTTTTGGGTTTTTCTGGAAAAGGAGGGGGTAGAAGGGGAATTGCGATGATGAAAGGAGCGAGACGTCGTGGAATATCATGGGACATAAACAAAATAAAACCCACAAAACTAAAGAAAAACCAAGCAAAGCAAAGCAAAGAAACGAGTGACCATATCGAAGAATTCTGCGAAAATCTCAAAGAAAATGTTTCCTCGGCGGCTGTTGGCGATGGTATCTGGTCTCCGGATAGTTAGACCGACCGAAACGAATAACGCAACGCATCCCACGGGGAATGAAACCCCGCACGTCCTCTCACCTACCCGTAATTGAGTGATGTTTGTAGGCATAACTACTATTGAACACTGCCAAAACTTGGGCCTTTTTGCTTGGTTATTGGTGTCATGCAATAGTGATCGTGTTCACAAGCGTCGTTCAATTGGGAGCATAACGAGCCGAGTTAGCTGGTAGAATTGTGTGGCATCGCAGGACGTGGACCTCTGGCGGTCTCCCCCGGTTGCTCGACCGGGGACTTCGGCGTCGGGCGGTAGGTGCCAGTACTCCAGGTGTGGATATTGTAACTATCATAAGTGTTGCCGCAATTTTGGTTACCAATGCTGGCGCTCACACCCATACAGGATGAATGTTCGGATTGAGGGGGGCCCGGGGCCCGGGGTCTCTCGAAATTGTTTTGCTGGCGTGTCCCGAACACGACGATATCAAGTAACCACTCGAGCCTATATCCTCGGAAACCCGGGGTTGGAGGATAATTTACATGGTAAGTATATGGCTAGAGTCAAGAGGGGCATATTTTTGCTTTTTAAACCAACAAGTTGCACAGTATTTCTACTATCAACCAGCCCTCGCGGGCTGGGGCCGAATCGTGAATCCCGCTGGTAGGCATTGGCATAATCTGCGCCCGGGTGTCCTCCGGTTCAGAGCTTAGATGAGCTAATTGTACCCTGGGTTGATGATTGTTCGTAACCCTGTTCAGTTACCGGTAGCTTAGCAATGGCGAACCTTTGGTGCCCGTGCACGAATACTTATGAAAAAAGAACAGACCTGTGCGGAATTGGACACCTGTAGAAGTGGGGGTTCTCTCTGCTTTCTATATTCTTGGTCGGCTCTTGAAAAGATATAGGCTGAAGTTGGAGGGTGTTAGGATCAAAGATGGTTGTGGTAACGAGTAGAATCCGGTGCAGTTCTTAAATGTAGGAGGAAGAGTTTTTGATCTTGTGAGGCCTTATGGCTTTCTGGTGCCAGGCGCCTGAGACCAGCCCTCCTCAGAGTGAAAATCACAATGAACACTCTACAACGAAAACAAGGGTTTTTGAGAAACAAACTATATAGAACTACTCAGAATCGGTTCCTTCTCAATTGTATGGACACTAATCTTTTATTGAGTCAGTATTGGTTGAGGACAGGAAGGAGTACGTCTCTTGACAGGCGAACATACATAGAGACTTATGCCAAGGGACTAATTTTTACCAAGTAAACTAGGGGAACGAGAGGTTGGTTTTAGGTGTCGGGCACTATCCCTGGGACTGCTGAAACTTTTGAAAATTTCTTGCCACCCCTGTCATCTCCCGAGATGGGGTGCTTTTGGGTCGCTGCTGTAGCTCTCATGATATGTCCTCGGCGTGCTTTTCACAACGAGTGCGTCCTGAAATATACGCAACTGCGAAGCTCTACTCGCAGTACCGGTAACTAGTAAAAGTGTTAATTGCTGAGGACGATGACACGGGCGTCCAGGATATATAATACAAGTATGATAGCTGGTACGGTACTGTGCTCGAGCATACAGATACTTGTACGAGTAAGAGGTGGTGTCCAAGCCCCGCGACGCAATTTTCTTTACCCCACTTTTCGCCTTCCTATTTAGGAAGGTCAGAATGTTGGTTCAACACCACAGACACGCGGGGACCTCACGATCCTTCCCGTCCACTCAACTTGGAGCTTCATAAGCGTGCTGGGATAGACCTCCTTCCCCGTCGGACAAAACACCATGGCTGGCACCCTGGTGCTTTCTCGCAATCACGCCAGCATCAGCATCATTCTACTCTTGGGTCTGCCGTTCGAGTCGAAAGACACAAGACCCACTACCGGTATATTGGCGAGCGAGCGCCATTGCCGAGCACGACCGCATCCGGAAAGTGATGATATCCCTGCGCGGTAGTCCTGGCTGTGGATGCTTTCATTGTCCTTGAGAGAGGATGGAGCAAGATATGGTGTTGATAGGAAGTATTGCTCCGTGGAATATCTATCACACATGAGGTTTTTACAATACCCGGAACTTGGTATTTGGAGCCCTATATCCTCTTTTCTCAACTGATTGAGCGGAATACACAACCATGGGAACAACGTATCAGGACCGGATGCTCCAAACGTGCTGCGTGCGTGGAGGTACAGTCAGACAAAAGCCTTTGTGAAACGAAGCTCCACTTTGCCGGATTACCGTGCTACTATAGGGGGGGGGGGTATTGCGCAATTGGTGCTTGATCCAATATATTGCTCCGACGCACCTACCCGGCATTACCAGCAATTGGTGGCCTGTACTCGAGTACGGCCGTTGGGAAGGCAAGGGGAAACCCTGTTTCACCGAGGCTTTTGACTAGTCAATGTACTCCTAAGGCTGTGGGGATACCTTACAGTCGACTACCATACCTATCTATCGTAATACTTAGGCTTTTCACAGCACCTAGACCTCAGCCCCATGTCCGGAGAAATATCACAACCCCCAGAAATGGACCTTCAAGCTGCTCACCAGGATTTTCGACCCCCTGGTCGTATACTGGTTCGGTGGTACTAGGATAATGAATATATTGAACCCAGAGCTTCTTGCGTATCCTACTCTTACATGTGAAAAAAGCTCCCAACTTTCCCAAACTCATACTATGCCAAAGCACGGCCAGTCAATCAACCCGGCCGCTGACCGCTACCCTCTCTCCCGTAATCATTGTGCGGCATTAATAACCAACTTGATTCTCAGGCGGCCTTCCCGCCCGGGATACTAACCCATCGGGCGATGGGAGATCTAAAACGTCAGCATGGGAACGTTTACCAATCGAATGCAATCTCGATTACCAGTAGTGGAGAGCTTCGGCTCAGAAGTTAAGCCCAACCTCAATTAAAATTTCCCGAGGGTTGTGCGGGTTGAAGCAAAGATCATCTAGTTAATCTACCTTCCCTCGTCACCTTATTTTTTTTTTGGAAATGGAGATTTCGGAGATGATTAGTACTAAAGGAGTTTGTGTGTAGAGGTGGGGCGGGAATGTGCTTTTCCGGTGGCTTCTGGTGAAGGTATATTCAAGTTCCGGTATGGTATCTTTTGAGTGGATTTTGGGGGGTTGTTGGTAAAACGTTGGATTATTTAGTGGGGAATGGTGCGGTTTTTTGCATGGAGGGGTATGGTGTCCGTGGTAATTATTGGTCTTCTACTCGCGCGGCCGTGTCGAGGTTGGATATTTACATAGCGTAGTGATTGCTGGGCTGTGGGTGGACGCCTCCGAAGTAACAAGCTACCGGTATGCGGTGTGTGATAATTTCATAGTCTAGTTGGAAATAAGTGGTAGCATATGGGGTCAAACAGGTACTAGGACTTGGAAAGATCCTCAGTCTGCGATCGATCAAAAGCGTCAAACATTTCATGAGAAGCTTCAAAGGGTGATATTTCATGATGGAAATAGTGATTTCAATGGCTAGATTCCACGTTATATGGGTATACGATGATTGCTAGGTCATGTACTCGTACAGCACAGAAAGAAAATTATGTGAAAATGCTGTTTTTGTATCGTATATGATTATTAATTGTCTTGCTCTACTCGTACATGGGCTCGTTATTGGTCTGGCGATGACTACCCTATGTGGGTAGCCAACTCCGATTCGGTCGTGAGTTCGATAGAATCTTGAAGAACCTGAAATACCGGATATTAGCGCGCATTCCACCGGGCAATGTTTAAAAATCAATTCAACACCCCAAGTATTCTCAGAAAAGCCAGTTTACTCCCCCCCAAACCCCATCGCCACCATCACATCCGAGCCTCCCAATAACTGAAAGACCCATCCGCTTCGGTATTGACATGAGCCCTCTTGGATCCCACCCCTACATACCCTCTCACCGGCCGTCCTCCTCACCCCGATCAGCTTTGAGTGGGACCCCCGTCGCACCCGCAGCAGGAGGATGAGTCAAGCTAGATAAGGGAAAACAGGAGGGGAAGAGGGCGGGCTGGATAACTAGTTGAATGGATTGACTGTTGTCATCATAGCATAGGGTGTCGATTGGCTGCGGAGGGGGAAAGGTGTATTTACCGAGAGCCTGCGATATCTTATGTAAGTTATGTTCAGTGACAAGAAAGCAGGTGGTAGGTGTGATAAGATGGGCAGAAGGCGTATTCAGAAAAGTTTTGGTAATTTTAGGTTCTCCTCAATAAAGTTCAGAAGCAGAACTGTATTTTTTTGGTTCATCATGAAACGGCGGGGGGTAATGAAGGAGAGAGGATGACGGACTTAATATTCAATTTTTCTGGTGAGTACGCTGGTGAGGTCTATTTTATTGACTGTGGAGCCAAGTCAGCAGATTGGGCCTCCGTATGCCGTGGGAAATAGATATATGGACGAAATAAAGGACAGATCAGATGGTAGTGCATGTTTGTTTAATGGATCATGAAATTTCTCCGAAACAAATGTGATAAAATTTCCTCATGACAGGGAGGGAAGGGATGAAGGACGCAGGGGGTGGATGAGAGACATACGTTAGTAGAACGCCAGGTGGTGGAATTGGGGGTCGAGGAAAGTGTTATGGATGAAAATGGAAGAAGGTGAATGGTAGATGTCAGGGAGAAGTTTGACGGAGAAAAAAATCGAGAGAGGATTATATGTCTTGGCAACACGGAATGGGTGTGAGGGTTAAGCCCTATGAGTATGATCCAGCATGGTGGTTTGTTGAGCCTCAATCCGAGGCATCCAGGTCTTGGGGTACAGTACCTAGTACTCGTACCCTGTGGGAAGTGGGAAAGCAACGGGGCAAGTTGCCAATATCGGCGCATAAGTTTAAGAAGGGCAGAAGTTAGGGTATTCTTCCAGCTCTGGCCGGGGTTCATGGGCTATGATATCATACCACGGTATTATCTGGTATGATATTATCTGGCTTTCCGTCGAGACGGGGCGTTTCTTAACTCTAGAAAAGACCCACTGCTGGTGCACTAGCGGACGTTGGAAGTTTCTTTTGAAGGTCATTCTATTTTACTGGAATTGAGTATATCATGTTCCGCGCTCACGGCGACCTCAATGCTTCTGCAAATCTACGACGTGGAGTTCTAGTAAATAAAACGAGGACGGTATCGCCTCAATCTTTTACTTCTATTCAAAGACCTTGGAAGGTACTGTACTGTACCAGATCCGGGGCATTTGTTTTTCTTTTGAGACCCATCTTGGTTGTGAGGAGCAGAAATGTGACCATGCTGCCCATACGTCTATTTAGACTAACCTGTAACCTCAACTAAATATATTTCTTGGCTAATAGCTTGTTGAACGTCTACCGGATCCGCCTTTGGCTTGGGAGCCACTTTCAACCTGGAATTGTGTTGGGACTTTGATTTCCTGCCGTCATTGGGATGACGGGAAGAATGTGAGGCCTCCTTTGAACAATTGCTTGAAAATTGATATAATGTGCTGCTATTACGGTCTGAATGTTGTGGGTTGAATGATTATTGTAAGTTGGGATGAACTAAATGTCAAGAGAGATAGAGAGTGGGGTAGACTAGAGTCATTAATGAGGTGCGAATGTAAATTTCTGTGGGTTTTGGAGAGTCTCAGCTTGTCCTTCTGTTTGTTTTTGATGCCTCAGTAATATCAGATTGGCTCCCCCCCCGATTTACCCTCATTCTCTTCTGGTTTAGCGGATTGTTTGAGTCTACTCCTCTTGTCTCCTCACACTGGGCCAGCTGACAAGAGTTATCCAAATCATGATACAGTGATATTGCAAGAACAAGGAGACGGAAACGTCAAACTCCGGGAATTTGGTACGAGCATAAACAGCCTTGTTGCTTTGAATTACCCCCACCCCCCCTCATGTGGGCCACGGAGGGTGGGAGTTCAAATGAGTCAGGACAGGATTGGCTCTGGTAGCGGGATTTTAGCAAGATAGCATTGACGAGTGACCAACCTACCATTTCCAACCACGCCTATTGCACGTGGGGTAGTAAAAAAGCTTCGCAAATACCCCACCATGTGAGTGGAGGGCGGTAGTGCTGGGTAATTCTAACCATGCCGAAAACAAGCTTGCTTGCAGCTTCTTTATGTCCTGATTCGATCAAATTTATTATCCTGATACTTAAAGAAGATCTTGGATTGGCTGGAATGGTACCGTAAAAGGCTTCAGCTTGCGTAGCCGGTGTTGCATTATAAATGGTGAGTGTTATAGTACTCAGTATTAGAGGGGGTATCTTTTGTATGATATGATAGTTGGTCCGAGATCTTCAGCCCAATAGCACCTAGTCTGGCTATTGGGAGGCCCTGCAGGTGGCTTTCTTTTCTATTTTTGACCAAGTTCTGTCCTTTTTTTGTTTTTCTCCCTGCCAGACTTACTCGAAGACTCGAGTACTCGTACGGGTCCCCGGCATATAGAACCCGAACATGGGGGTATGGCGAATTGTCTGTGCGCATCTGGGGGCCGTACTCGTACTAAATTCAGGCTCAGATGCTCGGGTTCTTCATGCCGGGGACCTGTACTTGTACTGGTACAAGTACTCGTACGGTACTCGAGTACAGTAGGGGTCAGGGCGGAAGGGAGAACGAGATTTGACAACTCCGGGAACTGCGGCAAGCAGATGGTTGGATTGTGCTTATGTTTCAGCCCTAAATGTTTTGCTTTTATTTTAATCATGACTTAGGATTGGTAACATCTCTGCCTTTGTTTAGTCCTCCTGGAACTTTTGCACTTATGGCTATCTCTTGTGATATTAGTATGATATGAGGATTGGGTTGAGAGTTTTGTAGAGAGTTCTCACATAGTGTCGTACTTGTACAGTACATAATATGCGAGTACGTCGATCTTAGCACTCGATAGCGATGCTCTAACTTCGGTGTCTCTGTAAGTTAACTTGTATTTGGTTGATCGACAGATTGAGTACTCGTAGATCTCGGGCATGATTTGCTCTAATGTTTCGACACTAATCATAGTTCAATGTCGCATTCGGTCAACATACGCGCACCGGGATTCCTCTTGCGCTGCCGTCCTCAATCGGCTTCCCCTCTTTTTCCTGCACCGCCATCCCTTTGTTTTGTGGTACGTGCGGGACATTTTGTGGGTACCGGTGCTCGAGCAACACAAGAGGTGCTGTTGAAAGCTGTGGAACCATTAATGTCTCACCTTTGTTTTCCGCTCGAATACCAGTGGACCTCTATCCTACTGGGAGGCTGCGTCAACCTTGAACTTCAAGCCCCCAGTGAACTCGCACGGAAAATAATAGGGTGCTGCTCATACTTTCCACATACCAACCCGCTTGTTGGCGTCTGACAGTATCACCACTCCACCTTCGAAATTTCTTCAGCTACGGAGAGTACCGAATGCAGATATGCCGATATTCCAGCTGAACATACGTATCATGCTGCCCATCGGGGCATAACCCACAGGGGGTCGTCTTTTCGGAGGTTAGACTGATTAAGTTGCCCCACATCACATAGAGTATCATACTCCCCCAGTATCAATTACTGGTATGATACTGGCAGCATGTCCTGTGCGGTGTGTAGGGGATGGATGGGGGGAGGGGAGAAGAATAAAAACATTTTTTGTATCCTTTAAAAAGCCTCTCTTTAGACCGGCTAGAATAGGGATAAACTCCAAACTTCCGAGTTACCGTTCGTAAATGGAACTACTCAAATTTCTGCTTCATGTCGTTCAGTCCTTTGGCCTTCTGGGACGTGGGGGCAATGATCTCAACCAGGAGATACTGGATGCTGGCGGCCTCCTTCCTGACCTGTCTGGGGTTGGGGGAGCAAACGCGCTGATTCCTTCCACCGGCTTCAAGTGTCCAAATTATAGCCCCCGGGGAATCAAGGAGGACCTAATATCTTGCAATACTCCTGACAATCGGTCGTGCTGGTTTAAGCCAAATAAGTGGTGGGCCCCAAGGGGTTACGATATCAATACGGATTATGAATTTAGTTGGCCGGATGGGACGCATAGAGAGGTATTCAATCTATCTTTCTTTCCTTTTGGAGTGGTAGGCAATGGAAATTGATTAAACCTGATTTAGTATTGGCTTGAGGTCACTGATGGCAAGACTGCACCTGACGGATATGTTAAAACCAAGGCGAAGCTAGTAAACGGGACATACCCAGGACCACTTATCGAGGCGTGTTGGGGCGATCAACTTAGTATGTTGGCCCCCTATTATCTGGATGATAAGATTTCTGGGCGGAATTGTGACTAAGTGAAATATAGCTATCCATGTTACCAATAAGATGACGGATAACGGCACCACTATCCATTGGCATGGCTTCCGGCAGTGGAACACCAGTGAAGCTGATGGTGTGAATGCATGTGGTACCCCATGAACAACTACCGGTATTTACTCTGGTGGCTAACTGAAAATCACAGGGAATCACTCAATGCCCAATTGCCGTAAGTTTGTCGGAAGCCCGTGCTATGGTGGCATAGTACTTAAGACTCACAACTCTCGTAGCCGGAACACACCTACACATACAAATTCCGTGCAACGGAGTATGGGCACACATGGTATCATAGGTAAGGCTAAAATCAGGCTATCGCCCGAAAGGTCAAAGTTCGTTCTAATGGCCTTAGCCATTACTCTCTGCAATATCCCGATGGAGTTCTCGGTAAGCGATTACTTCGCCCTACTCTGATATCTTATTCTGACAGATTGACCCAGGACCAATGATCATTCACGGTCCTCAAAGCGCGAACTACGATGTCGATGTCGGCACTGTTCTCGTCAGCGACTGGTCGCATGAGACAGCGTTTATTGACTTCTTTGGAGAGCTCACGGGCAAACCCCCGCCAATGCAAAGCAATCTGCTTCAAGGCAGGGGTATGTGCATATCATACTGAAACGCGCCCAACATAACAGGCTGACTCTCCATAGGCCGATTCCCTTGTTTCCAGGGAGACCCTAGATGTGTTGGGCCTCCTGGCAATTACTACGAGCTTAAGTTCGAAAAAGGGAAAAAGTACCTATTGAGGTTGATCAATACATCCACTGCGTCGCAATTCAAGTTCTCAATTGATAACCATATCCTCACGGTTGTTTCTGCGGACTTTGTGCCTATACACCCTTATCAGACAAAGTATTTGAACATCGGTATCGGTGAGTATCGCCTATCCGTTGGCCACTAGTTACGGCAGTGCCGAATAAATAGAGGCTCACTTCGCATCTTAGGCCAAAGATACAGCGTAATTGTTGAAGCGAACCCCTCTGGCCCAGATGTATCTGTAAACAGGGACTACTGGATTCGAACAAGTGACCTCCCTCTTCTCTTCACTGATATACATAGCTAACAACCCTCAAGTCCCTGCAGCGGGTTGTAATAACATCCAATTCCCCGTCAAGCAAACTGGCATCATTAGATACTTCTCCAACTCCACATACACTCTCCCTGTATCCAGCTTCTGGGTAACACAAAAAGGTCAAACGACGGAGCCTGATGACTGCGACGACGAGGACATGAAAAATCTCGTACCCGTCGTGCCAAAGAGTTTGGTCCCCGGGGATTATGCAAATAACTATTCCTCCGATACCTATGAAGTTGGCCTGACAGAGCCGACAATCGACAATCCCATGCCCCATGGTAACTATAGCCGATGGGATATTGCCACGCTTCCTATGTAAGTTCTTGTTTTAGCTAGTAGTTGGCGGTAGTCGCCCGTTCGTTAGGAAACAGGGGCTGACTTGCGTGATGTTACTCACTCAGGTGGCTCGAATGGGGAAACCCAACCATATTGAATCTTGATAAGAATGTTAGCAATATGAATCAAGAATTGTCGATCGTCCCCGAGGATTATCAGAATAGGGTATGTTTACTACGTCTCTCCTCGAGGGGGGTTTTTTTTTTTCTCTTTTAAAGAGTTTCTCAAACCGCTGACAATGTTTTTTTTATTACTAGTGGGTTGTTCTAGTGGTTGTCGGTAGGTTTGGAATGCCCATATTTGATCACATTATTAGCCTCCGAGATGCTAATAGATCCTAGGCAATTTGACGCTCCCGTCCGGACATAACGCTGGAAAGCAGTCTATCCCTACCAGGCACCCTATCCACGTCAGTCCTATCCCCAAACTCCCCCACCCCCCAATCAACTAACAACATGTGATACGCCAATAGCTTCACGGCCACGACTTCATCCTCTTGGCCCAAAACGATACACAATGGGACGCCAGCGACTGGACCGCTGCCGACGCCTTCAACAACATGAACTACAATAACCCCCCTCGCCGTGACGTCGCCCTTCTGCCAAGGAATGGGTATATCGTTATAGCCTTCAAAACCGATAATCCGGGCCCATGGGTTAGTTTCATAACATGCCCTCCCACATACCCATAATGACATGACTGACGATTTTTTTACTATTCCCCAGCTTGTACATTGCCACATCGCCTGGCACGCCAGCAGTGGCCTCGCAATGCAGATCATGGAAGATCAGGAGAACATCGAACGGACGATTAGGGACAAGAGGGCTATCCAGGAGACTTGCGATGCGTGGAATATATGGAACGCTACTAGGAATGTGGAACAGGATGATTCTGGGGTCTGAAGAGTATGGTTTCCTATAGATTGGAGGTTTTTTCCTTTGTTTAAAAAAAAATAAAAAATTATGGAATGAGGATACGATCTTTACGGGGTTTTTGGTTTTTGGTGTCTCGCGCAATCGTGTAACTACTCCCGATTTCTTGCATAGAATTCCGAGCTTGGGCTCTGGATAGGAGGTTTTATTCGTATGTTAGAGGTCCTTATCACCAAAAATCACTCGAAGCCTCTGGACCGAGATCTCGGCATACAGTAGTTAAACTTACCGGTAATATTGAGTCCGATATTCGTGACGCATGGCTTTGAAGTTGGGAAAAATACCTTAGACTGGGTTACCATAAGTCAGCAATATTAGCACTCCTCCTATGTATCACGGCGGCGCCCGTCCAAATCCCGTCCTACCCCAACCAAACCCACCTCCACCGCCGACATTCCAGCTACGATATGATTATCCCTTCACACTCAAAGCGATCTCTCTCGGGAATTCACCAACTCCAATGGGTAGTAAGTTGAGCTAAACCCTTATCCCCAGCCACCGGCGAAAGAAAGAAAGAAAGGGGAGAAACACCGATGTTCCCCTCCCGCGACCGTATTCCGTAAATAATTGTCTGTCGCGGTGCGCTGATTAAGGTGTTCAAGAATCGGTTTGTCCCTGGGCGATTGTTGGGAGACCAGCCCGAAGTTCAAGTTTGGTTCCCCCCATCCTGAGGAGTATGGTATTGTGATAGGGAAGCAAAAGAAATCATACCCTATGGGAGCCAGAAGATTGAAAGATTTGACTTGCCCTTCCTTGACACTGTATGGGTGTAGGATAGGTCTGGCGTGTTGTCAGCTGTCATCACGGAATCGGAGGGCGTGTCGGGGGGACGGCGCCTATAGCGGCTAGGTATGTACGAGTACTGACGGTTCTGGGCGGACTATGATAGACAAAAAGTGGATTTTTTTATCGCATCATGCGTACGATACGATATCATATTATCGTATATATTATGATGCTAATAGGGGTGGATTGATGCCTCTCCTTGTGTATCATAGATGTTTGGGTGAATTTGACTTAGGGTATGAGTGCCTGGTTCGGGGGTGTGGGCAGGCTTGGGATGAGCCAATTGACGGGCGAATGTGTGATATCATACAACATAAAAGGCACGAGCACGAGTAGCCAGTGATGGGAATTCAGAAAGCCAAGTGAGATACGGAAAAAGAAGAAGAAAGAAGTGAACCCAATCCATAATCATCACCCATAAATAACTTTTGCCGAAGAAAAGGCCTGTATAGCTGACTTTCCCACCTCACTATCAATCCCGCCACCTACTCCCTAAATTCCACAGAACCTCTCGGGAAAACCCTCTTGTAAAGGCCTACCACCACATTAGCTCCAAATTCCACCACCGCCACCACCGCCGAGGGTAAGAGGAAACTTACTTATAGCAACAGCATCCTGCGGATTAATCCTCCCGTCAAAAGTAGCCTTAAAATACCCATGCGTTCCCAGACTTTCCTTGATAAATCCACTCCTCCCGCGCTTCGTGAACAGCGGCAGTGCTTTAAACCACGCCACATCCTCCGCGTTGAAGAACATGTATCGCACCGTCACCAACTTTTTGTGGATCTTGAAGGGGTGGCCGGTAAGGACTATGCGTTTCGCTATTATGCGACTTTGGTCTGCTGATAGGAAGCTGCCTGTTCCTATTAGGTTCCAGGCCTCGGAGGGCTCAGAGCGTTGGAAGTAGATTGCTGGAGCGTTGCCCCAGAGCAGGGGACCGACGAATGTTGCGATTGAAGTTCTGCCGGGGATTAGGAAGCGTTCGAACTTCGTCACGTTGTTTCTTCCTGCGGCGTTGGATTGGCTGTAGAGTGGGGATGCGAGGAGGCGGCGGGGGCCGACTTGCACCAAAAGTTGGTCTTTGGATTTTACGGGGGTGAGGAGGTCTGAAGAGGGAGTTATGGAGAGGTTTACAACGGCTTGTTTGTGTTCGTGTCTTAGGAGGGAGAATATTGTTAGTGGCTTGTTGGTGGGGGCAGGGGAGTCGGTGAGGCTGGCGGGGCCGTTTCGGATGTAGATTTGGACTTTTGTGCCCGCTGAGACGCCACCGACGAGGGCTTCACGGGTGAGCTTGTTTTTGGCGGATTTGTAGTCTGTGATTTTCGCCAGGCGGTCCCAGTCTGTGGGCTGGAAGGGGCGGTCTTCCTCTATTTCCCAGGGAGATGTGCGGAGGGACTTTAATCCTCTATATCGGCTAAGACGCTCGCGGACAACCACGTTTGGATGAAGCTCTATCTCGTCAGGGAATTCCCGATCTTCGGCTAACTCGGTCGCCCGGGACTTGCGGAATTCCGCAATTTGCTGGAGTTCTTGCTCCGGCGCAGGGTCCAGGAACATCTCGGACTCAGCGCCGTCACCGAACCCGGTGCCGGCTTCAGTCATCGCCCGTGGCGCAAAACCCTCCTCACCGTCTTCGGGCCGGACGGGGGGCTCATCAAAGATCATATTCATGACTTCATTGTTGTCTTCTACCCCAGAGTCTTCGCTGTCAATGTCGTCGTCTAGTATCCAAGCAGCTTGGTAGGCAGATGTTCCCTTGGGGAGTTTTCTTGGACACCCTGGGGTGGCGGTAACGGGTTCGTCGATTTCGTCATCGAAATAATGGTGGTCATCTAGAAGGACTCCCTTTCGGGATGTGGCGGTCATTGATGTAGGGGCTTCAGATATTGTGTCTGGGATGTCGGTGTCTGACATGTGGGCCTCTTCTGGAGCAAGGTCTGCCAGGTCGTCTTGCGATGCTGTGGGAGCGTCAAGGACTTTGGGGCTTGGCGTGTCGGTGTCTATAGCCATTGCGTCTACGGATTCTGGAGAATCAAGGTATTCACAGATCTAGAATGGGTGGTTAGTTGCCTGTTTATGGAAGAATTTGCGGAGCTGTTCCGACCTTTTCAATCTGGAAATCTCCGTGCCCGGGAATGTGTACTAGTCTATCTGCTTTCAGGCCTTTCCCACGGACCACGCCACCGATTACGAGACCTTCTTCCTCGCTCCATCGCACATCATCGGCAAGCAGATAACTTCTTGTATCTCTCCAATGAACACCTTTTGGAGTCGACGTGCAAAGTGTGCGGATGATGTTCGATGACTCCTGTTCAGACTCGAGGGCGTAAATTTTGTTTGACGTAGGGAAGAAATGTGAAATATAGCTAAGGAGAGATTTCTTGACATCTGGTCGCCGTTTAACCGGTTCGGTGGTTTCGAGATGCTGGAATTATTAATGCAAGTTCAATCTTTTAGAGTGTCGAGCTATTACCTGAGCCACTGGGATGGTGTTTGAGATCCCCTGCCCTTCAATACTGCGTAAAAGGAGTTCCCCATGCTCGTCGACCTCTTGTTTGGCGGAAAGTACTAATACTACAAAGTCGGCCACCTTACAAGCGTCTAGTACGGATAGCAAATCCCGCTTCACCACAATCCATTGTATCTTCTGCTTGAACCTCTCAATTCTAACTTCGTTAGCCTGAGCGATTTATCCCATTGCCCAGGGGGCACACATACCTAGTCGTAATCGCCCCAACTTCTGGAATATCACCTTCCACCTCCTTCAATTGCCTAATCGCAGCTTGCGCATCCCCATCCTCACACAATGGCACCACAGCAACAATTCTTGGAGCACCGTTCCGCCCATCAAATATTTTGGTCTCACGGATAAGATCCTTGTGCTTGTTTTGCGCTATTTGACGATTTTTATTTCGGCGATCCATTTTCGACATCATATGCTGGTGGGGACTCCTCCGGTTGAAGGTATCTGGCTCATCGACCTTGCCTGTACATAAATTTAGCTTGGTTTACCTGTAATCTATACGGCCACAGACAAACCACCTTTACTCTTAGTTTTCAGAGAAGATTTTGTCGCATGTCGACTCTTGAATGATTTGTGAGATTGTTTAGTAGTGGACCTGTGACGATGCACAACGGAGGCGCTCATATTTTGTGATTTATAGCTGAGTAGAAAATTCTCTAAAACACTGGTCTCTCCGTTTCAATAATCGCCCTTTAACGGTTTTTGTAGTTGGGCTTTTGAGTCGATGCCGTTCCAGCAACAGGTGGTTGTATGCAATTGTGGGGAAATGCTCAGCAGTCCCACTTTTCTTGGTTGAATTTTTTTTTGTATATCCTATTGCATAGAGGAAGCAAGAGTTACCCGGCCAATTACTGCAAGTAGAAATTTTGAGGTCTTGGCGGGATCTACACTAAATTATTTCCCTGAAATTTCACCTTCGGGCCTTTTTCCTTACTCTATGAACAATGCCGGAGTCCCAACTCAAACGCCTAAAGGCATCGCTCCGAACTGCGGGCATAACCGGCCAGCAGAAATCAAAGAAAGCAGCCAAGAAACAGAGGAAATCGACTATTAAACATGACTCTAGACTAGATCGACATGCTACGTTACAGACAATTCGAGAGGAGTTCAATCCTTTCGAAATCAAGACGACCCGGGAGAAACATGCGGTGATTGGAAGGGGCAAAGCTAAGGGCGCGCAAGGGCGACCAAGTTTGAGCAAGCAGATTGGAGAGGAAAATGTGCGTTCTGTGAGTTACCTCGGGAGTGCCAGGTAACTAACGTAATTGTGTACAGAGAAAACGGACATTGTTGGTCGAAATGCAGAAGAGGAATAAAGCCGGTGGGATTTTGGATAGACGCTTCGGGGAGAACGACCCTACAATGACACCGGAAGAGAAAATGCTCCAGCGATTCACCAAAGAAAAGCAGGTGCGTTACTAAAAAGGTGTTTACGGTGTTCGCTAACTCGCTATGTGCCTGGACAGAAACGAGTCCGTGGCGGCGATATATTCAACCTTGACGATGACGACGAGCTGACTCATTTCGGCCAATCCCTCGGCGGTCTTACAGATGATTTTGACGCCCAGAATGACTTGATGCTCTCGGATGATGAGCCCACCCGAAAACGACCGTTAGATACGGAAGGTTTAGGGGATGAGGATGCCTCACCCGGGCGCAAAAAGAGTAAAACTGAGGTTATGAAAGAAGTGATTGCAAAATCAAAACTTCACAAATATGAGCGCCAAAAAGCAAAAGAGGACGACGAGGAGGAACGTGAGAAATTGGATGCGCAGATGAATGACATCTGGGCACTTTTGGGGGCTAAAAAGCCGTCTGCTACTGGTCCGGCTACAGGGGCTAATAATGAGCCTGTGCCCGGGCGGGAAGAGGTCAAAGTGAAGTCTGAGGCAGACCCTAGCATCAACCCAGAGAGGTTGGCGAGGATGGAGGGGAGAGAATATGATTACGATGTGGCTGTCCGGGAAATGGCCTTCGACAAGCGCTCGAAGCCAAGCGAGAGAACTAAAACTGAGGAGGAGAAACTACAGGAGGAGAGCGAGAGATTGAAGAAGCTCGAGGAGGTCCGCCAAAAGAGGATGAGAGGAGAAGACAGTGGGGATGAGAAAGAAGCCCTGGGTGGGGATGATGAAGTAGATTTGGGGGATGCGGCCGAATACGGGCTAGGAGCTGGTGTCCCTATGGCGCCCGTTGGGGGAAACTTCAATCCCGACGAATTGGTCGACGGCGATTATGAAGCTTCGGAAGATGGGTATATTGATGTTGACGAAAACGGAGAAGCCAATGCCTCTGATACAGAGCAATTAGACGACTATAACTCTGATTATAGTAGTGTAGGTGGTTCTGATGATGAACCCGAGGAGGGTGAAGATGATGATTTCCTTGAAGCCCTCGGGAGCCAATCGGGAAGAGTGGGGACGGGGCCTGGCGTCCTCGATCTTTCAAAGGTGGATGGCAAGTACAACAAGCTTGCATTTACCTTCCCCTGCCCTCAAACGCATGAGGAGTTTCTAGAGATTGTCAGGGATATCCCAATAGATGATCTTCCAACTGTTGTTCAAAGAATCAGAGTTCTATACCATCCCAAACTTGATGCTGAGAACAAGCACAAGCTTGCTGTAGGAAACCCCTTACGATCAGACTGAAGTATATAACTGACAGATATCTAGCGGTTCTCTGAAATTCTCCTTCAACACATACTCCTAGTTGCTAATAAAGCTCCATCCGCACCGCCCTTCAAGCCCTTAGAAACTCTAATCCGCCATCTCCATGCTCTAGCAAAATCCTATCCAGATACTGTGTCACGAGCCTTCCGCGAACACCTAAATATCATACATGAACAGCGCTCTACGGGAGACTTGAAAGCCGGGGACTTGATCCTCTTCACCGCGATTAGCACAATATTTCCTACAAGTGACCACTTTCACCAAGTCGTCACTCCAGCAATGATTGTAATCTGCCAATGGCTCGGGCAAGTATCCCCCAACTCACTGTCAAGACTGGGAGTGGGGACATATCTGGTAACGATGTGCGTCCAATACCAACGTCTATCGAAACGATATGTCCCCGAGGCCACCCATTTCGTCCTCCGCGCACTTTCACTCCTCGCGCCCGTGAGGCAGGAGAAGCTATCAGGCACTTTTCCGTGTGAGGAGCCGGAAGCGTCACTACGGATACAAAAGCCCCCGCAGAAGGAAACCATGGAAGCACGCAAAATGAATTTCGCAGACATCTTCGGTGCGGAGAAGAGCGGAGCGGATAGGCGCGATATTCAACTTTCGCTTTTGGCAACATTGGCAAGTTTACTAGAAAGCATGGCAGGCCTTTGGGTGGGTAAGACCGCCTTCACAATGATTTTCGAGCCAGCCTTGGAAATCATAGAACACCTCCTGCATAAGAGCAATAAATCCGCCATCGGAGGTACTTATCGAGAAAAGGTTACATTCCTTTCTGTCACAGCTTCTCACTTCTAGTATAATGACTTAACCAGCTAACACCTCCCCTACAGCTCCTCGCGACTAAATCCTATCTAGAAAGCAGGATCCTCCACGCCCGCAAGAGCCTCCGGCCCCTAACGCTCCACTACCACCGCCCCCTCCCGATCAAAACCTACATACCGAAATTCGAAGAGGCATACTCCCTCGACAAGCGCTCATACGACCCCAACACGGATCGCGCTGCTTTGTCAAAGTTAAAGGCGGAGCATAAGCGTGAGAAGAAGGGCGCCTTGAGAGAGTTGAGGAAGGACTCAAGGTTTATTGCTAGGGAGAAGTTGAAGGAGGATAAGAAGACGAGTAAGGAGTATCATGAGAAGATGAGGAAGCTCACGGCCATGATTCAGACGGAGGAAGGGGCGGCGGAGAATGAATATAAGAAGGCGAAGGGGAGGAAGTGAGTGTATAGTATGGCAGCGTGAGTTGAAGGAAAAATGGAAGGAGGAAAGGAAAGGTTGTATATAGTGTGTCGCGGATTCTTGGTTAATAGTATCCGGGTGGTTTAGTTGGTTGAATGTTGGTCCCTTCAAAATAAAGTCCTGGCCGATGCCCTCAAAATACTTGGCGCACAAAACACTGCGCACCACTAGCAAAACCTACAATATATTGTCTGATAATGACCATTTACACTGGATACCGGCCTTTCTGCTGTTGAATCACTGAGTGATGCATGGCGAAAGAAAAAAAGTATTCCTGACTCAAGGTCATTGGCAGTGAATCAAGTTACTGGACATTGACTCCAAGTTAGCATGCCACTGGGCAAGCTCTCGTTCTGATATGTACAACATGATAACTGGGAGTGAAAGATGCCAAACAAGTTAACAGTAAGAATAGGGAGTGTAAATTCAATTGTGAACCCAGGCCAACAATAGCACCACCAAGTGCCGTACTCGTACCACCCTTAGGCTGCTGGTGTTCGATATCCTATTCGAGCATCATACTATTCGGGCGCCTAGCTTGGGCTATGGTAACCCACTACACCCCCCTAAGCAACTGTGAGTGTAATACAGTGATACTTGTACCACTAGAGTTATCTCAAACTAGGAAAACGAACCCCGAATAACTTAATCACCCTAACCTCCCCTCATAGAGCCTCAATGTACTGGCCCCCGCCCCAGCTCCCCCGCATCCCGCATCTAACTCTAGCGCTTGCAACACCCTTGTTTGCGGACAAGGTCTGCGCACGTGGGTAGCTCTACAAGCCCTTCCGTTTAAACTTGGTTTTTGGCCTTGCTTGCGTTCGGGGTTGTGTAATATATACTACGTCTTCTGCTTGTTTTTCCGAGATTGGATAGGACTGGGCTGAATGCTGGGATGTCGTTTGCGCGGGCTGGGCTTTTCAGGCATAGGCATCGTTGTCGCGGAGTGGGAGCGGTAGTGGCAGTAGGAAAGAGGGCGCTGTTGACGGAGAGTTACTACAGAGGACCTACAGAGGTATGGTATATATCCCGTCTTAGGTGTCTAGGCATTCCAAAGCTCTAATGTATTTAACTTACTACACCAGCCGCCGTTACTAGACTTGACCACAGGCTCACACCTAGCGGGAATAACCCGCGAGTACGGGGACTCTCTAGCGCTCGTTCCCTCCTTCCTTGCTCATAGCTTCCAAAGCTAATGTTACCAGCGTAATTTCCTCACACCAAAACACCCGCCTCACGTATTCCTCCCTACATACACAGTCCACCTCCCTCGCCCACGGCTTCAAGAGCCTGGGCGTGCAGCGCGGCGACAGGGTCGCCGTCTCGCTAGGGAATAATATCGAGTTTGCGCTCGCGACGTATGCCATATTTAAGCTCGGCGCTGTTCTTGTACCTCTCAACCCCTCATTCAACACCACACAAGTGGTCTCGGCCCTAAACCACCTTTCCGCCACGCACTTGCTCATAGGGCTAGAAACGAATCTGCCTCGGAAGCCACCGAGGAGTAATTCTAAATTGCTGAGGGAGTTAGTGCCCGGTTGTCAGAGTGGGGGAGTGGTTGCTAGTGAGTTGGTGCCGTCGTTGGGGAGGGTTGTTGTTGTTGATAATACAAGGGACAAGGGGAAAGGGGGGGATGGCTTTAAGGCGTTTTCGAAGTTTCCGGATGTGCTGGAGGATGGAGAGGGAAAGGTACATCTGACTGAGGAGGGGATGGGGGTTGACGACGTTGTTAATATCCAATTTACTAGTGGGTGAGTTATGGTACTTGTATATATGGGGGATGGAGAGGGGGAGGGGGAGGCTGATGAGGGGAGAGTATGGTAGGACGACGAGTATGCCGAAAGCCGCGTGCTTGACTCATCGTTCTATACTGAATAATGGGAAGAGCATTGGTGATAGAATGCTCCTGACGAATAAGGATGTTATATGCTGTCCTCCACCGTTATTCCAGTATTACTTACTCCTCCATCCACCCCTTCCCACGCTCGCTGCTGACGAAGGGCCAGCTGCTTTGGTAGCGTTCTAGGCTACATGGCCTCTGCGACACACGCCTCCTGCATCGTATTCCCTACAGAATGCTTCGACGCGAAGGCAACCCTTCATGCCGTGCAACAGGAAAAGTGCACAGCACTGTACGGTGTGCCGACAATGTTCACAGCGGAGCTAGAGCTGTTGGCCAGCGGGGAGGTGGAACAGAAAGGTTTCGAGCATATCAGGACTGGGATTGCGGCCGGGAGTAATGTTCCAAGGGAATTGATGAAGAAGTTGCATAAGAAGCTGAATCTGACAGAGCTGAGTATATGACCCCCCGAGTTTGGTTGGTGCGGAGGAAGGGAGGGTTAATGAAGGGTTTGGTTGGGGGGGTGTAGCCATATGCTATGGGTGAGTGAGATACTGTGATCTAATAGGTAATTGCTTGATGGCTGATGGGGATCGTAGAATGACTGAAACTTCACCGGTTTCTGCAATGACTACCACCCATGATCCACTTGAGAAACGAGTCGATAGCGTTGGCAGGTTAATGCCACACACCGAGTGCGTTCCCACTCCCACCCCCTCTTCCTGCTAACATTCACGGATAGAGCAAAAGTGGTCTCCGCCACCGACCGCACCAAAATCCTCCCTATAGGCCAACGCGGTGAGCTGGCAGTATCGGGATACCTCTTACAAAAGGGCTACTGGAATGACCCAATCCGCACAGCGGAAGTCATGGCTAAAGACGGGAACGGGAAGTTGTGGATGCATGTAAATGATTTTCCGCGCCACCTCTAATGTTTGTTCTCTTCTGTCATGGGCTAATGAATCGGACGGACCGGGTAGACCGGAGACGAAGCAGAAATGGACGAGAACGGGTATATCAAGATCACCGGAAGATTAAAAGATCTGATTATTCGGGGGGGGGAGAACATTGCAGGTCCCCGAGAATCTCAGACTAGTGTTGGTATTGGACTAATCCTCGAAGCACCCTCTCGAGATCGAAAATTGCCTGCTCAGCCATCCAAAGGTTCTCGAGTCTTCGGTTGTAGGGTTTAAAGATGAGAGATACGGAGAGGCTGTCGCAGCGTTTGTGAGGAAGGAGGAGGGTTTGACGACGGATGAGGTTAGGGAGTGGGTTCGCGGGAAGCTATCACATCATTTGGGTATGATAATATATGATAGCATGCTCTCAGGTAGCGCCTGAGATATGGTAGGGTAAAGGGCTAACGAAGCGATAGTCCCGAAGTACGTATTCTGGATAGACGCCTATCCCAAAACTGCCAGTGGGAAGATACAAAAGTTTGTGTTGCAAGAGATGGGGACAGAACTGGTTGCTAAGGGAAAGGGGCTGTGATATGGATGGGCGGTGGGTGATTTAATTGTAGATAATTGTGAATACCTGATTCGATTTGGTGCGTATATGAATGATACCTATAGAGAGGGGGTTACGTTTTTGATCTAGTATTGTACTGTACATCGTAGGTCACTCACTACCTTACCACGCGTGAAAACCAAGATGAAGAGATGCTTGGAAAAGCGCATAATCATCATTTCTTCGCCGTCTTCGCCTTCTTCGCCTTCTTCGCCTTCTGTCCTTTCTGCCCAGCACTCTGGCTAGCCTTATCCACCGAACCCTTCTTCGCAGCGTAACTCCTCCGCACCCAATCTGACACGATACCCCTGACTGGACCGAAATCGTGCTTCGGCTTCCTAAACACAATTCGTCAGTCTTTCTTCCCCCGCCCATCCCCGCACGGGCTCCAACATACCGCATATAATACAGCTTTGCCCTCCTCGCCATTTTCTCCTTTCGCTGCACAAGGTTAATACTATCAATGATGGGCGAGTAAATCTTCAACCACATCTCCACCCCCAACTTCGTTAATTGGTCCCTGAGCAGGATCGAGGTGTCAACACCGCGCCGCCGAATATTCAGCAGCACCCCGGAAAATGGTTCGCCATTTTTGCGCCGCACGTAGACGATGTCGCCCGGTCGGATCGCCTGCGGGTTTCTCCGTGAGAAGAGCTCCGTGCGGGAACCATCCGGGTCCAGGGCATTGATCTGAGCCTCTGTGAGCGCGGATATTGGATCTGTGGTTGGCGGTCTGGGTGGTGGCGGGTAGATTTTTATGCGACGACGGGGGAGAGTAGGGTTCTGGCGGGTTGCGAAGTGGATTCGGGGCGCGGGGGTGTAGGTGGTGGTTCTGGAGAGGGTTGAGGCAGTGCGATGGTGGAGGAGGGTGGTTAGTGGCCAGAAGGAGGGTCTGGAGGCCATTGCTATGGGGTGGTGGTGATTGTGATGTGCTCTGCGTATTGGGGATCTTTTTCAGAATTGAAGGTGTTGCATAATAATACTACGAGTATGTTGATGTTCCCAATGGTGGGAAGCGTGATGGGTAATACGCGTGATGGGGCTTGGGTTACAGTGCAGTACTCGCGCTCGCTGCGGGGGAGAGAGGGCTACTGCCAAAAATCCGCTCCATACATTTGGAATTCCCGGAGGTTTTCAACAGGACCTTTTGAACACCATGGCTTTTGGAGTGCATTTTCGGATTGCGACCCATTCTCGCTGGGTTTTATCACAGAGAGCGGTAGCGACCCGGGGGTTTGTTTCTTGTCCTTCGCTCCTACGATTAATCGGTATTTTATCTTCCCTCCTCTTCCCCAATTGCTTTCTAACAGATAAAGGTGTTCTGACATCCCCCCCCCTACTCGATAGAACCACTCCCACAATTCAAACCAACCGTGGATCCAGAATTGGGTGAAAAGCTCGCCAAATTTCGGCAAGAATTGGTCGTCCCCTTTCACCTCTTGCGCGAGCACAAAAAAATGATCCGGCTGGAACGTAACCACGAAAAACTCCTCAAGGAGCCCTCCTTCGTCGAAATCGGTGATGAGAAGATCCGGCTTCTGCCAAACACCCGCAGACTGGGTTTTCTCCGTGCACGAGAGATCACGAAAGTGATCAACGAAATGAACAACCCGAACGAGATTGACAACATCCTTCCCTTCCTGCTGGGTCTCCGGCAGGCGAGAGTCTCGCTAGGGGAAGGCCACAAGCAGAAGATCATCCGGGCTTGCAATCTTATGGGACGGGTGGACTTGATAATCCGGATCGTCCAGAATGTGAAGAAATACAACTTCTACCTCACCAAGCCCATCGCCCGGGAATGCATGCGTAGTACATTGGTCGAGCAGGCGGTGCCTGATAAGGAATTCTCCACGAGAGCGGTCCGGCATGCTAACCTTTTTATGAAACTTTTTGTTAACACTGCCATCAAAGTTGATCCGGCCGAACGGCTAAAGCGGGACCCGGTGGTCGTTGGAACGGCGCTGGGTGTTTTTGCAGACAACTACCTCCGCTATAACGACGAAGTTGACTTCAAGGGTGAGACGGAAAAATTGTGTCGCCTTCTGAAGGATCAGTGTTGGGACCGGGTCGAGTGGGAGCGCCTGGTGCCAACGAAGCACAGAAGCCCGATCATGAATCAGAAACAGCATGCCCGCGACCTCCTAAAGGCTGTCGTTGACTACACCCCAGTTCTTGAAGGGTTGCTTGGGGCCAAGAACATACTTGTCGGGATCAGTGATTTATACCCATGGCTGTCGGAGCAGAGCGAAAGGCTTGCGGAGAGAGTTGCAGGATGGAAGCAACATCTTGCTTCCGAGAAGGATTTCTATCGGATTCTCCCAGGTTGAGTATTGGTAATTACAGGGCTGCTGCGGAATTGCTCCAACAGAGGGAGAAGAAGAGGGCAGGACAGTTCAAGGAGGCATCCGAAGAAGGTGCAGACGAGGAGGCTGTGGAGGGGGAGGGGGAGGCAGTCGATGATGGCTTAACTGAAGCGCAGAGGAGGGAGTTGGAGGAGTTGGAGAGGGGCATGTAGATTCTCGATTTTTGTCGAGTAGAAGTTCTTCATGTACTATCTCACATCACACTTCTAGACTTAGAAATCTTGTATGAACCCTCAACTTCTTCCCCCCGATTCCCTAACACCTGCATGTAAATGGATATTTTGTAACCTTAGTTCAGGGTGAGGGTTCGAAATTTGATGTTACCTGAGGGTCAGGTGACCATTGCTTGGCCATGGTGGGGCAACGTGGGGCATTTCCTCGATTTGGGAACTGACCCATCCCCTCTCGTCTCAGCAACAAGACAACACAATACAACCAAGGTCATCTCTCTACAGGGATAGATAGACAATCACGACCATGGCGACCACCATTGCTATAGATCCATCAAATGCCTCCAAGGCTACTCTGAAGCTTGAGAATGTATGGCTTATTTCTTACTACCCCGCCTCTTCTTCCCTCAAACTAAACTACTGTATTGCTTTGGGCATCCTGACTAACAACCATCCACCAGACTGAAAAACGAGACACCCTCATTGCGATAGAAAAGAAATATCAGGCAAAATGGGCGGAGGACAAAATATTCGAAATCGATGCGCCTACTCTGGAAGAAGACCCCACAACCGACCCGGGCACCCTGCGTGATCGCCACCCCAAATTCTTCAGTTGCATGGCATACCCATACATGAATGGAAGTCTGCACGCCGGACACTCCTTTTCCCTCAGCAAAGTAGAATTTGCGACCGGTTACCAACGTATGAAAGGAAAGCGAGCCTTGTTTCCCCTCGGCTTCCACTGCACGGGTATGCCAATTAAGTCCTCCTCCGACAAGATCAAGAGGGAGGTAGAGCTCTTCGGCAAGAATTTTGAAAACGTGCCTGAGGAGGAGGACGGGGAACCGCAACCACCACCAACAAATCTTGCGACGAACGAAGACGTTACCAAATTCGCTGCAAAGAAGGGTAAAGCCGCGGCGAAGGCGGTCAACTTGAGGTATCAGTTTCAGATTATGCTAGCACTAGGTATCCCCCTGGAGGAGATTCATCGGTTTGCCGAATCGGAGTACTGGCTCAAGTACTTCCCGCCGGTCTGCATGAGGGATTCCATGAGTCTGGGGTTGAGAATTGACTGGAGGAGGTCGTTTATCACTACGGATGCGAATCCGTATTACGACGCTTTTGTACGCTGGCAGATGAATAGGTTGAAGGATTCGGATAAAATCAAGTTTGGTAAGAGGTATACTATTTACTCGCCGAAGGATGGTCAACCCTGTATGGATCATGACAGGAGTGACGGTGAGGGGCTTGGGCCGCAGGAGTATACGGCTGTTAAGCTAAAGGTATTGGAGTGGACCGAGGAAGGGAAAAGGGGGGTTGCTGGCAAGCTCCCGGAAGGTGCTGAAGTTTTCTTAGTTGCGGCTACACTGAGGCCCGAGACTATGTGGGTTTCCCCTCCTATACCTAGTTATAACTTTTGACTGACGAAATTAGGTATGGTCAAACCTGCTGCTTTGTCGGCCCTAAGCTTTCATATGGCGTTTACCAGATTTCATCTACCGAGTTCTATGTCTGCACCGAACGCGCCGCCCAGAATATGGCTTTCCAGGGCATTTTCCTCAAACGTGGTGTCTTCCCATCCGTTGGCACCCTACAGGGCCAGTCTCTTGTTGGTACTTTGGTTCACGCACCTCTCTCAGTACACAAAGGTGGTGTCCATGTTCTCCCTATGGAATCTGTCCTTGCTACCAAGGGCACTGGTGTAGTTACCTCTGTGCCGTCCGATTCTCCAGACGACTATGCTACCGTCAAGGACCTTGCTAAGAAGGCCGACTACTACAAGATCAAGAGGGAATGGGCAGAGCTTGAGATTATTCCCATCATCAGGACTCCTTCATACGGAGAGTTGACGGCTGAGTTCCTAGTCAAGAAGATGAAGATCAATTCACCAAGAGATGCCAAGCAATTGGCCGAGGCCAAGGAGCTTGCATATAAGGAAGGTTTCTACCAGGGGACTATGCTCATTGGTGACTTTAAGGGCGAGAAGGTTGAGAATGCCAAGCCTAAAGTTCGTGAGATCTTGGTGAGCAGGGGAGAGGCATTCGTTTACAGTGAACCAGAGGGCCGCGTTATTTCGCGCTCTGGAGACACTTGCGTTGTGGCTCTTTGCGATCAGTGGTATATTGACTATGGAGAGACGAACTGGAGAGAGCAAGTTGAGACACTGGTTGGCGGTAAACTCAATACGTTCCACGAGGAGACAAAGAACGGCTTCATGGCAAATCTTGCTTGGCTAAACCAGTGGGCTTGTGCACGCTCTTATGGTCTCGGAAGTAAGCTTCCATGGGATTCTCAATTCCTTGTGGAGAGTCTATCGGATTCAACTATCTACATGGCGTACTACACTATTGCACACTACCTACATACTTCTATTGATGGTGCTAGTATTGGCCCTGCTGGTATTACGCCTGAGCAGATGACCGATAAGGTCTGGGACTATATCTTTACTCACGGTGATCTCTCCGAGGAGGGTGTCAAGGAGTCCGGCATCTCGGAGGAATGGCTTAAGAAACTGCGCAGAGAGTTTGAATACTTTTACCCTCTTGATGTCCGTGTTTCGGGCAAGGATCTTATCCAAAACCACTTGACCTTCTTCTTGTACATTCACACAGCGCTCTTCCCGCCACAGTACTGGCCCCAGGGAGTCCGTGCGAACGGTCACTTGATGTTAAATGGCGAAAAGATGAGTAAGCATACTGGTAACTTCCTGACTCTTGAGGAGACGGTGAAGAAGTATGGTGCCGATGCTGCTAGAATTGCGTTTGCCGACGCTGGCGATGGCGTTGAGGATGCGAATTTTGAGGAGAAGGTGTGTTTTGTCCTTCTAATCCGTAATACGGTGGCTAATTGCTCTAGGTCGCTAATGCGGCCATCCTTCGTTTGTACACCCTGAAGGAATGGTGCGAAGATATGGTGCGCGATGCCGAAGCCGGTAAACTCAGAGAAGGGCCAAAAGACACCTTCTGGGACCGTGTCTTTGAAAATGAAATGAACCGATTGATTGAGCAAACTCGTGAACACTACGAGAGGTAAATATCTCCCACCTCCCGTTCCTCCTCCACACTCCATCGCTCGCTAACCTACCCATCCCAACATAGCACATCTTACAAACTCGCCCTAAAAACCGGCTTTTACGAACTCCAGGCCGCGCGCGACACCTACCGCGAAGCTACTGGCACCATCCGCCCACATAAGGACCTGATATGCCGCTTTGTCGAAGTCCAAGCCCTACTAATCACCCCCTTCGCTCCCCACTGGGCAGACTACATCTACCGCGAAGTCCTCCAGAAGCTAGCAAGCGTTCAAAACGCCCTCTTCCCGACCCCCAGCGTGCCAATCTCCACCGAACTCACCGCCGCCCTCTCCTACGTGCATGCAACAACCTCAAACATAACCTCGACAGGAAACGCGCAAGCCAAACGCAAAGCAAAGGGCAAGTCCCTCGCCTACGACGCCGACAAGCCCAAGCGTCTCACCATCTTCGTCGCGCTGGCATACCCGGCCTGGCAGGAAAAGTATATCGACCTCATCCGGGAGACTTTCGACACACTCACGCTACGCACCGACGAGAAAGTGTTGGACGCGCGCATCAAGGGAATGGGCGAGATGAAGAAAGCTATGCCCTTCGTGCAGGGTATCAAGCGCAGGCTTCAGGTGGAGCCGTGCGAGACGGTTTTTGATAGGAAGTTGGTGTTCGATGAAGTCGTTGTGCTTAAGGAGGCCATTGCCGGGATCGGCAAGGCGGCTGGCGCGGTGGAGGTTAGGGTTGTGGTTATTGAGGAGAATGGGAAGGGGAAGAGGGTTGATGGTGGTGGCGGTGAAGAGGAAGTGGACGTTCCAGCTATGGCTGAGAATGCAGAACCTGGGAATCCGAGGTTTGAGTTTGAGAATGTTTAGTTTAGGGGCGCATAGTATATCACTCGGTAGAATATTGAAATGTGGATTTCTAAATGGGTTTCCTTTTTTTAAAAAGAAAGAAAGAAAGAAAACACCGGGTTTTCCCAATGCTATAATATAACTCTCGGGTGTGATATAGTGAGCTGATGTCTGCAATTTATGATGAAATTTCCCTCTGGAAAACAACCACCCGCTCAACCAACCAACCAACACCAATATAATAAAAACTCCTAACCAAAAAGTGCAGTATGATACAAATGCTATTCTCGCAAAAAACCCAACCAACACAACTCCCCCCTCCTCCGAAACCCTTCCATCCCCTTTCGCTCCACCCTCGCATTTCACAGTACACACCTCAGCCCTTCGCGAGATGGAGAGGCAAAAAGTCCCACCCCCTAAAAGCCAAACCACCAAGATCCCCAACACGTACGGAAATCGACGACGGGTACTTTAAATATGACATAGTCCTCCTCCGTTTCCTCGCCCCGCGACAGGGGGTCTTGGGTGGGCGATGTGGTCAAGCCTTCTGCCTACTAACTAGACAGAGGTTTTGTTATTGTGCTCAGCATCTTGGATCAATCATGAGGTCGCTATGATAATAATTATTATTATAGTGATACCGGGAGGGAGATGCTCAAGATTTGGGTTTTTTGGGCTGAGAGTGGGGGTGGTGAGGCGCTAGGGTTTGGGCACCTAAGGTTTAGTGATAAGGGGTGTGGAGCAGGTAAGCACCCATGGATAGTTTGGCGCAAGTGAGCGCAGAGGCGGGCGTCTCGGCTATCATACGGAGGAAAGTGTGGGACATGGGAATTAGAAGACTTGAGTGTGGGAATATTTTGTTTATTAGATTTGTTTATAAAAGCATAATATGTCACTCGCACGGACGAGAGACACTAAGGGGTTTCCTTCAAAAACGGACTCCCATCACTCTTGTTATTGAATACAATGCCCTTAGGTGCGATACAGCGGCTCAATTTCCATAATTAGTGTGATACAATAACTTTCTTACAAAGGAATAGCCGTCCCACCAATCGATCAATCAGTCAACGATAGATCGAAACATTGGGCCAAAGATACAAGAATCACTCTCACGAAAAAGTTCAACCTACTCTTCCTTCCTACCTCTCCCTTCACAGCACATCCTCGATAATTCCCACTCTAATTTTCACAAACTTGGAAAATGGCTGCCCATCCATATACAAATCCTGCAACCCCCCGTCATACACAAAAACTCTTCCACTCCCTCCGTCAACTAGCCATACCCTAGAATGCAAACAATCCCCATCCAGACAGGGCCTCAGCTCCGTCGTTATAATACATTTCAAGGGAAAACATCCTTCCATGGTATTCACTGCTCGACGTTTCAGTGCGTATGTCATTAACATCAACTCTCGCACTACTTCTCTGTTCTGATACCCCTCGTTCCTGTACGAGAGTTCCAACAGCTCGAGGCCAGGTGGGAGAGCGCGGCACGCATATGAGATCTTGCTCGGGAGTAAACAAAGGCAGAGGCTCAGTTGTCGGAGGTTCTGGTATGTGTTCAGCTGAGCGATGTCCTGTACCGCGAAGAATGTCGGAGTCTGGGTGGTTCCGAGCGCCCCCACTCCCCCCCATTGGGTGTTTCTTAAGACGTTAAGGCGGAGGTATTTGAGGGTTTTTCTAGATTTTTTGATTGCTTCCAGCATTCCTCGGGCCTCCTAGACACTGAAGAAGGAGAGGTCAAGTTCTAGCCCCTCCAAAGACTTACAGGTGTCGATCAGTTGGATTTTGCGATTTGCACGACCTATTTCAACTTCCACGCGCTCCCCTGGGGGCTCGTTGGCGGTTGTGATGGCGGTGATAGGGTTGACTTGCTGGCTTCCCTTGATGTACTCGATAATTAAGGAATATAAACTCCCAAGGGATTCACCTTGCTTTCCCAGCTTGGATATCAGCCCGTTGACGTTTGTGCAATCTTGAAGCACAAGACCCCTCAGGTTCTCCACACTCAAGAGAGTTCCCCGGCATGTTGCTATACCTTCAATGTCGAAGTTGGTATAATCCTGGACCCATGGTTTGTGACTGCCAATTTTTACGCTCCTTACTAAATGCCTGAGTCTGAGAAGCGGCCTCATCTTGGTGGCCAATCCTACCACTACCAGCTTGCAGAGGCGTAATCTACTGATTGTCTCGCCAAGATGCCGTAGGCTCTTTTTAGAGCAGATCGGAGCCAGCCTAAGATCTTGCAAACAGGAATAATCGTTCTTCCGCATCTTGTTTAGGAGATAACCCAGAGATAACATAGTGCTGAACGCGGGTAGCGGTGGGTCGCGATGGGAATACGAACTAAGTATTAAAGTTTGGGCGTTTTTAAGCGCCAAAACTCCGTCGACCAGCACCGGTGGCGGTCCCTCCGCGCACCACCATCTATTCTATCAGTCCTACAGAGATCTTTCTGAAGGGAGGGCCGGACCATGGGACAAACCTGAAAAAAGAAACATTTGTGCACTCTGCCAGCTCCCGCCCAACCGTAGCCATAGCCCAATATCTAGTTTCGTTCCACCATGAGTCTCCTAAGATCTCCATAGTACGCAAGTGCGACTTCCATGGAGTGCGTCCCTTGAGATCTATGCTCAATGCGAAGGAGGTCGGGACCTCATTAGAGCTGGGGGTGCTTGGGGGTTGGTTCCACCACAAACATATCGAGGAATAGATTACCAAGCAAGCAGCATGATAGAACCTTCTGCTAATTAGACAAATCGCTGTGAATCTGTGGCTGCTCACACAGTATTTGACTATGAGGTGGAGAAGCTCGGGAGGGAGATTGTCCAAATTCGAGCGAGGGGCTAGGTGCGGGGTGGTGGAGTGTGTGCGGTAGGTTGTCAGGGATTTGGTATCGGGATTATATTGCTCTTTAGATGACATCAAGATCTGGTAGTGGGATAGTGGAGAGTGGGTGTTAGGGGGGGGGGTTGTTTGTAGTTTGGGCTGTTCAGAATTAGGAAGTGGGAGAAATGGTGAAGAGAAAGGGGGAAGGATCAAATGGGGTGTGGGTAACTTCTTGGATGCTTACGCAGCCACCGATGAGAGCGTTGGCACTCCTGAGTGGCAAAATTCATTTGAGGGGTGGACCAAATGATTCGTGATATCCTCATCTATCTTTTAGATATGTCCTTGGGGACACCTTCAGAAGAAGGGGGAAACAGGGTAACCTCGAATCGTATGGTATCTCTAAGGCATATCTGCCACCCTCCCTTCTCAGAAAACACCTTATCGACATCCTATCCCCATCCCGTTTTAGTACGATAGCCAGTCCTCCCCCCGTGCTCTACAAAGAAAATAAAACTATGATATTATCATACCCACAATAAGTGTCTTACGGACCTGGAACCATAACCCTGGGTGCTGTAGACGAGCCAGTTGCTATCATATTATACATAACTGATGGAATACCTAGAGGGTATTCGGCGAGGCCACCTATCCGCGCGTCTCGAGTGATGGGTAATGATACATCCCCAGCTGTTGTGAAAGCAGAGCTTTGTCCGAGTTCTTCCCGTATCCCCAAAAGACCTACCCCTGGGAAATCAGCCCACCGGCAGTTGATAGAATTCGGGCACAAATACATCTTCCGTAGGAGGTTGTGGTGATAAGGTATGATACTGAGTTCCCACCGCATCGGGATCCCACCGGCAAGCCCGTGATTTGTCCGAGAAGTATTCAGCGCATTCAATATGCATGCGAACTGAGCCTGTTATGCCAGCAACAAAAGAGAGTTCGCACAGTTGAGGAACCAATTGCTGTGCAAAGGATGCGGTGGCCTTGCTCTCACAATTGACTCAAAATACTACTAGCCACCCCAAGGCTCGGAGTGAGAGGAGCCTTTACCTTTGGACATGCGATTCGGCGACCATTTGTAGGCCGTATCGGGCCAGGAGGACTATCCCAGCCTATATTGTGGCGTCCTGCTTTGCGAACCATATTCGTTGTCCGTAGTCTCATCGACAAAATTCAAGCGACCTGCAAAACCAACTCCGTCAACCCCAGGTAAGGAAACCGAGGTGCCAATGTGGTCTTCATTAATGCCAACAGGATACTCTACTAGTACAACCTAGGGCAAGCCCCTTGAATATGCTCGAGCGCCGTAAGTTTACATCCGGTGAGAAAGTGTCCCCAGCAACCATTCCCAGACAATCGAAACCACAAGTTTGCGAATACAAACGAGAGCCAGAGACTCGAAAGGTGTTCTAAACGCCCGGGGAAAGCTTCTTAAAGACTATTTATCGCCAAATTCGGTCACTCAGCGCTGCTGACAAGAATAGAAAAACGTGATATGATCACTGGCCCTTTGCGAAATTCCCGGAAGGGGATGGTTAGAACTTTCCGACAACCTCATTAACCACCAGAAGCTCTGCTTGCAGGGCGATTCGGTGGACCATCGGGATGTTTGGGTGAGTTAGACATCATTTGACGGCCCAATTTGTGATAGCTGAAAAAATCACCAGGACGGTCGTTCCGTTGCGGCTAAAGAAATGGAGACATTCTAGGCATCCGAAATACAAGAGCGGATGGCCATAGGCACAGGTAACAGTATTCAGCGCGAGAAACCCCATTGACCGTGTTAGGGTTGTGGAAGCTGTTCCCCAACCAGGTTATTGAGAGACTTATGATATAAAAAACGCTCCCACGAGGATTTTGTTCGGGTGCCAGGTGCTATCATAGCACATTCCAGCAGCAAGTGGCACAGCTGTTCTCGAGTACAGTACCGCATAGTACAATTGTTCCACCCAATGCCTTACAGCTAGGGTGCTGTATGTGTACAGTACTAGAGTTCTCGAATATGATACGGCGGCAATACGGCTGCAGGATACAGGGACAATACCGGTCACTGTGCAGCAATCCCAGGCTTTTAACCTCCGTCAACCTCTGTCCGGGACGGCGTTCCTCCAAGGTTGATCCATTTTACCCGTATGGCAGGTATCCGCAAGTACCGGTACCGTATCGGTACAGCGCGTCGCCTTAGAAATTCGAGCCATGTGCAATGTACCTGCAATGTACCGGTAGTCGAAAGTTCCCGACTCTGGGGAAGGAGCGAAAAACACAGAAAAAGGGGAGCTGCCCAGCCCCTCTGAGAGACAAACAAAAAAGCACCAAACCCTGCCAGGGAGGCAACTCCAACGATCACTTATAGCACTTTGTCCGATTACTCGTGAGCCGGCCCACTCCACCATTAGCAAACACAATCACAGCATGGAAAAGCCAATACCAGAACAAGCTCCCTCAGTTCAGCCCCCAGATCAGGGGGGAAGGAGGCGGGTCCGCAAAAACCACTTCTTAGGAATCTTCTTTGTACTCCTCGCTGGTTCAATATCATTGGGAGGTTTTCATCTCAGGGATAACATTCATGGGTGTGGAAGGTTGCATTGGCCAATCGAAAAACGGGTAGAAAATATTCTTCGGTTTACACCCTTGATTGGTGAGTAATATACGACTTGAACTGATGCAATCATGGGGAGCGGGATGACTTACCTTCCTTGCCTGGTCGGAAAAAGATGGCCACAATGATCTACCCTTTAAGATAAGGGTTCTTTTCGCGAACCAGATTTACAACGACAATTTTACCTTTGACACTTCATTGCCGTCCCAGGTTGACCTTCCGAGATTACGGAAGGGGCGTGTTGGGGTATTAACCATTATTTACTTCCTCCTGCTCCTCCATCCTGAGTGGGCACCGATTAATTATTCTCTAGGGTACCTTCTGGAGCGTGTTCGTTCCATGTCCCGAAACTAAGGGAATAGACGATAAAGTCTACTACCCAAGTGTGCAAATCACTTTACAACAAATTGACCTGGTCCACCGCCTAGCCGATGCGTACCCCGACCTCGCTCTAACGTCTTCTCCCCTCGCTGCAAGACACGCACATTACCATGGCAAGATCGCCTCGGCAATGGGTGCCGAAGGCCTGCACCAAATTGGCAACTCGGCTTCTAACCTTCGCCTCTATCACTCCCTCGGAGTCCGCTACGTGACGTTAACACACAACTGTAACAACAAATACGCCGACAGCGCACTCCCTGTGAACAATACTCTCTGGGGAGGCCTAAGCGATGACGGCAAAGATATCATCAAGGAGATGAATCGCCTGGGCATGATCGTCGACCTCTCGCATACCTCGCACGACACACAGATGGATACGCTCAGGGTTACCGGCGCGCCAGTGATCTACAGCCATTCCTCCGCATACGCTGTCTGCGACCACCCCCGCAACGTCAAGGACGAAGCGCTGGAGAAAGTCAAGGAGAACAACGGCGTAGTGATGGTGAACTTTTACCCAGCGTTCATCAAGTGCGATGGCGGCGAGGCAAGATTGGAAGACGTAGCTGATCACGTGGAGTACATTGGCAAGAAGATTGGCTGGGAACATGTTGGTATTGGTTCGGATTTCGATGGAATTGAGAAGGTTCCAGTGGGGCTGGAGGATGTCTCCAAGTATCCAAAGTTGTTTGAGGAGTTACTGAGGAGAGGGGTCACGGATCACCAGGCTAGCATGATTGCGGGGGAGAATGTATTGAGGGTTTGGAAGGATGTGGAGGAGGTCTCTCGAAAGATGAACAGGGAGGGTGTTAAGCCCCTGGAAGACCAGGTGCATAAGACCTTGCCGCTCTAGAACGTGATTGATAATAGAGGCCTTCTCTTACGAAGGATGTGTTATGATACAAGGTTCGATAAGATGCTGGCGGCTGTTTTAGAATATTGAGTTTTCTAGTGTCCTTGGGTATCTGGGCATAAGCGGTGACCTATAGACACAAATCTGCCACAAGAAGCGACGGCGCTAGTAACAAGACGAGCCAAATCACAGAAGAAAAAACCTGCCCTCTTTCACGACACTCTTGTTTTGACCTCATTACCAGCACACCGCGCCGACCAGAACGGTATCTAATTCTAAACCCGATCGTGCCAAGCAAGACCAACCTCCGTACTGTATGATACTGTGCTCGTGTCTAAGCTCTCATAGATGTAATACCGGCACTACTATGGTATCCTGTCTTCACCCCCCTTTCCTCTCTCTAAACACTCTTTGATTTCAGATGCCATTCTCCCATGTATCCATCTAACCTTTTCCTTCCTTCCTTCCTTCCTTCAAATATTCGACCTCCACAGCTGTGCGAACTCTCAGCACCCTCTTGTTCGATGGCACTCATTGCACACTCGACAAAATTGAGACGGTGTTGACTGGAATCGCAATTAGGATTGGGATGGTATCTAGGTTCTGTGAGGCTTCCTAGATGTAGAAATTGCTGCATAGTATCATGGCGTTTTCGGATATAGTACCATAGCTGCTGGTGGAGGTTATACAAAAACCCCTTGGCTAAGATAGGCTGAGGTATGACATCATATGGTACTATGATACTATCGGTATCGTGGTCAGGACACCTAGGTTTACGGAGTAGACAAGTAAATTTATCAGGAATCTTCGGACCTCTGACCTCTACGATAATAATAGACCACTGCCTAAGGCAAAAGAAAACACTACGAGTACGCTTAGGGGAAGCCCCTCTTTTTGTGTCTGCTCCATTGGTTCCCTAAGGTTTAGATCGAGCGGGGAATTCGTATCGTAACATAAGGTCGTTTCCGTGCCTCCGCCTCCAGCACCGTCGACAATCCTGGAGATGGACCTTGTGCCACCCCGCAGAGCCTCAAGTCACTTTTCCTAACCGTAAACGGTCTACCGTAGTAGCCGAAACCCATACCAACCACCTCCCCCCACCAAATATGCTCCCTCTCCACCCCCCGCACTCAGTAATATACTCCCCCGGCCACAAGAAATGGCTCCAGACATTAACCGATCCACCCTTGCCAACGCGCACCCTCCGCCCCGTAACCACCCCCGAAGAAGTCCTCCCTCCAACCCGCCACCTCTCCACTTCGCCCTCGCAGCAAAACACAGCAAACCAAACCCGGCGCCGGGCATGGTGGTCACGGTGCATCTCCATAGACGCTCCGGAGATGGGCCCAGCAGTGGATATCCTAGGCGACCTACTCGAGGAATCCCAATTGGTGTCTTCCTACACCGAATTAGCAGACACATCCATCGGGAAGCTCTTGGACTTTGGCAAAGCCACAGACGCTGATAACAAACGTACGCGCATGCTGGATACGACCGCGTTCGCGATGGGCGGTGTGGGCGATGAATTGGGCATCGCAGGAGTGGCCGGGAAGATAGTCGACGATGGGGACCCGAGCACGAAAGGGAAGATAGTGGTTCCCAAGGTACTTGTCGGGCCGGGCGAGGCTGGTTGTATAGCGCACAAATTCTGGTCGCCCATACGCCAGGTTATCTTCGCTGGAGGCGCAGACGACGAGGTGGGGAGGCCGTACCTTGCTGTCAGGACTCTGGTCGGCACGACTGTTTTTAAGCCGTCGAGGCTGCAGACCCCGCTCCCGGGCATGACCAATCGCTTCTGGCCAAGGAAGTTGCTCACGATCAAGAATGAGGATATGTACGGGAGCGCCCACGCCCATGTTGAGTTCAATCCTTGGTTTGAGAGGCAGTTTGGTGTTCTGGATGAGAAGGGTGGGTGGAAGATTTGGGATATGGAGGGCCGGCAGAAGAAGCCTGGAAATGATTACACTGTGAAGGAGTATGCGAGCGGGAGGATGCCGGTAGATGATGGGAGCGAGGATGTGGTTGGGGGTTGGGGGAGGTTCTGCTGGGGTGGGGATTTGAATTCGGTTTTTGTTGCTGGGAGGAAGAGGGCCGGAGTTTTTGATATGAGGGTGAGTCTAGACCCAACTTTCTTGTGGAGATATCATAATCTGACCGGGAGGGTATGATAGGCTCAGCCAAGTAGTATCTCGCAGGTTGAAATACCACTTGATTATAATGTCCGAATACTTGATCTTAAACGTGGACCCTCCGCAACTGTTGGCACAGATGCTTTCGTCTTGACCTCAAGATCTCTGCACTGGCTGGACCTGCGCCAGCCTAAAATACCATTAATGACCATCCCACACTACCGCCATGAATCCGACGCTTTACTGTCATTAGAACTATTCAACCTTAGCGATTGTGCCCCCCCCCTCCAATTTCTACTTTAGCCAACGCTAACAACCCCCTCATAGCAATAATAAATGCCCTAATCTATTCTCGATTAAATCAACTAATTACTTCCATCACTCTCGACCCCACCGAGACCTCCATCCCAACGCAACTCGGCCCACAAACCCACCTCCCACCACCCTTCCTACACAAAAACGTTTCCACACCCCTAACCTACAGCATCTCCGTTCTCCCCTGCAAGCCCCACAAAAACCCCTTCCTTCACTCCGAAAAACAACTTTTTAGCGCCTTCTCCATAGGAAAAGACCTAGCCATATCACAGCGCCTATACTCCTACTCGCCCTCCCCAGCAAACCCTAACGACAGCGAGGCGGAGGATGAGGATGAGGGAGCCCAGCGAGAGCGAGAATTAACCCTAGAACCAAGAACCAAAGAACGCCTAACTGGCATCTACGTCAAGAGTGGTATGTACGTAGTCGAAGAGGAAGAAACCAACGCTTCCTCCGAGCGCGAGGAAGACGCCGAAGCTAAAGGCCCGAGAAGGGACAGAGTCCTCCTGAAAGAGCTCCTCGATGCGAAATCCTCCCGCCGGAGAACCAACCTTGGAGACCTCTACGAGCACGCATACATCCAGGGTGGGGAAGCGATGCAAACAGCCGAGTCGGCGGACGAGTACATCACTGAACTGAAAGCGCTTCTGTTGAAGCGCCGCGAAAGGGGTGATCTGGGAGTCATCTCTCTACTAAACCTCCACCCACCAAAGACCCTGTTTCCAGACCTCCAAGCCACACAAACAGCAATCGAGGAAGTCCTGCGCTCAGAACACTTCTCGGAGTTTGCCATCACCCCCCTATCCATCGCCGCCACCACTTCCCACCAAACACCCAATGCCCAGGAAACCTATGACAGTTTAAAAGATATCTACCTTACCCCGCTGCCAAATGGCACAAACCCGAAAATCCTCCTCCGCCGTGAAAAACTCATCCGCGCCCTTGCGCTGGAAACATACCTAGCAAGCATAGGCGTGCACTTACTCCCCCAGGAACCGCCACTACCGCCAACAGCAGCACCGGGTGAAGGTCAATCCACCCCCATCAAAGAATCCATCGAGAAAATCAGAACGTACGCGAACGTAGATTCACTCGTCACCTTACCTCCCGGAATGAAAAATGTACTTGACGCCTGGACCCTCGGACAAGATCCCTGGGAACCCGGTGCCGGATTGGGCGTCGCGGGCGCAGGGAGCGAAGGTAGCAGCAGCAGGAGGAGGAGGAGGAGGAAGAGTTTTGTCGAAACCGCGGCCAAAGCTACTGCAGTTAAAGTTGTAGGAGTGGGAGGTTCGCAGCCCCCTGCCATGCTGGTAGTTGGGAGCTCGCAGTCAGAGACGGTGGCCAGTACCCAGCCGGAGTGTAGCGCGGGAAGGAAGGCTGTCAGGAAAAAGCGGAGGACAGGGTTTTAGTTTGGATCGTTACCACTTCGTTTACCTGTATCATAATATGCACTTGGAGTTTGAGTACGCAACTACACCGCAGTATGATAGTAAATTTAGATAGTAAGTATTCTTCACACAATATCACCCGAATCTCCAAAAGTATGACATCACTCCACGATGGAAAGTATGATGATTACGACTCGAGTATAGTACGCCAGCCACCCATGCCACTGCGCCGGGATTGGAGAAGTGAGCTATAGTATCAGCATGATATGCTAACGCCGCGTACTGACAAGTAGGACGGTCCCGGCTCCAACTAACTTGCCACCCCACATCACCACACCACACCCCGACCTCGATCCAATAGGGATACTCTGCGGTGGGCGCTACCAACGGTTGAGGATAGATTAATGCCATGTTATGTAATACATTGTGGGGGTGAGAATCCTATTTTCCGGAGGTCTGCTTTAGGACTGTGTTATGATACGGTTGGATATTTTTATCAACTGTAGTGACTTTGCGTATGCTCTGTAAATTTGACCTATTCGTTGGGAATTGGGATTCATGTGTGATTTCTCGAGGACTTCTCATGGGAAAATTCTAAGCACTTCGAGGTGGGAAATCTTCCTCTCCATGCGAGTCTCTGTTGATTGACGATTCATAGATGGATGGATCTACTAACTAATGGTCTTCAGATATAGCCATCCTATCTGCCGGTTGGTCTACAAGTACCCGCCGCGGTATTCACTGTGCCCACGTCCCGCACTCTCTCAAACCCCCCTCTCGGCATAACTCTTCACCATCCCCTCCACCGAATCCTCATACTCCCTCAGCTCGACCCCACCATCGCCAGTCAATACGGTATTCGCCTGCACGAAAACCTTCCTCGGCTGCTTCAGCCTCATAACTACCTCCCTATAACCCTTAAACTGATCGGTAACCTCGGTCTTGCGCTTGTACAACTCGCTACCGGCACCGACGTCCGCAATGCTCTTGTAAACGTGCAGTTTCGTCAGGTACTCTCCAACAGCCTTCCGTCCGTGTGTCAAGATCTTGCTCCTATCAATGGAGATAGTGAGATCCGACATATCCGGCAGAGAATGGGAAAACGTGACAAAGCCATCCCCGGCGGAAATAAACACCTGCAGGATAAAATAGCGGGCTTGAGAATGTGCCTGTCCCCACTTCCGGCTCTTGGGGTCCCAAGTCTCGACGGAGAGCAGGCCTGCGCGCGCCATTTGCAGGTACTCGATGTACAGCAGGTCTTCAGCCTCCTTGTCAGTCGCATGGCCAAAGATGGATAGTAGGTCCTTCTCCACGCCGAGGTACATTGCTACCAACTCCGCGCGACACTCTTCGTAGGAGGCCGCAAGGCCGCCGAATATGCTGCCCCACGTCTCATTCGGCTTGTACCAGGTCCCCACTGGCTCATTTGTGATCGGATTGATGGGTGGATTGGCGTGGTCGAAGTTGAACTCGCCTGGGGAGGTTTCCTGCAGGAGCTTGCCCGTGCCGTGACCCAGTAGTTCGTGGACGCCGACTTGGACTTCAAAGGCGGGCCCTTGGAGCTCGGAGTAGAGGGCTACGTCCTCGGGTTTTAGGAAGGTGATTTTTTCGTTGGGGGATCGGGCGGAGAGAATGTTGCCAAGTGAGACGTTTTTGAAGCCGATTTCCTGGCGGATGTCGTCGTAGTTTGGGATGTTGATGCCTGTGTACTAGTTAGTCTGGGTTGTCGGAAGTGGATGAGTAGGAGGTACGAACCGGCCGGGATCCCTGCGCCAGCAAATGTTAGAACCTCCAGACTTGTAAAGTCAGGCTTCAAAAAGTGGTCCTTTTCAAAATCCTTGCCCCAGGGTAACCTCGCGATAAAGTCTTCCGCACGCCTGACTAGCTCTCCAAAAGTTCTCGTCCGTTCCTCGTTCACCATTGCCGCAAAACCTTCCCATTCTGCACGAACGCCAGCTGGATCGCGATACGTCTCGACGAAACCAATATTGGCTTCTACCCGGGGACCCTTATCCTGCACCCAGTACTTCTGAGACTCCTTGTGCGCTTGAATAGACCCGATGTCAAACGAACGGGCATATTCGTCCCACATCTTCCTCTGAAGCTCGTTCGCGGAGTGTTCCGCTGCAGCCCGACACTCTGCGGAGATCTTCTTCATCAATTCTGCATAGTCCCCGTATACCAATTTCAACTTCTTCCTACCCTCACCAAACACAAATTCGGGTTTCTGCCCCTCTGGCGCCGTCGTCTCCGCTGAAGCGAACAGCAAATGAAACTCGGAGTCGGAAACCTTCTTCAACCTCGTATTCTCGACAAGTATCCCATTCGCAGCTGTGACCGCCTGCACCTCTTCAATCTCCGCCTTCGTAATACTTGACGAGTCCGGGTAATAAGCCGAGACATGTCCAGCATCAATATACCCAATTAAATTCCTCTCCTCTGGCAAAAACGAATACACAACCTCCTCCACTCCATAAAATAACTTCCTCGCCTCCTCACCAGCATACTCCACCAATTTACGTAACTCTGCTTTCGGAATGCGGGGCACGAACTTCAGGTCCCCGAAGGACTTGTAGTTCCCCAGCGAGGCGAGGAATACCGTTGCGTACTCGAGCCAGTATTGCACGTCCTTCTCACTGACAGGGCCCTCCGAAGCGAGCTTTTTCCAGTCCCCAGCGCACGCGGCGTACAGAGCGAGTATGAGGTCGTAGATTGCCTCACTTTCTGGCGAGTGTTGACGGAGGGTCACACGTGTGCCTAGGAAAGAAGCGCGGGAGATGTGGTGTGCGTAGAGCTTTTCTTTGGGGGTTAAGGCTGCGAAGTGTGGGGCGACTTCTAGCCGGCAAATGGTTGGGGGCGAGTCTGCTAGGAGTGCAGCCGGGGGGGATGTCGGTTCCGGCGGCTTATTGGCGGAAGGGGTTATTGAGGCCTTGTCTGACATGGTGGCGGTCCGATTGAGTTTTCTGTTCCCGATGGATTTGGCGATGGGGTAAGAGGAGGGGTGCCGAGAGGCGGGGTATGATATACTTGGAGTAGTCTAGTTGTATCAACACCACGGACCACGGACCCACGGAAACCGCCTAAAAGTTACTCGAGCAACCAAGCTTCCACCCTAAACCTGAATAGGGAGGCGGAGAGTCAGTCCTTGGTTGACCCATACTAACGACCGAACGTCCGGTGTATCATACTCAAGTACCGTATTTACTCGGTCGATTCGTGTGTCTCAGGGCTTTCTTTACAAGACATTTAATTCTGGAGACAGCAGGAGTAACTGGAAAAAAAACAACATTAAATTATACATAATAAGGGTAAAGTTGAGTATATAATTAGTAATAATAAAAGTAATTAGAAATTGGAATTATCTCCTCCTTTATCCTCAGTGCAGGCCTTAAGACCTAGGGGTATGGGGTTGATATGGAGGTTAGTCAGTTCTTGTGGGTAATCATCCATGCATAAAAGAATTGTCAATAGCATTATCAGAGCCAGACTTATGAATTAAATATTTACCTGTTCTAAAATAGTCCATATTTAATAGATAGCCATTTGAGGACTAATCTGCTCATAAAAATAGTAGTATGCATTGGGAAGACTTAGGCTAGAATTTTTGGTATAGATGGAGATTTTCTAGTAAGGCTTGATGGTATTCTTTTTGTATATGACTACTAAGGCTGATTGAGGAATGACAGATGAACAAGGGATAAAAGTAAAGTGAAGTCAAGTGGTAAATTTTAATATACGTCTGAGACTCATATCTTGCTTGCCTGTTCAAGTTCTTCTTTCTACAGAGGTACATAGAGTTTATATAGACAATTCACGAGACTCCCCGAGGTCCTTACTCCGGAAATCCTGCCGGTGCCTGTCACGTCCATCCTTCTGATGCACCCTCCGCCTTTCCCTCCGACAATTGCTGGACATGTATGGGAATCCTCATGCAGAGTGTACTCACTCTCGGCTATCACGAATCGTGCTGAACAGAATATCCTGCTGTCCCGTATGAAGCTCGGGTGAATTCTGAATTTCTTTACTCCAAAACCCTGCCTGTTATCCCGGATAACCCGCCATACCGGACAGATTCTTCGGATTTTGGAAGTCCGGGATAGCAGAGTGTATGTGTATGCAACCAGGTAAATTTATATCCTTCCCTCCTCTTCAACCAACAATGAGCGACAACGAAAACAACAAACTGCTACGTAGAGGAAGAGGAAACACTACATAGGAAAGGCTCATCCATACAGAGTGGTCGCCTATGATTTTCAACAGATTTATTGAGAGTTTACTTTATTCCAGTTTTTACGGTGTGGTAAAGCTTCAGAGCACTTACACAAGCTGGGTATAGTCAACCCCGTTGCTCGGACAACAAGTACCTTATGGTTCACGTGAGGACTACCATTGCAAAACCTTCTTACCGAACCGGATCCACAACCCATATACCGGTAATCATGACAGGAACCTTTGCACGAATAGCTCTCATTTATGGGCTGAGGATACATATTGCATGGGAATCAGAATTGCACATAGAATTCTGGTCCGGTCCTGGTATCTTAGTGTAATCAGAAGGTACTTGAACACCCTGGCACTACGAAGGAGTCGAGATTGCCACGCTGTCCAGATATAAACGATTCAGTTCTGGTCCTATACGTCTGCTAAAATCGTGTCATTCGTGTCATTGATCTAAGTTTGGGTATGGGAGTGTTTGTGCAATCAGTTGATTAACCTCCCCGATGATGGATATATAATCCCAGTAGGGATGTTATGGGGGTTTACCCTGATGTGTGGGAGGTTTCCCTTCGTGTATTTAAGGAAGGAGCAAATCGGTCATGGACCACTAAGTTGAACACATTCCCTCTTGCCTCCACAGAAGTGTTTTCCTTCAGCACGACACGACACGACAATCCGCTGCGTACGTTCGCTATCACCAGAGTCCTTTAACAACCTTGCTGCCATTATCATTTTCCTTCCTTTCGGTCCTACCTCTCTGTACCCCGATCTCCAATCAGCCATGCCAGAATCTCCACTGCCGATGGATCAGATGATTTATACCTTAAGTGAGGTACACTTTCGCAAGGAATACCCTCGATCACAGCAACCAGTCTTGCCGGCGGATACGCAGAATACCCAACCGGTGCAAAGGTTTCTCTACCTCTTATCAAGGATACTGGTCACCGAAGGCCGTGGTGGCAATGCTGCAGTGTCTCTTAATATAACCGAAGAGAATAATATTGAGCTGTGCTACTCCAAACCTCGTCAGTGCACAGGTGAGCAAGCATCTTATATCAGGAAGGTTTTTGCTATTGCGACGGATCCTATCTATCCTCCGGATAAGAAATGCGTTGATATATTCGATTTGGTAGTTGCTCAATGCAACACCAAAATTATTGAGCTGTTGCAAAAGGTTTCTATCCAGTTAAGAGCGTTGATGGAGGGGAACGACTTGGCCATCGAACCGCTAAAACGACCACTTGATCCAGCGAGCAGGCTCCGGATATCGGAGTGCGAGACTGACATCAGAGAGCTTGTGGGCGTAAACGCATTCCCTGAGGATACTTCTTTAAACTACTTTATACGGAAGTGGTTTCGGCATCTCATCGCCCGAGTGAAACCAGGAGCGGATTTTAACTGGAAAGAGAATGATGGCCTTGTCTTCCAGGCAATAAACATTGCCTATTACCTCATGCGCATGCCCCAAACCGCACTCACACTTGATGGAACTTTATATGGACGGTTAGGAAAACTCGCCTGTTACCGCACTGCTGTTGAGGCCTTGCTCTCTGAGAGTGAGAGATGGGATGAAAGTACCCAAAGGCATCTTGTTGTAAAGGAGGTAAGCTTACGGTTACTTCTTCTCTCTCTAAGCTTCAAAGTTACATGCTTACCTCGTACAAAAATTTCCAAGATCATTTCCGCACCACCCGATATAAGGCCATTCACAGGTGACTTCCTAAATACACTCAATCACTGGGCAGAATATAAAGGTTCCTCAGTCGTTAGTATGAGTGATGTTATTGAGGCATATCCGGAAATACCCACACTCTTCAAGACCCAACTTACGTCAAAAATGACTCACTATCCGGAGGTCCATTGTGAATGCTCCCTTGCCCTCGCATTTGCAAGTCCTTATTTCAGTAACCCGGCCCCACGGGTCCTTCACATTGTCACATCAAAGTCTATGTGCTGGCTTTGCTATGAATTTATTAGCGCAATCCATCTCTTGTACCCACATTTGACAATTACGGTTTCCCCGTTCTTTAAGAAGATATCATGTGGATGGACGTGCCCTCCAGGAACACCATCAAAGGTGGTAGAAATGATCCAACAACATCTGCACGATGGACTCGATGAAGTCCTTGCCTGCAGCATCTCAGCTGCACAGATGTCGGATTCAATTGCCTTCAGTACCGGGTCTGAAACGCAACTGCCTAATTCTTGGAAGGCGGCAATCTGCCACAATCTCGCTGACAGACCGGCGAATGGTATCCTCTAGCCAAGATCATATCTTTACAAGGTACACTTCTCGCTCCAGTCTCCCCTTTCCCCTTGTGCACTTCAAAACTAAATTTAATCCTGGATTTGTTCAGGATTCGAGAATTGTGGGCAGCTGTAGAATATCGAGCATGGAAGCTAGGAAAATTACAATAAAGCACATGAAATCAAGCCAACCACATGGTAGTGGCTGTTCGTCCTGTGCGTACAAGTGAAGCAGTGATCAGATTAATTTGTTGAGGGGAAGGTGTGGTTGCGCTGGTCTAACGAAGGAAACACGAAAGCTCCCTCTGCGCAGAAAATTCTGTGCGCCAAGGTGAGCGAGGCTTGCTGGCCTACGGGTTATGACGCATCGCTTGTCCCGCTCACGCACAGCGTCACGGAATGATGAAACATGGGCTCCAGAACCCAGCGAGATCGTCCGGGTTAGCGGAACTTCGTCGGTGACAGTAATGGAACCTATCGCAAGTGAGCAGCAGACAATGATGGTAGCACAGAACCCGGGTACCATCAGTGACAATATAGTAATTGCCCGGCTGAAGCTGCTGTTCATCCCTCTCCACTAATTGTTCACGTTCATTGCGTAGATCGAAAGTATTGCTAAACAAACAGACAATCTCCACCATGGAATAGAGATTGGCGTTGGTAGTACGACCTGCGGTCTAGAGGCCTCCTAGTTTAGTCTGAGGGTTGTCGGAAGCGTAAATCTTAATATTATGCCATGCGGAACGATCGAGGGGCATGTTAGACAGCCTATCTTGGTTAGCCATAACTCAAGACTTGCATTAGAAATTAGGGGCACGGGGGTACTGTAATGGAAGGGCAGGGGATTTCTATTGAAAGGAGAAGAAAGGAGCGTTTGATTGAACACGGGGCTGGAGGGTCCGGTGAAGAACAGTAAAGGAGGAAGCATCTGGAGCGAGAAGCAAACACCTGGGAACCTTCACTAACAACCTACCCAGGAATCCCGGCTTGGGTTAGCGCAAAACCCCCAGCTCCTATCCTGGTTAGTGTATGTATACTACACAGCTGTTAATAGCTTCCACCATCTGCCCAACTCGGTGGTCTTAAGATAATATATTTCATTGAAGACTTGGGAAATTTTGGGACCCTGTTCAAAAAAGCACTTTCTGACGGGATGTTGAGTGAAACTAATTGAATCTTATATAGTTGGCTTCGTGGTGTAGTTGGATATCACACCAGCCTAACACTGGTGGTTTCTGGTTCGATCCCGGGCGGGATTAATTTTTTCCTTCTTTTTCCCCTCTCCTCCCACACAGGTCATTTCTTTTACCCCCCACCCTGAGCCCGATCCCTTCCACATACACCGTTTCACCCATCACTCCTACTCCTTCCGCGATGCGTGCTGCCACAAACCCGCAGCCTCAATGCCTATCTAGCCCAAAACCAGATCCGATTTCGAAAATAGTGTGGTGGATCCACACACGGTTGGCGCCGGGGACTTCCACGTATATCGTGCCACAATACCACCTCCGTGGACGCCTTCGTTCATCAGCCCTAAATAAGACTGCAAGTCGGGTTAGGAATTGTTAACTTTCCTCGATAATCATCGGTAATCCCCTCAACGGGTTGTCTCCTGCTTGTCCTTCTGTGCAGCATTCTTCCCCGCTTCTTCCCAGCTCGAGTACTCGAGTAACTTATGATAGTTGCTCGCTCTAACAAGACCACCGCTTAATCTGCCACTTGGTCTCTCCCGCCATCTTCTGATCTCCCGGCCGATCACCCCGCCGCGATGCGCATCTCTGGGCTGGGAGTCTTGGATTCCCAAGAAGGGCCTCCGATCCTCGACACCACTCCTCCGACCCCCACCAAACCTTCGTCTCTCTCATTACCTAGCGAGTTGGTTTGTCTGGTCCTGGACTTTCTGTCTCCACGAGACCAGGAGACGCTAGCTGCTGTGTGCAAGATTAACCGGCAGTGGTACTTTGCTTCCACCCCTTACCTGTAAGCCCCGCTATTTATGAGAACTCGTGAGAAGTCTGGCAATAGCCAGCGGCCCTAAATGCTGATGGGCTGGAGGAAGAGAAAAAAATTAGGATAGGTTTGTAATGGGGAAATGTTACTTTTTTTCATATGGTCCCCCCACCATGCACACAAAGGGGAACGCACAAGGCCTTCTTCCACTTTTGTCCTAGGAAACTAACTAGAGTTATTAGGCAAACAAGATCACCCCCTTCACTCAGCCTCCTAAAGGACGAACACATCAATTCGCCATCACTCGGGGTACTACTTTGTAACGACTATCACAAAGGGCTTAAGAGAGAGGGAGAGGGAGAGGGAGCGAGTTGAAGCGAAAAATGATTGCCACAACAATGGCTACCACCCATCGAGTATCGTCGGCACTTTTCCGCCGGACTAATTCCCTGGCACTACTACCCAACAGTAGCAGGTACAGTACTCGTCACTGCACCTCCCCCGGCAGAGGCCCACACCAACAACAACCATCAAAACAATCAAAACACTCCAATACCTCCACCCCTTCTGCTCCACCCCGCGATTCCGGAACGAATCCCTCGCACGCAGAGCCGGAATCTGACTGGCGAACGCCTCCAACAATGCTGACTTCCGTGTCCTGCTGTTGGAGGGGGCCGGCGACATGGGAGCGCACATCCTCTCCGGTGCCGTGATCGAGACGTCAGCGCTCAACGAGCTGCTGCCGGACTGGAATTTCCCGGACAATCCCGCTAGGTTCGAGGGTGCCACCATCGCCACGAGCAACTGGATGAGGTTCCTAACGGAGAAGCGGGCCATACCAATGCCCGGACCGCCGCAGATGAATAATCATGGGAACTCCATCTTGTCGTTGAATGAGATGGTCAAGTGGCTAGCCGAGCGCGCGGAGGTTGACGTGGAGGCTAATCCGGGATTCGCCGCGCCAGAGGTGTTGTATGGGCCTGACGGTGGGGTGATGGGCGTTGCGACCAATGATCTGGGTGTTGGGGGGGATGGGAAGCCAGAGCCTTCGTTCCAGCGGGGAATGGAATTTCATGCTAGGTACACGTTGTTTGCGGAGGGGTGTCATGGGAGCTTGACGAAGCGGGTCATCAAGAAGTTTGATCTGCGTCGTGACTCGCAGCCACGGACCTACAGGCTTGGGTTGAAAGAGGTTTAGGAAATCAAGCCGGAGGATTTTGTCAAGGGCCAGGTCAGTGATACCCTCGGCTGGCCGCTGCCGAATACTACCTATGGTGGCTCCTGGGTGTGCCATTCTGGCGAGAATAAAGTCAGCCCGGGATCGGTTGTTGGTCTCGTAAGTTCCCTTTCCTCCTCGGTTAAACCCCCGATCCCGATCATTTCCGTGCTTACGAATTTGTGAATAGGACTATCCGAACCCTTATCTCTCCCCCTACTCCGAATTCCAACGCATGAAGCACCACCCCTTTTTCTCCTCCGTCCTCGCCGAGGGCGAGTGCATCTCGTATGGTGCCCGGGCACTCAACGAAGGCAGCTTCCAATCCATCCCAAAAGTATCCTTCCCGCGAGGGGTATTGATCGGGACACTGCGGGCTTCCTAAATGTACCCAAGATCAAAGGAACCCACACATCCATGAAATCTGGTATGCTAGCCGCGAGCGCAACATACACCGCGTTGACGGAGAACAACTCTGGCACAGTAATGCTATACACATACGAAGATACCCTACGCGCAAGCACGATCCGGAAAGAGCTAAAGCAAGTCCGAAACATGCGCCCGAGCTTCCACAACCCGCTAGGCCTCGTCGGTGGAGTCCTTTATTCCGGCCTAGAAGCCTACATACTAAAGGGCCGTGTCCCATGGACACTCAAGCACCCGGCCCCCGACCACGCCGCTACCCTACCCGCTTCCCACCCCTCCGTGAGGAAAATCTTGTATCCAAAGCCCGACGGCGTCCTCTCGTTTGATATCCTGACCAGCATCTCTACGCCAATCCCCTCAATCTAACCGCCACCTCCAACTCTAGCCTCTCCTTCGCGTACGGTCCTCTCTGGATCTCTCCCATCATGTCGGTCCCCGGGGGGAAGTCACACTCAAAGACTGGCTCGCCCGCTCCTCTCATGTTCGCAAGCACGGACTGTCGAAAGTGCCACCGCAAAAGCTGATCCGAGACACGATGCGGATCCGCTGGATCGCGGCAAATTGGATCCAGAGTTCTGCCATCTATACCGTCCATATCATTCCCAAACACAGTAACTTTATAATTATCCTATTAGAAATAATCAGCATCGCCTAGGGATAGTGAATTATATAGTAGAGGACCCACATCCGGATTCACTGATAATAGGTATTGATCAAATAGGCCGTGGATGTGTTGACGGAGCATAAACCCGTTCTGGCACGAATTGATCTTCGAGACACCAACAGTGTCATCCATGTCCGTGATGTACTGCCCATAATCCCACTCGATCCAGAGATTCTCGCTTCCCAGCGGAAAAACATGTGATGCTTCGAAACTCGCCCACTGAAATGGAGCATTCGTATTTATCACACCCGAAATCACACATCTTCCATCTCGCGCTCGAATTCCGTCGCGAAAGGCGTCCTCTCGGCCAGAGACATTGTACGAGATAACTCGATGTATCCACAGCTCATCGCTCAATTGAACGGGAGCTGCAACCAAGTTAATTATTACCTTTCCATGAGCAGGGGCAATTACTTACAGTCACAATAAATATCATACGTCCCAATTGCCAGGCGGCTGTTGATCGCCGATACGACATGCCCTGAAATTCGATGTTGAACACGTATAGGAGCTTCTACGACTAGAACGATCCCAAGCATGTGAAGGAAATTCGCTTCGGTAACCGATCCATTCTGGATGAATCCCCCAAGGGCATCGCTGTCAGGCCCGGCAGGATCATAAAATTGTACGTTCCGAAGGTGTGAGCGGTTTGAACTCATGCTGGAGAAAACCTGTCTTTTATAGTCAGTGTGTGTGGAGAGTTTTATGGGATAGAGAGTGAGCGGGGGGGAAGCCAATAGATTTAGTCACCTGAAGATTTTTGGTGAGAGGATGCGGGAAAATGGAGGGGGAAGAAAATAAACGGAGGAGGGAATGGAGGTGTAACGGTGCTAAAGTTCCTGCCGATTATGTAATTGAACGCAGTTCCAAAATCTTGCAGCACGTCTACGGTACGACGACGTGCCTTAACAGCTCAACGAAAGATATCAGCTCATGTCATGTACCGTACCCGAGTACGAGTACCGTATTGACCTGGCGGCTATCACTTAGTCCGTCGGGCGCTGTGCCCAAGCGATCTAGTCAAGAAAATTACCAGATCTAGAAAGTACCCTTCCTTAGCTAGGAATAAATTCGTGGTGTACTGTACTGGTAGTTGGTTCTACACCATAGCCCGCCGTAAAACTCGGATAAACAGACGCGTTGAACGGTGTCGCTAACTTTGCCAAGACTACTGTAAATATTTGGTCATATCACCAGAACTGAGATACGGTAAGATTCACAATGGAAGGAAGCAGATTGATTGTTTTGTATCAAAATTCTAATGAGGAATAGGATGCCCACTTCCATATGTGTGTGTTCAGAAGAAAGAAAGAAAAGGAACAAGAGGCAAGAAGCTCGCTACACCTATTTGTTCTGTAGCAGGATGACTAAGCCCTAGCCATTCTGCCGTACGGTATGCAACCCACGCTATCGAACACTGTGTACAACCCACAATATTCAACAGGGAGGCTTTACTTATTCAACACCGTATTATATGGAGTCCGGTTATCCTGGAGAACTCTCCAAGTAGGAGTGAGCTCCCAAGGCTCAGATACAGAGACTTCCTACCGATTTAACGCCTTCATCTCGCCCCATGGGAATCGCCGGCGGTGTGATATACCACATTTTCACCACCACCACACCTACAACTTAACCCCATGCAATATCCCACCACAGCTCACTTTAAAACCACTTCCTCATAAGCGCTAGCCTCTCAAAATTCCTACGTTACTGTGTTAAATATGCCCGCTATCCACACGAGTGATAAATTAGGCACGAACAAGAACAAGAACTTGTCTAAACCAACATCCGTGACCAGATTCAGTTCGCATTCCCAGTAGTGTCAAATCTGAGGATATAAAGTACATAATTTCCAAGAATGGAATAAGAAAAACAAATCCAGAAGCCCTTGATTATTCATATAACGTAAAATACACCCTCCCCTCCAACCATAGAAAGCAAGAATACTACCATAAGCCTCGGTCAACTATACTGCTCCATACGCACGATCTACCTCCTTATTGTACTTCTCTGGGATACCTCGGCGGTTCAGCTTTTGTACGCTAGTGACTAAGTTCTACATCACAGTATTCCATTAGCAAAATTCCACAACACGACCAGGAAAACAGGGCTTACGTTTTGAGGCGTCCATTCTTCCTCAGTGAGGGCTACTCCCTCAACCAACTCAATGCCAGCAAGGCCACCTCTTCTCCCTGCGGCAATAAGATCTCTCAGAACAGCCACCCTAACCTTATCATCATGAACATGCTCCTCAAGCTCGCACTCGACCCCGGCCTCGGCAGCGAGTTTCTTGAGTGGGACCTCAGCAGGAACAATGAGTGCGACTAGCCTTGTCTTGTTCTCGTCCGCATAGACACAGATATTGGGTACCAGCGGACAAGCGCGGTAGATAGATTCCAACTAAAGAACACTGGATCAGCATCGGTAGAACCACATGCAGTCCCTAAAAACAAGAAGCTAACTTTTTCAAGAGCAATGTATTCTCCGTTAGAAGTCTTGACCAAGTTCCTCTTACGGTCAATAATCTTGAGGTGACCATTTTTGTCCCATTCACCAATATCTCCGGTCTTAAACCATCCGTCTTCAAAGGCCTCTTCACTATCCTCCTCATTGTTGAAATATGACGTAGCTACGGACTCACCGCGAACCCAAATCTCCCCTTGTTCGGGTTCGTTGGTGCTAAAGTACCCTGTATCAGTGAAGTCAACAAGCTTGATCTCAACACTTGCGGGAACCGTTCCGACTGAGGGTGTTGGCATTCCACTCGGCAGGATCCATGAGAGCACCCATACTGCGATAATCAGTAATGATCTGAATTATACTCCAAAAATAGGATGTACGCCGAGGTCTCTGTCAAACCATAACTAATAATCATGTGCGGTTATGGGACTTGGGATTTAAGTTGGTCTGGTGTAATTTTTTGAATGGTGTTATTGTAAGTCATGAATGGTACGGTACTGGCACTCTTCTGCTATAAATTAATCATGATTTCAACCCGATGGAATGGCGTGGAAGGCGACCAGAGAGATGCTTGAAGAAATGATTGGGATGCAGAGAGAGCATTGGAAACCGTGGATGCTGCTCAGCACGCTTCTCTGTCTGTTCACTCGTTTGCCCGCCGGGATTCAGGGTTCATTCTCACAGTTTGTTCATCTTCACCATTCATGTTTGCCGTCCGCCTTTTCCGCCATCCATTCATTTGCTCATTCACATGCACTTTATTTCCGCCGTTCACCGCTTGAATATTCGTTCGCGTTGTTCGCAGTTCACCGCCCATTTGTTGTTCGTCCTCTTATCTGCAATATGTTTTTACTGGAACCTGTATGACTATGGGTGAGTTCAAAGAGACTATGCAGAGCAGAAGGAAAGTGGGAGGCTGCAGCACAGTGGGAATCTTTGTAGCATTTGTCTTTCTTTTATTAGCCTGATTGTTTCCAGTGGGAATAGAGACTTGTGTGGCGGAGGTTGGAAGCTAGTGGGCAAGTGTGGTGATCGGTGGAAAGATTGAGGATGATCTGAATTTCACCCCAAACTCAGAAAAGACCTCTGCTCTTACCACTCCAATCAGAAGGACTCCTGGGAGCATCTCCAAGAAATACTCTACTCCTACACATATGAGGTTAGATAATCCCTCACCTTGTCCAGATAATTGGCTAAAGTTTCTCCAGAAAGGAGTAGTGAAGAAACCTCTATTCTTTACTCCTCTTTCAACTCGTACCTTCTCCCCGAGCACTCAAGAATTGGATGATTTTACCTTTGCTGAGATCAATAGAATGAAAGTCACGGATCTCCACCAAGCATATTCTCTTCTTCGGGAGGCTATTAAATCTGATCGTGTAAGTCCCTCACAAGCCTTTGGATTGTTAGATTCAGAGTTCAGCACCCCCAGTCCTCAAGGTGTTTAATAGCATTTCTCAGTCACATTTGGAGAATTAATAGAGGGGTGAAAACATTATCAATTCTCAATTATCAACACCAATAATACCTCCAACTCCGAGTCTAGTTACTAAGAATCTATGCTTTAAACAGCTGCTGCGGGTAGCTATCCTCACCAGTGCCCTCTCTGAACCGTTCCAGCTCAACCGCAGTTGTATCGTAGATCCATTAGGGGAATTTAGCTGGTTCGGAGCATTGGTCGCTAGGCCAAGAAATACTCTGAAAGGAGTTTAGTGAGGATACCCGAAGATTACTCCCAACCTTCTAGGCGGGTAAATACCCGCCTAGCCAATGCTTCATCTTTAAATGCTTCTCAGAGGACAGCAAATATTCCTGTGATAGATATCTCAAGTGGAATATAAAGTCAAAAACCTCAGCTTTTTATTAAAAAAGAATTAATTAAAAAGTATGTGATTTTGGTGCTGTTAGAAGGAAAAATGAGAGGATGAAAGATTTTGTTAGCAGACTAATTGAGCTTAGTGAATATTGCACATGACAATGATCAATGCACTACATCTGATGACGGTGATCAGACATTCATATTTGCTCCCTTCCCATATCCTATCTCCCGAATTCCCAGTTCAACTCAAATAACCCCTCTATGTCCTTCTCACAGTTTCACGTAACCGATAACACTGTTCCAACAGTGCCTCAACCTCATCCTTCAAGCGCTCAATCTTCCAGTGCTGTTATTACCGCCTGATCTCTAAGTCCCCAATCCAGCACATATTCTCCAGCTACCAACACGCAACTACAAACGCTACTGAATGCCACTGGATGATTCAGAACTCAGCTAAATGAGGCTGACCAACTAGTCCTGACTCGGCTGTGTGTTGTCCATTAGTCAGACTATGCGGAAGGTAAAAAGAGAAAGTTTTGGACAAAAATAAACATCTTGCTGGAACAGGAAACGGGAAAAGGGTTGAAAGACCCTGCATCAACTATGAAGTCTTTTGTTGCAGGACGTCGAGTATGTATTTTAATATATTTAATATGATAATAATTTCTTAACTGATTTTGAAACTTAGATTACAGTCAACACTCAGAGACTTGAGTCAGGTACTACGTAACCAGATACTGAGTGGACTCAAGCTCTTGATGCGTGGATCATACGAGTAGATACCATGGAGGAGGAAAGGTTAACTAGCAAAAAGACGTTAAATGAACGGATACGAGAGATGCAAGAAGCCGAAAGATATAGAGAAAATCTCTTGAAACCTCAGAGTCAGAAGAAAAAAATTAGTAAGAGGGATACGGATGATGGAGAGGAAGGAGAAGCAGACTCAGAAGTGGGAGAAAAGCAGAGGAAAAAGTGGTCACGAAAGTCAGTTAAGGAAGAATAGAGGCAGAAGGAAGTGGACATGATCCATGAAGACACAGTTCTACTTGTATCTACTGTTCAAGATATGAGTACACAAATGGCAAGTGTAATCCAAGGTCTTAGTTCCACGAATTCCACTGTGGACGTGAGTGACGTGGGTGGATACAAGTTTTAGGATTGGCTGATGGCTCTTGAAAAACAAGGAGAGGAGCAAAAGGAGCAAGGAAGGAAGCAGGAAGAGATATTGAATAAGATATTTGGAGAATTGTCACGTTTACAATATCAGGGAAATTGAGAGTATATTTTTTAATTTTGAATTTATGTTGGAAAGTATGTGATGATGATTGGTATACTCAGGCTTGCTACTGTTACCTAAAACTGCTATCTATATAAAACAGAAATCTTCTTTCCCACTCTAAGTTCTTAGACTATTGTATGATTGTGCCTTATCTTGTTACTATAACCCCACTATTTTCAAAAAATTTATAATCATGATTAGTGTTCATTACGGAGTGGGACAGGGCGGGTTTTGGGCTCAGAGGCCCCACTGTTACATGGGGGCAGGGTGAGAATTTTGCCTCACGGCCATCCCCGGCCCCAGTCCGGGGCCTCAATGTGCCCCCCCATCTCACCAAAATTTAATGGCGCCCCACCTGGGGTATGGAAGGGGCGTGGGGGCTTGGCACAATATTGCTCACAAATAGGCCCCACCCCGAACTGTCAAGTGGGCCAGGGTAGGGAATTTTGCTGGGGGCCCATGTTTTACGCGGCCCCGAAGTCTCTGTAACGAAGCCTAATCATGATTAAGATTCATAGTTTAAATAGCTATCAACAGAAGGAGGTACAGTATTAAACTGTAAAGAAATTTGACTACCATAGAAGCATGTGTGTAAGTTTGATAGCAAAACAGCAACTGCATAGTATGCGCCAACAGGGGAAAGACCAATCTGTAAACCATTTTTAAAGGCAAGAAAAGACCAGAGTTTAATAATCTTTCCAAAGCTATGCGCAACAGCAACTCGATAACCTGACATTTTATGATTAAATGCCTTTTCATCAACTGTAATTCTATGGCTTGTAGTATTTTTAAAAGGGCAAATGATACCAAATAACAAAGAATACACTGGATCACCATACAAAAACAACATTTCTTGCTCAACATTTTGAGGAAACATCTGACATAGTATATCTTCAAGGCCCGAGGACCTCCACGCTAGCCAATCTCCTAACTTTCCCTCAAATGGTGTAACGAGACACCACTGAGTACTATTACAAGTAGCCAAACCTATATTCATACCGGTATCAAGAGACTACCGTGGTAGGGATGGCGGTAGACTTAGGTCTACCAAGTGGAGGTACCAGTGGTTAGGTACCTCAGTCCGGTATACTAGACTATACCAAAGGTATATAGGTACTAGTAAAGGTTGGGGGTTACTCTACTCTGTAGGATAACCCAAGTAGTCAATTTGGGAGTTACCCTGAATTACTCGACGGAGAGTCCAGGTAGAGTTACCCTACCTTCGGACTCGGGTTACCCTGCTATGGAGTCAAGTTACCCTACCTTGAAAGTAACTTGTTATGCAGGACTTCGGGGGAAGTGACTAGATTGTTTGTCACGCGAAACTACATAGGGTATTCGAATCTCAGGTTGTGCGGATCACTCCGGCACAACCAGTTGAGCTCCAAACAAGCTGTAACTTGGAGGTGTGGTGGCTAACACCCCCCTCCGGCCCCGTTATAAGTCCCTGGCGTCATGGGCTACAGCCTGAAGAGTTGCTGTAAGTCTAGCAAAAGTCTCCAAGTGGAGATGTTGCTGTAACTCCATATGCGCTCACGCCTTCCGTCCGACTGGAAGCTGTCCGCAGGATATGTAAGGGGGAAGAGGAGAATCTGGAGAATAGTCTCTAGGTGGTTTCGTGTAAAACGGACTAAAACCGACGGAGTAATACTACTTTGAAGTCAGGAGTTGTATGTAAGGTTACCGGAGGCCTATAGGTGAGGTAACCGAAGTCCGTTGCCCCGAAAGTGTAATAGTATTGGAGAATCGTTAAGGACTCTAAGACACTAGTCTAAGGTCACGATAAGACTTGCTTTTAGGAGGGTTGACTGTGGGTAGCGCCTATTGGTAGTCAACCTCTGAAGTGGTCTATCAGGTGAGCTATGTGGCTATCTTCCGGAATGATATTGAAATGAGTAGAACCGGATAGATGTTCAGGGGCTGCGAATGCTTGTAGAAGACTAAGTGTATATGGGTAGAGAGTTCCATATTTGGTATAGTATCCGCACGGGCATGACAGCTCGCCACTGGCATGGCCGCGATATGAAGAGTTTTCACTCCTACGGTTGCAATGGAGATGCAGCGGCTAAAACACTTCTATTAGGCAGATGTTAGCACACCACCGAGTAGTCTAGCTCACTACGGGGAATCTTTAGTCCGACTCGTAGAGGTTGGCTAGACAGCCCATGGGAGTTGGGTGCTCGCGAACACAGGGTAGTGATTGGGAGTAACTGGCAGCATACTCAAACCTACTTAAGTATATGCGAGTTCTCCTCTACTCTGACAATCAACTACCTCTCGAGATCAGGACTTAATTGAGTAAAGCTGTGGCTTAACGATATTAAGTTTTACCGTTTATTTTTTCAACTCTACTGTTGATGTAACGTGTTCGCTAGGTGCTAATCACGTTTCGGGAGGTGTACGATAGTTGACAGGTGGCCTGCTCTTCCAGAGAGGAGGCAAGAGCTGTATGAACTAAAGGAGGCTTCGGAGGTGTACTGGAGAAACTAAAGAGTAACCGTTCAACCAAGTATATTGAAATACTGTCTGTCGAAGTCTGTCCTTTCCATCGTGGAATAGGACGGTCTTTAAATACACAAATCTGTTCATGTCTAGCATGGACGAAACTAAACAAAGGTATCAAGCGATACTCTTTGGTAAAACAATATAAGTAACAAGTAAGTATCAAAACGATACTTAAAACAAAACATAAAACAAACTAAGTATCAAAACGATACTTCAAACAAACCAAGTATCAAAGCGATACTTAAAACAAAACATAAAACAAACTAAGTATCAAAACGATACTTCAAACAAACCAAGTATCAAAGCGATACTTAAAACAAAACATAAAACAAAATCCTTAACCGAGTACCAGTACCGGTTACATTCCCCAAAACAAAACAACTTGTTTAAACAAAATCAAGTTTCAATAGTCCTGAAAATTAGAGTCTTCAGAAGGCTCGAAAAACTCGCTTTCTGCTAACATCCAATTATCGGCATTGAGACACCAAACACAAGTAAAAGCCTTAATATAACAGCGGGACTCAAAGAAAGATAAATCACAATAGTCACGAATACCAGATTCGCGGTCAGCTTCCACCCACGCTTCATTGCAATCAGGACAGTAGTCTACCCAAAGGATAGCGAAATAATCTTCAGGTTGGATAACATCGCGGTTCAACAACAGTCCAACAAGCTGTCGTCGCTGCCTCACATTGATCTCCTCATAGTTTGACATCGTTAAGGTATTCGGATGGTGGCGATTCAGATGAAGTCATCAAGAGCCTGTTCCATGGTTTGGTTCTCTTCATCGCTGCTTTCAAAATCGGACTCAAAGTGTGGGGCCCAGAATCCATCTCGGGCCTCGAGTTCCTTATGCCATCGCTCTGTTTCCGGCACAGTTGGTGACCAGCACATGGTGATATAGTTGATGGTCGGTGGTAGGGAATTGTCAGGCATGTTGGCTTCCCACCATTCATTCACCATTTCCATAGCGTGCTCCAGTCCTTCTAACGGTTCCCAGCTGTTCTCACTTGTGGGGTATCCTTTCCATTTGACAAGGAACTGATCATTTCCATGCCAAAGACGGTGGTCTCGGATTTCTTCAACTTCCCATTCCTCTTTCTTGTCAATGGTGATGGGAGCGGGGCGAGAGTGAATTCGTCCAGGGAACTTAGAGTCGTCATTAGGGTAGAATCGTTTAACAGAGGAGGCATGGAAGGTGGCAGTGGGGCTGCGGTACATGCGTCCATCCATCTGGACAGTATAGTTTTCGGTGTGCTCATCGAAAGCTAAAACCTTGAAGGGTCCTCTCCAGCGTGGTTGAAGCTTCTTGCTTCGTCCGGGGGTGGAGATGAACATGCTTCCATTAACCATAAGCATATCGCCAACAGGAATAGGCACATGTTTGCGTCTTCGCTTCTGTGCAGTAGTGGTGCTTCGGAATCGCGCAGCCTTGATAGCTTGGAAAGCGTCATTGCGTATTACCTGGTGCCGGTTGAGGTGATCATCTGAGTCGGGGATTGAGGAGTTCTTGAAGAGAGTGGTAGGTAGGAGGGGGTATTGTCGGCCAAAGACTGCTTTGTATGGTGACATACCAAGGGTATCGGAATATCCGGCGTTGAGGTATGCTGCAAGCTCAACAAGGGCGGGTTCCCAATTGGTCTGTCGTTCATTGATGAGGTTCCGGATTCCGGTTTTCACTTCCCTGATCTTGCGTTCAGCTTGACCATTAGTTTCATGGTGTCCAGGAGCGGCCATGATGTGGTTGATTCCAAGAGAGGTGAGGGTCTGCTTCCAGAATCGAGAGGTAAAGCGGGAGTCAGCATCGCTGACAATAGACAGAGGGTATCCATGGGGTGTAAAGAGGTTTCGTTGGAGGATGTTCCATGTATCCTTGGAGGTGTCGGTAGTCTTCATAGGCTGAAGCCATGTATATCCAGAGAATCGGTCAGCAGCTACCAGAATGGTATCATACCCGGCGGATTTGTTGAAGGTCCTGCAAAGTCAATAGCAAAGGACTCAAAAACATCGGAGGGTAGTTGGAGGGTTTGAGCTCTTCCTTCAGGTAACTGAGTACGTTCCTTATTCGCCTGGCAGAGTTCACATTGTTTAACGAAATCTCGGAAGTCTTGTCGCATTTCTGGCCAATAAATATATTCACAGGCATAGCGGAGGTTTCGATCTGCACTATGGTGTCCTTTGTTGTGGATTTCGGAAATGACATATTCTCTGATTGTCGTGCCATTGAACATGTGGTCCTTTGGTATGTATAGGCATTGGTAGCCGTACCGAGTAGCGGTATAGACCATTCCATCGGATACCTGGTAGGTTGCAAGATCTCCATGCTTGGTACTATCTAGTGCTTTGAAGTAGATTGGGTCATGGCGGTATCCCTTGATCATTTGACTCCGGAAGGCGGTGGTGAGCTCATCTGTGGTGGTTCTGACATCGCGTTCATCTTCGATAAGTGATCCCCTAGACGGCTCGATTGGTGCTTCTTCTTCTTCTTCAAAGGTTTCATAAAGTTGGCGGCGGTGTTCAGGAATGGTGGGAGGCATAACTGAGATAATGGATTCATTATTGAAAACTCGGAGGGATCCACCATAAAGGGGACGTGAGTCTGTCGGGGGTGTGGAAGAGGGTGGTGCAAAGGATGGTACATGCAGGAAGGCTGCTGCTTCCTCGAGTTGTGCCGTTCTTTCGAGTTGTTCTAAGTCTTGATGTCTTCTTGGGGCTGGATTACCGACAGGGGCAGATGATCGGATCGCTGGGGGCATCCATGGTCCTGTAGGTCTGTTGCCGAACTTAATCTCAGTTTGGTGAAAGGGACATGTATCTTCATAACAGTGGGAGTAATGAAGCGTGCTTTGTTCAAGGTCTTGAGGTGGCGTACTGCGGAGGGTGCAATCATCTTTCCATTCGTCTTCAAGATGTTGGCCTCGCTCTGTTCCTGCCGCAGCGTACATAGTATAGGAGAAAGGAGGGGATGGAGAGGTTGTGTTGATGGAAGCCATGACTGGTTCTTCCTCGTAGGTTGTGCTGTCGGAACTGTCGTCACTTTGTCTAGTGTGGTCATGGACAAGAGGAGGGTTCTGGAATGATTGGTTCTCATAGATGCGGGAGAGGGCGTCAGCTAAATAGTTGGTTCTTCCTGGGGTGTAGACTATCTTGGCGTCGTATTTGCTGATTTCTCCTATCCATCGGGTTCTTCTTCGTCCAGGAACCTTTTCAGTCTTCAGGTTCGTAAGGGGCTGATGGTCGGTAACAATGGTGAAGGTAGTTCCCATCAGGAGGTGGTTGAAAGCGGCAAGAGCATCGATCACTGCAAGTGCTTCCTTGTCTGTGGTTCCATAGTTCATTTGCGAATTAGTGAACTTCCTGCTGTGTAATGCTGCCGGTCTCGCTTGTTCATGGGTGGGTCCTTGTCCAACCCAAGCTCCTACGCCAACATCAGAGGCGTCGGTTATCAACCAAATGGGTTCTTCTTTGGACAGGTCAATAGGCCGTATAACATTTGCGTCTTTAATTAACTCCTTAATGTTATTAAAGGCTCGATCATGGGTAGGGGTCCAAACGAATTCAGCATTGCAGGTGAGGTCCGTGAGTGGTGCCGTGACAGTGGCGTGATGTGGGAGGAACTGGGAGATGTAATTGACAAGTCCAAGGAACCGCATAAGTTCTTTTTGATTCTCAGGTGTAGTCCATTCCGTCAGGCAGGATATCTTTCCAGGAGATGCATGTATCCCTTGATCATCAATTACATGTCCGAGTATTTCTAGACTATCGGCAAACAGGGTGGATTTGTTTCTGCTGGCATAGAATTTGTTTTTTCTTAGCTTGTCGCAAACTAGGCCGATATGGTGCTTGTGTTCTTCTTCAGTATTGGAGAAGATGAGGATATCATCGATGTAGATCCATACAAAGTGATGGAGGTATTCGCTAAGCATATTTTCCATAATTCGCATGAAGGTGGTGGGCGCATTCATGTCACCTTGCAACATGACTCGGCTAACGAAACTTCCGAAGGGTGTCTTGAAACTGTTAATTCGTTCGCTTTCCGGGTCTAACCGTGTTTGGAAGTAGGCATCGCTTAGATCTATCTTGCTTCGGAATCTAGCTCGTCCAACCGCATTCAGGATCTGAGTTTGATTGGGGATCGCAGAACTGTCCATAACTGTATTGTCATTTGGTAGTTTGAGATCGACAAGGGGGCGGATTCTCTTTCCATCTGCCTTAAGTTGGACAAACATAGGTGCGGCACCTGGTGCTTCTGATCGGTAGATGACTCCTCGCCTGAGATTCTCATTTACCCAGGTATTGAGTTGGTCTTTGTATGCTTCCGGAATGGTGTATGTCGGTTGATTCTTAAGATTATCGGGGTCTTTCAGGCGGATATGGTGGTTTATTTCCCTCATAGGAGGTAGTTCTTCTGGGATTCGTTCAGGGAAGACATCGGAGTACTCATCCAATAGGCTTAGCGCTGTAGTCTCACAGACAGCGGCTCGGAGTTCTCCACTTGTTGGTTTGCAAATAACCCTGACTTTGTAATTTGGGAACTCGATAACTGAGTCTCCACACTTGATGGTAGCATTAAAGCGTTTTAGGAAGGGCATCCCAATGAGGGCATCGTATTTCGCTAGGTTCCCAACAAGCATCATCTGTGGAGGTAGCGAGACTGATCCTAGCTGGACGATAGTTTTGCATGTCTTATGGCTAGTGGAGCGGGATCCTTTAACTGCCATATTGACAGCTAATGGTTGTTTAAGGGTTTCGGTAGGTAGACCATAAGCGGAGACGAAGGTATTGCTGATTATGTCTCGTCCAATAGCGCCGGTATCGAAAAGGACCCGTGCCTGTTTCCCATTGATTAAGATTGTTCCTTCTAATGCTGGGTAAGGCTTTGCCATCGGTGGACGGGTGCTGTTGCATTCTATTTCGATATAGCCGATGTGAATTTCTTCAAACTCGCTCGATTGCTCGCCATCATCACTGAGTTCAATGTGGTTTGTTGACGCTTCTTGCTTGACTTTAACTGCCTTTCCTTTGCCTTTCTTGGTAGGACAGTTTCTCGCCATGTGTCCGGTTTTACCGCACTCAAAACATTCACCTTTCTCCCTTCTTGATTCTTTAGTGGATTTGCCTTTCTTCTTGTAGGATCGGGGGGTTTCTTCTTCTGAGTTGTTGGAGGTATTTCGTCTAGGTTGTTTATTGCTACTGGTGGATGTTTGGGTTTTGTAGGCTTTGGTTTCATGAAGGATGGCATCCTTTCGTTCAGCTCTAGCTATGATGGTTGCAAACTCGTCATCTTCGTCCTGAAGCGGCTCCACTTCGCATCGAAGAGTAGGGTGCATGCAATCGTAGAACCTTCGTTTCAGGATGTAGTCTGAGATGCTGTCTTCCGCCATCCTGTTCTTAAGCATCACGAGATCTGTTGCCACATCCGTTATTCTTTTAACATGGGACCCGTTGACTTAGTGAAGTTCATTGAAACGTTTGAACAGGAGATCGTTTGTGATAGAGGATTGGAACCGGGCTCTGAGATATTCGATTACTGTGGAGCCTTTTAGCTTCGGGTTTCCTCTATTTTCCTTATAGCATTGGTGGTATGCATCGACGGCCTTTCCTTCGCAAAACGACCCTATCCAAAGGCCGGTAGTTGCCTTTTCAATATCGACCTTTTTCAGGAGGAGGTAGTGTGTAACTTCAGTTGCCCATCGCTCAAAGGCTTCGGGCTTAAGGTCCTTTCCTTCTCCCGTGAACTTTGCGGGAAGGTGGATCTTAATGTCAGGTAACGGGATATCGTCTTCTTGTGTATCTACGGGGCGGGACCTCGAAGGTCCACCACCTGTGCTGGCCATGTCGGACTCGCTGCTTGAATCTGGATCTTGAGGGGGCTCGACTGCGGGTTTCTTTCTGGGAGTAGGAGGGACTTCTTCCGGATGGTGTGGGGGTTCCGTTGTGTTGTCCTGAGAGTCCTTTGCAGGACGCTTGCCTTGCTTCTTCTTTGTAAGGCCTTCTCGTGGGATTCGCTTCCCACTTCGAGTTGTCAATGACTCTATATTAAGGTTGAGCTGAAGCCGAATGTACTGAGATTCTGCCGCTTCACTCCGCTAGCGTTCCAGGGTGGATATCGATAGGTTGATCAGGCCTAAATCCGGAGACAGGTTCTTAACCACTTGCTGAGGTTAAAAAAATGTAACGTGTTCGCTAGGTGCTAATCACGTTTCGGGAGGTGTATGATAGTTGACAGGTGGCCTGGTCTTCCAGAGAGGAGGCAAGAGCTGTATGAACTAAAGGAGGCTTCGGAGGTGTACTGGAGAAACTAAAGAGTAACCGTTCAACCAAGTATATTGAAATACTGTCTGTCGAAGTCTGTCCTTTCCATCGTGGAATAGGACGGTCTTTAAATACACAAATCTGTTCATGTCTAGCATGGACGAAACTAAACAAAGGTATCAAGCGATACTCTTTGGTAAAACAATATAAGTAACAAGTAAGTATCAAAACGATACTTAAAACAAAACATAAAACAAACTAAGTATCAAAACGATACTTCAAACAAACCACGTATCAAAGCGATACTTAAAACAAAACATAAAACAAACTAAGTATCAAAACGATACTTCAAACAAACCAAGTATCAAAGCGATACTTAAAACAAAACATAAAACAAAATCCTTAACCGAGTACCAGTACCGGTTACAGTTGATTATCTTTATCTTTACTTCTGAAAGAATACTTCGGTGCAGTCGCAACCTCGGGATCCATCTTCCCAGAGGGAGCCCCCGTTACAAATGGACCAACAAGAGATACAATCAAGCCATATTGTATTGTAATACCCTGAAACATAATAGCATAAAACTTCTTGTAACCAGTATAAAACTGGTATTGTTCATCCCAGTTTTCAGGCCTGCAGCTAGGATGTAAAGTTCCATCAACAAACCTCCAAATATTTTTTGGTTTTCCTATAGCCTCAATTGAGTCTGCAAATGATTTAATTATTTCTAAATTCAAACGTTGCTTATCCCAGTAAAGAAGATCATGAAATCTGTTATAGAGAAACCCAATAATCGTATTGAATGTGACTGACTGGTATGCGCAGGAGCGTCCAAAGAGGTAGAATGAATCCTTATATGATAGCGGGTAGGAGAGGAAAGACGGGCTAAAACAATACAAAAAGCCAGGATTCGGGAAGGCTGAATTATATAGGAATACTTGATAGTATCTAATCCCAACTTTAATGACAAGGAAGCTATATCTGACTTCGAAAATCTAGACTTTGCATTAAAAGATAAATCTTTATTAAAGAGTGATAAAATCATACCTGAATTGTTCGACACATTTAGCTTTCGACCAAGAGTTGAGATCAAAATGGAAGACCTCATAGTCAAGTGGGATGCGATAGCAGGGTTGCTCTTCTTCTTCATCCAGGTGCCACACAAAATGCTTCCGGGTCTGAATTAACTGATGTGAAATGACTTGAGTCATAATGGACATGAGAGCAGATGTGCATGTAGCAACCGAGAGAGCTGTCTTATTGTTATTCATCGTACCAGCTATTGGGAGTTGAGAGTTTTGGTAGTTTGTTTACTTGTATATCGGGTAAGAAAATTTTATCAATCACAGCCCAGATGATGCAAATGGACCATGGTTGCTAAATCTCTCGGGTCCTTGATAGGGTACCATTCCACTTTCATTACCCTAGCTTACCTCTTGCCAAACCAGCTTAATCCCCCTATTTGATGAGGTCACGGAAGGCAGTTATTCTTTGAAAGTACCACCACAGGCGGCAATCAGTAAGGACTGTACCGATTGTTCATGTCAGATACAGGTAGCTTATATCCTAATAGAGATCTTAGTTAAAAATGGAAATAGTTGTAGGGAAGTACACATAATTTCCTGACATTTGTTAACACAGCTGCTATTACATACCACCGAAATCTTGAGGCTCCAGCAGATTTCTTGCCCATATGAGATAGCGGTTGTGTTTACAAACATCAGAAAATTATGAGTAAAGAAATAATAAGCCATACCAAGGAGTGTCTCGGTCTTATGCTAGGGAGACCATAAAGAGTTAAAAAGCTCTCCTCACATTTAATTAAGTGATGCCTGAAGAGGCAGACATCTAAGAAGACATCGCCCGTGTGGGCTTTCTTGTTGCCGGAATCGATGGTAGGTACTGTACATACTCCACGTCTGGTGGCCCCTGACTCTGTTCAAAAGTAACGAAAAATCGCTTCTGAATATCAACCACTGTTTCTTTGAGAGGGCGTAGGCTTAATTATAGCGCCCTTGGGGCTTCAAAAACACGGGCCTCTGACAAAATTCACCGCCCCAGACCACTTGACGGCACAGGATGGGCCTATTTTTTAGCAATTTTGTGCCAAGCCCCCCCATCCCTCCTATATCTTGGGTGAGACCCTATCAAATTTTGATAAGACAGGGGAGCACAATCACGCCCCAGATGGGGGCCGCGCAAGGCCAGGAAGGTGAATTCTTACCATGCCCCCACGTAATGGCAGGTCCTCTGAGCCTAAAACCTGTCCTGCCCCGCCCTGTAACAAACACTAAGAGAGTGTAAAATCATAACCTCTCAGGTCAGCGCTCTCATCTCCGCTATAAGGGCTTTGGTCTCTGCTTTTAAAACATTGGTTTCTGCTTTTAAAGTATTGGTTTCTACTTTTCAAGCTTTGGTCTTGGCTTTCAGAGCATTTTCTGTGTCTTTTAGGGATCGGAGGAGTGATTGGTCGGGCTTGTTTGCATATGACGTGTTTGGATTGGCTGAGGTTCTAACTCAGATGTGAGATACTGATCGAGTTCATAATGATAAAGACCTCTTTACTCTCGCTAGCTCTTGACTCAAATCTGCGTTTCTGTTAGGAGTACCCGATTCCGATAAGCCTAGGAGTACCCTAGGTAGGGTAACTTTACCCGAGTTCGAGAATCTTGATCTCCAACACCCCCCTCCGGCCCCCTTACGGGGCCCGCGCGTCATCATACATATCAACCTTAGTTGCGTCCTGTGACTATTTGGTCACAGAATTGAAGGTGTCAGAATAACACCGTATACGTCGCTGCCGTCCGTCCGACCGAAAGCTGTTCGCAGGATATATAAGAGGGGACCTCTGGCTAGACCTGGGAAGTGGAACGAAGTCAATCCGTCAACTACTCAGGGAGTTACAAGGCTTCAAAGATATGACATCTTTGATACGGGCCGTAAGTAACGGGACGTTTTCGCACAAAGGTCATGAGATGAATGTTAGGAGGTTCGGGATAACGAACCAATGCATTCACATCCACCCTTCGACGATTAGAAAGAGTCTAGAGCTCCTGGAAACACTACCAAAGAAGCCAGCGAGCTTCGAGGAGTGTTGCAACTATGATAAGAGGTGTACCGCAGTTGTGGGATTTACAATCAACACAACACGAAGGTCCACCCCCTCTACATAGAACAACTAGGAGTTGCCGACCGAGGGATTATGAGACTATTCAATTGAATGGCCTCTCCTCTATGAGAAGAGAGTCATCAGAATGAATTCTATCGGTTAGTTGTTGAGTTATCACAACTAGAAGTCATCGACTCCGGCATATCTGCATATGCAGTCTCGTATCAAGATTGATCCTCTTGGTAACGAAGAGAACTATTGGAGCCAACAGAGTTCGACTTGAGAACTCGGCTACAGGTCTATAGACTCTGAGGATCGGTTAATTACTATTGGTGACAAGTATGTCTCCCGGGCAAGAAATAGTAATTACTGAAGATGGTGTGATGGTTCTCAGGGTCTCCCGGTGTTCGCACTATCAGGGAGAACTCGACGTTGCGCATTAGATTTGAAGAGGTACATATTTTGTATGCTAGATAGATGTAGCCCGCAAACACTCAGACGCGGAATATAAATATCGAAGTGCCTCCCAAGCTTAAGACATCATCAAGCAACGGAGAAGAGACCTTAACAATATAATATTGTTTTTACGATTCTATCTTACTTTCTTGCACTCTTAGTAGTCATAAACGAAACGAGTTGCTTCCGAGCCTTCCTAGACAAATCTCCGTCTATACAAACGAATCTCGATTGGCCTAGACAACCCTAAGTCTTTACCGGTTGTCTCCGCCTAACAGTATATTGTTAGATCTCCTTGTTACCAAGGCTCTCTAAATACGAGTGAACCACGGTTCACATCACCTCCTCACCGCACGATACGGCGAGACACCAAGTGTCTAGCCCTATATCCATAAAACCATTGCCTCCAACACTCCGGCTTGGTTAGCTCGAATACGAGCACAAAGAGAAAAAGAGATGTCGCAGCCTCCAAAGCAAATCGGTCCAGGGGAACCGATGGATACTTCAGGGGACAATAGTCCCAGTGCCTTCAGTAATCCCACCTCTCTCGATCCAGCCCTTCGAAATCCACAAAGAGGTGGAAGGACCCCTAGCATTGCGCCGACATCGAGAGCAACATCTCCTCATTCCAGATCTACTACACCACGTCCGAATACCCACGCCGTCGATCTCGCAAGACTCGCGGCCCGGTTAGGAATAGTTATTGGGCAGATCCGTCAAGACATTTCCACCAGTATCGACACCTCCAATATTGCATTTGAAACCCTCTCTGCAGATTCTCAGGAGAATGCAAAAGGACTAATCAAAGTCCAAAAGCAATTATTGGAAGGACAAGATTTGCATGATAGCGAGATGACACTCGTATTGCAACAATGTGTCCTGGTGGAAGCCAACGTTCGGGACCTCCAGACCCAGTTGGCGAAGGAGATTGCTGCTAAGTTAGCGCAGCAAGATGCTCGACATGAGCATCACGAGGGAGTAACCTCTCAATTGCAACGAGAAGCCGTAGAAAGAGACCTCACCCTGGAACGGGAGTTCCAGGCATTCAAGGATAACCAATTCCAACAAAACATGACTCTTCGAGGCATGATATCTAACCTCGCCGAAAGACAAGAACGCGAGGCTCAGAGCTACAGTGACTTTACCCGAACGATACAACGAGATCAAACTCGTATCATGGATACTCTCGGACTACTGACAGAGCGGGTAACAGAGATCACACAAAATCGACCCTCTGGTCGACAAGTAGCGTTGGAATCGGTCCCTGAAAGTTGGGCAGAAGCAAGAGAGGAGACTCAACCTCCAGAGGGGCCTTCCCGAGATAAGGGAAAGCAAAGAGAAGGAGAACCTCCCATCCCTGCGGCACCAGGGGGTGACCCAGATGATGATGGGAGTGATGATGAAGGAGGAAACGGAGGAAGACGTGGTGGAGGCCCATCCAGATTTAGCCGCGGATTGACACCCGAACAACGTGGAACAGCCGATGTACTGGCGGAAGCCTTTGCATTAACCACGAAACGACCGGCCGATGCACCCCCATTTTTCGAAGCAAAGCCTTCACAATGCGTTCGCTATTGGTTACTACAATGTGTGGACTACTTCGAAAGAAATCCTAGAACTTGGGATAGTGACCGAGAAAGGGTCATCTTCACACTAGGAAGAACCAAAGGGGAGTTAGTCAACCCGGTAGCAATGTGGTACCGTAGGGCTATGGATGGACTCCATGGAGTGGAGCAAGATGCCGGCCTGGCAACCTGGACACGATTCGACCACGAGTTCACAGAACGGTTCGCATCAATAGAGGAGGGACGAAAAGCGGTCCGTGATATGGAGAAAGTTGAATATAAAGATAATATTCAAAACTACGTCCAAATCATGACCAACCTTAATACGAAGGCCAAGATAACTGGTCCAGCATGGCGTCTGGCGATGGAAAAAAAGTTACCAGCCAGCATACGTTTACGCCTGTCCCTAAAGACCTTCGATACCGATGCAGAATGGGAAGCAGCACTCAGGAAGGCAGGCCGAGAAGAGGAGGAACTAAAGGAACGGGACCATCTGTTACGGGATAGACCAAAACCCGTGAAAACTTCTTCCGAAGATAAGAAACCTGACAAACCCAGGTTTAAGAAGGAGAAGCCCCAAATCAAAGGCGGTGGTCCCTCCAAAAAGCGAAGAAGGGAACCGGAACCCGATAAACCGGCGAAAAGACCCGGCGGAGTCAATAAACAAACACATACCAACTTCAAAAAGGCCCATGAAGGAATTCCCCAGTCCGTCATCGACGAACGAAATAAAGACGGCATATGCACTCGTTGTGGAAAGAAAAACCACGACTATAAAACATGCTGGGGACAAATTAAGGTGTCTACTACAAGGGCAGAGCGACCTACTCTCCCCATTAGACATAGGGCTAGGACGGTAGCTACGGTACACCGTCCCCGCAACATTTCCGCCACCCAAACACCTAGAGGAAACAAACTTTGGGAACTAGGCGAAGATGAGGAAATGACTTAGGTCACCTCATATGGCACCAACGGCAACGGCGTTTGGGTAGTCGGGGTTCGTTAGGATACGAAACCGGAATCGAAATTGGGAACCCCCCGGGGCTGGGGTGAAGTTAGTGAACGGAACCAAGCACCAGCGGTATTTTCGTCTGGGTAGTCCGCCAGGGTCAGCGGGAACCAAAATAACACCTTGACCAGGCATCCTATCCATACCAGCAAGCAGGCATATTAAGTAGGGCTGTGGGTAAGAGACCTCCAGTCAGAAGGGTTGCCGAATTCATGACGATGAAATCGGCCTGAAAGACTGCGCAAGCCCACCTTCCCGAACCTATCAGTCCTGAAGCTGAGTTATGTCGGAAAGAGGGGATGGTTCAAGCGCCCGGACAAGAGCAGCGAGTAAACTAGTTAGTCTCTCCAGTACACTAGTTATTCCGCAGACCTTACCCACAAGCGTTTTCCACTCCCAGTTAGTTACTAGGGTTGGTGAAGGATGATACGGACGACCATATCACGTGTCGGGATCTTAACCCCAGAAAACATATGTGGAGTTGCAGGACACGTATCCGGGAAGTTGTACCAGCTGGACAGCGCCGGGGATACCTCTATGTTGCACACACAGCTGTTTCTGGTTGGAAGATCAAACCAATCCTTAAGGGAAAAGGAATTGGAGAGGAACAATAGATTTCGCAAGAAATCAACCTCGTTACCACCAAGGCCCTAAGTATGAGAGAAAGGAGAGGCATCCAGCCTGAGAACTGGTCGTGCACTATTAAGTGTATCGGTGAAACGCCGAGTAGGGATTTGGAATTTTCTTTATTAATAGGAAACCAGTTTGTCTGAGGAGACCTGTATGGTCGAAACTGCGCGGGCGCGGTAACAAACATCCTAGTTGTTATCATAACCTCAGACATGTCGAAACGAAAAGACGACGGTTCGACCCCTCATCCAAAAAGACGCGCGTTTGACGCGCCAAAACCAACGCGATATGACTGTCCCGAGGGATATGCTCATATCCATGTTATGAATCCAAACAGACAAAGGATAAAAATCCGTGTTCTGTTAGACTCAGGATCCAACGTGTTCCTGATTAACAAAGACCTCGTTAAGGAATTAAAAATTCCGTTCACAGAGAGACCGAATCCGGTCACAATTCAAGGCTTCGATGGAGTACCGTCTCCGTCAGGAGGAAAATTTTATACGCGTCCACTATGGCTTGAAATCGGACGCAATAAACACTTGTCCGAAGTTGCGTGCGAAATCGCAGCAGCGGGAGACTATGGGATGATTATCCCGTTTGGGTGGTGGCATTCAGAACACCCCCTATCGAACATTGGGGATCCCGATAACTGGGAATTTAAAGACCCCAAATGTAAAACTACATGTGTGGAAGAAGAAGACGAAGGAATCGCAGATATGTTCGAATACGACGAAACGGTAGCATGGGATGAGAATGCGATTCAAATTGGAAGAATCGGGACTATCGAAGATCCGAATGAAGTTAGCTTCGACTCACTCCCCAAACACTACTGGGGATTCAAGAAGCTCTTCCTACCGCAAACTTCGGCGAGGCTACCACCAAGGAGAACATTTGATCACGAAATCAAGTTAGTTGACGGAGCGAAACCATCTTGGGGACCCATCTATCCACTATCCGAGAAACAACTAAAACTCTTACGCGATTACCTCAAGGAGATGATCCGACAAGGAAAAATCAAGCGAAGTCAGTCGCCATTCGGTGCACCAATCCTTTTTACACCGAAGGCTGATGGCCGACTACGTTTGGTAGTGGATTACCGGAACTTAAATAAGATCACCATCTTAAACAAGTACCCGTTACCACTAATGTCGGAACTACGCGATCGAGTGGCAGGAGCAACCATCTTTTCAAAGATCGATTTAAAAGATGGTTATAACCTGATTCGGATAAAAGAAGGGGACGAATGGAAAACAGCCTTCCGAACAAGATACGGGCACTACGAGTACAACGTAATGCCTTTTGGACTAGCTAATGCTCCGGCAACTTTCCAAGACATGATGAACGAAGTTCTCCGAGAACATCTTGACCAAGGTGTGGTCTGCTACCTCGACGATATTCTCATCTACTCAAGAACCGAGAAAGAACATATCGAGTTGGTAAAAAAGGTTCTGCAAAAATTAGCGGATTTCCAACTTGCGATTTCAATTAAGAAATCCTTCTTCCATGTAAAAGAGGTGGAATTTTTAGGCTACATAGTAGCCGTTGATGGGGTGTCTATGAGCACCCGAAAGGTGGACTCCGTTTTGAATTGGAAACCACCGAAGTCGGTCAAAGAAGTTCAGATATTCCAAGGATTTGCGAATTTCTACCGACGCTTCATAGAAAACTTCTCAAAAATCTGTGCTCCAATCACGGAAACATTGAAGGGCGATCCGAAAAAGTTCCGGTGGGGCCCGGAACAAGAGGCAGCTTTTCAAGAACTTAAGAGAAGATTTACTTCTGCCCCTATTCTACACCATTTCTTTCCCGAAAGAGAAACGGTCGTGGAAACAGACGCTAGCGACTTCGCTTTAGGATGCGTCTTATCGCAGTTTGTGGAGAAACGACTCCATCCAGTGGCGTTTCATTCCCGCAAACTAAACTCCGCGGAGCGGAATTACGAGATCCACGATAAAGAACTATTGGCGATCCTAGAAGCATTCAAAGAATGGCGCCAATACTTGGTTGGCACCAAAAAGCCAGTTACTGTCTACACCGATCACCAAAACCTCCAATATTTCCTCACCTCAAAGGTCTGGAGCGGTCGCCAGATCCGCTGGGCACAAAAGCTCGCAGACTACAATTTCAAAATTGTCTACCGCCCAGGCACCAGAGGTGGAAAACCGGATGCACTCAGTCGACGGCCAGAGTACCGTCCTGAGGAGGGAGCTGCACATCGCGAACAAGCGATCTTGAAGCCTGAACATTTCCAAATCAGTTCGGTTACGAGAACTAAGATGGGGGAAATTCGAATCTGTTTACTTGCAGGAAACCCTGAAGGCGATATATGTGCAGATGACATCCAAGAGGAACCCAAATGGAATGATCCCAATTCCGTTATTCGGGTCAAAAGGTTAGACACAAGAGCAAGGCTTCCAACCAAGGGCTCAAGAATGGCAGCAGGCCATGATCTCTACGCTCTGCAAGAAGATATAGTCCCAGCAAGGGGACAGCTAGTAGTCGGAACCGGAATAGCAGTGGGACTACCGGTTGGAACATACGGAAGAATTGCTCCCAGGAGCGGGTTAGCCGTTAAAAGCGGGATTTCAACAGGTGCCGGAGTAATTGATGCGGATTACACCGGAGAACTCAAAGTTCTACTATTCAACCACAGAGACGCGGACTGTCACATCAAAGAAGGGGACCGTATTGCCCAACTAGTGATAGAAAAGATTAATACCGCTGATATGATGGAAATAGATAACCTGGACGAAACAGAAAGAGGAACGGCGGGATTCGGTAGTACAGATATCGCTACAAGGGCTATGACTATCCAAGAGATTGAACCAGTAGTCAGCCAGCTCTATGCGTCAAAGGATCAGAATAAACACTGGTATGACGCAGCCGAAGTACCTGAACGAACCCTCATGACTAGTACTATACTAGCCCGCAAAGAATTGAAGAAATTCAATCCCGAATTTCTGGAGCAGATTCTGAAGGCCATTCCAGGCGATAAGGAATGGCTCAAACGAAGAAAAGAGTTGGAAAATCTCCGAGACAACGACAAACCTTTCCCAAAAGATTGGACCCTAACCGATGATTTGCTGTACTATAAGCAAAGACTATTCGTACCAAACAACCAGAGCCTTTACACCACAATAGCCGAAGGATGTCACGACGCAAAGATTGCAGGACATTTCGGACAAGAAAAAACTCTCGAAATCATCATGCGAGATTTTTATTGGAAGGGCTTGGCAAATTGGGTAAACGATTATGTACGGTCATGTGACGATTGTCAACACAATAAGTCACCACGACACGCAAAATATGGGCTACTCCAACCACTATCAATACCATATGCAGCCTGGGCATCTATATCTGTGGACTTTATAACACAGTTACCGCAAAGTCAAGGATGTACCCAAATAATGGTAGTGGTTGATCGGTTCACTAAGATGGCCCATTTCATCGGACTAGAGGGAACAGCGACTGCGAAAGATGTCGCTACCGCCTTCACGAAGGAGATATGGAAGCTACACGGCTTACCATCAGAGATTGTCTCAGATATGGACTCGAAGTTTGCAGGAGAATTTTGGGAATCATTGTGTAAAGCATTAGATATAAAAAGGAGGATGTCAACTGCATACCATCCACAAACGGACGGACAAACTGAAAGAACCAACCAAGTGCTGGAAGGTTACTTACGAAGTTTTGTCAATTACGATCAGGATGATTGGTATCAGCTCCTACCCCTAGCCGAACATGCCTACAACAACTCGGCAACCAATGCACACGGAATGACCCCATTCTATGCAAACTATGGATTCCATCCGCAAACAGAATGGATGAAGGAGCGCGAAGCGCATAATCCAGGAGCAACCCTTTACGCAAACTGGATAAAAACGATTCATGAGCAAGCACGGCAATCACTTGAACAGACACGAGAAGCCATGGCCAAGTATTATGATAGAAAGGCCAAGCAACAACCAGACTTCAAACCCGGCGATAAAGTAATGTTAAACGCAAAGAATATTCGCACCCGCCGGAAGTCCAAAAAGTTAAGCCCAAAACTTTATGGACCCTTCGTGATTCTGGAAAAACGAGGAAGCCGGGCATTCAAACTCAACATATCGGATCGTTGGAATATACACCCAGTATTCCATGTTTCTCTGTTAGAACCGTACAGAGAGTCGGTACGAGCAGACCGACAACAACCTCCCAGGGAACCCGAAGATATCGAAGGCGACCTACAATGGGAGATAGAAAAGATTGTAAGAAGCGAAATACGCTCTTACAGGAAAAGAGTCCGTGGCCGCTATCAACAGATGCGCGAGCTATGGTACTTCGTTAAATGGCAGGGCTGTTCCGAAGATGAGAACACTTGGGAACCTGCGACGGGGATGGAGAATGCGAGAGAATTGGTGGATGAATTTCATCGCGATAACCCGGAAATGCCACGACGGCAGAGGAAGGACGATGAAGATAAGGTTTTCTTGCCGTGGTCAAGCAAACGCGGAAAGTTTTTTACCCTGCTTTCATCGGGTCCTTAAATGATTAATGTTTAAGTTTTATTATTAAATATTTAAAATTTTAATGTTTAATTTTATATTTGTACCGAAGGGGCATTCGAGGCGAAGCCCTAGAGGAGGGAGCTCATGTTAGGAGTACCCGATTCCGATAAGCCTAGGAGTACCCTAGGTAGGGTAACTTTACCCGAGTTCGAGAATCTTGATCTCCAACACCCCCCTCCGGCCCCCTTACGGGGCCCGCGCGTCATCATACATATCAACCTTAGTTGCGTCCTGTGACTATTTGGTCACAGAATTGAAGGTGTCAGAATAACACCGTATACGTCGCTGCCGTCCGTCCGACCGAAAGCTGTTCGCAGGATATATAAGAGGGGACCTCTGGCTAGACCTGGGAAGTGGAACGAAGTCAATCCGTCAACTACTCAGGGAGTTACAAGGCTTCAAAGATATGACATCTTTGATACGGGCCGTAAGTAACGGGACGTTTTCGCACAAAGGTCATGAGATGAATGTTAGGAGGTTCGGGATAACGAACCAATGCATTCACATCCACCCTTCGACGATTAGAAAGAGTCTAGAGCTCCTGGAAACACTACCAAAGAAGCCAGCGAGCTTCGAGGAGTGTTGCAACTATGATAAGAGGTGTACCGCAGTTGTGGGATTTACAATCAACACAACACGAAGGTCCACCCCCTCTACATAGAACAACTAGGAGTTGCCGACCGAGGGATTATGAGACTATTCAATTGAATGGCCTCTCCTCTATGAGAAGAGAGTCATCAGAATGAATTCTATCGGTTAGTTGTTGAGTTATCACAACTAGAAGTCATCGACTCCGGCATATCTGCATATGCAGTCTCGTATCAAGATTGATCCTCTTGGTAACGAAGAGAACTATTGGAGCCAACAGAGTTCGACTTGAGAACTCGGCTACAGGTCTATAGACTCTGAGGATCGGTTAATTACTATTGGTGACAAGTATGTCTCCCGGGCAAGAAATAGTAATTACTGAAGATGGTGTGATGGTTCTCAGGGTCTCCCGGTGTTCGCACTATCAGGGAGAACTCGACGTTGCGCATTAGATTTGAAGAGGTACATATTTTGTATGCTAGATAGATGTAGCCCGCAAACACTCAGACGCGGAATATAAATATCGAAGTGCCTCCCAAGCTTAAGACATCATCAAGCAACGGAGAAGAGACCTTAACAATATAATATTGTTTTTACGATTCTATCCTACTTTCTTGCACTCTTAGTAGTCATAAACGAAACGAGTTGCTTCCGAGCCTTCCTAGACAAATCTCCGTCTATACAAACGAATCTCGATTGGCCTAGACAACCCTAAGTCTATACCGGTTGTCTCCGCCTAACAGTTTCCATCGACCTCGGTATAAATGAGCCCTATTACCCGCTAGATAATTAACAAGTTGTTAGCAAGTTATACCACCCTAGATTAAGCGTAAATACTGATTGGTACCTTGTCTTACAGAGTCACTTGGAAGCTTAGTGATTAAAGTTGGTAGAGGATAAGAAGTTGGCATAGGAGTGTTCTGTTATTTTCTGTGAAGGGTAAAATTTGGAGGAATATGCAAGGTTTGATAAAAAAGGATAGATTAATAATAGCCGGTTACCCTCCTATTCGCTTCGCTCATAGTCGGGAAAACCAATCGTCACGCAAAAGCAAGTGTTACGCACCTTTTTTTTTTTTTGTGGGAAAATATGCTTACATAATACAATATGTCCACTCAGAGGTTCACAGGGCTTTGTGGAGAAGCTACTTGACATCGGCTGAAAGAGCTCTTGTACTGCTAGGTTTGTGTATATTTAAGGGCAAACCCTTGGCAGTAAGGAAAAAAAAAAAAAAAGAAGGTGGTAACACTTGCTTTTGCTAAACACTTGGTTTTCCCGACAATGAGCAAAGTGAATAGGAGGGTAACCGGCTATTAAGCCCAACAGGGTAAATTTTTGTGTAGGCCGAGCCGCATACCCCCCCCCGGCGGAGTTAATGTTTGAACCCTAACCCTCGATTTACTATGGGTTACTATATTAACTCACTCAATTGGACCTCCCGCTGGTAGGTTGAAATAAGGTGAGGCTTGCCGAAATTAACAGCGCTAGAAAAAAAACCAGAATTTTGGAATACAAAGCTGACCCTAGTGCTCATGATTTCCAACCTCAGTTGAACTAACTCTCAACAAAAATCACTGTAAATAGAATTAAGAATGTCATTATTCTCTCAATAGTCTAAAGAGCTTCTCTAAAGTACAATTGATACACAAAAAGGTTCACAGCAATACCACGATCACTAAAATGAGCTGGCCACAAGCGGTTTCTCATGGAATTGCCACCACTATTGAGGGATGAGTTTTATGCGGGGGTGAAAAAAAACCAGGCCCGAAATGAAAGCAACTAGTAGTCGCCTTACGAGCTCTACCACGACAAGTCAAAAACCCCTACCGATCGTATACAGTTAGCTATAAGTTAAGAGCCCTCTCCTATTTGGTATCAGAATGTATACCAATCGGGCCTACTACATTTCAAAACCTGACACAAGCAGAAGTAGCTGCATGATTTGCGATACCTAAAACCAACCTATCCCGCTGGAAAAAGGAAGAGGCAGAGGGGGGGTTTGTTGACCAAAAGAGGAAACAACGACAAGATAGGGGAAAAAGATGGCAGATAAGGTGGGAAGAGATAGAACGAGATCTTTATGATCAGTTTCACCATCGGAGAGCAACAGGAATCGCAGTGAGACGGGGGTGGTTTCAACAAGTTAGTAAAGAGATCTTTTTCAAACATTATCCCAATGCAGAATCCACCACGTTCAGTTTCTCCAATGACTGGTTTTGTTAGGAGCACTCGATTCAGATAGCTTAGGAGTACCCTAGGTAGGGTAACGTTACCCGAGTTCAAGAATCTTAGTCTCCAACACCCCCCCTCCGGCCCCCTTATGGGGCCCGTGTGTCATCATACACATCAACCTTAGTTGCCTCCTGTGAGTCTATGGTCACACAAGTGAAGGTGTCAGAATAACACCGTATACGTCGCTACAGTCTGACCGACCAAAAGCTGTTTGCAGGATGAACAAGAGGGGACCTCTGGCAAGATCTGAGAAGTAGAACGAAGTCAATCCGTCAACTACTCAGGGAGTTACTAGGCTTCAAAGATATATCATCTTTGGCATGAGCCGCAAGTGACGGGACGTTTTCGCAAAAGGACGAGATACGAATGTTAGGAGGTTCGGGATAACGAACCAACGCATTCTCATCCACCCTTCGATAATCAGAAAGAGTCTGGAGCTCCTGTAAACACTACTGAAGAAGCCAACGAGCTCTAAGGAGTGTTGCAACTATGATATAGGGTGTACTGCAGTTGCGGGATTTATAACCAACACAACATGAAGGTCCACCCCTGTCACAATTCTAATGTGACATAGTAAGTTTCTTTTGTTATGAAATTGATTTATGAGTTTCCTTTGTTACGTAGTTTGGTTTACATAGTTTGTTTTATGATTTACTTTCATGCACATGACCTATACAGAGGTATGTGACTATAGAGGAGGCTATGCAACGAGGTTGACTGCAAGGCAGACTTGTTGGGGTTTTATTTGTTATGTTTCACGCACGAGACTTATTTAGAAGTCACGGGGCTGCATAAGGAGGCTATGCAATGAGGCTGTGCGCAAGGCAGACTCGTTAGGTTTATGTTATGTTTTATGTTATGTTTCACGCACATGATCTATTCAGAGGTCATGGGGCTGTGCGAGGGGGCTGCGCGAGGCAGACTGGCAAGGCAGACTGCCTATGGTTTGATTTATAAGCAGGTTGAGGGAAGGACTATATAAGGAGGCCTCCGAGGCGAGTTATTTAGTTCTTCACGCAACCATCTAAGTTATTTTCCTACTTATTATTTTAAGAACGAATTTACTTTATTCTATCTACCTCACGATAGTTACATGAACTTAGTAGAAGAGGAACGCCTCTATGACTACTAAGTGTAACAAGAGAAAAGATAATAGTGTAAACACACACTATCAGAAGAGGACGAAGAAAAGTAATGGTGTGAACGTACACTATAAGTACTAAAGATAAAGTGTCATAGATACTATAAGAGAAGTATCGTTGCCTGTCACGGGTATTGATATAGGAAGAGGGCCCCTTAACAACCCCCTCTACATAGGACAACCAAAAGATGCCAACCGTGAAATTATGAGACTATCCAATAGAATGACCTCTTCTCTATGAAGAGAGAATTATTGGAACGAATTCCATGGGTTAGTTGTTGAGTTATCACAACTAGAAGTCATCGACTCCGGTATATATGCAAAGGCAACTCTGTATCAAGACTGATCCTCTTGACAACGGAAAGGACTATTGGAGCCAACTGTTAGGCGGAAGCCGACTCTAAATACTTGTCGAGAAGACTTAGGCCTGAATCTTTTGTAATAGATGGAGATTTGTCTAGGAAGGCTCGGTGTCGTTCTTTTCGTTTATGACTACTAAGAACTCGCTTAATCGATAGAGGAAATATTCTTATAAAGATTGGTAGGTAAAACAATGTTATATTATTAAGGTCTCTTCTCCATTGCTTCTTTTTCTAAAAGCTTGGGAGGCACTTCGATATTTATATCCCGCGTCTGAGTGTTCGCGGACTACTTCTAATCCTCCTATAACAAAGTACCTTCCCCAAAATCGTACGCTACGTCTCATAGTCTTAACAAGTGTGAAAACCGTTTGACCCTGAATTCTTGCACACCAGCTTCATCCTCATAAATTCTTTTCCGTCTTATCGTAGAATGTGTTATTATCCTTGAATGACCGGTCTTCGATAAATAGAGACGAATAGACTTCTGTCTGAAACTGCAGTCGTCTTGACTATCGTCTCAGTAGTCTCTTCCGAATTCACATAGTGGCCAGCGTATGTGTCGGGCACCTATGCGTGATACAGGCTTTGTAGACAGTCCACCAACACCCGTATGTCTACCGCCTATTAGGTCTTCTGAGTCTGAGCAGCTTCCCCTCGGTCTGCCTCGCCTCAAAGAGAATCACCTCTCGAGGGATCCCATTTCCAGGACCAACCAACATACAGCGGCCTTCAGATAGGTATTGGTGTCATATCTATCCCCTATGGCCTCTGGGGCACTGTAGGAGTAGTTGCGGATTTTCGAACCGAAAACGTCCCGTCACTTTCGGCCTGTAGTTAGGACACCTAACTTTGAAGCCTGATAACTCAATGCGCCTCTGACGGATTTCCTCCGTTTTACTTCTCAGAGGTACCCATTTCTTTTTTTTTCTCTTTTTTTTTTTTATATCACATATTCATTGTTTAAGGTACAAGAACCTGCATGCAGCGCTAGCTATGGCAAAAACAAAACCTATAAACACGCGCATCCCTCCTCCGTCTGAGGCAAAAATCAAGAACCCCAAGCCCCTCTGGTATGGAGCCAACCGCACATCCCGCCCCGAATCAAGCCCCCCCTACAGCCCAGACGAACTGAGCCCCAAAAGAAACCCAAAACAGGAAAAGCAGGAAGCCCAAGAAAAAATCCCCCTTGAAATCTCAGCCCGAAGGTACAAAAGAAAGTCCAAGTCCAACCCACCAGGCAGGCCCAAAGCAAGCCCGGCCGCCCGAAGGCTAACCCTACTCGGCCCCGTAAACAAGGCAGGTGCACCGATTCGTGGCGCGGCCCCAGTCCATTGGGGAAAGGTTCGTAGGAGGAGAGATCCGACCGGCCCGAAACAGTGCAATACTGACCGGAGGAAGGGGCCAGGGCTGGGACCCCCAGAGAGATGACCGGGACAGAGCGACAAAGTCAACACCGTCCCGTGTAGGTGAGGCAGCAGTAAGGTGCCAGCTTACGATGGAAGCAGTAGGGTGCCAGCCGGGAGCAGTAGGGTGCTAGCCAAGGAGGGAGGGCAGTAGGATGCGAGCCGACGCCCCGACGTAGAAGAGGAGGAGGGGCCAGAGGCCCCAGAAAAACCCGACCGTAATAACCGAACCGATGCCGTCTTACCCCGTCTCTCATGTAGTCCCTTGTTCTCCGAGAGATAGCATCACTGAGTGGAAGGGATCCCACCGGCGGGGTAAGGCAAGGGAAGAGCAAGGGGAGGAAGGCGACCGCTGCTTGAACTGAGACGACTAGGAGGGTATGGCCAGGCCTCACCAAGAGGCAGACCCCGAAGTTACTTGCCGAGGCGTTCCCCCTCGGGGATCATGCCAAGTGGGGAGACGGGCGTCCACCACCACCAGTGCCGACCGGAAATGAAGAGAGGAGGCCGACCGTGCCAAAGCTAAGCGAGGGTCCAGAAGCGAGACGGGACTACTGGGCGAACCCAGATAACTTCCCCATCAAGCGAACAGGAGACAAGCGAAGCAAAGGCGTGAGAGGATAGAAAGGATACCGTGCCTCTAGGCAAAGGCCATCAAGGGGGCAGAGGGCAGGAGGGGACCCCAAAGGGGGGCCGAGAGAAGGGGGGCTCACGATAGTTGAACGTGGTGTTGTAAAACTATGTGGCAGGAAAATAGAGGGTGCGGAGCGTTCTCAGAGGTACCCAGAGGTGCCCTCTTATATATCCTGCGAGTAGCTTCCAGTCGGACAGACAGCAGCGACGTCTACGTGTTATGAGGAGGGCTTCATTGAGATAACATTATAGTCATGGGACGCAACTCTTCGAAATCTCGCTAAGAACGTGCGGGCCCCAGAGCGGGGCCGGAGGGGGGTGTTAGGCTTCGATAAATGAGAGTCTGTGCGCAGTTACCCTACCGAGAGGTCTGTGCATTTTCTATATGCCTAACATGAGCTCCCTCCTATAAGGCCTCGCCTCGAGCACCTTTTTTAGTTATATTTATTTAACAAAATTCCTTTTAAGACCCGATGTGGTCAGGGTAAAAAACCTTCTGGCGTTTGCTTGTCCACCATAGGAAAACCTTTTCCTCATCGTCTTACTTCTGCCTGCCCTGGCATCTCTGGGTTGTCTCGATGAAACTCTTCGACTACTTCTTCAGCATTTTCCATCCCCGCAGCGGGTTCACAAGTATTTTCATCTTCCGCACAACCCTGCCATTTCACAAAATACCATAGCTCTCGTACCTGTCGGTAACGATTGTTGACCCTTCGTCTATAGGTCCGTATCTCGCTACGGACAATTTTCTCTGTTTCCCATTGCAAGTCTCCTTCAACCTCCTCTGGTTCTCTTGGAGGTTGTTTGCGCTCTGGATGAACAAACTCTCGATAAGGTTCAAGTAAGGATACGTGAAAGACAGGGTGAATGTTCCACCGGTCGGATATGTTTAGCTTAAATGCACGATTCCCCTTTTTTTCCAATATCTGGAATGGCCCATATAGTTTAGGCGCTAGCTTTTTTGACTTCCGTCGGGTGCGTATATTTTTTGCGTTTAGCATGACTTTATCGCCAACCTTGAACTCCGGCTGTCTTTTGGCTTTCTGATCGTAGTATTTCGCCATTCCTTCTCTTGTCCTTTCTAACGAGCTTTTTGCTTGTTCGTGTATTGTCTTGATCCAGTTCGTGTATAGGGTTGCACCTGGGTTTTGAGCCTCTCGTTCTTTCATCCACTCGGTCTGGGGGTGGAAACCATAGTTTGCATAAAAAGGCGACATCACGTGGGCGTTGGTCGCCGAATTGTTGTACGCGTGTTCCGCTAGTGGTAGCAACTGATACCAGTCGTCCTCGTCGTAGTTGACAAAACTTTGAAGATATCCTTCCAGCACTTGGTTGGTTCTTTCTGTCTGACCGTCTGTTTGTGGGTGATACGCCGTCGACATTCGTCGCTTTATTTCCAATGCCTTACACAGAGATTCCCAAAACTCTCCTGCAAACTTAGAGTCCATGTCTGAAATGATTTCCATCGGTAATCTATGTAGCTTCCAGACTTCCCTTAAGAACACATTAGCGACATCCTTTACTGTGGCCGTAGTTTATAATCCAAGAAAATGTGCCATCTTCGTGAATCGATCCACAACTACCATAATTTGTGTACAACCTTGTGATTCTGGTAGTTGGGTTATGAAGTCAACTGATATTGACGACCATACTGTAAACGGGGTCTGTAGTAGCTGCAACAGTCCTTAATTCGCATGTCGTAGTGATTTGTTGTGCTGACATTTATCATAAGACCGGACGTAGTCATTGATCCATTCGGCTAATCCCTTCCAGTAGAAATCTCTCATAATGATTTCAAGGGTTTTTTCTTGTCCGAAGTGTCCAGCTGTAACCGGTACTGGTACTCGGTTAAGGTTTTTACTTGTGTTTGGTGTCTCAATGCCGATAATTGGATGTTAGCAGAAAGCGAGTTTTTCGAGCCTTCTGAGGACTCTAATTTTCAGGACTATTGAGGCTTGATTTTGTTTAAACAGTTGTTTTGTTTTGGGGAATGTAACCGGTACTGGTACTCGGTTAAGGATTTTGTTTTATGTTTTAAGTATCGCTTTGATACTTGGTTTGTTTGAAGTATTGTTTTGATACTTAGTTTGTTTTATGTTTTGTTTTAAGTATCGCTTTGATACTTGGTTTGTTTGAAGTATCGTTTTGATACTTAGTTTGTTTTATGTTTTGTTTTAAGTATCGCTTTGATACTTGGTTTGTTTGAAGTATCGTTTTGATACTTAGTTTGTTTTATGTTTTGTTTTAAGTATCGATTTGATACTTATATTGTTTTACCAAAGAGTATCGCTTGATACCTTTGTGTAGTTTCGTTCATGCTAGACATGAACTGATTTGTGTATTTAAAGACCGTCCTATTCCACGATGGAAAGGACAGACTTCGACAGACAGTATTTCAATATACTTGGTTGAACGGTTACTCTTTAGTTTCTCCAGTACACCTCTGAAGCCTCCTTTAGTTCATACAGCTCTCGCCTCCTCTCTGGAAGAGCAGGCCACCTGTCTACTATCGTACACCTCCCGAACCGAGATTAGCACCTAGCGAACACGTTACACCAGCTATCTTTGCGTCATGGCATCCTTCGGTTATCTTGGTGTACAAGGCCTGGTCGTCTGGGATGAGTAGACGATTCTTATAGTATAGAAGGTCGTCAATTAGTGTCCAGTTCTTAGGAAATTCCTTTCCTTCATTTCGGAGTTTCGACAAGACCTCTCGTCGTTTTAGCCAATCTCTATCTGAACGTGTGGCCTCAAGAAGTTGTTTGAGGAACTCAGGGTTAAACTTTTTAATAGTCTTTTGTTTTAGCATGGCCGTTGATATTAGTATTTTCTCTGGTATTTCCTCGATATCGTACCAGGATGAATTCTCAGCCGCCGATGCTTCTAATTGACATATGATGGGTTCTTGTTCTTTAAACGTCAAACTTCTTGTAGCGATGTCTGTACTTCCGAAACATTGGGTTCCTCTTTCTGTCTCGTCTAGTTCATCGACTTCTATTAAATCTGATGTGACGATTTGTTCCACGATGAGCTGTGCCATTCTGTCTCCTTCTCGGATTTGGCAATCAACATCTTTGTGGTTGTAGAGCAAGACTTTGAGTTCTCCCGTATAGTCGGCGTCTATTGTCCCAGCGCCAACCGAGATTCCAGAACGTACAGCGAGGCCGCTACAAGCGGCTACCTGTCCATATGTCCCTATTGGTAAACCTATCGCTAACCCGGTGTCGAGCAGCGCTTGTCCTCGCTTGCGGATAACGATGTTGCTTATGGCGTAGAGGTCATGTCCAGCTGCCATTCTTGAACCTTTAGTAGGCAGTCTTGCCTTGTGGTTCAATCGTCTTATTCGGATATATTTATCTGAATAATTTGCTTCTGGCCTCAATACCAGGTCTTCCTCATCTTTCCAACCCAATACTTCCTTTCCTAACCCATCTTCTTTTTCTTCCTGTAGCGCTAGCAGCATTACTTGGAAGTATTCTGGTTTTAAAACGGCTTGCTCGGGATGCGTAGCTCCCTCTTCAGGACGGTACTCCGGTCGTCTGCCCAGGGCATCAGGCTTTCCGCCCTTAGTCCCTGGTCGTTAAATGATTTTGAAGTTGTATTCTGCCATTTTTTCTGCCCAAGGGATTTGGCGTCCGCTCCAAACCTTAGAAGTGAGAAAGTATTGTAAGTTCTGGTGATCGGTGTAAACTGTCATAGGCTTTTCCGTGCCTACTAAGTATTGCCTCCACTCTTTGAATGCTTCCAAGATTGCAAGCAGTTCCTTGTCATGAATCTCGTAGTTTCGTTCTGCCGAGTTCAATTTCCGCGAGTGGAAAGTGACCGATTTCACATAGTGGCCAGCGTATGTGTCGGGCACCTATGCATGATGCAGGCTTCGTAGACAGTGCGCCAACACCCGTATGTCTACCGCCTATTAGGTCTTCTGAGTCTGAGCAGCTTCCCCTCAGTCCACCTCGCCTCAAAGAGAATCACCTCTCGAGGGATCTCGTTTCCAGGACCAACCAATATACAGCGGCCTTCAGATAGGTATTGGTTTCATATCTATTCCCTATGGCCTCTGGGGCACTGTAGGAGTAGTTGCGGATTTTCGAACCGAAAACGTCCCTTCACCTTCGGCCCGTAGTTAGGATGCCTAACTTTGAAGCCTGATAACTCAATGCGCCTCCAACTGATTTCCTCCGTTCCACTTCTCAGAGGTAGCCAGAGGTGCCCTCTTGTATATCCCGTGAACGGCTTCCGGTCGGACGGACATCAGTGATGTATATGGTGTTATGAAGCGGGCTTCATTGAGATGACATTATAGTCATGGGACGCAACTCTTCGAAATCTCGCTAAGGACGTGTGGGCCCCAGAGCGGGGCCGGAGGCAGGTGTTAGGCTTCAATAAATGAGAGCCTGTGCGCAGTTACCCTACCGAGAGGTCTGTGCATTTTCTTTATGCCTAACACCAACATAGTTCGACTTGTGAACTCGGCTACAGGTCAAAGGACTCTGAGGATCGGATAATTACTACTGGTAACCAGTGAGTCTTTGTTAGGTATAAAGAAAATGCACAGCCCTCGCGGTAGGGTAACTGCGCACAGACCCTCATTTATCGAGAGCCTAACACCCCCCTCTGGCCCCGTTCTTGGGCCCGCACGTCCTTAGCGAGATTTCGAAGAATTGCGTCCCATGACTCTAATGTCATTTCAATGAAGCCTACTTCATAACACCATATACGTCGCTGCCGTCCATCCGACCAGAAGTTGTTCGCAGGATATATAAGAGGACACCTCTGGGTACCTCTGAGAAGTGGAACAGAGGAAATCCGTCTGAGGTGCATTGAGTTATTAGGCTTCAAAGTTAGGCATCCTAACTATGGGCCGAAAGTAACGGGACGTTTTCGGTTCGAAAATCTGCAACTACTCCTACAGTGCCCCAGAGGTCATAGGGGATAGATATGACACCAATACCTATCTGAAGGCCACTGTATGTTGGTTGGTCCTGGAAATGGGATCCCTCGAGAGGTGATTCTCTTTGAGGCAAGGCAGACCGAGGGGAAGCTGCTCAGACTCAGAAGACCTAATAGGCGGAAGACATACCTGTGTTGGCGCACCGTCTACGAAGCCTGCATCATGTATAGGTGCCCGACACATACGCTGGCCACTATGTGAAATCAGAAGAGACTACTGGGACAATAGTCAAGACGACTGCAGTTTCAGCAAGAAGTCTATTCAACTCTATAAATCGAAGACTGGTCGTTCGAGGATAATAACGCATCCTATGATAAGACGGCAAAAGAATTTATGAGGATGAAGATGGTGTGCAAGAATTCAGGGTCAAACGGTGTTCGCACTTGTTATGACTTTAAGACGTAGCGTACGATTTTGGGGAAGGTACTTTGTTATAGGAGGATTAGAAGTAGTCCGCGAACACTCAGACGCGGGATATAAATATCGAAGTGCCTTCCAAGCTTTAGACATCATCAAGCAACGGAGAAGAGACCTTAACAATATAGCATTGTTTTACCTACGAATCTTTATAAAAATATTTCCTCTATCGAGCAAGCGAGTTCTTAGTAGTCATAAACAAAAAGAACGACACCGAGCCTTCCTAGACAAATCTCCGTCTATTACGAAAGATTCAGGCCTAAGTCTTCTCGACAAGTATTTAGAGTCGGCTTCCACCTAACAGTCTTCCAGATAGGAAATAGTAATTACCTAAGAGGGTGTGATGGTTTTTAGGGTCTCCCGGTGTTCGCACCTTCATGGAGAACTCAACGTTGCATATTAGGTTTGAAGAGGTACATATTTTGTATGTTAGATAGATGTAGTCCGCGAACACTCAGACGCGGAATATAAATATCGAAGTGCCTCCCAAGCTTAAGACATCATCAAGCAACGGAGAAGAGACCTTAACAATATAATATTGTTTTTACGATTCTATTTTACTTTCTTGTACTCTTAGTAGTTATAAACAAAACGAGTTGCTTCCGAGCCTTCCTAGACAAATCTCCGTCTATACAAACGAATCTCGATTGGCCTAGACAACCCTAAAGTCTATACCAGTTGTCTCCGCCTAACAGGTTTAGAGGCTTTCTGAACAGACACCATATATCCCTTCGCCTTGTTACCAACAAATCTAGCAAAATCTCCAATGATAGCTGTGAAGTTGTACAGAATTGGCTTAACTTCAATTGACAAAATTCGCAGATTTGGCCAACGGACTACTGGGGACTTGGTGATGAGATATCTGCAGTTGGACGCTATAAGCTTTCAAATATTGCAAACATGGGCCAAACCCTACTCCCATCTGAGTATTTAGCTGGCAGAACCTATAATCAGAAGGGAGAATGTACTGTATGGACCCAGGGGAGCCAGAGTGGGTAGGACAAGCGTCAAGCGACTATCCAACTAACCATCTTTGCTGATTGTATTACACGAGTTAAGCCATTGATCTTTCTCAAAGGGCAAGGACTAGGAAACAGGATTCTCACCGAAGCTCAAAGCTACGATCCACCCGGAGACAAAGTGGAAAATCCATGGCAAAACTCCATTCAATCCACCCCATCCGGCCTAGCAAGTACTGTGGGGCAGATAAATGGCTTTATTAAATTTTCATGGGAACAATGTAATTATTTATAATATGTGGGGAAACAAAGGATTCCGCCAAGGAGGTGGAATTAGGTGGAAATGATTGGGGTGAGACTACTAAGGAAGTTAGTTTTTAGGGGGGAGGAGACCACCACTTCGACAGCACCGCAAGGGCAGAAGAACCATCGTGGAAAACCCTTTCGCACTGTGAAGCAAATTTCTTTGTTCTTCTTTTCCGCTGTGGTATCCGAACTTTCTTCATCATCGTCATATTTTGATTGGCGAATCTGTTTCTTTCACTTCTCCTAAAAGCTCCCCTCCTCGTTGATTTATTTTCCATTTCCGCCTCCACTTCGCGTCAGGTATTGCCTCATTCTTCTGAGAAGGGATATTCGGGATCCCCTTTGATCTACAAGACTTGACCGGAAGTTGTCTTTTCAGTACCCCCACCACCGATATCCCGAGCGCGACACAAAAAGGCCCAGAATCCCCCACGGGTACCAGGCAGGTACGGCAGGTGCAGTAGGCAAAACAATAACCAACCCCGCACCCACTCCACCCACCAGGAACAAACCCAACACCAAATACCCACCGAGACCCAGCAAAACCCAGATGTGCCGTACGATACACACGAGCACCCGGGTCCCCCCCCCCCCCTTAACCGCATTCGGGATACGCAACATCCAAACCTCCAGGCAGAAAAACAGAAAGCAGCATGCAAAAAAACACCCGAGTGATAGCTCATGATTACGGACTGTACCCGATCTTTATATATACATACAGCCACCAGTAACAACCCCATTCCCTACCCCGTCTTCCCTCACCTTTTTGATCCCGATTGCGCTTATAGCAGAAATTGCACACCGGATCGGACCCAGATCGGGCGGCAAAGGGCGTTCAAGCTTCGTATATCCTGTGCCAAAGCCTAGCCGGACTCTTAGAGGATGCAGTCAGCGGGTAGGAGGCAGAAGTCCTGCTCTGATTTATGTGCTTTGGCGGGAACAGAAGGGTTGAATGGCTCCCAGCTGCTTGTCAGCTATCATGGATGAATGAATGGAGAGATGGAATGACGATGTTCTGGTAGCTTAATTGGTAGGGGTATGTGTAATTTGCTTGCGTATGACTAGGTGGCCTGTCAGCTCGAACTTGCCTGATCGGGAGGTATCCAATTATTGCGGATTTGTGCATAGCTAACTTACTTGAGAGGAGGCAGTAAAGGCTTGGACGGATGGATGTGTTGGAGAAAGCTATAGGTGGAATAGTGGTTATGTTTTAGCGGGCTATTGCTGATCTGTATTCCATTCTCTATCCGACTGTTCGCCGCGGGCAAAGAATAAAAAGTAACTGGAATAAAGTTGGTAAAAGTCTTTTGTGTTAAACAAAAATTCAGGGTATATTACTACTACTACCGAGCACCCACAAAAAAGGGGAAATGATGAGAACGCCTTCTAGAGCCAGCTTTGTGTACCCACCCATCTACTAACTATGCCCCCAACATCCGGATCTTCCATCGACGCAGCATTAACCCCCTCCTCACTTATCAAGAACCTAACTCTCCCCCCCCCTACCCTCCCCTCGTTTCTCCACACCGAGAACCCCAGACCCGACCAGTTGCTTGAGCACAGCCTCTATTCCACCAACCATGGGCTCCCAGCCAAGTTCTTCCTTCGCAACGCCCTACATTCGAACGACCCTTTCCGTCTCATCAAGGTCATCGCGGAGAACATCTTCGCCGACCCCGCAGCGACGGCTACAGAGTAATCAGGCCGTGATGGGTACCCTGGAAGGAGGTGGTTTTCAGAAACATTTGTAAAGGGGAAGAGGTAGCTTGGATTGCCTGTTGGACAATGGCAATGGTTTCTCTCCCACCAGCGTTGAGACCGCTGCCGCCACATGATGGGGAGGAGTCGCCTCCGCCCTTCCGCCTGGATAGTGAAGGGGGCGCTTGCTGGTCGCCTTCCCTGTTGAAGGGGTATTTAACAATCTCGACTGTGTGCCTGCATATGTCCAGGGCTCTTCTGGCGTCGCCGGACACGCCGGCAACATTTCTACTAGCGAATTGAATGGCGTCTGGGTCCACAATGTTACCGGACACACCGCTCGGGCGCGATTAGATGATCATCATCAATTGCGAATGCCAGTGGGTGTAGCCAGGAAATGTGACCCTGGTAAGACCTATTAAACAAACTTAGCTGGGTGCGTGCGCCGACCTAATCCTGACGAGGTTTTATTGTTCGGGGTTCTCTTGGGCAAATCCATAGTATTGGCAACAGCCAAAACAATAAGCCTAGAATACCATCCCCCCGGCAAGTTCAAAAAATTGTACATGCTCCTTGGCCCCGCGTAACCAATTGATCGAGTTCGTCCATCAAGACGACAAGGAACCCTTCGAGGACTGGGAGTGCTGAACCTGAATCTAACAATCGCAAGGCTTGCGAGGGGCTTACAAGATCACCTTGAATCGCCTCCCAAAGAAGAGAATACGCCTGGTGGGGATCCTTGACCTTCATTCCATTGATCTCAACAAAGGTAAAATCATCCGATTCTTCCAAAGTCACCAAGTACTACAGCTGTGAAATAACCTCACAAACTGTGGTGGTATTTCCAGTCCCAGGAGTTCCGGAGATGTAAATACACGATCCGGTTCCCTCTGCAGTAGCAGCGGAGAGGTGTGTGTACACCTCTGTAAACTCAGCCTCACGATAAGGCAAAGACGGTGGTTGAGTGGATCCGTGCAACCGGTGGCGTGCAAGTGAGTAAGGGGTTGACAAGTGAGTGCCCGGAGACCGTGTACGAGTCGAAAGATGAGTAAAGAGTAGAGGTTTCTTCACCACTATTCTGGGGAAATGTTAGCAAATTATCTAGACAAGTCAATGGATTATCCTCCACTACATCGCCCTACTCCGCAATTTCACCCTCATCCAACATATCCCGATCCCACTCCTGATCCACTTCACCATTTTCATCACCTTTGTTACCTCTTTTGGGTTTCCATGCACCTTGCCCAAAAGGGCTTGATTTCCCTACGCATAGCCACCTCGGTCCCATTAAACACCATCGCCCCAACAGAAGCAATATCAGTGTCCCCCCTGTCCAAAACTCCTGCCAAATAAACTCAGACATATAAGTGGCAGCCCTAGGATCGCACCCCCGTCGACAAAGAAAACCTTGCTATACTCCTAGGATTTCTTCTGCACGCCATTGGGATACTCTTCACCGTATTCCTGAGGAGAGAGAACCTTTTCCCGACCGCTTATTAATGGCAAGGGGATCGGATTATAGGAGGGATTGCTGTAAAGCTCATTCTATTCGCAAAGTTAGTGCATGGAAACAAATGAAGAAAGAAACAAACCGGTAAATTATCCACCCCCTTCTCCTAATTCTTAACCTCAAACTTAGGAGAAAAAAACATAACATTCGCCATCATTCCAACCCCACCATCCTCGACCCCCCTTCGCCCTGCAGTCCTTCCCCTTTAACGAGCCTGCAGTCCCCGATGCCGATATTGAATTGTCCCATTTTGACACTGACCTTTGTTCGCCCCTAGCCTGTGATGGCGGGGTCGGCCACTCACAGTGCTCCGGAGGAGATCCAATCCCATGGGAGGTTTTCGTTACCTAATTCGTCGTCGGAATTCACGCATTGAGCTCCGTGAAGGATCCCGCATACCTAGTCGACGTTAGGTCGCCTTCCCTTCGCCGGGGGATTGACTGAGGACGCCATATGCGGCAGTTTGTAATCGAAAAAAAAGACCGAAAACTTGGACCAGAGGGTGGACGATCTTGACCAAAGAAACAGGAACCATTACAAGTGAAAAGGGGAGAAGACGCATATCTAAATTAGCGCTCTCTTGTGTTCAGCGACTCTAACCTACTAAGTTCACTTTGCGCAACGAAAACTCCTAAATTATACAGGGCTTAAGATTAGCTCCTCCTTAATTCTGCGAGCTCTATTTTCTTGTATATATAGTGAGAATTGGTTGAGAGCGGTAAGAGGGGCGTTTTCGAGAAAGTGAACACACATATAAGTCCATACTAAGGCACTACTCTCTCGTATGTATTACTAGAAGTACGTGAGAAGAAGGAAAAAGTGAACAAGAGAGGGGGCTTTAGGTGTTGGGCACTACAAGAAGCAACAATTCCTAAATCCTCCCTCAAACCAAGCGATTCCAAGAGGATCGCCTCCTAATCCAAATACTTATCAATCCCTCCATTCTCCTTCTCCAAATTCCTCCGCTCGGCCTCCCTCTCCGCCCTCCTTACCGCCTCCCTCTGCCTCCTCCTAGCTTTGCTACCCCCTCCCCCTCGCTTTCGTAATCCAGCGGGATGGGCTTATCTTTATCCACCTTGACCTCCTCCACCTCCGATTGGACCTCCTCTTCAAGCTGCCTCATGTGCTGTTTGCAAGCGTAGATTAGGAAGGAGCGGGGGAGAACCAGATAGCCGCAGACGCAGACGGCGAGACGGATAGTTGTCAGGACGGTGTATTGGCGACAGAGTAGGGTGAATGCTACGGCGTTGGGTTTGACCCCTGCGCCAGTAGGGACTTGGCGCAGTTCTTCCATTGTGGAGTGATTGGTGGAGAGAAGATGAGATGGATCGGGAGAAGTGGGGCGGCCAGGCAGAAGGATGGAGGCGGAATTCTCGCTTTAGGGGTGTGTGTATTTCTGACCCGGGCGTAGCAAGTAACCCGAATGAGGTAACTCGATGCTTGATCATTACCGTCTAATGTCAGAGTATCACCAACTACAGGACCATCCCTGAGGCGTTGGAGTAATTTAATACGTTAAAAAGGGCAACTTCAGCCTGGCGACTTGAGCACAAACCACTGTAAATTCTCTATCTACTTGGAGGTATTCTACAACACTGTACTAGTACTAAACGCCGCCCCAACTTAGCTCCTCAAAGTAAATGCAGTTCCAAGCCCAATTACCACTCCCATCCGTGGCAATATAGGCCAAACCAGTCCCCTGATAGACCCCTTTTCCGAAATCTCATCTAATTCATCATCCAACTTCTCAGCCATTTTCTCCTTTGGAAACAACTCGAGAACTCTTTCCCTTCCACGTGCAGCCATCTCCAGAATGACCCCACCCCCCAACTCAAACAATGCCATCCACATTACCGCAGCCCATTCCTCGTCTTCCGCGGCCCCAACCAACCCGTCCTCCCTTCCTCAATTATTTCCAAGCGGCCTCCAGATTTATGCGCTAGGACTAGAACTCCGGCAATCACGGCCTCCAGCGGAACAATACCAAAGTGCTCACCAGCAGTAGTGTAGACCCGGAGCGAGGGCGTCCTGAGCAAATAAGTTTTGAGCATCACAGAAATGGAAAGCAAGAACAGCACATCTGTATCCTCCGACACCGATAAGCTCGCTAGAAAATTCCGCGAAGTCGCAGATTTGAGGCCTAGCTTCTCACAGGGTATCGTCAGGTTGCTATAGTAGGTGACGTTCTCCGAGACTCTGGCAAAGCATCGTAACCCCCGGCGATGACCAAGTGCGGTCGACACCTCTGTTTCCTTGTGAGCACGGAATACGTGCCTATTGCCAGATCTATTTCTTCTTCCGTTTGAACCTATTGATAGAAAGTATTATCTTTCTCCCATTATGCAGGAACGGTGGATTGTTGTAAATGGCCTTCGAGGGCAAAGCCATGGCAGTAGTAACACACGGAACACCGCCTCGGAACAAGCCTAATCCTCTGGAATGTCATGGCAAAGACGGATCCCGTAAAAGCCCAGCTGACAACAATCGCATCAGGCAATCCAGTGGTGAAGCCCTCAAACCAATCGAAGGGAATACGGTAAAGGCTCTGGATAAAAGAAGTTCTCGTGGCAGCCAGGTAATTTGGGAAATGGCAGCGGAACAGAATCTTGGCTGTCGGCGAGAAAAAGCGAAGCAGAAGGATCGCGGCTAAGAGCTGGTCAATAAACATATAGCCGTACTTAGATACTATCTCATCCGTAAGGAGCAAGGTCAGCGTGAGGTGGACATGTCGCAATATCGCGCAGGGAATGCTGAAGTATCCTAAAAAGTTCGGAGGAATGATTGTATTCCCAGCAACATGAACGTCAAGTGTCTCTAGATCATGTCAGCTCACGACAAACAAAAGCATTTCAGAGTGCATACCGTCGTGAGCTTCGTCAAAGCAGTGTCTTTGGTTACTATGAGACGTGTAAAGGGTTGCGGTATGACCCCTTTGTGGGAATCCTACGGCAGACGCCAACGATCACGCTAGTTGGGCTGCACAAGCCAACCTGCGGAGGGAGTCGGTGTAGAGTATATATGTGGCTTCCCAATTTTTGTAAATTTTTTACTTAGCTCCAAAAAGTGTTGTCCGTAGCACCAATTGATGGTGATTCAAGAGTCAATGGGAGAAACGGTAACTTATTGTTTGAAAAAGTCGTGTGATCATTGATGAAAAGGCACCACCACCCCACCGTTCCCCAACCTACTACAATCCACAATCCCCCCCACCACCCAACGCACCCATCCCACGCCCTTCCTCCCATCCACCCTCTCGCCGACAACCATAGAAATCAATGACCGCTACTTCTATTATACAACCTAGTAAGGGGAAGCCAACCAACCACCCAACCACCAACAAGAGCCCCCACCAACGCTGGTGTACAATCCAAACCCTATGTTACTCATCGCGTGGGAGCCGTAAATATAGCCGTTTATAGTGCGTGTTACCGACGGAATCCGCGTTAAACAGGGCGAGGTCTTGAGGAGTAACATTTTTTGTCCAGCACGCCAGCTCTTGGTACTCCCGCTCCATCTTCCACAACCCGTCCGCCTCAGCCATCAAACCCGCCCGGCAGTTCATTACCCTAACCATGTGGGGGAATTCTATAAGTTCTATCCGTCAGATATAGTACTAACCCAGGAAAACCAATTACAAGTGCCAGGGATAAAGTTTCCAAACAGTTAATTTAGGTTAACCCGCAAAATAAACCCTGTCCTGTACGAAAACATTACCCATGGCACTTGTAAAATCAACATACCGATGAGTGCTTTGGCCAACTTCAAATCCATTCCGTACAAGATTTTGAAAGCTTGAAAGTAGTGCATATGTCCTTTTTCAAGGAGATACACATCTGTGATAACATCACCAGAGTGAGCAATCTTATTTCCTCGATCAATGACAGACCGATTCCCTATTCCGGTCCGGCGGCGACGGCGGGTAAATACTGCGAAAAAACGTTTGCGAATGCCTATGGCATTGTCTCTTAGTGGACGGAGAACTGTCACTTCTCCTCGGAGTCTATTTAACTCCTCCTTCTGGCATCCTGACTCTTCCCTGAGGGCTTTAGTCTCTGCCTTCAATTGTTGGATTTCCGATGTGATAGATCTGAGAAAAGAGCCCCCAGCCCCGTTTGTGTATGCAGTCTCGGGATGGCTGTACGCAGTGTTCTCAGCCGTCCGGGGCCCCCGTAGGGCCCGGCGGGGGGACTGCCAAGACCCCCGGACGAGACGGGACGGCAAAATGTCGTCCGCCCCCGTCCTTGAGCTTCCAGGACGGCCGTCATTAGGAAGGACGACAAGCCCCACGGTCTGAGACGATTTTAGATAGGGGAGAATGGGGGACGGTGGGGGACGGTGGGGGACGGCGGGGGACGGCAGGGGACGGTGGGGGACGGCAGGGGACGGCAGGGGACGGTGGGGGACGGTGGGGATGGTTGGGACGGCCGGGGACGACAGGGGACGACAGGGGACGGTGGGGGACGACAGGGGACGGCGGGTGATGGTGGGTGACGGCGGGTGACAGCCCGGTACTATCAAATCCATCCTATCCGCGCCGTGTTCCTACACCCTCTGAGAGTAATTCTAAGATCACCAAATGAAAAACACGCTGGTGATGCGCCCGTTGTAAGTTACTCTCGCTTGATCTTAGCATAAATTATCACTCGGTTTTGACATAGAATCGCATGGAGAGCACACGTAAGGCGTTAGAGCTACACTCATTAGGCCTTCGTTCTTCCTCGGTCATTTAAATCTCTTTTTTTATTTATTTTCGTTGACAGCTTCTTCTCTTTCTTTTTTGTCTAAGACACTAGCTAGTCACCGTTCATGATCATACTATAGTAGCCAAACACGATTGAAATTGATATCTATTTGGCAAAATAAATCTGATCGGAAGCCCACGGGCCACTGCTAGAATCAAGCTTTTCTCAATCACTTAGTATTTCAACAAGTGGACTACATATCAAGAATCCTATATCACGCTTGTAGTTCTAATATTGTCCAATACTAGTATAAATTCTAAGCATGCTAACTATTATTACTATTTGTCTTTAGTTAATCCATGGAAAGGAAATTAGACCCGGGAGGGTGAGACATTTATGTGGGGGACGGCGGGGGTAACCGTCCTTTGCTCACAATTGTCGGGCAAGTTCAGGAAAAGACGGGATGGGACGACACAATGTCGTCCGTCCCCGTCTTTCATTCTAACTTGTCGGGCAAGTTGACAAAAAGACGGGACGGGACGACGAAATGTCGTCCGTCCTCGTCCTGCCCCGTTGCGAACACTGGATAAAAGATAATATAAAAAAGTCGTTTCGGATAGGTTATTGGGACGGAACGATGGAGGTTTGATCAGAAAAGAAGGGTGAGGAGAAAGGGAGGAATGTCCTGTTTCTTTGATTTAGAAGACGAAGCTGACGAAGTGACCTCGGTAGGGTAAACGTGTCACCTATTTCTTGGACTGCGGAAACAGTGGGGATTTTTATGTGACCCTACCGTGCTCATCAAATATGTCATGTGGTTTCGTGGTGTAGTTGGTTATTACACCAGTCTGGCACTGGTGGTTCCCGGTTCGAGACCCGACGAGTTCAATTTTTTTACCCTCCTCCCCTCACCTCTCGCGTTGGTCATCGCTTTCACCCCCGCTACCATGAGCCCAGCCCCTTCTACGTACACTGTTTCGTCCATCATTCCTGCTCCCATGCGTGCTTCCACAATCCCAAAGCCTTGATGCCTGTCTCTAGCCAAAATCCGATTCGAGACCGAAATTAGTGCGCGGATCTACGACAGTTGGTGCTAGAGAGACTTCCACTCCCACCCCCTCCCCCCACAGCCCTGACAAACACCGCAGTCTCTGACCGTCCTCCTCGTTTCCCCCTCTTCCCCTTCTCGCAAAGTCACCGGTGTATTACTCGCCAAGTGTGTCAAGTTTCCCCCGAGTGAGCGGCTCCGAATCTTGCAGCGTGTCTAGGGGCTCGAATACCTACTCGTATGTACCATACCAGGTCAGCGGAACATTTTCCCGATAAGTTTATGATAGTGTTATTATTATGATATCCTCCGCGCGGTGGATTTGAGGATATCGGTGCCAGTAGGTATCATGCGTCGTTGGGGGAGGGCGAGGGTGCACGTTAGCCGGGTGAAGAATATGTGACGAGGAAATGAAATCAAGCAGGATTGGCGGTGTACAAGGTGCTGGAAGGTGGGAGGGGGTGTGCCGGTATTTTAAGCATATGATGGAGGAGTAGGGTGACGCGGAATTCATCTGGCGTCCGAGTCGGGCTTCACGAGTACTCAATGGACAGTCGTCGGCTGTGACAGTATGACGCGAGTGATTACCCATGACGGTGGATACTGTGCTGTACAACAGTCTCGTGCTGGGAGTATCATACCCCTGGAACAGAAAAAAGTCTAATGCGGAGGAGCCAGAGCATATGATCCGTACTTATTGCTCAACAGAAACAACTGACCAACTAACATACCGCGAGGACCGAAAAAGCAAGCATAGCGAAAACTGTAAATGCAAATGTCCCCCCTATCCCACATTTATGAAAATCATTCACCCCCCGTACTGCCCACTTTCTTCACCAGATGCTCCGGCTCCCTGGCGGCAGTATCGAGGTCAGTCCCATCCTCGGAAGGTCCAGTTGGTTGGTCGGCCGCAGCCCCCCCGAGCCCCTCCCGGTCCACAAGACCAACTTCGCCCTTCTCGCCCCGAATGTCTGCCTCTACCATTCTGGCGATCGGTGTTTCTTGGGTGGAGAGGTCTTAAAATTTAAACCCGACCAGTGTGTCTTGGCTACATGGGATCGCCACCATCTCGATTTTTTATTGCCTTGGCCAGGAGAATCACTCAATTACCTTTGAGGGGGTACTCAAAGCTGGACCGTGAATTTTCGACATGATTGGTCAGACCCACTCCTAGCTGAATTGAGGAATCACTGTTGCTATTCTATGAGTGCTGAGTACTTTGAGGTCCCCTAATAAAAGCCGGAAACAAGGTTGCTCAATTGGCCCGAGCATACTGAACACTCCAATCAAAACCCAGTGGCTTTTTCGTCATTTTCCGTTTTTTTTCTACCAGAGGTTGTAGCGAGATTAGCATGAGCGGAAGAATCGGGGCTATTACTAGTGTTGTACATCCTGTCTTGGGGGGCTCGATGCATTACACCCCTAGCGTTCTAGCGACGGCGAGTGAAAGCCTGGAAGAGATGAGGATGCACTCAAGGGCAGTAGACTAAGGGAAAGGGGTGGGGGCAATTATGGTAACTTATTCGGAAAGTTCAATGATCGGGGGATTGGTCGCGGGTTCCTTAACTTTGCCACACTCCGAAGAGCAATGGAAGGAATTTTGCTGAGCCAGGGATGCCCAGTAGGTCGCTATACGGATAGTATCGCCGGAGCCGCAGGGTTTATGGCATTGGCCACAGTGGACGCCTACATTGTTACCCCACTGACATGCATTCATCCACGGTGTGCGCACTTTGCAGGGGTTATCGTCGAAGCCTATCTCTACGAAATACAAGGCACGGAGCCAGCGACATACCCCCCGGATTTCCGTCACGTCCGAGCAAACATGATCGAGATTCATGGTGCCTCATCACCACACATCACTTGTGATCACCTTCACCACACTCACCTCGCCAATACAATCCCAAAAATCTTAAACACTCCTGTTGAGCGCCTGAAACCCCTCGATCTTGCGACCTAGGACCTGCTCTCCTGCAGAACAGGTATAAATGAGGCCGAAGACCCCAGTCAATTTGTCACTCCCACTGCCGCTAGGGAGGTGATTATGAATGTCGATGCCGCTTCTCACGCTCTCGAGAAAGAAGTCCCCGGGATCCGCAACTATTCGAATCGCGTCGTGGCAGCATCAATCCTCCTACTCGCAAAAGTGGGCGCCCCATCGTGGGGCAGCGCCAACTCAGAGAGCGCAGGTTTCCAGCCTGGTAAAGAGAGGCTGATTTTCGCGCATGCAAAGCTGTCGATGCTTAGGGCGAGTTATCTCACTATTATGTTAAGGGCGGCGGGAAGTGTAGAACCCGGGTTAGAGCAGGACAGTGAGCTAGTTACTGGGCTGGTGTACACGGTGTAATCGGACTTCTGAGAGCTGTATGGTGGGGTTGGCTTCGATTAAATAAGCATTTTGGTGAAACGAGTGTAGGCCTAGTCGCAAGTCACCCACCCCCTAAGTAGCATGACTATTATAATAACAATAAGAGATGAAGAAGAAGGGGAATGGATGAGATGATCGCGGTTGAAAGGCAAGGGGGGGGGTGTCCACTCATATATACGCCCCAATGATAATTGTACAACAATCCTTATGTTATCTCCCCTTCAGGGCCCCAAGTGTTCCTAGTTAGTGGAATTAGGAAGGATATGGTTGGGTCTCCGAGTTATATTATGTCCAATTATATAGTTGGAAATTTGGAGCTGTGGTTCGCTGGCCCTGGGAAAAGTGCTGCTACATACCCTCCCAAGTCGAATACACTATAGCAGATGTCACCGCCACTACTTAGTGTGTCGAGCGCTGGAAACCATGTATTTAGAAATACACTAGGTCTCCAACCACGTATCTAACTTAGATACAAGGAAAATAAAAGAGAAGATAACTCAATTTCAAAAACTTCCCATCATATAATACAATCGCACTCCCACTGCCACCGGCAGTGATACAACCCATCCTGGAGCTTCTTCAATACCCGATTGAGCAGCGGTCAATCCCCCCCGCCTTCTCGCCCTTTCTTTCTTGCAGTTTCAACCCCCCCCGACCAACTAACCCGTCCGCGAACGGGTGCATGCCAAATTTCTTCCTCAACCACCTGCATATTCTGCCCGAACACATGTGTAACAGTCGTCCCGAGAGGGCGGTACCAACGATCATGACTATATCCTCGCCAAGCGCCGGGGGGGTCCAGTACTCTGAGGTCCAGAACTTTTAAATAATCGATACCCTCCCCTTCGACAATTGGATAAGCACAGCCTGTAGAGCAGGAGGGGGATCCTCCGGAAGAGGTGGAAGCACTTGTTGCTCGGCCAAAGGGTGAAACTTCGATATCGGGACCTTGGCACGGAGGTAGCAGGGCACTGACTCTTCCTTTGAATCAGAGCTTTTCGGGGGTGTTGGAGTGGTTGGCTGCTCAGCCCCTTGTAAGAGATAAAATAATAAAGGTACTAAATATTCCCACAGGAGGCAACTATAATAGAGTGACGGCGCCCCCGTGCATAAAAATCAAAGTTAGAAGTCAGAAGTCCTAAGCCTTGGCAGCCATGCCCGAGGGAACACTCAAGAAAACCAAGGAATAAGTTACACAATGACACAAACTTCTCGCTGCGAAGAAGTTTTCTTCCCTCCCAGATATTCGTCAAGAGTTCCAACTTCCAATTTCCAACCCCCATCCCCACGCGGGGCGCCGTCACCCTAATGACATATCATACCAAGTGGTTCAATTATTTGGGTTTCTAAGATATAATATTATTCAAGTAGATAGGCAAGATGGTAAGCGGTTTCGTGGTGTAGTTGATTATACACCACGGTAAGGATGGAAAACAGCTCCCCGCAACAAAGTATAAGCAATAGATACCGGGGAATAAAAATATTGACATGAGTTCAGAGGTTGGAATAGGGACTTCTTTTGCACTACTCGTAATTTTCTGACATTTGTGAACACAACTGCTATTGCATATGGGCAAAGAATCGGCCAGAACCTCTTAATATAAAATTAGATCATCCTAAAACAATACGATCAAGTACAACCGTGCTTAAGCCGGAACCTCAAGATTTTGGTGGCATGTAATAGCAGTCGTGTTCACAAACGTAAGAAAATTACGAGTATATCCCACATAGCCGACTCAGCAGCTAGGACAAACGGGGTGTAAAATCTCGACCGACAAGTACTCGAGTATTGTGCACGCATGAGCACAGTACTTCAGGGACTGTCGGCCAAAATTCACCAGAAAGTAGGGTAACTATAGCCCGAGAGCAGGCGCTATTTAAGGAATTGCTTGCTGTTGGTTTGCACTTTCACCATTACTCCCCCCCCGTTCAAGTGAACACTCCAGTTGAGGCAGAGTTTCCCAATTACACCGCACCCGACACAAGACCGGAATGCCGCTATCGAGGTATTTTTTGCTGGTCTCCGCTTTAGGCCGGGAATATGGATGGCAAAGCGTGGGTTTACAAGATCTTCAGTAAGTTATACCAAGCATAGGTAGTTGCCCCCAAATTATTAACATAATTTGGCGGTTGAGATTGGCGGTAAGGAGCAAAGACATGAAGGGGGTGGAACTGGCACACATGATAGTGATGCGGAAAATTCCAAGTATATCGATAAGGAATACTGGCATGGAGTTTCAGCTAACAGATTTCATGAACTTGATAAGGTGAGCTTGCTGTAACTAGTACAGGCACTGGTTAAGGATTTTGTTTTATGTTTTGTTTTAAGTATCACTTTGATACTTGACTTGGTTGAAGTATCGTTTGATACTTAGGCCCTATGTGGCATGATACAGAATAAAAAAACTCAGGCCCTGTTTGGCATGACACAGAATAAAAAAACTCAGTTTTTTTTTAAAATGAAGTTTTTATGAAAATATTGGCGTTTGGCAAGCTCAAATTTTTTTTTTTTACTTCAGTAGGTGACAATTATTGAAAGCATAATTAATAATAAGATATTGATCGTATAAGTTATACTTAAACATTGAATTATAAAATTAATCCTTACCACTCAACCTGGAAGTACAACATGGTTTCTTCTCAAATCTACCTCTTACCTTGTCAATAATAGAACTTGCTATATGTAAAATACAACTAGTATCAATCTTGAATTGAGATTGGTAATCCCTTTCCTATTGAGACATGTTTAAGAGTGTTTGTAGATAGTAGAATTGTAGTCTAAATTATCGAAATTCTGAATATTCAGAGAAACTTATCAAAAAAATTGGTTTTTATAAACATCTATTACTTTACTATTAATTGAATACATTTAAGGATAAATTTTGTATATTATTGGAATCAAAATATCTTATAATCCAACTTATGAAATAGTATAACTTAATTTTCAAACAAGTATAATTTGATACCCAAAAAGGAAGAGTTATTCACATTCTATTTTTCTTTCATGAATTACAGGGTAAAAAATACTGAGAATAAAAAAACAAAGTTTTAAAATACCATGGTATTTTTGTACCTATCAAACACTCCTTGAAAATTTTAGTTTAATACAGAAGAAAAAACTGAGAATAAGTGAGAAAAACTCAGTTTTTCTGACATGCCAAACAGGGCCTCAGTTTTTTTTTGAAATGGAGTTTTTTTTAAAACAAAAAAACTGAGTTTTTGTGAAAATATTGGTGTTTGGCAAACTCAAATTTGTTTTTTTTTTTTTCACTTCAATAGATGACAATCATTTAGAGCATAACTAATAGTAAGATATTGATAGAATAGATTATACTTAAAAGTTATAGTATTGTAACGTGTTCGCTAGGTGCTAATCACGTTTCGAGAGGTGTACGATAGTTGACAGGTGGCCTGCTCTTCCAGAGAGGAGGCGAGAGCTGTATGAACTAAAGGAGGCTTCGGAGGTGTACTGGAGAAACTAAAGAGTTGTCACGGATGTGACAGATAGCTCAGGATTTCGCACATGACTCGATTATGAGTCATGGGTCTTGCGCATATGACTCATTTGAGTCATATGACTTGTTTATGTTATGATTTGTTATGTTTCGCACATGACTTGATTATGAGTCATGGGTCTCGCGCGTATGACTCATTTGAGTCATATGACTTGTTTATGTTATGATTTGTTATGTTTCGCACATGACTCGATTATGAGTCATGGGTTTCGCGCGTATGACTCATTTGAGTCATATGACTTGTTTATGTTATGATTTGTTATGTTTCGCACATGACTCGATTATGAGTCATGGGTCTCGCGCGTATGACTCATTTGAGTCATATGACCTATGTAAGGCTTTTCGCGAGGCTCACACTTGTGAGTCATCAGGGTTAGGGTTGAGTGAAGAGCACTATATAAGGAGGCCGAGGCGGCCGAGGAAGATAGGCTCTTCACGCTTTGTTCTAAGTAATTTCCTTACCTATTACTTTACGAATAAAACATCTTCACGCTCTTTATCACGTTTGCATATCCGACACATTTCTCACGAGCCTACGTGAGGCGAAGCTATCTTATTTAAGATCTAACAGGCGTTATCCAACGAACGGTGATAACGTAGATCAACGGATCTAAGAACTGTTACATCTATTAAGATTATAACGAAGGAGAGAAGTATCGTTGCCCGTCGCTATTAGTTAACCACAAGCTAGGAACGTTACAAGCGTAACCGTTCAACCAAGTATATTGAAATACTGTCTGTTGAAGTCTGTCCTTTCCATCGTGGAATAGGATGGTCTTTAAATACACAAATCTGTTCATGTCTAGCATGAACAAAACTAAACAAAGGTATCAAGCGATACTCTTTGGTAAAACAATATAAGTAACAAGTAAGTATCAAAATGATACTTAAAACAAAACATAAAACAAACTAAGTATCAAAACAATACTTCAAACAAACCAAGTATCAAAGCGATACTTAAAACAAAACATAAAACAAACTAAGTATCAAAACGATACTTCAAACAAACCAAGTATCAAAGCGATACTTAAAACAAAACATAAAACAAACTAAGTATCAAAACGATACTTCAAACAAACCAAGTATCAAAGCGATACTTAAAACAAAACATAAAACAAACTAAGTATCAAAACGATACTTCAAACAAACCAAGTATCAAAGCGATACTTAAAACAAAACATAAAACAAAATCCTTAACCGAGTACCAGTACCGGTTACATTCCCCAAAACAAAACAACTGTTTAAACAAAATCAAGTTTCAATAGTCCTGAAAACTAGAGTCTTCAGAAGGCTCGAAAAACTCACTTTCTGCTAACATCCAATTATCGGTATTGAGACACCAAACACAAGTAAAAGCCTTAATATAACAGCGGGACTCAAAGAAAGATAAATCACAATAGTCACGAATACCAGATTCGCGGTCAGCTTCCACCCACGCTTCATTGCAATCAGGACAGTAGTCTACCTAAAGGATAGCGAAATAATCTTCAGGTTGGATAACATCGCGGTTCAACAACAGTCCAACAAGCTGTCATCGCTGCCTCACATTGATCTCCTCATAGTTTGACATCGTTAAGGTATTCGGATGGTGGCGATTCAGATGAAGTCATCAAGAGCCTGCTCCATGGTTTGGTTCTCTTCATCGCTGCTTTCAAAATCGGACTCAAAGTGTGGGGCCCAGAATCCATCTCGGGCCTCGAGTTCCTTATGCCATCGCTCTGTTTCCGGCACAGTTGGTGACCAGCACATGGTGATATAGTTGATGGTCGGTAGTAGGGAATTGTCAGGCATGTTGGCTTCCCACCATTCATTCACCATCTCCATAGCGTGCTCCAGTCCTTCTAACGGTTCCCAGCTGTTCTCACTTGTAGGGTATCCTTTCCATTTGACAAGGAACTGATCATTTCCATGCCAAAGACGGTGGTCTCGGATTTCTTCAACTTCCCATTCCTCTTTCTTGTCAACGGTGATGGGAGCGGGGCGAGAGTGGGTTCGTCCAGGGAACTTAGAGTCGTCATTAAGGTAGAATCGTTTAACAGAGGAGGCATGGAAGGTGGCAGTGGGGTTGCGGTACATGCGTCCATCCATCTGGACAGTATAGTTTTCGGTGTACTCATCGAAGGCTAAGACCTTAAAGGGTCCTCTCCAGCGAGGCTGAAGCTTCTTGCTTCGTCCAGGGGTGGTGATGAACATGCTCCCATTGACCATAAGCATATCGCCAACAGGGATAGGCACGTGTTTGCGTCTTCGCTTCTGGGCAGTAGTGGTGCTTCGGAATCGCGCAGCCTTGATAGCTTGGAAAGCGTCATTGCGTATTACCTGGTGCCGGTTGAGGTGATCATCTGAGTCGGGGATTGAGGAGTTCTTGAAGAGAGTGGTAGGTAGGAGGGGGTATTGTCGGCCAAAGACTGCTTTGTATGGTGACGTACCAAGGGTATCGGAATATCCGGCGTTGAGGTATGCTGCAAGCTCAACAAGGGCGGGTTCCCAATTGGTCTGTCGTTCATTGATGAGGTTCCGGATTCCGGTTTTCACTTCCCTGATCTTGCGTTCAGCTTGACCATTAGTTTCATGGTGTCCAGGAGCGGCCATGATGTGGTTGATTCCAAGAGAGGTGAGGGTCTGCTTCCAGAATCGAGAGGTAAAGCGGGAGTCAGCATCGCTGACAATAGACAGAGGGTATCCATGGGGTGTAAAGAGGTTTCGTTGGAGGATGTTCCATGTATCCTTGGAGGTGTCGGTAGTCTTCACAGGCTGAAGCCATGTATATCCAGAGAATCGGTCAACAGCTACCAGAATGGTATCATACCTGGCGGATTTGTTGAATGGTCCTGCAAAGTCAATAGCAAAGGACTCAAAAACATCGGAGGGTAGTTGGAGGGTTTGAGCTCTTCCTTCAGGTAACTGAGTACGTTCCTTATTCGCCTGGCAGAGTTCACATTGTTTAACGAAATCTCGGAAGTCTTGTCACATTTCTGGCCAATAAATATATTCACAGGCATAGCGGAGGTTTCGATCTGCACTATGGTGTCCTTTGTTGTGGATTTCGGAAATGACATATTCTCTGATTGTCGTGCCATTGAACATGTGGCCCTTCGGTATGTATAGGCATTGGTAGCCGTACTGAGTAGCGGTATAGACCATTCCATCGGATACCTGGTAGGTTGCAAGATCTCCATGCTTGGTACTATCTAGTGCTTTGAAGTAGATTGGGTCATGGCGGTATCCCTTGATCATTTGACTCCGGAAGGCGGTGGTGAGCTCATCTGTGGTGGTTCTGACATCGCGTTCATCTTCGATAAGAGATCCCCTAGACGGCTCGATTGGTGCTTCTTCTTCTTCTTCAAAGGTTTCATAAAGTTGGCGGCGGTGTTCAGGAATGGTGGGAGGCATAACTGAGATAATGGATTCATTATTGAAAACTCAGAGGGATCCACCATAAAGGAGACGTGAGTCTATCGGGGGTGTAGAAGAGGGTGGTGCAAAGGATGGTGTATGCAGGAAGGCTGCTGCTTCCTCGAGTTGTGCCGTTCTTTCGAGTTGTTCTAAGTCTTGATGTCTTCTTGGGGCTGGATTACCGACAGGGGCAGATGATCGGATCGCTGGGGGCGTCCATGGTCCTGTAGGTCTGTTGCCGAACTTAATCTCAGTTTGGTGAAAGGGACATGTATCTTCATAACAGTGGGAGTAATGGAGCGTGCTTTGTTCAAGGTCTTGAGGTGGCGTACTGCGGAGGGTGCAATCATCTTTCCATTCGTCTTCAAGATGTTGGCCTCGCTCTGTTCCTGCCGCAGCGTACATAGTATAGGAGAAAGGAGGGGATGGAGAGGTTGTGTTGATGGAAGCCATGACTGGTTCTTCCTCGTAGGTTGTGCTGTCGGAACTGTCGTCACTTTGTCTAGTGTGGTCATGGACAAGAGGAGTGTTCTGGAATGATTGGTTCTCATAGATGCGGGAGAGGGCGTCAGCTAAATAGTTGGTTCTTCCTGGGGTGTAGACTATTTTGGCGTCGTATTTGCTGATTTCTCCTATCCATCGGGTTCTTCTTCGTCCAGGAACCTTTTCAGTCTTCAGGTTCGTAAGGGGCTGATAGTCGGTAACAATGGTGAAGGTAGTTCCCATCAGGAGGTGGTTGAAAGCGGCAAGAGCATCGATCACTGCAAGTGCTTCCTTGTCTGTGGTTCCATAGTTCATTTGCGAATTAGTGAACTTCCTGCTGTGTAATGCTGCCGGTCTCGCTTGTTCATGGGTGGGTCCTTGTCCAACCCAAGCTCCTACGCCAACATCAGAGGCGTCGGTTATCAACCAAATGGGTTCTTCTTTGGACAGGTCAATAGGCCGTATAACATTTGCGTCTTTAATTAACTCCTTAATGTTATTAAAGGCTCGATCATGGGTAGGGGTCCAAACGAATTCAGCATTGCCGGTGAGGTCCGTGAGTGGTGCCGTGACAGTGGCGTGATGTGGGAGGAACTGGGAGATGTAATTGACAAGTCCAAGGAACCGCATAAGTTCTTTTTGATTCTCAGGTGTAGTCCATTCCGTCAGGCAGGATATCTTTCCAGGAGATGCATGTATCCCTTGATCATCAATTACATGTCCGAGTATTTCTAGACTATCGGCAAAGAGGGTGGATTTGTTTCTGCTGGCATAGAATTTGTTTTCTCTTAGCTTGTCGCAAACTAGGCCGATATGGTGCTTGTGTTCTTCTTCAGTATTGGAGAAGATGAGGATATCATCGATGTAGATCCATACAAAGTGATGGAGGTATTCGCTAAGCATATTTTCCATAATTCGCATGAAGGTGGCGGGCGCATTCATGTCACCTTGCAACATGACTCGGCTAACGAAACTTCCGAAGGGTGTCTTGAAACTGTTAATTCGTTCGCTTTCTGGGTCTAACCGTGTTTGGAAGTAGGCATCGCTTAGATCTATCTTGCTTCGGAATCTAGCTCGTCCAACCGCATTCAGGATCTGAGTTTGATTGGGGATCGCAGAACTGTCCATAACTGTATTGTCATTTCGTAGTTTGAGATCGACAAGGGGGCGGATTCTCTTTCCATCTGCCTTAAGTTGGACAAACATAGGTGCGGCACCTGGTGCTTCTGATCGGTAGATGACTCCTCGCCTGAGATTCTCATTTACCCAGGTATTGAGTTGGTCTTTGTATGCTTCCGGAATGGTGTATATCAGTTGATTCTTAAGATTATTGGGGTCTTTCAGGCGGATATGGTGGTTTATTTCCCTCATAGGAGGTAGTTCTTCTGGGATTCGTTCAGGGAAGACATCGGAGTACTCATCCAATAGGCTTAGCGCTGTAGTCTCACAGACAGCGGCTCGGAGTTCTCCACTTGTTGGTTTGCAAATAACCCTGACTTTGTGATTTGGGAACTCGATAACTGAGTCTCCACACTTGATGGTAGCATTAAAGCGTTTTAGGAAGGGCATCCCAATGAGGGCATCGTATTTCGCTAGGTTCCCAACAAGCATTGTCTGTGGAGGTAGCGAGACTGATCCTAGCTGGACGATATTTTTGCATGTCTTATGGCTAGTGGAGCGGGATCCTTTAACTGCTATATTGACAGCTAATGGTTGTTTAAGGATTTCGGTAGGTAGACCATAAGCGGAGACGAAGGTATTGCTGATTATGTCTCGTCCAATAGCGCCGGTATCGAAAAGGACCCGTGCCTGTTTCCCATTGATTAAGATTGTTCCTTCTAATGCTGGGTAAGGCTTTGCCATCGGTGGACGGGTGCTGTTGCATTCTATTTCGATATAGCCGATGTGAATTTCTTCAAACTCGCTCGATTGCTCGCCATCATCACTGAGTTCAATGTGGTTTGTTGATGCTTCTTGCTTGACTTTAACTGCCTTTCCTTTGCCTTTCTTGGTAGGACAGTTTCTCGCCATGTGTCCGGTTTTACCACACTCAAAACATTCACCTGTCTCCCTTCTCGATTCTTTAGTGGATTTGTCTTTCTTCTTGTAGGATCGGGGGGTTTCTTCTTCTGAGTTGTTGGAGGTATTTCGTCTAGGTTGTTTATTGCTACTGGTGGATGTTTGGGTTTTGTAGGCTTTGGTTTCATGAAGGATGGCGTCCTTTCGTTCAGCTCTAGCTATGATGGTTGCAAACTCGTCATCTTCGTCCTGAAGCGGCTCCACTTCGCGTCGAAGAGTAGGGTGCATGCAATCGTAGAACCTTCGTTTCAGGATGTAGTCTGAGATGCTGTCTTCCGCCATCCTGTTCTTAAGCATTACGAGATCTGTTGCCACATCCGTTATTCTTTTAACGTGGGACCCGTTGACTTGGTGAAGTTCATTGAAACGTTTGAACAGGAGATCGTTTGTGATAGAGGATTGGAAACGGGCTCTGAGATAATCGAGTACTGTGGAGCCTTTTAGCTTTGGGTTTCCTCTGTTTTCCTTATAGCATTGGTGGTATGCATCGACTGCCTTTCCTTCGCAGAACGATCCTATCCAAAGGCCGGTAGTTGCCTTTTCAATATCGACCTTTTTCAGGAGGAGGTAGTGTGTAACTTCAGTTGCCCATCGCTCAAAGGCTTCAGGCTTAAGGTCCTTTCCTTCATCTGTGAACTTTGCGGGTAGGTGGATTTTGATATCAGGTAACGGGATATCGTCTTCTTGTGTATCTGCGGGGCGGGACCTTGACGGTCCACCACCTGTGCTGGCCATATCGGACTCGCTGCTTGAATCCGGATCTTGAGGGGGCTCGACTGCGGGTTTCTTTCTGGGAGTAGGAGGGACTTCTTCCGGATGGTATGGGGGTTCCGTTGTGTTGTCCTGAGAGTCCTTTGCAGGACGCTTGCCTTGCTTCTTCTTTGTAAGGCCTTCTCGTGGGATTCGCTTCCCACTTCGAGTTGTCAATGACTCTATATTAAGGTTGAGCTGAAGCCGAATATACTGTGATTCTGCCGCTTCACTCCGCTAGCGTTCCAGGGTGGACGTCGATAGGTTGATCAGGCCTAAGTCCGATGACAGGTTCTTAACCACTTGCTGAGGTTAAAAAAATGTAACGTGTTCGCTAGGTGCTAATCACGTTTCGAGAGGTGTACGATAGCTGACAGGTGGCCTGCTCTACCAGAGAGGAGGCGAGAGCTGTGTGAACTAAAGGAGGCTTCGGAGGTGTACTGGAGAAACTAAAGAGTAACCGTTCAACCAAGTATATTGAAATACTGTCTGTCGAAGTCTGTCCTTTCCATCGTGGAATAGGACGGTCTTTAAATACACAAATCAGTTCATGTCTAGCATGAACGAAATCAATCAAAGGTATCAAGCGATACTCTTTGGTAAAACAATATAAGTAACAAGTAAGTATCAAAACAATACTTAAAACAAAACATAAAACAAACTAAGTATCAAAACAATACTTCAAACAAACCAAGTATCAAAGCGATACTTAAAACAAAACATAAAACAAACTAAGTATCAAAACGATACTTCAAACAAACCAAGTATCAAAGCGATACTTAAAACAAAACATAAAACAAAATCCTTAACCGAGTACCAGTACCGGTTACAAGTATAAAAACTTTTCCCTCTATCATGACTATAACGGAACTTGCTATTTCTAAAATGCAAATACTACCAATCTTAAGTTGAAATTGTTTATTCTATCCTGCTGACCCATATTTATGAATGTTTCTAATTAGTAGAATTATAGTGTAACGTGTTCGCTAGGTGCTAATCACGTTTCGATAAGTATACGATAGTTACCAGGTGGCCCGCTCTTCCAGAGAGGAGGCGAGAGCTGTAAGAACTAAAGGAGCCTTCGGAGGTGTACTGGGAAAACTAAAGAGTAACCGTTCAACCAAGTATATTGAAATACTGTTTGTCAAAGTCTGTCCTTTCCATTGTGGAATAGGACGGTCTTTAAATACACAAATCTGTTCATGTCTAGCATGAACGAAACTAAACAAAGGTATCAAGCAATACTCTTTGGTAAAACAACATAAGTATCAAATCGATACTTAAAACAAAACATAAAACAAACTAAGTATCAGAACGATACTTCAAACAAAACATAAAACAAACTAAGTATCAGAACAATACTTCAAACAAAACATAAAACAAACTAAGTATCAAGACGATACTTCAAACAAACCAAGTATCAAAGCGATACTTAAAACAAAACATAAAACAAACTAAGTATCAGAACGATACTTCAAACAAAATATAAAACAAAATCCTTAACCAAGTACCATTACCGGTTACATATAGGCCAGATTATTGAAAATCTGAATATTTAGGTAAAACTTATTAAAAGACCTTTTTTTATTATAAACATCTATTACTTGACTATTAATTGAATATATATAAGGATGAATTATATATATTATTGGAAACAAAATACTATATAATCCAACTTCTGAAATAGTATAAATTAATTTTTAAACAAGTATATAATTTGATACCACTTGTCAAAAAGAAAGAGTTATCCCTATCCTAATTGTCTTTGATGAATTACAGGCTAAAAAAATACTGAGAATAAAAAAACAAAGTTTTAAAATACCATGGTATTTTTGTACCTATCAAACACCCCTGAAAAACTTTAGTTTAATACAGAAGAAAAAACTGAGAATAAGTGGGAGTCAAGTGAGAAAAACTCAGCTTTTCTGACATGCCAAACAGGGCCTTAATTTTTTTTCCACAATTGCTAACTGGTCCTAGTCTAAAGTAAACTGGGTATTTATCATAAAGTGCAAGTAGGGAGAATACTATACATAAAATGAAGAGCTAAGGATACAAATTTACCTAAAAGGGCGAGCATTCTAAACCAAAAAATTTGGAAAATCAGGAAATCGGAGACGCCATTCATATAATATGCGAGTGCAGAACAGTCAGTTGGGGCCACGCATTGGGGGGGTGGTCATTGGTAATTGACCTGGCTATCGTCGCCCTCAGGATCAGCTTTACGAGAAACAAGATTACAGCATTCCATTGCTACCAGAAAGCTTCCCCTCAAGTATCTAGTTGACATCTCCAATTTCCCCCAATCGATCTTCCCGCAACTTCTTAAATGTTCCACTCACTTCAATCGCCGAGCTTTCTAGGTCCTCAAGCACTGGGCTCGCAGTTTGGGGCGCCACTTCCGCCGGTCCATTCGATGCACTTGTTGCCATCTCGTGGACCACCTTTGGCCCTCGGAGATCAGTCGTAGCAAACAGTCCCGCTCTTACCGCAAACCAGCCTCCGAACCGCTCCTTGATCTCAACCCCTCAGGTCAGCAGCATATGCGTCCTACTATGCAACAGTATCCCGCACCCCCAAAACCCCGCCAGGAGCAATCGGCCCTAAATAGACAGGTTAAACCACGGGAATATCCGCGGACTTAGTGCCAGAAGGCCTCAATGCCGACATAGCCTCAGCGCAACGTCCCCAATCGGCATTCGGGCGTTCGTTCCCCTCCTCCTCCTCTTCTTCCTCTTCTACCCCCAAATAGTCTCGATCAGTTCCCCCCCTTGGAGCGGAGCGCCTCAAAAATGTTCTACCCAAAATCCTCTACCTAATCGCCGCAGACAAATACACAGGGACAATCTCAAAACAGGACACGGCATCAGACGCTTCTATTGCTGAGCCGTCTGCTCTCTCAGCGGAAGCCAGCGTTGCGAAACCCTCAAGTGTCTTCACAGGCTGGGAAAGGCCGCAGGCCTCCCCTCAACCAAGAGCAGATGATCTATAAACAGAATACCAATCTCCAGGCATTTTCCAGGGAGATTATTGCGGTCGCCACACCAACTCCGCAAGAATTAGCCACCCAAAACCAGCATTTGAAAAAATGTAGAGCGATCCGCCGAAGGATCTGCCTAGAAGGGGAATTGGTTCCCTTTGGAAGTCTGGTTAGTAAGTACTATGTCCTTCATTTTTCTCAACCCGTCTTTGACTATATACCATGTAGCCAGCTTGGTTAATATCACATGATATATCTCTAGTTTGATCGCCTTGCTATCCTCCATTGTGTTAGTACCATAGCTGGGTTCGCAATAACTAAGTCTGATCTCGGTGCCGTTCTTGTGACTTCCTATCCGGAGGCCTTTTTCAACACCCCTGACATGAGTGACGAGTCCAATTCTCTTCCACATAATCAGGTGAAAGAATTTCAGTCCAAGGGGTTCGAGGTTACGCTACTCTTCAAGACCCGTGTACCTATAATGAAGCTAGCACTGAAGGCCAAGGATGAGAACTCATTTGACTTGAGTTGCAATATTGGGTTTAATAACGACTCGGGAGTGCATAATACCAGGATGTTGCAAACATATAGTCGATGTGATACAAGATTCAAGGAAATAGTTCTTTTTATAAAGGTATTTACTCTTTCACCTTAATTCTAATCTCGCAATAGCCTTGGCAGTTCAGTATTTTGTGAATTTGACATAAAACACATGCTAGTGGTGGTCCAAGAGGAGACATATCAATAGCGCATACCGTGGTACCCTTTCTTCTTACGGCTACGTTCTCACGATTATCTATTTTCTGATCAATGTGGTTGACCCCCGTTTTGATCAATCTGCAGAATACCCCCATCCCCGAAGATGTACCGCCTGACCAGATATTTGATGAGGTTGGCGAAAGACTACATCGGATTTGGTATGCTAAGGATGTCGAAATTTTCCCCAAGACCATGAAACAGATGTATGCCAGCCAGCTCTTACATAGCTTCAAATACTATTCAAATAGGTGCCAATGGGGAAGAGAGGTCATCCCTATCCGGACCCGAGGCGGCATACTTGGTAAGCAAGATAAGGGTTGGGTTGCAGCTGTGACTAGGCCGGGGAGCAGCGGGCATACTCGGGTAAAAGATGGATACTTGTTTGCCATGGAGGACCCTTTCTAAATCAGCGGCAACATGTGCAGAACGTGCAACTCTACCGGAGCGGACAGGATTCGAGCGGAGTTCAAGAGGGCTTTGAACATTATTAGGTTTTACGATGGTGGGAAGCCAATGAAGAAGCTTTCGTGCTGGGGGGCGCCGCTAGAGAAACCATGGATGAGGAGGGAAGATGACGAGAGGATGGAGGGGAAATCTAATCTAGATCAAAGTGCTAACAGAGAGACAAACAACGAGACCGCAGAACACCAACTGAAGTAGGCCATTAATGAGGGCGTGCTCTCTGCGAACACACACTTGATGGAGTGGTACCTCAAGTTTGGTAATCCGATCAGTGGGAGGCAGGGGGCTGCTGGAGAGCTCGGCCCAGATATATGTTAGGCTTTGTTTCTGTTTTCTTTGCAAAAAAAAAAAGACAAGAAATTCCGAAAATGCAAAATGAAAAAAAAATGAAAAAAGCCCAAAATGACCGGTCGAAACAGATATCAGTAGAACGGAGGGATCAAAGACACTTTTCGTAGTTGCACACTTCATCTGTCTAGCAATAGTCCTCACCACCCCCTTCGTTCCCCCAATCATTCCCACCGTTATCCTCCCCATCATTAAAGTACAGCTCAGCATTATAATCCCTCTCCTCATCATCACCAAAATCATTCTCGGCTTCCTCCTCTTCCTCCGCTACCTCATCGTCATCGCCCGGCAACCTTTGGAGGACCCCTTCTTCCCCTTCCCACTAGCCTCTCCATCCTCTCCATCCTCCTCATCCAACCCACCAATAACATCGATCGCCGAAAAAATCAACCTCTTCACCTTCCCCTTCTCTTTACCTCTACCATCCTCCGCATCGCTATCACCATCTATTCCCAATGTGTCCCACAGCTCCTCGAGGAAGAACTCCTTAACGTACGGCCTAGAATCCAACTTAGACACCCTGCGCTTCTGCCGCTTATATCTCGCCGAGTACTTGCTCACGTCGTTGAACGGGTCCTCCATACCATGCTTCTTGCCCAAGACTGTGTACAACAAGCAATTATAGATTATGTCGCGATGCAGGTGGTAGTGCGCAACTATGTGGTGTTCCTCCTTACTCAGGAGGTTCGGAACGGGCGGTGGTTGTGGCTGTTTTGGTTCAATCAGTTGGCCCGTGCTGTAGACGTAGGTATATCATAGAAGGGGGAGATATGGGAAAGAGCTCGGTAGTACTGTAGTCCGGTGGGCTATCCGTGTCGTGACCGAACGGACCGCCCATACCTCCCCCTACTCCCCCGCCAACTTACGACCGCTGCGGAAAAACCGCCTCACCCACCTCTGGACATCTCTCGTTATGTTCGGGTGGGGGTTCGCCGGTCGCAAGGGGGATTTGGAAAGAGGGGGTGGTTAAACAGGGCGGATTTCGTATTTATTTTGAGTCATCGGAGGTTTCAGTCGCCGGGTTAGGGTTTTTCGGCGGAAATACAATCTCCCGACAGTTGACAGTGTTGGTCAAATTAAGCGGTGGTCTATGCGTTTTCTTTTCTTTTCTTTTCTTTTCTTCAACGCGCGCGCGCGTGCGTACCCGTAGTAGGAATACTCGTACACATGCAGATGCAGGAACAGTTTGGGAAAGGAGGAAAGAACTACAGGGCTTTGGTGGAAAAAGGTAATTTGGGGTGCATAATATTATTATTATGAAATTAATGTTCCGCCGCTGATTTTGGATGGCAATGAGCTTCGCGGAAGGAACCGCTCATCGCAATCCATGATAACTGATGCTTCTAGTTTAAATGTTTTCTACGAGTATCATACAGTAAGTCACGTGGGAGACCTTGTTCAACTATTGGTACTTTTTGTTTTTTTTCTTTCTGCCATGGGGGAAGGGGAGTCAAGAAATAATGATAATATTAAAAAAAACTCGCACCCGCCGATTTGAACCGCCACCCGTTCTGTTGCCAAAAAACAAAAAATATGCCCTAGAAACAGCACGTATCGATCATGTGTCCTTCGGGTTATGAGCCTGGCGCGCTTCCGCTGCTCCATGTCGCTTATTGATGAAAAGATTTGGTTTCCTGTCCTTGAGGGGAAAGCTGGCCTATCATGCATGCAGTAGGTTTAGCTCGTGCCCGGGTTTGAAAAGGTAGCGTATTTATCCTCACTAATATAGTACCGTACAGCTATGGGATCGGGTAGGCTAGCACAGATGGTGATGGTAGGGAGACAGCAGGCGCAATTATACCATGCGTCACTGGTTCCTTCACCAGTATAATATTATTATTATGATCAATGCGAGGATATTAATAACTATCATACTGTTCAGTGTGAATTCTATTTTTTTTTTTTCTTCTTCCCTGCCCTCCCTAGCCCTTTCATTTGATAAAATAAAACCCCAATCACTCCTTCTTAGGTTCAACCTCTTGCTTGCGGACACTATTGGACAAAGCGGAGCTCCATCTTCGCTAGTTCTATCATAGTAGGATATCCGACTTCCCCGCACTTACCTCCAACTTGACATCGCCCTTAAGCCTATGCTCTAGCTTGTCGTCCATATACGAGTATATGCCGCGCCAAGGTCTGACAGATACGTTAGCGAAACACAATTAGCTGATTTATTGTGAACAAAACCAACCACAGTCACACAATGATGCCGAGCAAGGACTTCAGCCAGGTATCGTGCCTATTAAATGCACCTTCGTGCCGTTCGAACCTTCGTCAATCCTTTTTGAGAATACTTACCATATCCTTTTGGGAAAGAGTCAGCACCGTTCCGGGTAAATGGAATTTTCTTATAATACCTTCTCGACGCCCAGCAACCTCTTGTTAGGAGGGTGGAAAAGAAGGGTTCGTCTCATAGGGCTCAGTAGGTGCAGCAGCATCGCTAGTGGTTTCCGCCCCGGCAGTCCAGTCCCCGTTCCCCTTGTTTCTTCGCCTGGTCTTCAGTGCTGTAGCAAATAATCTAATTAGTATAGTACTTAAATATAAAAAACTTGTCAGTCTTAACAAACCTTGTACCATGCGGTCTTGGAGCAATCCCAGAAACATTCGTCAACCGGTATTTGATTCCACGGAGAGCGGGCAACTTGAATCCGGCTCTCAAAAGAAAGACATGTCGCATGAAAAGATGGAAGTTTGTCCGGTCGATGGTTGTGCTTGTGAAAGTGTTGAAGAGAAAATTCCGGAAAGTTATCATACTGACCCAAGTGTTGAAATACCGCCCCGTGCCAAGGAATCTACATAATTTCGCAGCCCAGATTTTACCTAGGAGTATCGTAGATTATATCATACAGCACCCGTCCCAGGGAAGAAGTATTCTAAAATATTAATCAAAATAAATTATACGGATACTATTTGGTTAACTTAGAGTTTTGCATTTGTTTAGCTAGCGGAAGCCGGATAGGTACGGCTGGGGTGATATATGTTATGAACCGATACACCGATCTGGTATCCATCAGCCAAAACCATACTCAGGCCGAAGCGAAAATACGAGTTCCCAGTTTGTATGGGGTTTTTACCATATATTCTTTAATCCCTATTTCTGGGTAATTCTTGACTGGAACGGGTAAAGTATGATATGATACTACTCCATTATGTAGTACCTTTGTCATTCCTTTTTCTTCTCTCTTACACACGTTATATGTCATGTATTGTTGTTTTTTCACCGACATCCTATAACATAAATAGGGGCCTATGGCCCCTTAGTGAAAGAACAAATCAAGTAAGACATACAACTTCAATACAGAGTTCCAACAACTATAAACTATTTTAAGCGAGTGATCTTTTATGATGGCTTACGCAACAGTCTCATTCAATCATAGCAAATACGAATTATCAGATCATACCTCGCAGGTTGTTGCAGCACGGGTGTTGCATATTGTACCAACCATTCAATGAGATGCGACGCATCCAGTGCGCTGATCTTGTAGAATACAGGGCCACGCCAGAAAAACACTCCTCCATTTCCGCAACTATTTTGTCTTTGAATCCGGAGAAGGTAACAGGGCTAGCGGAGATACTGTAGTCGATTTTAAGAGATCGTATGCTACGATAGTGGACCATATGTTTGAAAAGCCCCTCTTCCTGTAGAAAGTGCCGGCACTCTTGTATTAGTACAAAACCCACTGGCTTATATGTTCGGGCTAGGCGGGATGGGATATGGCATGGGGAAATGCCTCTGGTTTTGCCTCCCCTAGTTAGCAAGTGGGCCACAACGAGAACTTCTCTCCCTCTCTTGCTCCCCCAATAGAAATAGTAATCAAACATACGGTATGGTCTGCGAGCTGGCGCAAACACTCTCTGGATAAAGGGTAGTTTTCATTCTGAGAGGAAAGGAAAAGAAAGAAGAAAAAAGACAAGGCTGGGCAAATGTTCAAGGAACATGAAACAGCTATGGGTGCCGTACGTTAGTGCTAGCAGGTTTTCAGCTAGAGATGTGATATTAAAGCCGGACAAGCTATATATCGATCGATTACGTCACTAGAGTCTTTGCCCCCCCGGGTAGAAAGTCGAGCTATCCAATCATTAGCCTAAAAGTCATGCCTCACGATAGAAATCGATAAAACACACGTGATTCCGATTATGATACTTCCTATCCGCCTCCTCCCCGTCACTACCCCTCCCGTAGTGCAGGGTCCCAATCATCGTACCCGGCACCTGTTCCCTGCATGATGCCTGCCCCCACGACGAAGTAGATGCATCCGACAAGGACGAAAAGGACGAAAAAGGGGAGGTCGGCAAACTCTGACCCTTCCCCAATTCAGCACTACAGAAGCAAGAATAGGTGGGTGATACCCGACCCCAAGGATAGTGATTAAAATTGAGTAGAACAATCCCTAAATCCTCAAAAATATCCCCCTGCCTTCAGTTGATCCTCCACCACTATAAGCTGACGCCGGCAACGAGGTATATGGGCGGGAACAGGTACGCATGTCGGTAAGATATCTAACTCGCTCAGTGTGGAGTTCTCTTCGGAGATAGTGATATGCCTGTTCGGCGGTGGCGCGAAGATTCGTAGAAAGCTGTAGGGGCGGTCGCTGTCTATGTGGCGTTCGTCGACAAACTTGCAAACATCGGTTTCCAGGACCGCGGATGAGGGGAATTTTGTTTTTAAGCTTAGGCCGTTAAGCATGTGGAATGATATTGCCATTTCACTAAGTGAATGTTATTTTGACGCCCTCCGTCCAGCAATTGAGGTCAAGGAAGACTTGTCCTCTACCGCAATCTTCCCCCATGATGCTTCTCGCTCCTTCTTGCCATCTCTTGCTATTGCAATACCCACAGTCTCTCCCCGCTAGCCGCGCGCTCCTTCTTCTTCTGTTGCAGTAGAAACAATGAATTGTCCGCTCCCCCTAGTTCTTCCGACAAAGCTGCTACTCTCTGAGGTGAAGAGGGTGCCGATGCCGGCACTGGAGAAACTTGTGGTTAGACTGTTGTAGCTGTCTACGGCTCAGTGAACTCACCCACCAATAGTCTCACAAACTCCTCCCTGGAATTACCTGCTTTTCCTCAACCACCTCAAGAGCTGAAACATACTTAATAACAGCAAAATACGGAACGCCCAGTATCGGACAAAATGCCACCAGGGATGCCACCTCGGCCGCACCAGCTTGCAATCTTACGAGCACGAATTGCACTAAGAGCGGCACGGCACGGCCTATGCACGAACAAGTTGGGGTCAGAAACAAGCGTAATAGAATAGCAAGAAACCACGGTAGGGAGGGGAAAACCTCCTCGTCCGCGAAATAGGTATTCTCCCAGGCTGAACTTTCATTGGTGCCGTCTATGCCTTGTAGTCAGTGTGACAATTTATAATAAATGCGTCTCTCAGTCAAGGGAATCTGCTGAGAGGAAATTAGCGTACTAGTGACAAAGCAAGCGAGAGAATGGTTCTGCTCGATCGCGAGTGCGATGGCTTCTTGAAGGGTGCCAGAAAGGAACATGTCCAACTTGGGGGTAGGAACGGGGGGAAGGGATGGTGGTGGGGGTGGGGGTGTAGGGGGGATGTTAAGGGAAGGCAACAGCCTATCAGACTCGAGTACATGTAATTTATCGTATCATAAGCTTGACGTGCTCCCAAAGGGGGTGCCTAGTCTCCCTACACAAGAGTAATGTGGCTTGCCGCCACAAAAGTACTCGAGTAAATTCTGACCTCATGCATGGGTTAGGGCTGGGGAGGGGTACTCGACTACACAGAGGGCCCTAAGCTGGTCCAGTACTCGAGTATGATAATTATGATACCAGCATTACCATACCATATCCTGCGAGATAACCACCACAAATTCCACCAAAACTTCTACCAACCACCGCAATACACTGAAAATAAAACCAACAATGCGGTAAATTTATGAAACTAACCCAGTGCAGGTGCAAATTCTATCAATTTTCAGAAAAAACAAATGTGCGCAAGCACAACCCCTTTACCATTGTCTCATATAAGGAACCACTCGGCACTAGCACATATTTGGAAAGGTTAGTGCCGTTATTATGGTGGTAAGCGAAGTCCAAGTTACGACCGTCTTAGTAAAACTTCCCTAATTACGTCTCCTTGATTGTGGTTTTAACGTGTTCATTGCCTCACCTAACGGCACCTCCCATCTATCAACAATACCGCTTTTTTTTTTTTCCACCTGAACACCACCATCCCATGCTTGCACTGTTTTACCTCGAGTTGAGTACGGAAACGAACACTCGCCTACTAAACAGGAAACCATATTTCTCACTCATTCAAGGTCCTGCGGCATGTTTCCTATTTTCAAATCCAACACCGCCTCAATTAGGTAGTCATCATACCCAATTTCATGCTTCTGCCCCCGCTAGCCAAACCCCCCTTGCTAGTAAAATATACAATATTTAGGGGCTATACCTCCGTAATCAGACAATTGCTTCCCTCCAGGTTAGAACCGCACCTAATCTTAGTTTCCCCTTATTACTAAGCTGTTTGTAGAGTATAGCCTTAGCTGAGAGAACGGAAAAGCTTAAGAATGAAGAGAATTTTAACTTACGCGGTGCACTAGGTATGAAGACCAACTTGAATTGATATCTCTTAACTTATTACTAATATTAATTGACAGAGAGGATCAACTTTCAAGCGCACTTGCAGGGAATTATCAAACCACCAATGGGGGTGAAGAGCGCACTTTGCTTCCTTGCCGATACCGCCAAGTTTAAGGAAACTTTATCAGAGGAAGTGCAGACACGACGCCTTGTTTCCGAACAAGTGACCAATTGTATCCCACACCTTTATCACAAGGTCTCTCAGCAGGCTAATGGGAATAATGGAATGATTCTCATCAACGAAACCGAATATCCACCAAACGAGAGCGCGGCGTTAGTCATCTTCATGAGATTACAGAATACATGTCCCGATCCTCTCACTTGGCGTGAGCAGCTGCGGGATTCGAATGACGAATAGAATTTGTCATTTTCACACCTCCTACACCGTCAGCATTAGAATTGTACTTTCTTTGATTTTCTCTTCCAAATTTGTTGCTATACCCCTGTGATGTCTCCCGATTAGCGCATGGCAATTCGGGTATGATTACTATTTTTGAGGAGGATCAAACTCCCAATGAACGTGCTGCGCTAGCTACTTTTCTGGGGGTTCAGGGTGAGTGGAAGGATTGCCTCAAGTGGAAGGAGGTGAAAAGAGGAGAGTAGACTAGGAACTGAGAAGATAATTGTTCCTTTTTTGTAATTTTAATATTAAAACAGTGGCTGCAATACCTGATCAAGACTTTTAACATGCTCTCTATATCATATCTTCCTTTAATCTACATTGTGCTTCCATTACTATCGCTGTTCTCACTATTGTCATTGAATATATCTATAATCTCCAGGTATTCGCAATCCTGCCAACCTGTCAAATAAAACCTAATGTAGGTTGATGATATGGTTGACGTAGATTAGAGGTCTGGTGCAGATAGTGGATTCGGCACATTAATATGGGAACAAGTGCCCCCAGAATCCCTCACATCTATTCCCAACGGCATATGAGTGCGGGTTTCGGCCGGAATTATAATGCCTGTCAGGCTTGACCCCTTCCCGTCCGAGCGGTATTTCCACCACCTGATAGAGTCCATTCCGGGCAGCAGGAAGGAGCAGGGTGAGGGCGGAATTGTCGAGTTTGTTTGGGGTGACCTCTTCCTGCCCGAGCAGTATTTTCACCACCTCCTCATTTCGTCATCAGTACTCGGTCATTGTTATTTGACCCGTCGGGGTTGACCCCTTCCTGTCTAAGTATCACCCCCACCAAATCCTGACTCCCCAACCAAGTGGCATATGAGAGCATCGTTCGGCCAACATTATCTTGCTTGTCAGAGCTGACCTCGTCCCACCGCAGCAGCATGTTCACTACTCCCTCACATCCATTCTAAGCAGTAAGCGAGGGCAGTGCTTGGTTGGTAATGCTAGGCTTGTCCTTGTCGACCGCTTCTTGCCCAAGTAGTATTTTCACTCCCTCATATCCATTCCAAGCGGCGAATGAGAGCGGTGTTTGGTGGTGGTTATTTGGCTTGTCGGGGTTGACCACTTCCTGGCCGAGCAGTACCTTCACAATTCCTTCGCACCCAAACCAAGCGGAGTATGAGAGCGGAATTCGGCCATAATTGTCAGGCTTGTGAGGGCTGACCTCTTGTCTCCCGAGTGTTTGGAGAATAGAAAAAAGTCATCAAGGGCGGAGACCCGGACTTCCTGATGTCAAAGATGATATAAGCTATCACGTCCTCGAAAGCACATATTCGTGTCCATTGACGCTATGGACGAATGTGCCAATGTGTAACGAGTCAAGCTCCTGGGCTCCCTGAAACAAACCCACGAGAGGTCCCTGGTCATGCGAGAATTTGTAACCGGGAGGCACTATATTCGGGCTGAGATCGAAAAGTGTCTTTCTGGACGAGTTACAACGGTATCCGTGGGTCATAAAAAATGTGATATTACCACATACCTTCGTAGTAGGCTCGGCGAGGACGAAACGCCAGCTACCATGGATGAGAGTCAATTCCTTGCTCGTGATTGTGGGAATGCTCCCTTGGTTGCTGGCTATAGTGCGCTGTATTTCCTGATGGCCACTCATGGAGCAATGGGTAGCCTCATCATGGTTGGTGGTGGTGGGGGTGGTAGGCTCTGGATGCCGAGCGCCCGATACGACTTCCAGTTTCGCCTTCTCTTCCATAAAAGCAAGTGCGATGACAACCGTGGTTTCTCCCTTTGTATGAAGGAGCCATAGACGAGCATCCCGCACTGGGTCTTCAAACGACTCGGCCTAACCCGCCTCCCATACAACCGTGGGGAATCTTCTTCCTGGGAGTTGAATGTAGGAATCTGGAAGCTTTCTGGTGATGCCAAATCTGTCTCCCGTAAAACCAGAAAAGGCTAGAAAATGTTAGTTAAATTGAATGAAAAATGGGATATATGGTGGCTCATACTGGTTCCAGAACAGGCGACAGCTACCATATTTTCCACCTGTTGTCTACCAAACCTTTCCGCTAACGAGAAGAGAATTTCTCGGCCGAAATATATGTGTAGCGATTCGTGGGTCAAGAGTGCCAGACATTGGATTTGAACAGTTTGGCTCAGATAACTGTATTCAAACCACAGGTCATCACTCTCCAGCATTTCCTGGTTTTCATTAGTCCAGTTTGCGAGCAGGTGATTTGCAATCTTGCCGGATTTGTGAGTTCGTTCATTTCACTCCTGAAATGGCAACCTCCTTCCCGACGGAAGACCAGATTGAGGCGCCGGAACCCCTTTGAGCTTAGCGGACATGATGTCGGGGAAAAGGTGGTTTCCGTTCGCGGGTACGGCTGCAGGGTGTTGGATGAAGTCGGTGGAGCCTTTTTCTGGGTTGTAGGCAGGTTTGGGGGCAGTTGGGTGGGGCTTGGGTGTTACCGGAGGTGTTGGTGTTTTCGGTAGAAGCCTTTTTTTCGGTGATCGAATTGCGGGTATGTGACCGCTATTCCGTTGACCTCCGTAGTATGAGAGAGTTGAGCCTTCAACAGAACTGCCATTTTTAACCTCAATTGTGACAGGTCTCCGCCGGTAGCAATCGGAGTAGTCACTATTACACAATGTGCTCGTTGTGTAACTAATATCTAGGATAGAAAATAGAGTTGACCCGCGTTACCAGGTAGGAAAAAAAAGAAGCAAAGATTGAGCTCAGAATCGGGTCATAGGGGAAAAGAACCGGAGGGTGAGGGAGGAGAGAGGGGTGGGGGTGGATGGTTAAAGGGTGGTATATGCACGGGGTGCGCACTATTCATGGCGGGCCGATCGGTGCACCCTCCCTCCCAGGACTGCTGCTCAACTTTTGCTTGTGCCCTGAAACCCAGTACATCCCCCCAGAGCCCAAAACCGACCCCGTAAATTAGAGAGCCCAATGGTAAGCGTTGACGGGATCTGAACCTTGGTATCAGAGGCACCCGTGCAAGTTCCCAAAAATTGCAGGGGACCATTCCTACTGCCTTGAATAACATTTGTGGCCATCGAGACGGAAGGATAATCCTCCATTCATCGGGTCCATTCCGCAATGAATTTGGATGCCGTGTAGGAGAGCACAGTATCTATTACCGGGACCACCCCTGCCTAGTGTTTCTAGCTATATTCATCAAGATCACAAAGTATCACTCGAAAAAGACCCATTTTCCCAGCCACGCACCGTGAAGACACACTTCGCCAGCTCCGGTCCGGTGGATGCCACCGCCTGCATGTAAGTTCTACCGGAGCACGAGTGCTGTCAACGTACCGGTACTATACTCATACCTCCGAGCCAAGAGTTGGCACCTCTTTTGGAATAGCCCCCGTGGACTGAATAAATACACTAATGCAGCATGATCTATGATACAAGTAGTTGGTTCTACACCACGGAACCGCCCAACCACTCATCAATTTCTTCCCCTAAAAAATCCGAATCAGGAAGTAATGAGTCAGCCATTGGTTGAACACCACATTTGCTATTGAAAAAAACAATCCATGTCTTCCCACGTTGCGGGTGAAAAGCATTGACCTCTCACTGACTGAACCAACTTAGTGAGTATTTGTGGGGGCCATGCTGCACACACCCCTCTCGGGACTGCTGCTCTACTTTCGCTCACTCCCGGAAACCCAGTACATTTTCCCGGTGCCCAAAGGCAATCCTGTAAGTTAGAGCCCAATATAAAGTATGGACAAGATCAAAACCTTGGTGTTAGAGGCCTAGAGCATGCTGACAAAAATTACAGTAGACAATTCTTACTTCCTTGAATGACCTCCGAGGCCGGGGAAAAGGGTTCGGAAGTGGACGGATAGTTCTATACTCATTGGGCTCATTCTCCAATGGGTTCTGATGTCCTATGGGAGGGCAGAGTGTCTATCACTGGTCCCATCCCTTCCTTGCCTTGATAACTATTTTCATCAAGATCACAAAACATCACGCGATAGATACCTATTTTCCGAGCCACACATCGTGAAGACACTGTGCTGGGTGTTACTGGGTGGACAACAGCTGGCTTATGTCGGCTGAGCGCAGGAATATATGGAAGACTTGTCAAATTTGATAATGTTATAAAATATCATACTCCAAACGAGACGACCCCCACAACAAGATTCCTACCCTTAACGGAATATTTCCAAAGCTACTACCTGCAGCCGGCCTGACCGGGGACAGTAATCGCCCGCACAATCCTCCGTAGCACAAGTACCACCAACACACCGGCATGTGCCGTCCCCGTTCTCACAACAGCTGGGCAGATGATGGAAGGGGTTAGCGAATTCGGGAATGATGGAGTGGCGAAACCTTTTCACCAACTATCACTTGACTTTTCGAATTATATTACCAATAGCTGCTACAGTTAACACTTTTTGGAGCTAGGTAAACAATTTAAAAAATTGAGAAGCCCCGTGTATACACCCCACCATCCAGCGGCCTACGCTCCAGATATCAAAATATGTGTACATTGCGAGCGCAATACTACGATTGCACCGCCCCCTCCTTTTGTCGCCTCCTACTGCTTTTTCGGTGCTTGCACCCCGAGCTGCTTCATTCCCCCCCTCTTTCTACGCATCATAATCGTTTCTTGGAGCATCTCCGGAAACCTCCTTTCCTTCTTGTTCTTGTGCGCCCTAACCATCTCGAGATGCCTCTCCCTAGTATCCTGCCTCCCTTCGAAGCCTTGCAGCCTTCGCCTTCTCCGCCTGATAGCTCTTCACCTTCAGGAAGGTGGTCGTCTTATCCTTGACAACAGCCATCACCCCAGTACCGGAGGGGTCCTTGATGGTAATAAACTTTGACATAACCTTCATGCTGCCGCCGTCAATCTTTGTGTTTCAGCTTTTGCAAGCATTCGCTCCAAGGGCCCAGAAAACACCCCCGCTCCCCCTCGCACCGCTGAGCTCCAATTTTCCGAGGCTCTTAGGAACAGCGCCCATCGGAGTGCATAAGTCAAGTATAATGTACGAGTAGAGCCTGATCGGGGGTATGATGCATAGGAGGGTCAAACTATAATTGCGGAGTTGTTGCATCGTTTACGGGATCTGAATTGGTGTGTTAGGTTCGCTGTTGAAGGGGGTTGTTCAAAAGCCATCTATTGTTGGGTTAATCTTGTTCTTCGTGTTGGCGTGTCCTTCGATGCCATGATGGAAGGTGAGGTGTGCGTACTCAAGATCTTCACCGTTTTTCTCCTATTTTGGGATGACTCATCTATGACTCTCTGTGGATATCTGGTACCATCATAGCACTACGAGAAGCAGTAGTAGTCTTTGCAGTTGGTGCCGTCTATGGGGCCAGAGGGGAGCATAGGGCATTGTTCTTGGGTTATGCACCGTGGCAATTACAGTGCTGGGCTCCTTTTCGATATGGGGGTTGGCGAAGCTACTGGAATCCTCGGTCGTGGGGGATTGAAAAGCTTTGCCAACGTCCTTGATGTAGTCCACTAGGATGGTGGAGCGGGCGTAGGTGATAGCCTTACGGTCCATTACCATGTCTATTTCGATCAAAAAGACACTGCCATTCAGATTTTGGTGTGACCAGAGTTATTCAATGGCTTGACAGCGGAGAAAAGACTTCCCTAGCGGGAGGATCCTGTTTATAGCAATGATCAAATAATAGAGCCCTCCCGACCAAACTTTACTGTTCTCAATCGAGGCGCCAGGCGTACAGTGTAGCTTTTTGAAATAGATATCCGGCGCACGAGGGATAGACGGAGTATTATCCCCGCCAATTTAAACGCACCAACAACCGTGATCTCACATAAGTGCCTGGAGGACTGGTATCGTTTAGGATACAACTACGGACAGTACCCCATTGTTAGGGTAATCTATGAACAGACGTCGGTGCTGAATAGTTTATTGAAGTATTTTAGCGCCCTCTATGTAAACTACTTGGCCGCCTACCCCTGTCTCAGGCGTAATCCCCCATCGCGTTGAAGCGGCTAAATAGCTCAAACTGCATCCTCTCACTAGCATTTGAACCTCTCATAATTTCGCCCATTATATCTGACCCTGGCGGGAAATCAGTCTCAAAGCATGGCTCTCCAGCCCCTTTCATATTAACGAGCACTGCTTGCTGAAAGTGCCAGCGTAGGAGCTCATCGAGCGGCCGAAGTGGATTATCGATGAATGTCTGGCTGAGGTGGTGACCGGCGACTCCATAGTCACTTAGCTCAGGAGTGAAGCTCACAATCTTGTAGTTGTCCTACATACTTATTAGTCAGGAAGAGAATTGAGGATCCGGTGACTCGCACATCAGGGTTAATTGCTACATCATAGGAAGCAAAGTAATGGTGCATATCGCCGGCGAGAGTGAGCCCATTCTGCACAGAATTGATTGATCCGTCAGAGTCACACTTAGGGGGAATGCTGATCAAACGACCGTAACCATTTTCATTCCAGTACTGTTCATATCCCAAAGGGAAGATATGAGCGGCCTCGAAGCATCCCCACTTGCCAAAATGAGCTAGCCGTGCTGGTCTACCGGTTATAACACACCCCCTGTCGCGCTCGCGTACAGCATCAAGGAATGATGCAACACGTGGCCCGGACGCAAATGAAGGCGTGCGAGTTAGAGCGACCCTGTCGGTGATCCTGATTGAACCTATTCTCTGTGAGCAGCACCATACAATAAAAGCGGCGAGGGAGTATACCGTTTGTGACAATATAGTAATTGCCTGGTTGAAGCTGCTCCGAATCCCTCGCAAGCAACTGTTCCAGCTCATCATGGAGCACGAAAGTATCGGTACAGAAACAGAAAATTTCCAACATGGAGTAAAGGTTGGCATTGGTGATACCTTCAGAGACCCAAAGGCCTCCCAGGATTGTCTCACGATTATCGGAAGAGTAGATATGGGTATCACGCCATGCTGAGCGATCAGCGGGTGGCATACATTCATCTGCAGTAGACATGCTGTAATAGGAAGGGAGAAGAGTCTGTGCCGAAGTTGAAGGAAGGAATGTTTGCGATGGCGAAGTGGTGGTGGAAAATGATAAAAAAAAGGTAGCAACAATGACACCACTGATGGAATAAATAATGAATCGAGACCGGGTAATCGGTGTTTACATAGGCACAAAACCCAAAGCGGGAAAAGTCAATTACACAGGCCACGGAGCAGCCTTTCCAATAGTAGTGTGAAGGGGTTAATCTGGCGACACGGGTTTTGGAAGTGGTCTTCTGTCCGCTATATTCCAAGAAGATTACTGCTAATAGTTCTTTCATCCAAGTGGCATACTTACTCCCGGAACGGTCACCCACCGAGATCCCGGAAGGAGAAGCAGTATCATAGGAGCATACTAAACCTCCAACACAACCCAGACACAGATGCTGCTACCCCTACCGCAAACTTGTGGATCCTGGGAGATCACCACATTCCCACCCATAACTGCAGACCTCAACAACAAAAATAGTAGAGTTGGGCATCTAATCCAACCACCCTTACCACCCCAAGTATAAAGTCTTAACCGTAGGAAACCTCCACATATCCCCAGCACCAATTACCCCCGAACAACCGTCCCGCATTACGGACGTGGTCCCCACTTGAAGATGACGGCAGCATAAAGCTCGGTTGTGGGACCTACAAGAACGACATTCCAACCTCTATGGAGAAACCACGGATTGTGCCCGGGGGCTTTAGTAGGAGGATGGGGGATTTCGTGAGATTTTTTGTGTAGGGGAGTGAGGAGCTGATGGGGGTCAGTTATTGCCTTGCGAATAATGTCCCAGCAGGAGTGGCGGTTGGCGATTGGAGGGCTGATGACATGATATGGGGCAGGGATATTGGGGGGTGAGGCGGTTCCCTGTATGATATACAGGGAATCAAGGAGTGAGTGAGGGAAGGAGGGAAGGGGGAAGGGCTGTAGGGGGTTTTTTATATCAGGATTTTTAATTTGTGTGATAGGGGATCGATGAGAATGATCATTAGTTTCTGTATCTTCGAGTTACTATATGAGAGGCAATAGTGCTAGTGCTCGGAAAGATAGGCCGCATGTAAATGATCAAGCTGAATCTTCCTTGGCGCTTCTCTGAGTTAACCAAATCATGACTGCCTTATCCAAAATGTTACCATATCCACACAATTATTCCTTCTCGCTCCAAGCACGCTCATTGGAAAGAAGTACGATACACTCAACGGCTGGCCCCTAAAAAGCGCTCGCCTAGCACTGCCCTCAACCCCGCACATCACCCCAATACCTTCCGCCCTTGCCGGTCCCAACCTCTCCACCAGGACCCGGAGCGAGTGAATCTCCAAGCACAGAACATATCCGACAACTTTACTCAGGCTTCCTCGAGCCTGGGGGAACTTCTGCTTCGAGTTTTTGAAATTTGGTCCATAACAAGGAGGTGGAGGCATCAGTATCACCGCGTTATCGGATGTGGGTAGATGGTAAACATAACCCACATCAGCGGTCTGTTAGGCTGTTCTGGGAATTCAATGCCGCACCTTCTGCCACCACATATGTCTCCGCAGAGAGTTAGTTGCCACAATGGCTTTCTGGAGTTTGATATGGACGCCTTGAAGGGAATTATTAGTCCAGTAGCCGCAATCCCACGGAGAGTATACAAGCGAGTGATTTTGGGTGATGAGTATATGCCCCCCCCCCAGGCTACCATCGTTATGTAGCGGTCCACAGTGCATTCTCGGCTGTTTGCTTTTCTACAGCAATCCGGCGCACTCTTTCCTCCTCTATGCTTCTTCCTCCGCAGCCCAAACACCAACATCTCGTTCGGCCAACTCGGCCGACTTTCCATGTGGAAAATAGGCCCTCAGGAGGAGGTGACCTTGACCTTGACCCACTCGCCCACGAACTAGCTGACCTACTGCACGAACAGAGAACAAAGGGGCGGAATTTGTACTCGTTGGTTATCCAGATCCCTACCGGACCCCGGTTAATCCGGGAGGTGAAGTTGTAGGGTATGAGGGTCCGGGAGAGAGGTGTACAGTAAAGTTGATGGATGTTGAATCTGTTTAGGGTGGTGTAAGTTTTAATCTGGGGTGTGTATTTGTTGCACCCTGGCGGTAGTGGGCCAAGTAGGACCACGTGGAGTCTTCTCGCATGGGGGAGGTGTCGGTAAATACCAGGATAGTTTGAAGGTCTAAAATGACGAAAAAGGTGTTGGGAGGGAGGTGGCATCGCTTTGGGGAGCCGGGCGGAGGATTGTTAGCGTTCGCCAGACTCCAGCCGGCGTGAACACAAATATCTTCGCCACAATACACAGACGATCAACGCCTCTGGGGAGAGACTTCTTGAGGTACCCGGCAAAGACGCTTGCGTCGGAGAAGGACAATGTATCATTGTCGCATTACTATGATACTCCTGGAGACTCTAGTCGGACTCGCAGAGGATGAGGGATCAAGCGATGTGATCGATACTTTGATGAGAAAAAGCTTTATTGTTGTCCACGATTCGCGAAATACCACTTGTAAAGGTGATTTCCCTCCTTTTTTACTTTTTTACCTTTTCTCCTTTTTTTTTTACCGTGAACTGAAAACTGATCAACAGTCACAAACATCGACTACCTGATGCGCTCCTTCAAAGGAACAACTGGCCTCCTGTTGGGCGTCTCCCAAACACGTATCGGCTCAGGCTACGTCATAAATGCCGGTCTCTTCCAAGCTCTTTGTGAAAGCCCCCCCCTATTCTCCGTCAACCCAGACCTCGGCGTTGGCACATCCATTCCTCGCTCCTCCCCCTCCTCCCCAACTTCCTCCTCCCCCCTAAACTAATCCAAATAACAGGCATAAACGACCCACAGCCCTCCGAAAGTACTACAACCTCCTCTAAGTTACCAGTAATTAAGTTACCTGACTGCCAGTAATTCCCTTAAGCCGGCGTGCCTCGCCTTCTTGAATGCCCTACGATATCATAGGCTGGTGTTGGTGGAATATCCTAATGCGGTTTTGTGGTGTAACGTAATTTACGGTGAACCGGCTCTTCACGGGGATGCGGCTCACCCATGGCAACCAGTGGAAAAATCAACAACTGCCTTATTATCTCAACCAATATTACTGATACAACTTTACAACTGCATGAGCACATACATTTAGATATGGAGAATCAGAATATGTAATTATTATTTTATAATTCCAAGTTATTGCTTTTTTGTGATATTTTTAAGAGTCCTTACACTGAACTGCATACCTCCAGTCTTTGAACCATGTGAGAACTAAAAGCATATACCAAGTGGCTCAATAACTTACTGCTGTACTTCTATAGGTCTTATATAATTAGTAATAAGACTTTTTATCCTGATTCATAGCAATTCTTTGAAATTATAGAACCAAATAAAAACCTGAAAAAGTGGATCAAAATACATACAAAATAGAGCTATTTAACTAGATGATATCTACTTACACAGAAGAGCTATCAAGCTCCTTGCTTGTAATAAGGTTTAATATCATACTTAAAGTAGATGTAGACAGTATTAGGTTATTGTGGCAAGTTTACTATATTCTATCCTTCTGTTAGAATTACTAGTTGGAAGAAGTATTTTCCAAGTCACAATCAGAGTAATTGTACCAGAAATAAAGATCTCCAATGAATATAACTTTTCTGATAGCTACATTGGATTCAGGAGGGCTGGTTTATTGATTTTTAACTTTGTTCTAGTGGAATTGCATACTATCCTAAAATGTATGTACCATATTTCTTATTAATTAAAGACTCTTTTTCTATAGTAATCTGCTTAACTATAAAGTTTGTAGCAATATAGGTTATGTATTCAACTAACATACAATACTAAGAAAAGGGAAAGAAAGAGTTCTGAAGGCCAAGCAGGTTTCATTGGTTAATTTCATCATATATTAAAAACCTATCTTTTATTTCAGACTCTTGAATAGACATGCAGATTCTAACACTGAAAGAATATTATTTAACATCAAACTCTATATTCCTACTCTCCGGGTATTAGTGAAGTTAATTGTGAAGAATTAAATCTGCAGGTCTTCTGTGTCAGTAGATATCATTTAAACAAATTGCCCCATTTTGTATGTATTTTGATAGATTTTTTTGAGCTTTTACAGGATTTTGTAATTTCAAAGAATTGTTATGAAATAGGATGAAAGATCTTATTACTAATTATATAAGACCTATAGAAGTACAGCAGTAAGTTACGGAGCCACCCAGTATTTGCTTTTAGTTCACACATGGTTCAAAGACTGGAGGTATGCAGTTCAGAGTAAGCACTCTTAAAAATTTCACAAAAAAGGAATAACTTTGAATTATAAAATAATAATTACATATTCTGATTCTCCATATCTAAATGTATGTGCTCATGGAGTTACAAAGTTGTATCAGTAATATTGGTTGAGATAATAAGGCAGATATTAATAATTCTACTGGTTGCCATGGGTGAGCCGCATCCCCAGGAAGAGCCGGTTCACTGTAAATTACGTTATTAGTAGGTTCTACACCACAGAACCACCTAAAAATTGACCACTAAACCCGTATAGAGAAGTGCTGAGTCGGTGATTAGTTGGACACCACACTGGCAGTTGCAAAAAAAAAACAATCGACATTGCCCCCTTAACCCTAACTGAGGAACATTTTGTGAGGGTATTACTATATCTCTCACTTACTGTAACGAGACTCCACTGAGTACTATTACAAGTAGCCAAACCTACACCCATACCGGAATCAAGAGACTACCGCGGTAGGGCTGGCGGTAGACTTAGGTCTACCAGGTGGAGGTACCGGTGGTTAGGTACCTCAGTCGGGCATGCTAGGCCATACCAAAGGTACATAGGTCCTAGTAATGGTTGGGGGTTACCCTACTCTGTAGGGTAACCCAAGTAGTCAATTTGGGAGTTACCCTGAATTACTCGACGGAGAGTCCAGGTAAAGTTACCCTACTCTGTAGGGTAACTCGGGGTACAGTTACCCTACCTTCGGACTAGGGTTACCCTGCCTTGGGCCACGGGTTACCCTGCTATGGAGTCAAGTTACCCTACCTTGAAAGTAACTTGTTACGGAGGACTTCGGGGGAAGTGACTAGATTGTTTGTCACGCGAAACTACATAGGGTGTTCGAATCTCAGGTTGTGCGGGTCACTCCGGCACAACCAGTTGAGCTCCGAACAAGCTGTAACTAGGAGGTGTGGTGGCTAACACCCCCCTCCGGCCCCGTTATAAGTCCCTGGCATCAAGGGCTACAGCCTGAAGAGTTGCTGTAAGTCTAGCAAAAGTCTCCAAGTGGAGATGTTGCTATAACACCGTATACGTCCACGCCGTCCGTCCGACCGGAAGCTGTCCGCAGGATATATGAGGGGACAGAGGAGAACCTGGAGAATAGCCTCCAGGTGGTTTCGTGTAAAACGGACCAAAACTGACGGAGTAATACTGCTTTGAAGTCAAGAGTAGTATGTGAGGTTACCGGAGGCCAGTAGGCGAGGTAACCGAAGTCCGTTGCCCCGAAAGTGTAATAGTATTGGAGAATCGTTAACGACTCTAAGACACTAGTCTAAGGTCACGATAAGACTTACTTCTAGGAGGGTTGACTGTGGGTAGCGCCTATTGGTAGTCAACCTTCGGAGTGGTCTATCGGGCGAGCTACGTGGCTATCTTCCGGAATGATATGGAAATGAGTAGAACCGGATAGATGTTCAGGAGCCGCGAATGCTTGCAGAAGACTAAGTGTATATGGGTAGAGAGTTCCATAGTTGGTATAGTATCCGCACGGGCATGACAGCTCGCCACTGGCATGACCACGATATGAAGAGTTTTTACTCCTGCGGTTGCATTGGAGATGCAGCGGCTAAAACACTTCTATCGGGCAGATGTTAGAACACCACCGAGTGGTCTAGTTCGCTACGGAGGATCGTTGGTCCGACCCGTAGAGGTTGGCTAGACAGCCCACGGGAGTTGGGTGCTCACGAACGCAGGGTAGTGATGGGGAGTAACTGGCAGCATACCAAAACCTACTTAAGTATATGTGAGTTCTCCTCTACTCTGGCAATCAACTACCTCTCGAGACCAGGACTTAATTGAGTAAAGCTGCGGCTTAACGATATTAAGTTTTACCGTTTATTTTTTCAACTCTACTGTTGATTATCTTTATCTTTACTTCTGAAAGAATACTTCGGTGCGGTCGCAACCTCGGGATCCATCTTCCCAGAGGGAGCCCCCGTTACAGTATATCGTTAAGCGAAGACCTCGCTTAACTCTTCCTACTCTTGAGATTTGTTGGTATTGACCTCCTTGAATTGACATAGTTTGAGTACGAGTCGCTGGTCTGGTACCAGAAGCATCGGGTGGAAATTACTATGTCGAACCAAGCCGGTCACTTCGATCCTGCCGCGGCGGCAGCCCACCAATGGCATATGCGGCGTGAAGCATTTGCGGATGCCAAAGGCCTTGGTTGGGAACCCATTGAACTTGTCCTTAATGCTACCAATATCGACCTTCCCGACGATGCCGAGGAAATTGTGGTCGAAGACCCTGCGCGGTTATTCGAATCGTTTACACAGCAGAAGCTTGCGATTCCGGTAGTGCCAGAAAGGCAAGGTCAAGGGTTTAGTCTTGTGGATTTTACTAGGGAAGTCAAGGAACCCTACATCCTTCTTGAAGTTACAAAACAGATGAAGGAAGCTCAAAGCCAGATGCATTACTGGAACGACCAGGCGCAGACTATGTTTAAAATAGAGATGGTTACGGCGGCTACGGAGTGGATGCGGAAACAACAGAAGTTGTTCATACGGCAAATCAGTGACACACGTGCGCTAGCCAAGAGGATAGCGGCGTTGGAAGAGGCTGCCCGTACAGGGCATCAGATTGATCATGACAATGATACGATCATGACAGTGGCACCTCCGATAGAGAAGCGTCCCGCGGTCAACTTTGCGGAAACCCTAACCGCTATGTTGACCAATCCCTCATATCAGGCATACTTGACTGAATTAGGAGTACAGATAGCGGGTCAACAGCCACGAGCTCTAGTCTCTCCTCGTCATTCCCCCTTCCACTGTTAGGCGGAAGCCGACTCTGAATAATTGTCGAGAAGACTTAGGCCTGAATCTTTCGTAATAGACGCAGATTTGTCTAAGAAGGCTCGGAATGGTTCTTTTCGTTTATGACTACTAAGAACTCGCTTAATCGATAAGGGAAATAATTTTATAAAGATTCGTAGGTAAAACAATGTTATATTGTTAAGGTCTCTTCTCCGTTGCTTGATAATGTCTAAAAGCTTGGGAGGCACTTCGATATTTATATCCCGCGTCTGAGTGTTCGCGGACTACATCTAATCCTCCTATAACTAAGTATCTATCCAAGATTGTACGCTAACGTCTCGTGGTCTTTAAGTGCGAACACTGTTTGACCCTGAACTCTCACACACCATCTTCGTTCTCATAAATTCTTTTCTGTCTAATCGTAGGATGCGTGATTATCCTCGAATGACCGGTCTTCGATTTATAGAGACGAGTAGACTTCTGTCTGAAACTGCAGTCGTCTTGACTATCGTTCCAGTAGTCTCTTCCGAATACACATAGTGGCCAGCGTATGTGTCGGGTACCTATGCATAATGCAGGCTACGTAGACGGTGCGCCAACACTCTTAAGTCTACCGCCTATTAGGTCTTCTGAGTCTGAGCAGCTTCCCCTCGGTCCGCCTCGCCTCAAAGAGAATCATCTCTCGAGGGATCCTGTCTCCAGGACCAACCAACATACAGCGGCCTTCAGATAGGTATTGGTGTCATATCTATCTCCTATGGCCTCCGGGGCTCTGTAGGAGTAGTTGCGGATTTTCGAACCGAAAACGTCCCGTCACTTTCGGCCCGTAGTTAGGATGCCTAACTTTGAAGCCTAGTAACTCAATGCGCCTCCGACGGATTTCCTCCGTTCCACTTCTCAGAGGTACCCAGAGGTCCCCTCTTATATATCCTGCGAACAGCTTCCGGTCGGACGGACAGCAGCGACGTATATGGTGTTATGAAGTGGGCTTCATTGAAGTGACATTTTAGTCATGGGACGCAACTCTTCGAAATCTCGCTAAGGACGTGCGGGCCTCACAACGGGGCCGGAGGGGGGTGTTAGGCTCTCGATAAATGAGGGTCTGTGCGCAGTTACCCTACCGAGAGGTCTGCGCATTTTCTTTATGCCTAACATCCACGAACAGCTCGAAGAAGCACTCGTCCCGGTATCTCAAGGGAGAAACCGACGGACTCCTAGCCCTGCAACAGGCTCTCGTCTGGGCGATAGTGGTCATATGGTGGATACGTCCAGAGTCCCTCCTCCACCTCCGCAACCTGGTCGGGATCAGGTAGACTTGACAGGAGTCACTGATACCCCAACACCCTCTACCAATGTCCCTGTGCCAGACCGACCTTACCAGGCGGCTGTGAATACACCTCTCCCAAAGCCAGGACAAGCTCCTGTCATCATTGAACCTGCTCCCCTGCCTCCCATGCCTTCCATGCCTAAGTTACCTGGTGCGCCCAGGAAACCAACTGATACAAATGAGTTTTTGACAGACTTAGGCAAGGACAATATAACAAGTCCGGGGGTGAATGGGGTATGTGGGGTGCTCAGGAGAAAGAACGGGTCCGAAGGCCTTTGTCGCCGGGGGTTACGGTCTTCTGTTACACTGGTTGTACGGTCGTGGGAGGACCTCACTTTCCAAAGGCCGCACATGAGCTCAACTGTCCTAACAGTCGTTCGAGTCAAGTGTACCGGAAGCCGGAGGAGGAGGGTCCGAAGATGAAAAAGCCCAAATGTTCTTATTGTGGTTCACGTTTGCACGTGGGACCTCCGGCAATGCCGGATAGCTGTCTGGAATTCCAGCAGTTTGTTCAAGGTCGGTATGGAGTAACTCCAAGTGCTTCTGGAGCTATTCCATTACCAGACCCACCTCCCATGCCTTTGTCTCGTTCGGGGGTGGTTCCCCAAGAGGACAGACAAGGGGAAAGGGAGGACTCCTTTGACGGGTATGATAGACCCTCTGGAGGCCCTGGTAGAAATGCCGGTGGCGGCGGAGATCAACTCCCACCTGGCGGAAACGTTGGTGCTGGCGGAAACCCGGGTGATTCCAGTTCCTCCAGTAGCAGTGATGACGATGATGCCGACTCCATACCCGATTTCTCTGAGTTTCTGGGGAGGCGGAAGCCAAACTGGAGCGAGAAAAAGAAGAGACGCTATGACCGCGGAGCACGAAGGTTGCTACGAGCTTTCTTGCAGATGAGTGGGGCAGCTGGAGCTAGTCAGCCAGCCGGTAACTCCACCCCTTCAGGGGGAAAGCCAAGAAAGCCCGCGAAGTTAGGTGATGTAACTCCCTTCAAAGGAGATACAACCGATACCCAGCGGTTCATTAGCGATGTGGAAATCAAGTTCGAATACTTCCGAGAATCAGTCACGGAAGATATGGACAAAATCAGCTTGGTTATCCCTCTTCTTCAAGGCACTGCCAAAACTTGGTACATGGGCCTACACCGGTACGTCAGCGAGGACGGTGCACGCCGGGTGGGTATGCCGTTTGACCCCAACCATGAGTTTCGTACATGGGAAGGATTTAGGAAACGGCTAATGGCAAGTTTCGGTGCCCATGTTGATCGGGACCGCGCTCTAAGCGAGTGGACGAAGCTGCAGATGAAGCCTGATCAGGTTGACCAGTACTTAGACTCGGTAATGGATCTAATTGTCCAATTGGGTTATACGGACCCTACGATGATCAAAGACAAGATCCGGATGACAATGACATCCCAACTACGGAATGTCTGGGCACAAAAGACACCTCATCCTACCGATGTGTCCGAGTACATGGACCTTCTGCGGAAGACGGGCCACGCCCTCGAAGACAATATCACTTTCAGTGAGACAGTTACGAAAAGCCGAAGTGATAACCAGGGCAAGAGCGAGGAGAGGTTGTCAACCTCTAGGAAACAACCGAAACGGAAGGAAAAGGGTTCGGGTAGGCCCAACCCTAGGCGCTCCTTATCTTCTGCGGGTACATCCCAGAAGCAAGGGAATTCTGAGCATGCTAATGCCCATAAGAATATCCCGTCTATGCTTATCGATAAGCGCAAGAAGGAGTCGCAGTGCACCGATGTGGAAAACCGGGTCACTTTTGGCGGAAATGTTTCTCCACCGACCCTGTTGTTAGTTCAGCCAAAGGGGTTAAAGCGATAACCAAAAAGAGAAAGGCTGAAGATGCAGAAGTCAATGAAGCATCAAACAACAAAGTCCGTCGCATCGAAGCACCACCTTCAAAGAAGTTATTGGAAATCCGAAAGTCATCTCCCGAGATTATGGAGGTTGATACGGATGCTGAGGAATAGGTAAGTTCCTTTCCTTGCAGCGAAATAACAAGACACTGACATAACTCTAGGAAGTTATGTGAAGGGCTCCGAGAGTAAGCATGCCCCGAGAAATCCTGCAGTCAATACATAGACTGACCAGGCCTCTTAGATGTTCTGGGCCGCAGCGGTCTGCGAAGGAACGAGGCAGGTGGAGGATTTGGGTCAGCACGGGAATTCTCTTTGGGTGTTTGTCTTGGTTTATTTCTCCTTTGTATTCTTGTTATGTTACTGCGGGAATATATCATTTCCTTACTTCGATGGATTATTTCCTTAGTATTGGAAGCGAAATTGTTTTCTTTTGTTAGACTAGTTCTTTCCACATCAAGCAGGCCTTGATTCGAGCAATGAAATTTTGTTATCAAGTTTACCTGAGGAGGGTTCAGTACCCGAAATCATGCTGGCGTGATAGTAAACACCCTAGCTATTGATATACCGTGATTTGAAACCTTAACATTTTGACCCGTTGTGGCCACTCTTGTGTCGAAAGGCAAGAGACTCCGTTAAACATGCTTCTAAAAGAAAACTCAAGAAAGAAGGCGCGGCTTTCAGGCCCCCCAAAACATATAAAGTCTATCCGAGTTCGAGTTAGACTAGAATGGCGTTGTGGCGCGAGAGACAGTGCAGCCGAGGCTGTGTTATTGTTGGATAGTGGCGCTACTGGCGCAGTGCTTAGCACACGATGGGCTAAGGAAACACAAGTTCCTTGTGTCCGGAGAAAGGTTGCTGCTCCAATAAAGGATGCTAGCGGGAATGACATTCCTAACTCAGGGCTTCATTACACTAAGACCCTAAAAATGCGTATTGGCGATCATGTCAATGACATGAGATTTGAACTGGCGGACATGTCCGATAAGAAGATTGATGGTTATCTTCCAATGTCATGGCTCCATGAACATAATCCCGACATAGACTGGGAAACACGCAGCTTCACTTGGAGGTCTGTATTGTGTAAGGCTAGATGCCTTGTGGGCCAGAGACGGTTAGAATTCATAACCGAAGAGGAGCTTTTGGCAGAAGACCAAGCTCAAGTGTATCTTCTAGGATATGCGCAGTTCACTGGTGAAGACGGGAAAGACATTGCCCTGAGTCTTCTACCGGAATATAAGGACTATGGCGACATATTTAGCCAACAAAGAATAGATGCATTACCGGAGCACTCTGAATATGATCACAAGATCGAGTTAATGCCGGAAACTGCACCTCCCTTTGGTCCTATATATCCCTTGTCTGAAAAGGAGCTCAAAGTTCTACGAGAGTATCTCAATGAGATGCTGGCAACGGGAAAGATACGGAGATCTAGTTCCCCTGCCGCAGCCCCAATCCTCTTTGTACCCAAACCTGATGGGTCATTGAGGTTATGTATTGATTACCGAGGGCTTAACAAGATTACGGTGAAGAATAAATATCCTTTACCACTGATGAATGAGCTGCGTGATAGACTTGGAAAAGCCACTGTCTTCACTAAGTTGGACTTGAAGAATGGCTATTATCTCCTCCGAATGGCAGAAGGAGAAGAATGGAAGACAGCTTTCCGCTGTCGTTATGGGTTGTATGAATATACGGTAATGCCGTTTGGGCTATGTAACGCCCCATCTACTTTCCAGAGTATGATAAATAAAATCTTTCATGATTTATTAGACGAAGGAGTCATCGCCTATATAGATGACATCCTAATATACTCAGAGACCATCGAAGAACATGTCTCACTCGTTAGGCGAGTTATGGAAAGACTGCGCAAGGCTAGGCTTTGTGTAAGCATTAAGAAATCTACATTCCATCAAAGGGAAGTAGAATTTCTAGGTTACCGCATATCTGATCGTGGTATTATGATGACCACGGAAAAGGTGAAGTCTATTGAAGTTTGGACTCCACCAAAGACAGTTGTTGACGTTCAAAGCTTTTTGGGTTTTGCAAACTTCTACCGTCGGTTTATTGAGGGCTTCAGTAAGATAACAAAGCCGTTAACTGACTTAACGAAGAAAGATTCCAAATGGGGATGGGGTCCTAGACATGATGAAGCCTTTAGTCGCCTTAAAGCGATGTTCATGGCAAGCCCCATTCTAGCTCATTTTGATCCAGAACGGTTAACCAAGTTGGAAACCGACGCAAGTGATTTTGCATTAGGAGCCATACTCTCACAGCTATGTGAAGATGGTAGATGGCATCCAATAGCCTACCATAGTCGGAAATTCTCGCCAGCTGAGATAAATTATGATGTGCATGATAAAGAGATGTCCGCAATTGTTGCAGCATTCAAAGAATGGGATCATCTCTTGCGCTCAGTATCGGATCAGATAACTATTTATACTGATCATAAGAATTTGGAGTACTTTAATAGTACTAAGATACTGAATCGTAGGCAGCATCGCTGGGCGGAATTCCTACAACCTTTTAATTTTAAGGTTGTCTATCGGGAAGGGCGCCTTAATGGAAAGGCTGATGCGTTATCGAGGCGTTCGGAGTACCGCCCTGAAGGGGGGAGTAATTCTGCGAAATTGGGTCAGGAACAGATGTTTTTCCGTCCGGGACAGTATTTGGATAGTCAGGAGCGGGACATCTTGCGACCACAGTTGTTGCAACTGTGCCAAGGCTTCCGGTTGAAGTCCGGAATGCTTGATGACATGAAGGTCGCTATAGCAAAGGACAATACTTATCAAAGTATTTACAAGTCCATTGTCCAAAAGGACAATAAGGTTGACCCTAATTTCTCAATAGAGAAGGACTTCCTCCTTTACAAGAGGCGTTGGTACATACCGGAGGATCAAGGGCTAAAGGAACGGATCATGCAAGCGGAACATGATTCCCGTCTAGCCGGACACTTCGGGACTTATAAGACAATTGGCAAGGTTAAAGCCAACTTCTACTGGCCAAAGATGGAGGCCTACATCGAAGACTATGTTCGGTCTTGCGACACCTGTCAAAGGGTAAAGACAGTTAGACATAAGAAGTTTGGGCTCTTAGAACCTATAGATGTTCCTATGAGGCCATGGAACGCAATATCAATGGACTTCATTGTGGCGTTACCAGAATCCGAGGGTTATACGAAGATCTGGGTCATTGTTGATAGATTCTCAAAAATGGCGCATTTCATCCCCCTCGCGACGGAGGTACCTATCAAGGAACTTGCTCTTATATTTCTCAAAGAGATTGGAGACTGCATGGCCTCCCAGAATCGATTATCTCTGATCGGGATACTCATTTACTTCTAAGTTTTGGGTTAGCTTAATGGGACTACTTGAGGTGAAGCTCAATGTCTCTACCGCGTTCCATCCCGAGACCGACGGCCAGACTGAGCGGGTGAACCAGACACTGGAACAATATCTAAGGAGTTATTGTACCTACCAGCAGGATGATTGGGTTTCGCTACTACCGTTAGCGGAGTATGCCTATAATACATCCACCTCCGAGTCAACCAGGTTATCTCCTTTTGAGATTAACTATGGATTTTCTCCGAGGACAAACTGGTCTGGAATTGTTCCTGACAATAAGGGGATTCATCCAAGTACGGAGCTGTTAGTAAAGGATTGGGAGGGTACATGGCAAGACATACGGGAAACATTACAAAGTGCTCAAGAGAGGCAACGGAAATGGCATGACAAGAAACGATTACCATCTCCAGAATATGCCACACTAGAAGATGTCGAAGAGGGCAGAGCTATAAAGGCTGATAGGGTAATGCTGAATCGCAAGAATATCCGTACAAAGAGGCCTATGGAGAAACTAGACCACCGAATGTTTGGTCCCTTTGTGGTCAAGCGACGTGTTGGTACTAGGGCATATGAACTCCAGTTGCCTGCGCGTTGGTCTGTCCACCCGGTATTCAACGTTGGGTTATTAGAGCCCTACCGAGAGGATCAGACTGGGAGAAGGGTTAAAGATATCCCTATCCCTGACATAGTGGAAGACGAGCCAAATTATGTTATCTCGGGAGTGTTAGACAGCCGGTGGTATGGAGGAGTTAAACAGAAGTTCCCTCATCGGTTTGTCCAGTACCTGATATCGTGGGATGGCTATGGACCTGAAGAAAATTCTTGGGAGCCGTTTGAGATGCTGGAAGGAACCGGTATACAAGCCTTAAGCGATTTCCACAAAAGGTATCCATCTAAACCTAGGGACCATAGGGTTGTAGATGTACCGAGTAGCGGAAATAAGAGACGTCGTTAGATCGGCTCGGGTCGAGCCTTATAGAAGAGGGGAGTGATGTAACGAGACTCCACTGAGTACTATTACAAGTAGCCAAACCTACACCCATACCGGAATCAAGAGACTACCGCGGTAGGGCTGGCGGTAGACTTAGGTCTACCAGGTGGAGGTACCGGTGGTTAGGTACCTCAGTCGGGCATGCTAGGCCATACCAAAGGTACATAGGTCCTAGTAATGGTTGGGGGTTACCCTACTCTGTAGGGTAACCCAAGTAGTCAATTTGGGAGTTACCCTGAATTACTCGACGGAGAGTCCAGGTAAAGTTACCCTACTCTGTAGGGTAACTCGGGGTACAGTTACCCTACCTTTGGACTAGAGTTACCCTGCCATGGGCTAAGGGTTACCCTGCTATGGAGCCAAGTTACCCTACCTTGAAAGTAACTTGTTACGGAGGACTTCGGGGGAAGTGACTAGATTGTTTGTCACGCGAAACTACATAGGGTGTTCGAATCTCAGGTTGTGCGGATCACTCCGGCACAACCAGTTGAGCTCCGAACAAGCTGTAACTTGGAGGTGTGGTGGCTAACACCCCCCTCCGGCCCCGTTATAAGTCCCTGGCGTCATGGGCTACAGCCTGAAGAGTTGCTGTAAGTCTAGCAAAAGTCTCCCGGTGGAGATGCTTCCATAACACCGTATACGTCACTGCCGTCCGTCCGACCGGAAGCTGTCCGCAGGATATATGAGGGGACAGAGGAGAACCTGGAGAATAGCCTCCAGGTGGTTACGTGTAAAACGGACCAGAACTGACGGAGTAATACCACTTTGAAGTAAAGAGTAGTATGTGAGGTTACCGGAGGCCAACAGGCGAGGTAACCGAAGTCCGTTGCCCCGAAAGTGTAATAGTATTGGAGAATCGTTAAGGACTCTAAGACACTAGTCTAAGGTCACGATAAGACTCACTTCTAGGAGGGTTGACTGTGGGTAGCGCCTATTGGTAGTCAACCTCCGGAGTGGTCTATCGGGCGAGCTACGTGGCTATCTTCCGGAATGATATGGAAATGAGTAGAACCGGATAGATGTTCAGGAGCCGCGAATGCTTGCAGAAGACTAAGTGTATATGGGTAGAGAGTTCCATAGTTGGTATAGTATCCGCACGGGCATGACAGCTCGCCACTGGCATGACCACGATATGAAGAGTTTTTACTCCTGCGGTTGCATTGGAGATGCAGCGGCTAAAACACTTCTGTCGGGTTGATGTTAGAAATCCACGGAGTAGTCTAGTTCGCTACGGAGGATCTTTGGTCCGATCTGTAGAGGTTGGCTAGACAGCCCACGGGAGTTGGGTGCTCACGAATGCAGGGTAGTGATGGGGAGTAACTGGCAGCATACCAAAACCTACTTAAGTATATGCGAGTTCTCCTCTACTCTGGCAATCAACTACCTCTCGAGACCAGGACTTAATTGAGTAAAGCTGTGGCTTAACGATATTAAGTTTTACCGTTTATTTTTTCAACTCTACTGTTGATTATCTTTATCTTTACTTCTGAAAGAATACTTTGGTGCGGTCGCAACCTCGGGATCCATCTTCCCAGAGGGAGCCCCCGTTACACTTACAATGCTTTGTATGGCTCTAGACACCCGTTTTACCTTGCGGAACAGGAACCACACCAGTCTAACACGGTAGTTGTTCCTGGTTTGTGTCCAGGCAAAATCCCTTTTCTCTCGCCTCTTGTGACTAGTTATTACTTTTACCCCCGGCAAGGTTTAATGCCTTTTATGGTATCCTTCTGACAAAGCACCCGTGTAGTATGTCAGGTAAAAGGTGGCACAAGCATAGACTAAGGATATTCATCAGAAAATGGAGGTAGTGAATCACAAGAGCTCCCCTTATCTTTTTATTTTTAAAGCTGGCCCGGCACATGGCACTGGTTCTTGACCAAATACAAAAAACATTCAGGATATCATTCCCCTGAATCAGCTGTGCATAGGACTTTTTTGCAAACTGCCATGGCCAATGCCTCCCTTCCAATATGGCCTCCAGCTCTCGTCAGCGACCCTGATCAGTCCAATACCTGTGGATAGCGCAAGGTTATTAAAGCCGCCGCTAGAATTTAGAAAGCCTGCAGGGGTAACGGTATCGATAGATTGATAGATTCTTCATAGGTTAGTGTTTGACCGCTCATCTGCTCCAGTTTACTCGTTCATTCGTTAATACCCCAACAGCTCTTTGAGATAAAGACAGCGGTGACAGGAGAAAGAGAAGGTGAAGCTGAAGGTGAACTCACTCCTTCGATACCCCAACTTGGCCCATAAAAATGCAGGTTTTTTTTCTTTTTCTTTTTCTTTTCAGTAGCCGGGCCTGCTCGTAAAAAAAAGTATTTATCTTCTCTTCCCCCACTTCACCCTACGTAATAATCATATGCAATGTTTCCACAAGCTATAATGATCTTTAACAAATGTTAGTGATATATTGAATCATGCATGCAATTCAGACTGTACTGGAACCAAAAGCAGACCTCAAGGAACCTGCATCTATTGAATTTGTGAACGGTATGATCTTAATAGCAATAAAGATTATACAGGCATAATATTAAGAGGATATTATGCCAGTGCGCATGTTTCTAGCAAGGAGGTAAAAGGTATGAAGGCAGATTGGTAAAGATTCTTGTCCTTAATTCTCTTGTAAACGAAGTAAGCAGTAGCGTCTATTTATACAGGTTTGTATCCTCTATGTAAACCCTGTGTAACAGAGAAATATAATAGGGAGAAACATAAGTGCGACTATGTAAAACCGTAACATAGGTAGGAGAAACATAAGGGCAAACATGTTTGACCCTGAGAATCTGCCAAGATATTCCTGTAAAACATGTATGAATCAAAGAGGTTGTGAGGGAAATTACACTAAGTCTGAAGAAATAATCACACCTGTAAAGTCCGAGAAAATATCTAAAGATGATGAAATATCACGTAAACCAAAGAAAGTGACACGTGGGTAAATCCTTAATCATTATTACCAAAAATTAATGAAATAACATAAGAAATATATCCTAACTGTACTAGTAGTAATATATGTGGTGTTTAGGTATGCCAAAACACTAACTAAGGGTGAGAATATACGCTATTATCAAGGAAATATAGTTATGAAACAAATCAAGAAATTTCAACAGCATCAGGCCATCATGTTTTTCATTTTTGATCCCAAGGTCTTGAACTCAGTATGGATCTTACCCTCCAGTTTTTCGGCCTTATCACTCAACTTCTTCACTGCCTCACCGAGACCACCCAGTATGGCAACATCCTAATGGGTTTCTGCAAAGGGTATCAAATGCCATATTGTCTATTATTTCAGATTTAGGCTTACCCTCTCGATCGCAGAAAAGCGATTTGTATTTTTGGTGTGGTGGTATAAAAATCTTTCCCATGTAACGTGACCTGTGTTGAGGGAGGACTGATCTTCGACCATTTCCCCCCTGAGCAAACTGGTGAGTAGAACGAGAAGGAGAAAACGAGGAGTTAACTTAGTACCAGGAGTTATTTCTGGAGAACAGAATTTAGGTAACAAACATGTACCTCCCCGGCCCCACCCTCCCCCAACCCTTACTTCCGCCAAAGCTTCCCCCTCTCCCCCACATAACAACTCGTTACCCCCCCTGGTACCCAAACCCGTGGCCCCAGCCCTTAGTGTGTCTTGCCTGTGCGGGGGGGGGTTAGCGTACCAACGGAGGGGGGCACCTTTTCCTGCTCATTTAATTTTCAATTTGTTTCCGGCTGAGCTCCATGCTCAGCTCTCGCTTCAGCCAACGGTGAGCTCTCTCTTGCCTGTTTCCAACTTCCAACAGCTCCTCCAGGAGCTTGTCCTCCTTGCGGATCAGCCGTGCATCCACCATCTGAATTCCTACTAGAATAAAGAGCGTTGCCCCCTTCTAGTAACCGCGTGCGTGTTGTATAATTGCTACATAAAGCATTAGCAGCTACTTGGTAACCTCGGTAGGATATAGTGGGGCTCGGGTAAGTCCTCTAACATAGCCAAAATTTTGGACTTCATTTTCTTGTCACGTTCGAGGTAATAGGAGATTGTGGGCAGGGGGCGGGTGTGAATATGTGGTTGTGGGGGGGGGGGGTGAATGGAGGGTTGAGGGTGGGAAACAGAGGTGAGTAGTGGTTGCGGGAGTGAGACAGAGATAAATAAGGGGTTGGGAGGTTTCCAAGTCAAGGAGGGTATGGGGGATCAACCACGCCTCCACGTATGATATTCCGCTTACCAGTACGTGTCTCTCGACGCGGCCAACAACTTGCAAAATAGAAGTGACAGTGATAACACAATTCTGTTTTAGGCTCCTATGCGAAGCGTAATCTCCAGATTGCCCACTTGCGTTTACTTGCTCCGGACCATTCTCACAGAGTATCACTCGTAGCACCACCCATATTGGGAACTGCCCAAACGCTTTGCTGATACCGTACGGTATTCACCCACTGTCACTCGATTTTCCTAACCTGGTTTAGTCTACATATAGATAACACACTTCCATTCATAAGTGGCCACGACTTCAGTCGACTCCTGGTACTGCAGGTCCGGGTTCGGGCTTCATTGCCAGCATTTGGGCTGACAAGCTTTCTGTTTAACCAGTACAAACTGTCACAGCGGTTGATAAGCAATATTTTCAATACGATCAAATCACAAAAGTCATATCGGAGAGGTGATTTTAAGTTGTGCCAGGCAAAGTAAAACCTCACGCTTGTGAACCTTCACCATAAACCCCACTGCCGAATGCGCCCAGCCTGAAACAAAGAATATGAAGAGAATGAAAAAGCAAAAGAACCACAAACACCAGAATCACCCTAATTTGAATCCAGACGGTTGGTCAGAAATCTTGATGGCATGCGGGTCTTGAAGATACCCCCAAGGCAGATAGGCGCATTTATCCTATCAAGCAATCACTTTGCGGCACCAGCAATCATGTGGTGCTTGGCGCCGATATCGTTGTGTAAATTTATAGCTTGTATCTCTTGATCTCGCTGTGCCGTAAGTTATCCCGCCTCAAAAAACTTGTCTTTAAGGATGCCCATTGCGAACCAATAGCTGACTCCATTTATCGCATTGAACGTCAACGTTTCCCTATTCTTGGGACTAGAGATAGAAAAACATAACGATAAACAGTTAGTTAGAGGGGTGATTTCTATAATAGGCAGTAGGATATATGGAACAAACAGATTGCGCATAAAGTCACGCACCGGGAAGTGTCACAGTACCGGGAAGTGTCACACATGGCAACCATGCCAACTACATTTAAAAAAAGCAACAACTCGATCAATTGTTAACCAAATTGGACCAAACAAGATGATTTTAATCAAGAAAGGATAGGAGAACTTGTTAATACCTAAAATGTAAAAATAACAAAATTCCTATGGAACAATACCAGACCAAAGTGAAAAAATCTACATAAAACTATTAAAAAGAAAAGAGGATAAACTAAAGTACAGGAGCATGCAAAACTATTTATAAAGTAGATATAGGTAATCTCCAATAGGTAGAAATAATAAATAAAGTAATATTTGATAACAGTTGAAGGATATAGACTACCGAAGTAGTACAGAAAAGGGCTAATTTAAGAGTAATATGATAGAAGTGCTAGTAAGATGCTCGGAGGTTGAGAGAGACAACTCAGGAGTTGAGAATTGTGACATAAATGTAGCTAGAAGTCAATAGACATAGGGTATCAGAAATAATTGGAATTTATAATGTTTTAGCAATAGCTGAGGTATTGTTATTAGATTTTTAATAAATTATACTAGAATAACTTTTATTGTCAACTTTATAACGTACAATTATCTATATACTTCAAATTATATAAATATAGTTAAAGAATACTTGTTTATTAGTATAACAAGAAAATATTCATTTGTGATTAATTTATACTACATTTTTAGAACTTGAAAGTCTACTTAAATTATAATCATATATAAATATCCAATTTCTAAGGAGAAGTTACTATAGGCAGACATAACCCATTCCAATAGTACTCTACTAGTATTTTCAACTACTTATGATAGTAGAAATTCTTAACTCATTGCAGTTCAGATACTATAAAAAACTAAAGGATTTATACTTATTAGAGTAGTATACCACCTATTTCAATAAACAATATCTTCTATTTCTACTAGGCTTAACCTAGCTATCCTAGGTTCCCAAAAGAAAGCAATTTGTTGATTTTAATCCTCTTTCTAGTAATGATCTTTAAACCTTTATAGTAATTTGATACTGGAAACAAAATATACCTATAAGCACTGACAGTAGTTGAAACTCAAAACATATGACTCATTACATCTCTAATTGATGAAATGCATGACTTAAGTGACTTCTATTTTTATACTACAAGCTTTTCATTGGCTAGCCATATGTGTCCACCTTATATTTGAGTATTTTAGAGTTTGTAGATAACTAATTATTACTAGATTTCTGATAAAACTGATTCCAATATCTTGCCCTACAAAAACTCTGCTTATAACAGCTCCTGTACTACAAAAATATTATAAATTCCAATTATTTCTGATAATCTGAGTCTACTAACCTTTAGCTATATCTCTATTTCACGTTCCATCCTCTGAGCTATCACTTTCAACTTCTGAGCATCTTACTAACACTTCTATCATTTTACTCTTAAATTAACCCTTTTCTTTACTATTTCTGTAATCTATAACCTTCAACTGCTACCAAATATTACTTTATTTATTATCTCTACCTATTGGAGATTACCTATATCTACTTTATAAATAGTTTTACATGCTCCTGTACCTTAGATTCATTTCTTTTCCTTCTAAAAGTTTTAAGTAGATCTTTTCACTTTGGTCTGGTATTGTTCCATAGGAGATTGTTTTTTTTTAAGTTTTAGGCATTAACAGGTTCTCCCATCCTTTCTCAATTAAAATCATCTTATTTGGGCCAATTTGGTTAAGAACTGATCAAGCTGTTGGCTTTTTTAAATGTAATTAGCATGATTGCCATGTGTGATACTTTTCATTGTTGTGACACTTCCAGGTGTGTGACATTAGCATCGTGTACTCAGCGTATAATAAATAAAGGATAACGAAGAGAGGATAATGAGGGGAGGGTAATGAAGAGAGGATGAGTGTTGTTTGTGATTTGGACATTCGGAAGGTGAGGGAAAAAATACTCTTTAAGTATTCAATACTTAATGCTCCATCACTGGTTCTTACATATCCTCTTTCCGGAGGTGAGCATCTAGAGGAACCGATAGCAGATGTAACCGGTACTGGTACTCAGTTAAAGATATTGTTTTATGTTTTCTTTTAAGTATCGCTTTGATCCTTGGTTTGTTTGAAGTATCGTTTTGATACTTAGTTTGTTTTATGTTTTGTTTTAAGTATCGATTTGATACTTATATTGTTTTACCAAAGTGTATTGTTTGATAGCTTTGTTTAGTTTTGTTCATGCTAGACATGAACAGATTTTTGTATTTAAAGACTGTCCTATGCCACAATGGAAAGAACAGACTTCAACAGACAGTATTTCAATATACTTGGTTAAACGGTTACTCTTTAGTTTTCTCAGTACACCTCCGAAGCCTCCTTTAGTTCACACAGCTCTCGCCTCCTCTCCGGAAGAGCAGGCCACCTGTCTACTATCATACACCTCCCGTAACGTGATTAGCACCTAGTGAACACGTTATGTCAGAGTGAAGATACAACCCTGCTCTTAGCTGATCCGAATTACTATAGAGGGACTGATCTATAAGTATGGCTTCAAAGGCAGATGTAACGATCCTATCTCTTTGTACATTAGTTCTTCAACAGGTAATGACATCTTACCTATTTTCGTATTGGATATCGATAGCTCTGAGACCTCACTAGGCCTACGCGATCCTTTCTGATCTCGTCTATCGATATATCTTCTCGTCTCCTTGTACTTATACAAGCGGGACCTCTTTCTCAAGTATGTTGTGGGAGATGTTTGTGTGCTCGTGCGAGTATGTTGATTTTTAATAGTATAGGAAAGACTTAAGTGGTTGCGTGTGGAGTCTGTCCCGAAGGTCCATGGACCCTCAATTTTTTTGACTCCTCACCGAACCCTAACCCTCTGTGACTCATACCTTCGCGTCACCATGTCCTATGACTCATACTCGTGAGTCATGTGAGATCCTTAGTTGACTCATACGAGTTAACTGCGCAACACACCTAAACCAATCATAATCCTCATATCTAATCATTTGCGCTAAGTGCGTCACATGTGTGAAACTCGTGACTCGTAATATGAGTCACGCGCGAAAATCATAATCATCATATGACTCACAACTGTGAGTCATCACATAACACATAACATTTATGACTAGCGACTGCGAGTCATGTGAAATCCTTATCCCTCCTTACCAATCTGCCTTGTCACAATCCGGTTTGTAACAGCAGATGTTAAAAAACAATAAAAGTGCTGGTATCAGTTCTTGCAATTCGTACTGGATTAAATATACTGTTAGGCGGAAGGCGACTCTAAATAATTGTCGAGAAGACTTAGGCCTGAATCTTTCGTAATAGATGGAGATTTGTCTAGGAAGGCTCGGGGTCGTCCTTTTCGTTTATGACTACTAAGAACTCGCTTAATCGATAAGGGAAATAATTTTATAAAGATTCGTAGGTAAAACAATGTTATATTGTTAAGGTCTCTTCTCCGTTGCTTGATTATGTCTAAAAGCTTGGAAGGCACTTCGATATTTATATCCCGCGTCTGAGTGTTCGCGGACTACCTCTAATCTTCCTATAACTAAGTACTCATCCAAGAATGTACGCTAATGTCTCATAGTCTTAACAAGTGCGAACACTGTTTGACCCTGAACTCTCACACACCATCTTCGTTCTCATAAACTCTTTTCCGTCTGATCGTAGGATGCGTGATTATCCTCGAATGACTGGTCTTCGATTTATAGAGACGAGTAGACTCCTGTCTGAAACTGCAGTCGTCTTTTACTATCGTTCCAGTAGTCTCTTCCAATTTTCACATAGTGGCCAACGTATGTGTTGGGTACCTATGCATAATGCAGGCTATGTAGATGGTGCGCCAACACTCATAAGTCTACCGCCTATTAGGTCTTCTGAGTCTGAGCTGCTTCCCCTCGGTCCGCCCCGCCTCCAGGAGAATCACCTCTTGAGGGATCCTGTTTCCAGGACCAACCAACATACAGCGGCCTTCAGATAGGTATTGGTGTCACATCTATCCCCTATGGCCTCTGGGGCACTGTAGGAGTAGTTGCGGATTTCCGAACCGAAAACGTCCCGTCACTTTCGGCCCATAGTTAGGATGCCTAACTTTGAAGCCTAATAACTCAATGCGCCTCCAATGGATTTCCTCCGTTCCACTTCTCAGAGGTAACCAATTTTTTTTTTTTCTTTTTTTTTATATCATATATTCATTGTTTGGTTAAGGTACAAGAACGTGCGTGCAGCGCTAGCTATGGCAGAAACAAAACCCGAAATCAAACAACTAACAAAGGAAAAAACACAACCAGTTCCTCCGATGGCGTCCAATAACCGACGCAATGCCTACACAGGACTCATATAGGAAAACTACTAACTAACTAGCATCATAACGGAAACAAATCAAAACTCGTAATAATAACCAGCAATGAAATCAAACAGGAGACCTTCCACCACTTAGACCATCTGGCGACCCAGCCAACGACAACCGAGGCGAGGCAGGAAGGGAAGGGGAGGGGGAAAGAGAGGGCTGGCGGGGGGCATAGTGTGCATACATGTCAGGGGGGAAACCAGTCTTGGTAGCGGTGAGGTATCGACCGAGGCCCAGAAGCATCGGGATCGAGGTCCAAAGAGAAGGGTCAGGTCCAATATCCTTTATCCCCTGGAGGTGGCGACGGCGGGCAGCAGACTTGACGGGGCAGGAAAGGAGGGCATGCTCGAACGTCTCGTTCCCCTCCTCACACCAGGGGTAGAGGAGAGAGGGGTCCGTGTCGTGCCATGAGGGTTGGGCAGCCAGATAGCTCTTGCCGGCGCGCATCTGATGGAGTCGGCCTGAGAGGAAACGCCCCAAACCCATAAAGGGGTGCGGGCGTAGGGTGGGGCCGTAGAGGTAATAAGGCGGGGAGGGTGAGAGCAGGCGCCACGAGGTGAGGAGCTCCTCACGGCAGCGGGCCTTGAGCGAAGCGTAGAGGGCCGGGGCCCCAAGTGGGGCTACTTGTAGGGGAGGTAGAAGGAGAGAGTTTGCCGGAGGGAGGGGGTCATCGCGGCCGCCGATGATGAAATGAATTCGATGGGCGACTGCGTCGATTGGGAGGTGACGTCTGTTGGGCGGGGAGGGTGGCTTGGTAAACCATCTGAGGGGGCGGTAGTTGGGGCCAGCCCAAGGGTGCCGGCCTCTGATAGACCCAGGGAGGCGAAGGGAGTCGGGTGCCCGGAAGGAGGATGTAGTCGGGATAGAGTAGTCTAAGCGAGCGGTCGCTGGGTTGATCTCAGGCGGCAGGCACACAAGGCGGACTGCAGCCAGACGTTGAAGGTGCTTGATCAGGAGGTCAATCGGTGGGAGGGAGGCCTCACAAGGGAGAATGGCCGTGTTGGTGGAGGCGAAGCAGTTCGTAACCCACCTCTGCACCCGGTGCCAGAAAGCCCTCATCTTGTCGAGCATTCTGGAGTTGGGGGAGAGCAGGTCACTGCCGTATAGGAGGATCGGACGAACTAGGGAGGAGGCAAGACGGTGGCACAGGTGTGGCGCGAGGCCCTTGCCCGGCCGCGATAGGCGGTCTACCGTGGAGAGGGCAGCCTCAGCCAGTGCGAGGCGTCTGGAGAAATGGGAGGAGGTCGCCCTGTTCAACGCGGGGGTCGCGGGCTCTAGCCAGTAGCCCAGCCACCGAAGTACCTGGGCTGGCTTGTAGGGGACAGAGTCTACCGAGACGGGGAGGGGGGAGGGAGGCCCCTTCTGCTGAGGTGTCCTCCAGTGCATTAGTTCAGTCTTTGGGAGGGAGAAGGCCACACCTATGCGCCTTCCTTTCGATGTGAGCGAGCGCGCGACCGCTTGTAGCTTCTGGACATTGCGCCTGTAGGAGGGAGAGGCCACTGTTGTGGCGAAGTCGTCGACGTAGGAGAGGATAATGCCGTTGGGGACCGGGAAGTGGAGGGAGGAAACGTATATCAGAAAAAGAAGAGGGGAAACAGGTGAACCTTGGGGGGTGCCGACCTGGACCGGCGAGGTGATCTTAGGAGAACCTTGGAACAGGAGGCGGCATTGACGGCCGTGCAGGAAGGACCGGACCCATGAAACAAGGTAGGGCTGAACGCCTCTTTCCCTAAGCCTGCCGCACAAGGCAGCGGAATCGACGTTGTCAAAGCCTCCCTTAACATCAAGGAATAGCGTCGAGGAGCAGAGGCCCATGCTATGTGATAGTCGGACCTCATGCGAGAGGGTAGCGAGGGCATCAAAGGTCCCCATACCGGACAGAGAGCCACATTGGTTTGGATGGACGAGGCCAAGGGCCCGAGCAACTGCGGCTAGCCTTACAGCTACCACACGCTCCAGGATCTTAGAGAGGGTTTGGAGGAGGACAATGATTCGGAAGGAGGCTGGTGTGTTGTAGGAGGCCTTGCCGGGCTTATCAAGCACGATGCCGTTGGCCTGTTTAAGGGATGAGGGGTGGAACCCATATAGCAGGAGGGGGCTCAGGAGGGAGGTGAGGATCTTTGGGTTTGTACCATGCACCCTCTTCCAGACCGAGTACGGGACATGGTCGGGGCCAGGAGCGGACGAGCTTGAGCTGGCTGCCAGGGCTTTGGAGATTTCTTCCTTGGTGAGGACGTCCAGATCCCTGAAGGGGCGCAGGATGGTAGGGGGAGAGGGGGACTCTTTGGGAGGGAAAAAGTGGGCCAGGAGGGCGGTGTTGACAGCAAGCGGCGTGTCAGCTTCGGGAAAAGACGGGAAGCGGTCAGGGGGGCGCCCCATCGCGAAACGTTTGGCAGTCCAGACGGTCCTTGGGGTTGCTGAGGAGAGGAAGTCGTCCCAGTGCTTACGCTTAGCCTGCTTGATGGCCTTAAAGTAGGCGTTGTGGGACAACCGAGCCTGGGCCTGGGAGTCCACGCTAGGGGTCTTGCGGGCACGGCGTGCAGTGGCGTGATAGGCGATTCTGAGGGAGGAGAGAAGCGGCGACCACCAGGGCTTAGAGTGGGCCGACATGCGATTGAGGGGAGTGTGCATGAGGAGGGTAGTGCGGAGGCGGTCGACATTGCTGTCGAACCAGGATGTGGCCGAGGATAAGGTTGGGAGGGAAGGAGGTGGAGAAACCACAAACAACTTAAGGGCATCGCCGAGGGCGGACCAATCGGTCTTAGCCCAGGCTGGGGTGGGGGCAGGGGGGCGCCAAAACGGAGTGGAGAGTAAAACATGAATTGGGATATGGTCAGAGCCAGTGGACGGGAGCGGTGTAGCCCATTCTGAAAAGAGCTGGGCTGCCGTACTGTTGGCAAAGGAAAGATCCAAAACGGAGGGCCTGCCCACTGAAGCGAAGGGGAAATAGGTGTACACCCCGGGAGTGTTAAGAAGGGAAAACCCATGCAGTGAGGCCAGCTGAAAGTAAGGGACTGACGTTCTAAGGTGTGCAGGAGAAATGACCCGTAGCGGGTCCGAGAGGGGGTGGTGGAGGTTAAAGTCCCCCATAACACAGACAGGAAAAACCAAATCAGGAAAACACAAATCAGGGGGAACAATACGTGTATGGGTTGAGGCGCCTTGGGTGTTGTACACATTGTACACCCGAAGGCGAGTTTGTGAGGAGGAGCAAAAGCCTGCATCGGAGAATAGGTCAACCGCCATCACGTTGGCAGACTGGCCTACCCACACAGGCAAAAGGGAAACAACTTCAAGAAAAGACAAAAGAGCGTAGCAGGCCACTCGTGGCTTGCCAAAGGAGGAGGGCGGGGAAAAACACTTATAACCGGGGAAGGAAGGTAAACGAGCCCGCCACACAGGGGGGTCCTGTATGGCCACAATTGCAGGCAAGGAAGACAAAGCAGAAAAACTTTGAAACAAAGAAAGAAAAACATCCCAGCTACCCAAGCAGTTATGTTGAACGAAGGAGAGGTTCAAAAGGCCAGGATCCCTACCAGAGGGCCTGGGGAGAGGAGAGACGGGAGAAGGCATTTACCCGGACAAGCCGGAGGGGTTCTCTGCGGTGCGGGCTGGGTCATAGTCCCCATGGGTGGGGGGGACGTTGGCCCTGGAGGAGGAGCGAGTGGCTGTCTGGGGCGTCTCGGGCGGCACGCGAGGACGGGGGCGGCGGGGAGTTGCGAAAGGCGGGGCAAGAGTTCTCAGAGGTAACCAGAGGTGCCCTCTTATATATCCTGTGAACAGCTTCCGGTCGGACGGACGGCAGTGACGTATATGGTGTTATGAAGTGGGCTTCATTTGAATGACATTTTAGTCATGGGACGCAACTCTTCGAAATCTCGCTAAGGACGTGCGGGCCCCAGAACGGGGCCAGAGGGGGGTGTTAGGCTCTCGATAAATGAGGGTCTGTGCGCAGTTACCCTACCGAGAGGTCTGTGCATTTTCTTTATGCCTAACATATACTAAACAAATGGAAAGGAATACCATAATAATATTATCTCAACTTATAAACCTTTTCGTCAAGTCCAGTCGAATAGCTAAGTTATATACAGTACTCGAGTACTGACCTGGCAGCTCTAGAGGCATGTGATTTCACAGTGTAGTTAGTTTATTACTAGGTGAAAGTTGCAAAAATATTAATTGTTGTCATCACTAAACCTAACCTGGTGAATCTTGGTGGGTGCTATACCATAGGCTAATATTGTATGATCGGATATTACCGCATCCTGTGACTATCATCAGCAAAAAAAATTCTCCCTCATGTATTACCTACATATCTCTCTGAACAGGCTGGTAATGCCAGCTCCCCCTGTCCTTCCTGTCCCTCCCGTACTCCTATCCTTGTCTGAAAACTCTGGGGCCTATCTACAGCTTAATTCAGACCCCCAATGTCATTTATCCCTATCTTCTATCCGTAGCCCTGTGATTACTTCACGCTGTAATCCCTCTCCCCCAACTGACCCGTGTTTTTTTTTCTTTTTTTTTTTTTTTTTTGGCTTTTCCTGCTGGGCCATTTGGGACGTTGTGCAGCTCATTTCTCCCTATCTGCGCCCAGAAAAACCTCTGTGTGTCTCGCCTTCCCATCTTCACTTAGCACTTTCTCTTCTCCCTGATTTCTCCGTTATGGACGCCATCCCCCTGGGGACGTTCCTCATACCATAATATGCTCTCTTCCCCCTGTGTCATTTCCAGATAAATCTTCCTTGTTTCTATAAGTACGTGTTTGGAATTAATTCTTTCACACCACACACTAAAGCCTGTATCCATTCCGCTCCTCATCATCTCCTTTGAGATGCCATGAATCCCTTAAACCTTATTACTCTATTCCTTATGTCTGCCTCCTTAGAAAATATCATCACACATTTCACTTGCCCTGCTCTGTATTTTTTCAAATGTATTTATCTTACTTTGTTTAATATATTCTATTAAATGTTTCCAAATCAATCTAATTATTTACGTACTAGCGTTTATTATCTAATCCAGCACTCTCTGGTACCAAATGTGCCATACTCATTATCCTTTTAATGCCAACTACCCTTTCTGCCATCCCATTTAGCACTTTCGCCATTCGTAAACTGACAGTAACAAGTCCCATAATGTCGCTTAGCTTCCCAGAATTTTCAACATAGAGTCTATCTACTAATACTAGTCTATCCGTATTACCCATTGTTAACTCTCGAACCTTCATTATTGATACCAAGTGGACTGGCTAATAGCCTTGTAACACCCTATAAGTACTTCTATTACCTGAATCTACTCATATCCAATCGTTTCTACTCCGACCTGTGGACCTCCACAGCTGACTGCCTGTACACCGAAGATGGTGCCATGTAACCTCTTGCACGTCCTGAAAGTCCTCAACAGGAACCTATAAAAGCTGATATATCTCCACGAGAAACTGCTTGACCGTATCCAGATTAAGCTGTATACCTACAGCTGGTTTCCATAGATAATAGTCGAGTAAAAGGTCGGGGAGATTTTTCAACCTCTGATTAAATTGTTGAACGGTTCTGATCATTGCTGTAAAACCCATTGGTTGCTTGGTCACAGATCCCACCCTTCGCTTATGCTCCTTGTCACATTGTTTGTCCTCAATAGGACGTAGTAAACTCTCTTCAACATTCATTTTATGAATATTGAAGCTATCAAGCCTGGCGTACGTTCTCGGGATTTGATTTCTCACATCGTTTTTATTTGACCGCCGATAACCCTCTTGGTTTATTGTTTTGTGATTTGACTCCCCCGACCCTTTAGAGTACATTTGAATATTTCCAAAGCGCCGTACATCGTCCCTAAAGTGACTCAATAGGTGTATTTTAATAAAACTAAAATCTACATCCTCATCGTAGATATCAGCGACAATTCTATCTAAATCGTGACGCTTTTTTTTTTTTTTTTTTTTTTTTTTATATCATGTATTCATTGTTTGGTTAAGGTACAAGAACGTGGGTGCAGCGCTAGCTATGGCAGAAACAAAGCCCAAAAATCAAACAACTAACAAAAGAAAAAACACATCCAGTTCCTCCAATGGCGTCCAATAACCGACACATTGCCTACACAGGACTTATAAAGGAAAACTACTAACTAACTAGTATTATAACGGAAACAAATCAAAACTCATAGTAACAAGTAATAAAATCAAACAGGAGACCATCCACCACTTAGACAATTTGGCGACCCAGATAACGACAATGGAGGCGAGGCAGGAAGGGAAGGGGAGGGGGAAAGAAAGGGATGGTGGGGGGCATATTGTACATACATGTCGGGGGGAAACCAGTCCTGGTAGCAGTGAGGTAGCGACCGAGGCCCAAAAGCATCGCGTTCGAGGTCCATAGAGAAGAGTCAGGTCCAATATCCGTCAGCCCCTGGAGGTGGCGACGGCAGGCGGCAGACTTGGCGGAGCACCACAGGAGGGCATGCTCAAACGTCTCGTCCCCTTCCTCGCACCAGGGGCAGAGGGGAGAGGGGTCGGTGTCGTGCCATGAGGGTTGGACAGCTAAGTAGCTTTTGCCGGCGCGCATCTGATGGAGCCGGCCCGAGAGGAAATGCCCCAGTCCCATAAAGGGGTGCTGGCGTAGGGTGGGGCCGAAGAGGTAGTAGGGCGGGGGAGGCGTGAGGAGGCGCCATGAGGTGAGGAGCTCCTCACGACATCGGGCCTTGAGCGAAGCGTAGAGGGCAGGGGCCCCAAGCGGGGCCACCTGTAGGGGAGGCAAGAAGAGAGGGTTTGCCGGAGGGAGGGGGTCACTACGGTTGCCAACGATGAAGTGAATGCAGTGGGCGACTGCATCGATAGGAAGGAGACGCCGGTTGGGTGGGGAGGGCGGTTTGGTGAACCATCTGAGCGGGGTGTAGTTGGGGACAGCCGAAGGGTGGCAGCCTCGGACAGAACCAGGTAGATGGAGGGAGTTGGGTGCCCTGAAGGGGGACGTAGTTGGGACAGAGTGGTCCAAGCGGGCGGATGCTGTGTTAATTTCCGGGGGCAGGCAGACGAGACGGACTGCCGCTAGAGATTGAAGGTGCTTGATTAGGAGGTCAATTGGAGGGAGAGAGGCCTCACAGGGGAGAATGGCCGTGTTGGTATCAGCAAAACAGTTTGTAACCCACCTCTCTACCCGGTGCCAGAATACTCTCATCTGGTCGAGCAGTTTGGTGTTGGCGGAGAGCAGGTCGCAGCCCTCGAGGAGCATGGGGCGGACAAGGGAGGAGGCAAGGCGGTGGCACAGATGAGGGGCGAGACCCTTGCCTGGCCGCAACAGGCAGTCTATTGTAGCGAAAGCAGCCTCAGCTAGGGCGAGGCATCTGGTGAAATGGCAGGAGGTGGCCCGGTCCAGTGCAGGAGTCGCGGGCTCAAGCCAGTAACCCAACCACCGAAGTACTTGGGCTGGCTTGTAGGCGACGGAGTCTATTGAGAAGGGGAGCGGGGACGGGGGCCCTCTCAGTAAGGGCGTCCTCCAGTGCATCAGTTCTGTTTTGAGGAGGGAGATGGCAGCACCTATGCGCCTTCCTCTCGATATGAGTGAGGATGCGACTGCTTGTAGCTCCTGGACGTTACGCCTGGAGGAGGGTGAGGCCACCGTTATAGCGAACTCGTCGATGTAATTAAGGATTATGAGGTTAGGGACTGAAAAGTGGAGGGAGGAAACGTAGATTAGGAAAAGAAGAGAGGAGATAGGTGAACCCTGGGGGGTGCCGACCTGGACCGGCGAGAGGACTTTAGGAGAACCCTGGTATAGGAGGCAGCATTGTCGGCCATGCAGGAAGGATCGGACCCACGAAACAAGGTATGGTTGAACGCTTTTTTCTCGAAGCTTGCCGCACAGGGCAGCTGAGTCAATGTTATCAAAGCCTCCTTTGACGTCAAGGAAGAGTGTAGAGGAGCAGAGGCCTATGCTGTGCGAAAGACGGACCTCATGTGAGAGGGTAGCAAGGGCGTCGAAAGTGCCCATGCCTGATAGCGAACCACATTGATTAGGGTGGACGAGGCCAAGGGCCCGAGCAACTGTGGCTAGCCTTACAGCTACCACATGCTCCAGGATCTTGGAAAGGGCTTGGAGGAGGACAATGAGTTGGAAGGAGGCTGGCGTATCATAGTAGGCCTTGCCAGACTTGTCAAGCACAATGCCGTTGGCCTGCTTGAGGGATGAGGGGTGAAATCCATATAGAAGGAGGGGGCTCAGGAGGGAGGTGAGGATCTTTGGGTTAGTGCCGTGGACTCTTTTCTAGACTGAGTACGGGATGTGGTCGGGGCTGGGGGCGGACGAGCTCGAGCTGAATGCCAGGGCCTTGGTGACCTCTTCTTTAGTGAGGATGTCAAGGTCCCTGAAGGGGCGCAGGATAGTAGGGGTGGAGGAGGACTCTCTTGGGGGAAAGAAATGGGACAGGAGGGCGGAGTTGACAGCGAGTGGAGTATCAGCGGTCGGGAAAGACGGAAACCGGTCAGGGGGGCGCCCCATTGCGAAATGTTTCGCTATCCATACAGTCTTCGGGGTTGCAGAGGAGAGAAAGTCGTCCCAGTACTTTCGCTTAGCCTGCTTGATGGCCTTAAAGTACCGGTTACGGGACGTCCGGGCTTCGGTCCGGGAATCCACACTAGGGGCCTTGCGGGCACAACGTGTAGCGCCGTGAATGGAGATCCTGAGAGAGGAGAGGAGTGATGACCACCAGGGTTTAGAGCGGGTAGACATGCGATTGAGGGGAGTGTGCAGGAGGAGAATGGTGCGGAGGCGGTCAACATTGCAGTCGGACCAGGCCGTGGCAGAGGACAGGGTCCGGAGGATAGGAGGTGGAGAAACGACAAACAACTTAAGGGCATCACCAAGGGTAGTCCAATCGGTCTTAGCCCAGGCTGGAGTGGGGGCAGGGGAGCGTAATAAAGGAGTGGAGAGTATGATGTGAATTGGAATGTGGCCAGAGCCAGTGGACAGGAGCGGTGTAGCCCATTCTGCAAATAGTTGGGCTGCCGTGCTATTAGCAAAGGAAAGTTCAAGAACGGAGGGCCTGCCCCTGGAGGCAAAAGGAAAATAAGTAAACACACTAGGGGTATTAAGAAGGGAAAAACCATGTAAAGAAGCCAATTTAAAATAAGGGACTGACGTTCTAAGTTCTGTAGATGAGATGATCCGCAGTGGGTCGGAAAGAGGGTGGTGGAGGTTAAAGTCTCACATAACAAAAACAGGAAAAGTTAAGTCAGGAAAGCATAGCTCATGAGGAACAATGCGTGTTAGGGTTGAGACTCCTTGGGTGTTGTACACATTGTACACCCAAAGACGAGTTTGCGAGGAGGAGTAAAAGCCTACATCAGAGAACAGGTCGACCGCCATCACGTTGGCAGATTGGCCCACCCACACAGGTAAAAGGGAAACAACTTCAAGAAATGACAAAAGAGCGTAGCAAGCCACATGCGGTTTGCCGAAAGAGGAAGGCGGAGAAAAACATTTATAACCAGGAAAGGACGGTAAGCGTGCCTGCCACACAGGGGGATCCTGTATGGCCACAATTGCAGGTAATGAAGACAAAGCAGAGAAACTTTGAAACAAAGAAAGAAAAACATCGCAGCTACGCAAGCTGTTATTTTGAACGAAGGAGAGGTTTAAAAGGCCTGGATCCCTGCCTAAGGGTGCGGGGAGAGGAGAGTCGGGAGAAGGCATTTACGCGGACAAGCTGGATGGGTTGGCGAAGGAACGAGATATGTCAGCATCCCCGTGGGTGGTGGGGATACTGGCCCTGGAGGAGGAACGAGTTGCTGTTTGGGGAGTCTCAGGCGGGACGCGAGGATGGAGGTGGCGGGGAGTTGTAAAAGGTGGGGCAAGAGTTTGTCTCGGGGTGGAGGGGCCAGCACCAGAGTCGGCACCATCAGGGCCAACATCCATGCCCTCCTCATCATCGTGATCTACTGGCTGTGAGGTGGGGGGGTCTTTGGAGGTCGGAGCGGGTCGTTCCGGGCAATCTCTGTCGGTGGCTGCGTGTAGCTCCTTACAGTTAGGGCAGGAAGCAGTTGAGGAGGGGCAGCAGTCGACGACCACTTTGGTGTTACCCGCCTTAGGGCAGGTGGGGTTCTGGCAGCGGTGCGCCGAACGTGTGTGCGAGAGGGAGCAGATTGGACATATTGGGTGATCCAGCTTACATCGAGGGGCCTGATGGCCGAACTTCCAAGAGTTGCGGTACTAGGTGAAGCGGTGGGCTAAGAAGGCGCGTTCAACTCGGCTTCTTCTAGAGAAGACGTGGATTGAGGTTCCCATGGCATTGATGTCCTCAGGAGCGATGGTGACGACGACAGAGGTAGCGGACTTGGACATCCTAGACTCCAAGTCACGCTTGAGGTAGCGGGCTGAGAAGATAGTGACGCCCGTGGCGTTGCGGACGGACTCCTGGTGGAGGGAGAGGAGGTCTTCTTGGTCTTCTGGGAGGTAGGCGAGGGGGAGGGAGTGGATGGCGAGTTGGGTCTTGTTGGGGGCGGGACGGAAGGGCAGGTAGACATTGTCACCTACCGGGGAGAGCTGGTTTAGGCGATTGGCCAGAGCTTGATAGTACGGGGCATAGGAGGTGGCGGGAGTGTAGGGGTCAAGGACGGTGAGGGTGATAGAACCTCTGTCGTTGACACGGGCAGAAAGGGATAAAAGCAGGGGGCAGTTGGCTTCTCGGAGAACTGAGGCAGCGATGTCGGTGAGGGTCGCGGAAATTCTTTCAGCTTCGGGATGGAGGGCAGGGGAGGAGCGAGGGGCAAAGAAACGACGTTGTGGTGCTGGCAGGTTGGGAGCCTCTTTAACAGGAGGAGCCGTGGTGCCTGATGTGACTTTCGCAGCAGAGGGTGGTTTCGGCTTAGGCCCCTTGGACTTCTTCCGGCCTCCAGCGGCGGCAGCCAGGGTGAATGAGCGAGGAGGGCGTAGGTAGGTTGGATCCATGTTGCCAGGGGTCCACTCAGAAAGGGGGGGGTATTTGCCATCACGGAAGGTCCGGGCCTCCCATGAGTTGGGGTATTTGACCACGTAGGCTTCGGGATTACCGTAGTTCTTACCCGCAACGGTGTCATAGCGGGAGGTGTCAAGGTCATACCCGTCCACAATCGCTCTAACCTGATAAAGGAGATTGCGGGAGGGGGCCTGTTGGGGGCATGGGGTGGCTGGAAGTTGTGCCATGTTGGCCTGGGGGGGTGGGGCTGAGGGGGGGACATCTTTCCCTTTACGGGTAGGGGGCGGAACCGGAGGCGCCGGGGCTTCCTGATGTGGGGGCGGTGGTTGGGAAAGTCTTTATGACAGGTCACGCATAGCTGACTCAATAGGGGCTAGGGATGAAAGCGAGGGACCTGAGCGGCGGAAACACCGTCAGACAGCCCCTGAACTCTAGCAGCGAGGAGGTTGATCCGCTCGTTGGTGGTGTCAAGCGCGTTGAGGGTAGCAACAAGGAGGGGGATGAGGACGGCCTCGCCTTCACTGAGGTTGTGAAGGTCCGATGAGATGAGAGGGGGGACAGAGGAGAAAGGATCTACAAGGACAGGTTGTAAGGACTGTAGGAGGGCCGGGATCGCGAAGACTGCGGGGTGGAGGGGCTGAGCAGAGCTTGGCCTAGAGACGTGGGCGGAACCAATGTCGGACATTGGAGCGCGAAGCAGAGACTTGAAGCCTAAGCAGGAGGGGCACAGGCGGGCAAAAGTGAGGAGTCACACCAGACGCGATGTTGTTGAGAATGTGCGAGAAAGTTATGGTCTGGAAAATAGAGGGCGCGGAGCGTGTCTAAATCGTGACGCTGTTCGTCCATAATATGCCATCTTTTTGCTGCCATGGCTATAGAAAGGTAGTGTTGATTAAGTACTTGGCTATTCTCACCCCTAATCCTCATACTCACCTCTCGTACCTTTCTTATAGCGGACTTATCTTTTCGGTACTCCTTAAAAACATGTTTGTGTTCATGAAAAGCTTTTAAGAACCGTTCGAGGTACCGAATTGTCTCATCAGTATGGCTAGTATATTGTGACATTAGGGTAAAGTCAACGATTGCTCGGACGCAAGTTACAGCTTTGGTAAAAACGCAAGGTTCTGCTGCACTTGAACGAAGTAATGAGGCTGCAAAACACGGTAGTATTACTTTAACCAGGTTCCTCATCTCTTTTTCGGTCCACCGCGAGATTCTAGTGTACTCTTTGTTCGGTGTAGAATAACTGGGATAAACAGCTAAACTCTTCCAGATCGCATCGAATGTTTGTAGCCGCTTGTACTTCGTTAGAAACCCAATTACTCATTTCATAAGATGTGCTTCGAATATTCTGAGGTAAACAATGTGAAGAATATCTGGTTTGGGCAAGTCGTACTGTTGAACGTTAAGAAGACCACAAAAGACACTAGGGAGCAATTTGAAACCAAGATCCGTCAGTTCTTGTCCGGCTTGCTGATTGCCATTGCAGTATTTCTCAAACAGGTTTTCTTATGTTCTATAATCTCGTTTTGCCGTGGGGCGTCTCAATTGAGGCCCTAATTGTTCCACTTTTACCTTACAGACAGTGTACTGATTTTGTTGAATACCGTGCAATGTGATGTTTTCTAAGTGATCTGCAATCCAAGCTGCGAGATGTGGAAAACATCATCTGACCTATCTATCTGCACATTCAACCTCAATTCCGGTGTTTCTCAATGCAACTATTGGAGCAAATATATCGCCACTATCAAATCATAAACAATCTCATTGTTAACCTGCCTTTGCCGTGTATCTCGTGCTGCTACTCCCAGCATCTTCGGGGGGATGGGCAGAAGAGCCAAAAGGACGATCGCATGTTTCGAGGCACTATTCCGCGTTTTCAATACGATATTCCCATTTGTCATATAGATTGTCCAGGCTTTCTTATATCTCAAAAAGTTGGTTAAAAAGGTAACATCTGAGGTACATATGATCGGTACGACCATTGCTGCATCAGGTAATGTATCCTTTTACTGGCCATCAATTTTATGTTCTGACAAGCGGTATAAATGCGCCGTGGAACGTTGCATTTGAACCTACCTGTATTTCTCTCCACCAATCTGCTGTGTGCATTTCAAAATAAACTCACTGCCGTGGCTCATCACTATTCCATTCCTTGATCGGGGCATAAACTAAATCTTGTGTAAAATATCTTTGACTAAGTAGATATCTAGCACAATCAATAGGAATGCAGAAAAAGAATTTCTGTATTGAGGCTTTATCGTGTTCTTCCCTGTTGGGTATTTCCTAATTAAGGTCAATATTAGACATTCTGATGGTAGATTTACATACAGCTTCGCTAAATGATACAAACTCCTCTTTCAAGCTCTTCATCTCCATACTGGATTCCAACTCATCAACAGCCTCAAGGAGCCGATAGCTGGACTTAGTATTACTATCTTCTGGCCCCAAGTTTTTCTTGAAATATCTCTCGATGTGATCCTTTGGTACCTTCGCTTCAATAAACCACCACACAAGCTCGAAGTCAGACTTGGTTCTAAATGGTAACCACATCTCATCTTCACAATCTTCTCGCTGTACAACGTTCCGTATAGATCTTCCTGCAGAGGCATATTTCGTCGATCTTTTAATCCAACCTATAGTGTGCTTCCCTCAGTATCAGAACAATTATCGATCTCCATCTCCGAATCGGCGGTATTTGCGTCACTGTCGGGCTCATTTTTCGACTATATTTAGTTCAACTTCAGGGAATTCGTTACGTATCAGATCAAAAGGTTGGTCAGAATCTACCGGTAGCATTATCTGAGTTGGACGTTCTTTGTCGCAAATGGGCTATTTGAGTGTTCTTCGAGATTGTACCAACTCAGAATGTGCGGTTTCCATATAGTTTCTATACCATATACTAGACTTGTATTTTTTCCTGCAGCATCGGCATTGGGACTCTTGTACCATTCTGTAAGATATTAGTTTTAATGGGAAACAGCATAACCAAGATGTGAACAAACCAAACTTACATCAAGACTGAGCTGACCTTGTACTTAAATGTGTGTGGCAATCGGATAGCTAGTTTCCCAACCAAAACTGCAATATAGAGATAGATAGTATGCGAGAAGGTATAAATGGAACAGAATTTGTCCTTCTGGATCTTAGAGTTAGAGATATGGCAGGGAGAGAAAAAAAACTGAAAACTATCCAGATACACGGTATGGCCTGTGGGTGCTGCTGTGTTTTTTCTCACCTACCCCTAAGCAAAATTATAATGAGGGCATAGATCGTGTCTGTTCTTCAGCCCTAAACTTCTTTTCCACAACCTAACCTGCACTAAACTCAGGGCTTTTTATCACGAGAATATCTCGCCTTGATGTTCTATATTTATCGTAGTACAAACTACAAGAATTTTACCGCTAAGATCTTGAACGTTGTTCAGCTCATTGCCGACTTTGAAAGTGCTAAACCTCATCTCAAGTGCCTATAGGTGAATTTCCCTTATCTGAACCTATACCAATAGACCAGGCGTAGTCTCCAGACTACCAATTACATTGCTGTACCTCAATCCACTCTTGAAAAGCTTGTTCATGTTTGTTCGACTTACTTTTCATGTGTACAAGCGTATTTTGTAACCTTATTGTAACTGTACACCTGTGCTATTTCGTACAGGCTCAGAAAGACGTTCAGCATTCAAGATGTGATGTTAAACTGTCCCTTTCAAGCTTGTCAGACTCACTAGAACTCTTGATACAGCAACAAACGCCTTGAATAGTGTTTTTTTTTTTATATATATATCATATATTCATTGTTTATGTAAGGTATGGTTCCAGAAAGTAAAAATCAACCCACTTTTCTCAGCATGACAACCATAAAATACCTCTCAAAAAAAAAGTTACTACCAACCACAATCATCCTAAATTTGATTTTTAAGTTGTAAAATTATAGATCAAGTATTGCTAAAGACCTTTACAACTTGATTAAAGATACAAATCAAATCTGAGTCTTATAGATGAATTTAAAGTTTGTATGAGTCCTCGTCCAATACACATGAAGAATTTGGACAAAAATGTAAATATGAGTGATACTCTGTGATTGCAGCTTAACAGGGTTTAAGGTAATTTCCATATAGGGTATAGGAGATTTAATGCACAGTTTGATTATTATAAATAAGATGAAGTAATTCTTATACTGGCATCAAATAGACATCAACCAAGACTAAATATATCAGTTACATAATATTATCAATAACAATGCCAGCATCACGAAAACGAAAAGCACAGTTAGAGGCTGCACGCCAGTACAGAGCGTTTCCAAAAGCTCAAAGAATGACTTCACCATCACAAATTCAAGTCAAGAATCAACTGTCTCCAGAGTCATAGATTCCTTGTCTGTATTAGACCAATTGGAATTTGATGAAATTCTGTCTGAACTAGAAAAGGATGATTCAGAGTTAGATTCAGAGTCAGATTCAGAGATGGATGGTGAATTTGATGATGATAATGAAAGTGTAAGTTGTATCTTCCATCTTAACAGAACTATATCTCATATTATATAATAATATACAGGAATCTAATAAATTACATAGGAATTGAACTCCAGTATTAAGCCTATTATGAATCTTAAATGGGAGGAAGGAGTAGATGCCAATATTAAAGTTTGGAGATCGGGTTCAAGATTTACAAAGTACATTGAGAAGTAAAAAAGAGACGGGTGGTTAAACGAAGGTCAAAAGTCTTATGATATTGTAGCTGTTTGGAATTGGCAAAGAAAGCTCGGAATTTCTATCAAGTTACCTCATGTACCCAGTAGTTTCTACTATCTATTAGGCTTGTTTCATGATAAATTAACTTAATAAATAGTTACAGAAACATCAACTTGCAGAAGAATATAGTGAATCAAGTAGTATACAAGGTATATTTAACCAATATTCATGATATATAAAGTTATAATAACTACTAACTGATAATTAATTATCTCATTTAGAGACCAGAGTATTAGAGGAGTCTGATAAGAGAGAGAATATAAATCTCGTCAACCCTGGTGGAGCTAAGGTACTATCAGTAAGAGAACAAAGAATACATCAACATTCAAAAGCATGAAAATCTCTACAACAACTTCTTTGCTGCCAAACTATTAGGCGTACCCAATTCCGATAGCCTAGGAATACCCTAGGTAGGGTAACTTTACCCGAGTTTGAGAATCTTAGTCTCCAACACCCCCCTCCGGCCCCTTAACGGGGCCCGCGCGTCATCATACACATCAACCTTAGTTGCGTTCTGTGACTATATAGTCACAGAATTGAAGGTGTCAGAATAACATCGTATACGTAGCTGCCGTCCGTCCGACCGGAAGCTGTTCGCGGGATATATAAGAGGGGACCTCTGGCTAGACCTGGGAATCGGCCACCAGGCCCCTCGATGTAAGTTGGATCACCCGATATGTCCAATCTGCTCCCTCCCGCACACACGTTCGGCGCACCGCTGCCAGAATCCCACCTGCCCTAAGGCGGGTAACACCAAGGCGGTCCTCAACTGCTGCCCCTCCTCAATTGCTTCCTGCCCTAACTGTAAGGAGCCACACGCGGCCACTGACAGGGACTGCCCGGAATGGCCCGCCCCAACCCCCAAAGACCCCTCCGCCTCACAACCACTAGGCCAAAGTGACGAGGACGGCATGGATGTCTGCCCTGACGGTGCCGACGCCGTTGCTGGCCCCTCTACCCCGAGGCAGACTCTTGCCCCGCCCTTTGCTACTCCCCGCCGCCCCCGTCCTCGTGTCCCACCCGAGACCCCGCAGACAGCAACTCGTTCCTCCTCCAGGGCCAACGTCCCCCCAACCCACGGGGACTACGACCCAGCTCGCACCGCAGAAAATCCCTCCGGCTTGTCCGGGTAGATGTCTTCTCCCGACTCTCCTCTCCCCAGGCCCTCTGGCAGGGTTCCTGGCCTGTTGAATCTTTCCTTCGTTCAACATAACAGCTTGGGTAGCTGGGATGTTTTTCTTTCTTTGTTTCAAAGTTTCTCTGCTTTGTCTTCCTTGCCGGCGATTGTGGCCATACAGGATCCCCCTGTGTGGAGGGCGCGCCTACCTTCCTTCCCTGGCTATAAATGTTTCTCCCCACCCTCTACTTTTGGCAAGCCCCGCGTGGCTTGCTACGCCCTTTTGTCTTTTCTTGAAGTTGTTTCTCTTTTGCCCGTATGGGTGGACCAGTCTGCCAATGTGATGGCGGTTGACTTGTTCTCCGATGCAGGCTTTTGCTCCTCCTCGCAGACTCGCCTTAGGGTGTACAATGTGTACAACACCAAAGGCACCTCATCCCACACGCGCATTGTTTCTCCCGAGTTGTGCTTTCCTGATTTAAGTTTTCCTGTTTTTGTTCTAGGAGACTTTAACCTCCACCACCCTCTTTCCGACCCACTGAGGGTCATTTCATCCACCGAACTTAGGACGTCGGTTCCTTACTTTCAATTGGCTTCTTTACATGGTTTTCCCTTCTTAACACCCCTGGTGTGTTTACTTATTTTTCCTTTACCCCCCAGGACAGGCCCTCTGTCCTTGATCTCTCCTTCGCCAATAGCGAGGCGGCCCAACTCTTTACTGAGTGGGCCACCCCACTCCCATCCACTGGCTCTGACCACATCCCTATTTGTATCCTACTTTCGACGCCCTTGTTGCGCCCCCCTGCCCCCACACCAGCCTGGGCCAAGACTGATTGGTCTGCCCTTGGTGACGCCCTCAAATTGTTTGTTGTCTCTCCACCTCCCGCCCTCCCGACCTTGTCCTCTGCCACAGCCTGGTTCGACACCAACGTCAACCGCCTCCGCACTACCCTCCTCCTTCACACCCCCCTCAACCGTATGTCGACCCATTCTAAACCTTGGTGGTCGCCCCTCCTCTCCTCCCTCAGAATCTCGTTTCACGCCGCTGCCCGTCGTGCCCGCAGGACCCCCTGTGTGGATTCCCTGGCTGAGGCCCGGGGGTCCCGCAACGCCTATTTCAAGGCCATCAAGCAGGCCAAGCGAAGGCACTGGGACGATTTCCTCTCCTCTGCAACCCCTAAGACTGTATGGACAGCCAAACGCTTCGCGATAGGTCGCCCCCCGGACCGGTTCCCGTCTTTCCCAGAAGCCGACACCCCGACTGCTGTCAACACCGCCCTCCTGACCCACTTTTCTCCCCCTTGGGAGTCCTCCTCCCCTCCTACTATCCTACGTCCGTTCCGTGACCTCGACGTCCTCACGAAGCAGGAGATCTCTAAGGCCCTGGCGTCCAGCTCAAGCTCGTCTGCCCCCGGCCCCGACCACGTCCCGTACTCAGTCTGGAAGAGAGTCCACGGCACCAACCCTAAAATTCTTGTGTCCCTCCTGGGCCCCCTCTTACTCTACGGTTTTCACCCGTCCTCCCTCAAACAGGCCAACGGTATAGTCCTCGACAAGCCTGGTAAACCCTCCTACGACTCTCCTGCCTCCTTCCGCATCATTGTCCTCCTCCAAACCCTCTCCAAGATCCTGGAGCGTGTGGTAGCTGTTAGGCTAGCCGCAGTTGCTCGGGCCCTTGGCCTAGTCCACCCCAACCAATGTGGTTCGCTATCGGGCATGGGTACTTTCGACGCCCTTGCCACTCTCTCGCACGAGGTCCGTCTTTCGCACTGCATGGGCCTCTGCTCCTCCACACACTTCCTTGACATCAAGGGAGGTTTTGACAATGTCGACTCCGCTGCCATGTGTGGCAAACTTAGGGAGCGGGGAGTTCAGCCCTACCTCGTCTCGTGGGTCCGATCCTTCCTGCACGGCAGGCACTGCCGCCTCCTATACCAGGGTTCACCTAGAGTCCTTTCGCCAGTCCAGGTCGGCACCCCCCAGGGTTCACCTGTCTCCCCTCTTCTTTTCCTGATCTACGTTTCCTCCCTCCACTTCCCAGTCCCCAACGGCATAATCCTCTCCTATGTTGACGACTTCGCTATAACTGTCTGCTCGCCCTCCTACAGGCGCAACGTCCAGAAGCTGCAGGCAGTCGCTTCCTCTCTCACGTCAAAGGGAAGACGCATAGGCGTTGCTTTCTCCCTTCCCAAAACAGAACTGATGCACTGGAGGACGCCCCAACAGAGAGGGCCCCCGTGCCTCCTCCCCGTCTCAGTGGACTCCGTCCCCTACAAACCGGCCCAAGTACTACGGTGGTTGGGCTACTGGCTGGAGCCCGCGACCCCTTCGTTGGACCGAGCCACCACCCCTCATTTCACCAGGCGCCTCGCCCTGGCTGAAGCTGCCCTTGCTACAATAGACCGCCTGGCCCGGCCAGGCAAGGGTCTTGCGCCACACCTGTGTCACCGTCTCGCCTCCTCCTTAGTCCGCCCCATCCTTCTTTACGGCAGCGACCTCCTCTCCCCCAACTCCCGGATGCTCGACAAGATGAGGGCATTCTGGCACCGGGTGCAGAGGTGGGTTACGAACTGTTTCGCCTCCACCAACACAGCCATTCTCCCCTGTGAAGCATCGCTCCCGCCCATTGACCTGCTAGTCAAACACCTTCAACGCCTGGCGGCGGTCCGCCTTGTGTGCCTGCCGCCTGAGATCAACCCTGCTACTGCTCGCTTGGACTACTCTGTTCCGACTACGTCCGCCTTCAGGGCACCCGACTCCCTTCGCCTCCCCGGGTCTGTCAGAGGACGGCACCCGTGGGTTGGCCCCAACTACCGCCCCCTCAGATGGTCTACCAAGCCGCCCTCCCCTCCAAACCGACGTCACCTCCCAGTAGATGCGGTGGCCCACAGCATTCGCTCCATTATCGGCGACCGCCGCGACCCCCTCCCTCCAGCGAACCCCCTCCTCCTACCTCCACTGCAGGTAGCCCCGCTGGGGGCTCCTGCCCTCTACGCTTCTCTCAAGGCTCGCTGCCGTGAGGAACTCCTCACCTCGTGGCGCCTCCTCTCGCCTCCCCCGCCTTACTACCTTTTTGGCCCCACCCTGCGCCCGCACCCCTTCATGGGCCTGGGGCGTTTCCTCTCGGGAAGGCTCCACCAGATGCGTGCTGGCAAGACCTACCTGGCCGCCCACCCCTCATGGCACGACACCGACCCCTCTCGCCTCTGCCCCTGGTGTGAGGAGGGGGACGAGACACTCCAGCATGCCCTCCTTTTTTGTCCTGCCAACTCTGCAGCCCGCGATCGCCACCTCCAGGGGGTCACGGATATTGGCCCTGACTCTTCTCTGTGGACCTCGATTCCGATGCTTTTGGGCCTCGGTCGTTATCTCACCGCTACCAAGACTGGTTTCCCTCCCGACATGTATGCACAATATGCCCTCCACCAGCCCTCTCTCTCCCCCTCCCCTTCCTTTCCTGCCTCGCCTCGGTTGTCGTTGGCTGGGTCGCCAAGTGGTCTAAGTGGTGGAAGGTCTCCTGTTTGATGTCTTTTACTTGTTTTTTATGGGTTTTGGATTTGTTCCGTTACGATGCTAGTTAGTTAGTAGTTTTCCTTTATAAGTCCTGTGTAGGCAATGCGTCGGTTATTGGACGCCATAGGAGGACCTGGTTTTGGATTTTCGTTTGTTTGTTGATTGATTTTTGGGTTTTGTTTCTGCCATAGCTAGCGCTGCATGCACGTTCTTGTACCTTAACCAAACAATGAATATATGATATAAAAAAAAAAAAAAAAAAAAAAAAAAATGGCTAGACCTGGGAAGTGGAACGAAGTCAATCCGTCAACTACTCAGGGAGATACTAGGCTTCAAAGATATGACATCTTTGGTAAGGGCCGTAAGTAATGGGACGTTTCCGCACAAGGACATGAGATGAATGCTAGGAGGTTCGGGACAACGAACCAATGCATTCACATCCACCCTTCGACGATTAGAAAGAGTCTAGAGCTCCTGAAAATACTACCAAAGAAGCCAACAAGCTTTGAGGAGTGTTGCAACTATGATAAAGGGGTGTACCGCAGTTGCCGGATCAACAACCAACACAACACGAAGGTCTACCCCCTCTACATAGAACAACCAGGAGTTGCCGACCGAGGAATTATCAGACTATTCAATAGAATGACCTCTCCTCTACAAGAAGAGGGTCATCGGAATGAATTCTATCGGTTGGTTGTTGAGTTATCACAACTAGAAGTCATCGGCTCCGGCATATCTACAGATGCAGTCTCATATCAAGACTGATCCTCTTGGTAACGAGAAGAACTATTGGAGCCAACAAAGTTTGACTTGAGAACTCGGCTACAGGTCTATAGACTCTGAGGATCGGATAATTACTACTGGTGGCAAGTATGTCTCCCAGGCAGGAAATAGTAATAACTGAAGATGGTGTGATGGTTTTCAGGGTCTCCCGGTGTTTGCACCGTCATGGAGAACTCGACATCGCGCATTAGACTTGAAGAGGTACATATTTTGTATGTTAGATAGATGTAGCCAGCAAACACTCAGACGCGGAATATAAATATCAAAGTACCTCCCAAGCTTTAGACATCATCAAGCAACGGAGAAGAGACTTTAACAATATAATATGGTTCTTACGATTCTATCCTACTTTCTTGCACTCTTAGTAGTCATAAACGAAACGAGTTGCTTCTGAGCCTTCTTAGACAAATCTCCATCTACACGAAAGAATCCCGATTGGCCTAGACAACCATAAGTTCTATACGGGTTGTCTCCGCCTAACACAAACTGATCAGGTTAAAACGTATGGACAAGCTGGGCTTTCAGGTAGTCTTCTAAAACGACATGAGATGGTTCATAGGTTTCTGTGTACACAGAAAATAAATCCAACTATGCGACGACGTGATGTCGCAATCTTTGTTGCTCATAGGTTTGGTTGTGGGAACTATACTGAAAGGCAAATTGTAAGGTGGGAATTAGACTGGATTAAATAGGATAGAATCCCAAGATCCAATATTTCTGGTCATAAGAAGAGATGGGAGTTAGAATCTTTATTTTATAATGAGGGTTTACAAATAGCAATAGGAGAGTATATTGCGTGAGCTAAGGATGGTAAGAGGATAATAAAAGCTCAAGTTACTGCAATATTTTATACTAATATTAATTATTTAAAGCAATAACTTCAAGGACCTTAACAAATATAGTTACAAAAAATTCTGATTGAGCATCAAGGTAAGTTGTCGAATAACAGATTATTTCTAATCCTAAATAACAATATAGTTCTATGAATAAATTGAAGTAAATGTAACTAATAGAAATGAATAATTAGGGCAACAAGAAACTGATTACCAAGTCCTTGAATCAGACCCAAATACAGAAGAAAGTGAGACTTTAGAATTGCCTATTAGAGAGCAGTTTAACCATGCCTTAAAGCAGCTCATAGTAGAGAAAAGTATTAATGAATCTCAAGAGAAGTCTGACAACTTTAACCAAGTAGAAAATGAAAATGTAAGTTGTTTTCAACTTAGTTCTCCTAATATATTCTGAAAAGTCATCAGAATACATAAAATAAATAGTTGAAAAGAAGCTAATAAGATTTAATAGGCAATAAATACAGGGATATTGCCAATGAGAAAAGAAGATGAGAGTGCAGATGAAGAGGAAATGGAAACTAATCCAGAATATCTCTACTGAGAAAGAAAAAAGGGTCTTGTGGCAAGAACAATACGCAGATGGTTAGGATGCTTGGGATTTAATTGGCGAGATGTGAAAAAGGGTGTATTTTTTTGATGGCCATGAGCGACCAGATGTTATTCTCTATCACTAAGTTTTTCTTAAAAAGCTCCAGTCTCTTTATCCACAAATAGTGGAGTTTGAGAATCTCAGCAACATTCTTGAGAAGGACTTTCCTCCCAGAGTGGAGCAAGGAGCTGCGGAGTTTAATGATCGACCACTAATTCTAATTACACATGATGAATCGATATTTCAGTCTAATGATGGTCGCCACGAGGCTTGGGTTTTTCAAGATCGCAAGTTTATTCGTCCAAAAGGAGAAGGTCAAGGTATTATGGTTTCAGACTTTTTATTACCCTAGTTTCGACTTACTTCAAGGTCTCTTTCTAATGAGTAGAGATTGGAAAGAGAACTACCTCGAGCAGCTAGTATCTTGTTTGAATATGGTAAGGAAGAAGGGCATTGGGAAGGTAGAAATTTAGTTGACCATGTATTGCGAATTGCAATTCCAATAGCAGAGGCAATCTATCTTGGATTTCAGTTTCTATTTCTTTTTGACAACTCCTCTAATCATGCAGTTTATGTTGATGATGCCTTGAGAGCAATAAACATGAACTTGAGACCAGGAGGGGAACAGGCATTTTTAAGAGATAGATATATCAATGGTGATAAAATACAAGTTCAATGAATGTGGGAGTAGGTTTATGATGATAATCCTCATGGTGTATCAGCTATTATGACTGATAGTGAAGGAAATCTGCTCAGAAGGTAAAAAGGTCTTCAAAAGGTTTTGGAAGAGAGAAATCATTGGCCTCCAGGTGGGCTTAGACTTCAATGTGCAAAAAGCCTTTGTGAAACATATGAGAGAATGTGGAATTGTCAAGTTTGTATAAAAGGGACAAAGTGTGAAAGATGTCGCCTGAAGAAGGTTTGTAGTGGTCCTTGTTCTCGGAAGAGACGCTGTGATGCCTGTGAGGTATGAAAGCAGTGTCAAGCTTGTACTAAAATGCAGTATTGTATTGGATGCAAGAATAAAGGCTCTCAGAAGTGTGCAAAGTGCGAGCTCATGCCTGAAAGATGTTCAACAATAAGTAAGAATCTATTTACAAACTACAGAATAATGTAATAAATAAAAAGTAATATTTAACTAATCCAATATCTTGGTGATTTAAATTGTTGTGTAAGAAGGATAATGTCTCTACAGGATGATTTCAAGAAACAGGCTGGTATGCTAGCAGAAGAGTTCATGAAGCAGGGACATTTAGTTCAGTTCTTACCTAAAGTTCACTTTGAGTTGAATTGGATTGAATTCTACTGGGGAATGGCAAAGAGGTATACTTGCAACAACTGTGAGTATACAGTAGAGAGCCTCCGACAGAATATTCCTGAGGCACTAGACTCTGTATCAAACTCTACAATCCATGCCTTCTATCACCAATGTATGCGCCGAATGGAGGCATATCGGGAGGGGATTGAATACGGAAGTCCAGAGTTTTCTGCTTATATCAAGCAGTACAAGTCACATAGGAGAGTTTATTTCTCTGAAAAGTCAGACAACAATAATATGTTTTAAACATTGTAGTTTTCTCCTTTATCATGGTCTAAATAATAACTATTCTTTGTTTTTATTTGAACAAAGTTTTGGGTCCTAAAAGAAAAAAATGAGTGATATTTTATGGATTTGTTAGCAGAGCTGAATACATAAAGGGGTGATTTTTACTGTCCGGAACCATACAAGAACATGCGTGCAGCACTAGCTATGGCAGAAACAAAACCCAAAATCAAACAACTAATAAAAGAAAAACGATACCGGTTTCATCCAATTGCGTCCAATAACTGACACATTGCCCAAATGGGACTCATAAAGGAAAACTACTAACTAACAAGTATTATAAAGGAAATAAATCAAAACCTCACAAACAACTAAAGAAATCAAACAGGAGACGTTCCACCATTTAGACCATTTGGTGACCCAGCCAACGACAACCAAGGCGAGACAGGAAGGGAATGGGAGGGTGATAAAGAGGGCAGACGGGAGGCATAGTGTGTGTACATATCGGGGGGAAAACCAGTTCTGGTAGCAGTGAGGTAGCGGCCCAGGCCCACCAGAGCCGGGAACGAGGTCCAAAGGGAAGAGTCAGGTCCAATATCTATGACCCCTTGGAGGTAGTGATTACGGGTGGCAGACATGGCTGGACAGTGGAGAATGGGATGCGTAAAAGTTTCATCACCTTCCTCATACTAAGGACATAGGGGGGAGGGATCTTCGTTGTGCCATGACGGATACTCCTTGAATAGTATTTTTTTTTCTTTTTTTTTTATATCATATATTGCTTGTTTGTTTAAGGTACAAGAACATGCATACAGCGCTAGTTATGGCAAAAACAAAACCCCAAAAGCAATATAACTAGCAAATGAAAAATCAAAACCGGTTCCTCCGATAGCGTCCAATAACTGACGCAGAGCCTATACAGGACTTATAAAGGAAAACTACTAACTAACTAATATCATAACAGAAACATTCCAAAACCCGCAAAACAAGTAATGAAATCAAACAGGAAACCTTCCTCCGCTTAGACCATTTGGCGACCCAGCGAACGACAACCGAGGCGAGGCAGGAAGGGCAGGAGAGGGAGATAATGAGGGCAGATGGGGAGTATAATGAGCATACATGTCGGGAGGAAAACCAGTTTTAGTTGCAGTAAGGTAGCGACCTAGGCCTACTAGAAGCCGGGATCAAGGTCCAGAGTAAGGAGTTGGGTCGGATATGCATTATCCCTTGGAGGTGGCGATTGTGGTCAACAGACTTGACTGAGCAGTGGAGGATGGCGTGTTCGAAAATTTCATTGCTCTCTTCATACCGAGGACAGAGGGGGGAGGGGTCATTACCGTGCCAGGATGGGTGGGCGGCCAAGTCACTTTTGCCAGAGCGCATCTGATGGAGTCGGCCAGAGAGGAAACGACCCAGGCCCATGAAGGGGTGAGGGCGCAGGGTGGTGGTAAACAGATAATAGGTTAGAGGGGGTGAGAGGAGGGGCTAGGGGGTAAGAGGTTCCTCACGGCACCTTGCCTTCAGGGAGGCATAGAGGGCGGGGGCCCCCAATGGGGCCACTTGCAGAGGTGGGAGGAGAAGAGGATTCGTGGGAGGGAGGAGGTGGTTGCGGTTGCCGACTATGATGTTGACTCTGTAGACAACAGCATCAACCGGGAGGTGGCGGCAGTTGGGTCGGGAGGGCGGATTTGTAAACGATCTGAGGAGTGTGTAGCTAGGACTGGCCCACGGGTAATGGCCCCGAATAGATCTAGGGCGCCGGAGGGAGTTTGGTGGCTTGAAGGGTAACATGGTCGGGACAGCATGATCGAGGTGTGCTGTTGTGGGATTGATTTCTGCGGGGAGGCAGACCAGACGTATGGCCGCAAGGCTCCGGAGGTACTTAATGAGGAGGTCGATAGGTGGGAGGGAGCTCTCACAGGAGAGAATAGCCCTGTTGGTGGAGAAAAAACAGTTGGTAACCCATCTTTGGACCCTGTGCCAGAACGACCTGATCTTGTCGAGCATCTTGGTATTGGATGAGAGCAGGTTACAACCATAGAGGAGGATAGGACGAAAGAGGGAGGAGGCGAGTCTGTGGCAGAGATCGGGGGCAAGGCCCTTACCCAGGTGGGAGAGACAGACGGATGTAGCTAACACGGCCTCGACTAGAGCGAGTCGCCTTGTGAAGTGTGCAGAGGTGGCCCTATCCAGTGCCGGAGTCACTGGCTCGAGCTAGTAGCCAAGCCACCTCAGGCTGAGCACTTGGGCTGGCTTGTAGGGGACCGAGTCCAGTGAGACGGGGAGGGGCGAGGGGGGTCCTCTTTGCTGAGCGGTCCTCCAGTGTATGAGTTCGGTCTTAGGAAGGGAGAAAGCGATGCTAATGCGGGGGCCCTGTTAGGTGAGTGAGGTTGTAACGGCCTGAAGTTTCTGGACGTTATGTTGATAGGATGGTGAAGCCACGGTAATGGCAAAATTCTCATCATAAGAGAGGATAAGTCCATTTGCGATTGGGAAGTGGAGGGATGAAACATAGATAAGCAAGAGAAGGGGGGAGACAGGAGACCCTTGAGGGATCCCGACCTGTATCGAGGTGAGGATCTTAGTGGAGCCTTGGTAGAGGAGTCGACATTGGCCACCGTGCAGGAAAGAGCGAAGCCAAGAGACCAGGTAAGGCTGCACCCCTCTCTCATGTAACTTGCCGCACAAGGCGGACGAGTCCACTGTAACCGGTACTGGTACTCTGTTAAGGATTTTGTTTTATGTTTTGTTTTAAGTATCGCTTTGATACTTGGTTTGTTTGAAGTATCGTTTTGATACTTAGTTTGTTTTATGTATCGCTTTGATACTTGGTTTGTTTGAAGTATCGTTTTGATACTTGATTTAGTACTTATGTTGTTTTACCAAAGTGTATCGCTTGATACCTTTGCTTAGTTTCGTTCATGCTAGACATGAACAGATTTGTGTATTTAAAGACCGTCCTATTCCACGATGGAAAGGACAGACTTCGACAGACAGTATTTCAATATACTTGGTTGAACGGTTACTCTTTAGTTTTCCCAGTACACCTCCGAAGCCTCCTTTAGTTCTTACAGCTCTCGCCTCCTCTCTGGAAGAGCAGGCCAGCTGGCAACTATCGTACACCTATCGAAACGTGATTAGCACCTAGCGAACACGTTACATCCACATTGTGAAAGCCTCCTTTCATATCCAGAAATAGAGCGGAGGAACAGAGGCTCATGCTACGCGCAAGTCAGACCTTGTGGGAGAGGGTAGTGAGGGCATTGAAGGTTCCCATGCTGGAAAGTAAGTCACACTGATTGGAGTGGACGACGCTGAGGGCCCGAGCAACTGCAGCTAGCCTAATAGCTACCACTCACTCCAGAATCTTGGACAGCGTTTGGAGGAGGACAATGATACGAAAGGAGGATGGTGTGTCATAGGAGGCTTTGCCTAGCTTGTGGAGGACAACGCCGTTGGCCTGTTTGAGGAAGGGAGGGTGGAAACCATAGAGGAGGAGGGAACTTAGAAGGGAGATGAGGATCTTCAAGTTAGTAGCATGCACTCTCTTCCAAACCGAGTAAGGGATATGGTCAGGACCAGGGGCGGACGAGCTGGAGCTGGAAGCAAGGGCTTTGGAGATTTCCTCTTTAATGAGAGGGTCGAGATCCTTGAAGGGGCGGAGAATGGTCAAGGGGGGGAACAGAGATCCTAGGCGGAAAGAAGTGGGACAGGAGGGTGTTATTGACTTCAGACGGAGTGTCTGCATCGGGAAAGGATGGAAACCGACCTGGTAGGTACCCAAGTGCAAAGCGCTTGGCAGTCCAGACGGTCTTGGGAGTGGCGGAGGAGAGGAAGTCATCTCAGTATGAGCTCGTAGCTCTCTTAATGGCTTTAAAGTAGGCATTGTGGGTGCTACAGGCCTCAGCTTGGGTGGCCTCAGCAGAGGCCGTGCGGGCACGGCGAGTAGAAGCATGAAAGGATGACCTCAAAGAGAAGAGGAGAGGAGACCACCAGGGTTTGGAGTAACTAGATAGGTGGTGGAGGGGAGTGTAGAGGAGGAGAGTAGTGCGGAGGCAGTCGACATTCCTGTCAAACCAGGCTGAGGCAGATGACGAAGTAGGGAGGGAGGAAGAGTGAGAAACAATAAACAACTTGAGGGCATCACCGAGCACTAGCCCATCGGTTTTGGCCCACGCAGGGGAGAGGGTAGGAGTGCGTAAAAGATGAGTAGAAAGCAATAGACAGGTAGGAACATGATCAGATCCAGTAGACGGGAGCGGGATAGACCACTCAGAGAAGAGCGGGGCCACTACAGCGTTCGCAAAGGCGAGGTCAAGAACTGCGGGCTTACCTACTGAGGCAAAAGGAAAATAAGTAAACACACCAGGGGTATTTAGCAAAGAAAAATGATGCAATGCAGCCAACTGAAAGTAAGGAGACGACATGCCAAGCTCAGTGGACGAAAAGACCCTTAGTGGGTCGGACAGGGGGTAATAGAGGTTAAAGTCTCCCAAAACAAAAACAGGAAAGTCCAAGTCAGGAAAGTACAAGTCAGGAGAAATAATGCAGTTGTGGGCGGAGGTGCCTTGAGTATTGTATAGTACACTGTACACACTGAGGCGGGTTTGGGAGGACAAGCAAAAACCCAGGTCAGAAAACAAATCCACCGCCATGATATGAGCAGAGTGGCCTGACCATATGGGCAAAAGGGAAACAATTTCAAGAAAGGACAGTAACGCGTAGCAAGCCACAGTCGTTTGCCATAGGTGAACCGAGGGGAAAAACACTTATAACCAGGAAAGGAAGGTAATCGTGCACACCACACAGGCGGGTCCTGCATGGCTACAAGCACAGGCATGGAGGGCAAAGAGGAAACACTCTGAAACAAGGAAAGAAAAATATCCCAGCTATCAAGGCTGTTATGTTGAATAAAGGAAAGAGTCAAAAGGTCCAGGCCGTCGTTAGAGGACCAGGTAGCAAATCTGATAGGGATAGACATTTACCCGGACAAGCTGGAAGTATTGAAAAAGGTCCGGGCGGGGTCGGCATCACCCTGAGTAGTGGGGAGGCTAGCCCTGGAGGAGGAGCGTGTAGCTGTGTGTGGGATTTCAGGTGGTGCCTGAGGGCGGGCACGGCGGGGGGTGGCAAAGAGAGGTGCGAGAGTTTGTCTTAGGGTGGAGGGTCTAGGGTTTCCTACGGCTCCGTCAGGGCCGACATCCATGTCGTACTCCGACTCATTGTCTAGCAGGAGTGGAGCTGGGAGATCTTTGGTGACTGAAGCTGGTCGTTCTAGGCAGTCCCAGTCAGTGGCGGAGTATGGTTTCCCACAGTTAGAGCAAGGAGCAGTTAAGGAGGGGCAGCAGTGGAAGACTGCTTTGGTGTTGCCTGCTTTGGAGCATGTGGGGTTCTGACAATGATGCACCGAATGTGTGTGCGAGAGGGAGCAGATTGGACATACCAGGTGATGCAGCCTACATCCAGGTGGCTGATGACCGAACTTCCAGCAGTTCCGGCACTGGGTGAGGTGGTTGGAGAAGAAGACACGTTCGACACGACGTCTTTTGGAGAGGAGGTGGATAGAGGTTCCCATGTCATTGATGTCCTCAGGAGCAATCGTAACAACAACAGAGGTAGTGGACTTGGACATCCTGGATTCCAGGTCGTGTTTGAGGTAGCGAGCGAAAAAGATAGTAATGCCCTTGGCGTTACGGATTGACTCCAGGAGAATTGAGAGGAGGTCGTCCTGGTCTTCTGGGAGCTAGGCGAGGGGGACGGAGTAGAGGGCAAGTTGGATCTCGTCTGTGGCGGGGGCGCCGTGCGGAAGGACAGGTAGGTATTGTCGGCAATTGGGGAGAGCTGGTTGAGGCAGTTGGTGATCGCCTGGTAGTAAGGGGTGTAGGAGGTGGTGGGAGTGTAGGGGTCGAGGACAGTGAGGATGACAGAACCTCTGTCGTTGACCCGGGCAGAGAAGGAGAGGGGAAGAGGGCAATTGGCTTTACGGAGGACTGCTGCAGTAATGTCGGGGATGGTCGCAGATATTCTTTCGGTTTCGGGGTGGAGGGCAGAAGAGGAACAAGGGGCGAAGCAATGACGTTGGGCTGCTGGCAGGATGGAAGCGTCTTTAACAGGAGAAGATGTCATGTCTGATGCGACTTGCGTAGTAGAAGGTGGTTTCTTCTTGGGTCCCTTAGTTTTCTTCCGGCTCACGGCAGCTGCCACAAGGGCGAATAAGCGAGGAGGGCGTAGATAGGTTAGATCCATATTGCCAGGGACCCACTCTGAGAGGGGCGGGTATTTGCCGTCACGGAAGGTTCGCGCCTCCTAAGAGTTGGAGTTTTTCACCGCATAAGCCTCAGGATTACCGTAGTACTTTTTGGTAACAGTGTCGTAGCGGGGGGTGTCGAGGTCATACCCATCTACAATTGCACCAACCTGATAAGGGGGTGTGTGGGGAGGGGCCTGTTGAGGGTGTGGGGTGGGAGGGAGTTGTGCCGTGTTAGATTGGGCGGGGGGGGCTGAGGAGGTGACTGCCTTACCCTGTGGGGTAGGGGCTGGAACAGGAAGGGCGGGGGCTTGCTGGTGTAGGGGTAGTGGTTGGGAAAGCCTTTGTGACAGGTCACGTAGAGCTGATTCGATAGTGGTAAGGGAGGAAAGGGAGGAGGCCTGTGCCGCGGAAATACCCTCAGACAATGCCTGGACCTTCGCGGAGAGGAGATCGATACATGGAGGCAAGCCCATTAAGGGTTACTACAAGGAGGGGGATGAGGACGGATTCGCCATCACTGAGATCGCGAAGGTCAGATGAGAGAAGAGGCGGAACGGAGAAGAAAGCGTCTCCTAGAACTGGTTCAAGGTACTGTAGGAGGGCCGGGATCGCGTATACCCTGGTGGGGAGGGGAGCAGCAGAGCTTGCTCTGGAGGGGTGGGCAGACCCAACATTAGACATTGGAATGCGAGGCGAAGACTTGAAGCCTAAGCGAGAAGGAGGCAGACATGCAAAAGTGAGGAGTCACACCAGACGTGATGGTATTGAGAGTTCGTAAAAAGGTGATAGGCAGGAAAATAGAGTGCGCGTAGTGTGACTTCTTGAATACTGTTCTTTTTTTTTTTATCATGTATTCATTGTTTGGGTAAGGTACAAGAACGTCCATGCAGTGCTAGCTATGGCAGAAACAAAACCCAAAATCAAACAACTAACAAAAGAAACAAACAAAACTGGTTGCTCTGATGGCGTCCAATAACTGACGCATTGCCTACTCAGGAGTTATATAGTAAATCTACTAACTAACTAATATCATAATAGAAACAAATCAAAAACTCGTAACAAGTAATAAAATCAAACGGGAAACCTGCCTCCACTTAGACTATTTGGCGACCCAGCCAACGACAACTGAGGCGAGGCAGGAAGAAAAGGGGAGGGGGAAAGAGAGGGCAGGTGGGGGGCATAGTGTGTATACATGTCATGGGGAAAACCAGTTCTGGTGGAGGGTAGGTAGCAACCGAGGCCTACAAGGAACGGGATTGAGGTCCAAAGAGGAGAGTCCGGTCCGATGTCCATTATCCACTGGAGGTGGCGATGCCGGGCGGCAGACTTGGCTGAGTAGAGTAGGAGGGCGTGTTCAAACATCGTGTCTCCCTCCTCGCACGAGGGGCAGAGGGGAGAGGGGTAGTTGTCATGCCACGAGGAGTGGGCTGCTAAAGAGCGTTTACCGGCATGTATCTGGTAGAGCCTACCAGAGAGGAAGTGCTCCAGACCCATACAGGGGTGTGCGTGTAAGGTAGGACCAAAGTGGTAATAGGGCGGAGAAGGTGAGAGGAGGCGCCATGAGGTGAGGAGCTCTTCACGGAACCTGGCTTCCAGGGAGCCGTAGAGGGCAGAGGCCCCGACCAAGGCTAGCTGCAAGGGAGGAAGAAGGAGAGAGTTTGCTGGGGGGAGAGGTTCATCGTGATTGTGATCATGGAGTGGGTCCGATGGGCGACTGCGTCGGCAGGAAGGTGACGTCGGTTGGGTGGAGAAGGCGGCTTGGTAAACGACCTGAGGGAGGTATAGTTGGACCCGGCCTAAGGGTGACGGCCTCGGACGGAACGATGGAGGCGAAGGGAGCCAGGAGCGCAGAAGGGGGACGTAGTTGGGACAGAGTGATCAAGGCGGGCGGTCGTCAGGTTGATTTTCAGGGGTAGGCAAACGAGGTGGACTGTCGCCAGGTGCTGAAGGTGTTAAATCAGGAGGTCAACGGGAGGAGGGAGGCCTCACAGGCAAGAATGGCGGTATTGGCAGCAGAGAAACAGTTGGTAACCCATCGCTGCACTCGGTGCCAGAAAGCGCTCATTTTGTTAAGCATTTTGGAGTTGGGGAAGAGCAGGTCGCAGCCATAGAGGAGGATAGGGGGGACTAGGGAGGAGGCGAGTTGGTGGTAAAGGTGGGGGGCGAGCCCTTTGCCCGGCTGGGAGACGCGGTCTATCGTAGGGAGAGCGGCTTCGGCCAGGGCGAGTCCTCTTGTGAAGTGGGAGGAGTTGACCCAATCCAATGCGGGAGTAGTGGGCTCTAGCCAGTAGCCCAGCCATCGAAGTACCTGGGCAGGTTTGTAGGGGACAGAGTCCACTGAGATGGGGAGGGGGGAGGGGGGTCCTCTTTGTTAAGTCGTCCTCCGGTGCATGAGTTCAGCTTTGAGGAGGGAGAAGTCGACACCTGTGTATCGTCCTTTCGATGTGAGCGAGGTTGCAACAGCTTGAAGTTTTTGAACGTTGCGCCGATAAAAGAGTGAGGCCACTGTTATAGCGAAATCATCGATGTAGGAGAGGATTATGCCATTGGGGACCGGGAAGTAGAGAGAGGAAACATAAATCAGGAAAAGAAAGGGGGAGACAGGTGACCCCTGTGGGGTGCCGACCTGGACCAGGGAGAGTATCTTAGGGAAGCCTTGGTAGAGGAGGCGGCAATGCCGGCCATGCAGGAAGGATCGGACCCACAAAACAAGGTAGGGCTGAACGCCTTTTTCGCGAAGCCTCCCACAGAGGGAAACCGAGTCGACGTTGTTAAAGCCCCCTTTAACGTCAAGGAATAGTGTGAAGCAGCAAAGGCCCATGCTGTGTTCAAGGCAGACCTCGTGCGAGAGAGTAGCTAGGGCGTCGAAAGTGCCCATGCCGGAGAGTGAACCGTACTGGTTAGAGTGGATGAGGCTAAGGGCCCAAGCAGCTACGGCTAGCCTTACAGCCACCACACACTCCAGAATCTTGAATAGAGTTTGAAGGAGGACTAAGATACGGAAGGAGGCTGACGTGTCATAGGAGGCCTTGCCGGGCATGTCGAGGACAATGCTGTTAGCCTGTTTGAGGGATGAGGGGTGAAAGCCATATAAGAGGAGGGGACCCAGGAGGGAACTGAGGATCTTCAGGTTGATGAGATGGGCTCTTTTCCAAACCGAGTAGGGGATATGATCAGGGCCTGGTGTAGATGAGCTTGAGCTGGAGGCCAGGACTTTGGAGACCGCCTCCTTTGTAAGGGTTTCATGGTCCTTGAAGGGGCGTAGAATAGTAAAGGGGGAGGATAACTCATTGGGGGGGAAGAAGTGGACTAGAAGGGCGGTGTTGACGGTAGATGGAGTGTCTGCATCCGGGAAATATGGAAATTGGTCAGGATATCTGCTCATAGCGAACCGTTTGGCTATCCACATTGTCTTAGTGGTTGCAGAGGAGAGGAAGTCATCCCAGTATTTACGCTTAGCCTGTTTGATAGGCTTAAAATACGAATTGCGGGCAGAGCGAGCTTCAGCCCGTGAGCTCACACTAGGGCCTTTGTGGGCTCGGCGTGTAGAAGCATGAAAGGAGATTCTCAGAGAGGAGAGGAGAGGCGACAACCACAGCTTGGACGGGGTCGATATACGATTGAAGGGGGTGTGAAGAAGGAGGGTTGTCTGAAGGCGATCGATGTTCCTATTGAACCAGGCCATGGCAGAGGACAGAGTTGGGAGGGCGGGGGGGAGAGAAACAACAAATAGCTTAAGGGCATCACCAAGGGCAGGAGAGTTGGTCCTGGCCCAAGAAGGTGTAGGGGCAGGGAAGCGTAACAAAGGAGTGGAGAGTGAAAGACAAATGGGAACGTGATCAGAGCCAGTTGACAGAAGTAGGGTAGCCCATTCTGAAAAGAGCTGTACTGCCGCACTGTTCGCAAAGGACAGATCAAGAACGGAGGGTCCGTCCACAGAGGCGAAAGGAAAGTAGGTAAACACACTTGGGGTATTAAGAAGAGAAAAATCATATAGCAAGGCTAGCTGGAAATAAGGAACTGACGTTCCAAGCTCGGTAGAAGAAAACAGCCTCAACAGGTTAGCAAGGGGGTGATGGAGGTTGAAATCTCCCACAACAAAAACAGGAAAATCCAAATCAAAAAAACACAACTCATGAGGAACAATGCGGGTATGGAAAGAGGTGCCTTGAGTGATGTACACATTGTACATTATAAGGCCGGTTTGTGAGGAGGAGCAAAAGCCCAAGTTGGAGAACAAGTCGACTGACATCACATTGGCAGACTGTCCTACCCACACAGGCAAAAGAGAAACAACTTCAAGAAAAGACAAAAGAGCGTAGCTGGCCACACGTGGTTTGCCAAAAGAGGAGGGTGGAGAAAAATATTTATAACCAGGAAAGGAAGGTAAGTATGCACACCACACGGGGGGGTCCTGTTTAGCCACGATCGTAGGTAAGGAGGAAAAAGTAGATAAACATTGAAACAAAGAAAGAAAAACATCCCAACTACCCAAGCTGTTATATTGGACAAAGGAGAGGTTCAACAGGCCAGGATCCCTGCAGGAGGGCCTGGGAGGAGAAGAGTCAGGAGAAGGCATTTACCTGGACAAGCCGGAGGGGTTGTCAAAGGAACGGGCTGGGTCAGAATCGCCGCAGGCGGGGGGGATACCGGCCCAGGAGGAGGAACAAGTTGTTGTTTGGGGGGTCTCGGGCGGGACACGAGGATGGGTATGGTGGGGAGTTGCGAATGGCAGAGCAAGAGTTTGACTAAGAGTGGAGGGGCCAGCCTCACAGTCGGCACCATCAGGGCCGATATCCATGCCATCCTGGTCAACATGGTCTAGTTGTTGTGAGGTAGAAGGCTCTTTGGAGGTTGGGGTGGGACGGTCCGGGCAGTCTCTGCCGGTGGCCGCATGCGAGTATCCACAGTTAGGGCAGGAATTATTCGAGGAGGAGCAGCAGTTGAGGTCTGCTTTAGTGTTGCCCGCCTTGGGCCAAGTGGGGTTCTGACAGCGATGCACCGAGCGGGTATGTGAGAGGGAGCAGATGGGACATATCGGGTGATCTAGCTTACATCTAGGGGCCTGATAGCCGAACTTCCAGCAGCTCCAGCACCGGGTGAAGCGGTTAGAGGAGAAAGCTCGCTCAACCTGGCGTCTTCAGGAGAAGAGGAGAATAGAGGTTCCCATGGCATTGATGTCTTCGGGAGCGATGGTGACAACGACGGAGGTAGCGGACTTAGACATTCTGGAGTCCAGGTCGCAGTTCAGGTATTGGGCGGCGAAGATGGTGATGCCAGTGGCATTACGGACTGACTCCTGGAGGAGGGAGAGGAGGTCTTCTTGGTCTTCTGGGAGGTAGGTGAGGGGGAGGGAGTGGATGGCGAGTTGGGTCTCTTGGGGGTGGGGCAGAAGGGGAGATAGGCATTGTCACCGACCGGGAAAACCTGGTTGAGTCAGTTAGTTAGTGCCTGGTAGTCAGGGGCGTACGAGGTGGCAGGGGTGTAGGAGTTGAGGACGGTGAGGGTGACTGAGCCTCGGTCATTGACTAGGGCTGAGAAGGAGAGAGCGAGAGGATAGTTGGCTTCACGGAGGAGAGAAGCAGCGATGTCAGTGAATGTTGTAGCCACTCTAGTGGCTTCTGGGTGTTGGACAGGGGAAGAGAGAGGGGCAAAGAAACGACGTTGGGCTACTGGCAGGATAGGAGCCTCTTTAACAGGAGGGGCCGTATTGCCTGATGCCACTTGTGCAGCGGAAGGAGGCCTCGGTTTGGCCCCTTTACACTTACCCTTTACAATAGCAGCGGTGGCCTGAGCAAATGAGTGAGGGGGACGGAGGTAGGATGGATCTATGTTGCCAGGGATCCACTCGGAGAGGGGTGGGTATTTGCCGTCACGGAAGGTGCGAGCCTGCGAAGAGTTAGGATCTTTGACCACATAAACCTTGGGGTTGCCGTAGAACCTTTGGGTCCTAGTATAGTAGTAGGGGGTGTCAAGGTCGTAGCCATTCACTATCGCACCTGCCTGATAAAGGGGCGCCTTGGGTGTAGACCTCTGGGGGTGTGGGACAGCATGGAGTTGTACCGTATTGGTAGGGGAGGGTGGGGCTGGGGGGAGGACCTCCTTACCCTTTAGGGTAGAGGGCGGAGCCTGGGGGGCTGGCGTTTGCAGACGTGGAGGCGGTGGCTATGAGAGCCTATGCGACAAGTCGCGTAGAGCTGTCTCAATGGAGGCGAGTGAGGACAGAGAGGGGGCCTGAGCGGTAGAAACGCCTTTGGATAAATCAAGGACTTTCGAGGACAGGGGATCAATTTATTCGTTGGTGGAGGCCAGCCCGTTAAGGGTTGCGACCAGGAGGAGGAGGATGATAATAGACTCACCATCGCTGAAGTCGCGAAAATCAGAGGAGAGGAGAGTCCGTACGGAGGAGAAAGCATTTCCAAGGACCGGTTCGAGGGACAGAAGGAGGGTCGGGATAGCGTAAACTGCAGGGGGAAGGGGAGCAGTGGGGCTCACCCTGGAGGGGTGGGCGGAACCAACATTAGATATTGGGACTCAAGGCGAAGACTTGAAGCCTAAACGAGAGGGTGGCAGATGTGCGAAAGTGGGGAGTCACACTAGACGCGATCGTGTTGAGAATGCGTTAGAAAGTTGTGGTCAGGAAAACAGAGGGCGCAGAGCGTGACTCCTTGAATAGTGATTTTTTTTCTTTTTTTATGTCATATATTCATTGTTTGTATAAGGTACAAGAACATGCGTGCAGGGCTAGCTATGGCAGAAACAAAACCAAAAATCAAACAACTAACAAAGGAAACAACATAACCGATTCCTCCAATGGCGTCCAATAACCGACGCATCGCCTATATAGGACTCATAAAGGAAAACTACTAACTAACTAGTATCGTAAAGGAAGTAAATCAAAACTCAAACGAACAAGTGTCAAAAATCAAACAGGAGACCTTCCACTACTTAGACCAGATGGCGACCCAGCCAACGACAACCGAGGTGAGGCAGGAAGAGAAGGAGAAGGGAATAAAGAGGGCAGGCGGGGGGTATATTGTGCAAATATATCAGGGGGAAAACCAGTTCTGGTAGCGGTGAGGTAGCACCCGAGGCCTACGAGGGCCGGGATCGTGGTCCAAATTGAGGAGTCAGGTCCGATATCAGTAGTCCCCGGGAGGTGACGATCACAGGCAGTGGACTTGGTTGGACAGTGGAAGATGGCATGTTTGAAGGTTTCATCATCCCCTTCACACCAGGGACTGAGGCGAGAGGGGTTCTCATCATGGCAGGAAGGGTGAGCGGCCAGGTAGCTCTTACCAGAGCACATTTGATAGAGCCAGCCAGAAAGGAAGCGGCCCAGGCCCATGAAGGGGTACGGGCGCAGGGTGACGGTAAACTGGTAGTAAGGTGGAGGGGGCGAGAGGAGGTACCAGGAGGAGAGGAGTTCTTCACGGCACCTCGCCTTGAGAGAGGCATAGAGGGCAGGGGCCCCAACTTGAACTGGGGCCAGTTGTAGGGGAGGGAGGAGGTTGGAGTTGGCAGGAGGGAGAGGGTCATGGTGGTTGCTAATGATGAAGTGGATTCAGTGGGCCACCGCATTAACAGGCAGGTGGCGTCGGTGCAGTGGGGAGGGCGGTTTGGTGAACCACCTAAGGGGGGTGTAGTTGGAGCCAGCCCGTGGGTGCCATCTTCGATCGGAGCCAGGGCGCCAGAGGGAGTCCGGTGCCCTGAATGGCGATGTGGTTGGGACTGCATGATCGAGGCGAGCTGTCGCGGGGTTGATTTCTGGCCGGAGGCACACTAGCCTTACGGCTGCCAGGCGTTGGAGGTGTTTGATAAGGAGGTCGATAGGGGGGAGGGAGCTCTCACAAGGGAGTATAGCAGTGTTAGTGGAGAAAAAGCAGTTAGTGACCCACCACTGGACCCTGTACCAAAAAGACCTGAGCTTGTCAAGCATCTTGGCACCGAGGGAGAGCAGGTCATAGCCATAGAGGAGGATGGGACGAATGAGAGAGGAGGCCAGTCTGTGGCATAGATGAGTGTCGAGGCCTTTACCAGGACAGGAGAGGCGGTCGATTGTAGCCAATGCGGCCTCTTCCAGGGCGAGACGCCTAGTAAAGTGTGCGGAGGTGGTCCTATCCAGCGCTGGAGTTGCTGATTCAAGCCGGTAGCCAAGCCATCTGAGTACCTGGGCGGGTTTGTAGGGGACCGAGTCCACTGATACAGGGAGGGGAGATGGGGGTCCTCTTTGCTGAGGGGTCCTCCAGTACATGAGTTCAGTCTTAGGGAGGGAGAAGGCGACGCAGATGCGGCGATCTTGTAAGGTGAGGGATGTCGCGACGGCCTAGAGTTTCTGAATATTGCGTCGGTAGGACGGTGAAGCCCCAGTAATGGGAAATCATCAACATAAGAGAGGATGAGCGGGTTGGGGACTGGGAAGTGGAGAGACGAAACATAGATAAGGAAAAGAAGGGGGGAGACAGGAGAGCCTTGAGGGGTTCCGACTTGTACCAGGGTAAAGACTTTTGGGCAGCCTTGATAGAAGAGGCGGCACTATCGGCTGTACAAGAAAGAGAGGACCCAAGCAACTAGGTCGGGCTGAACCGCTTTCTCCCGCAACCTGCAGTACAAGGCGGACGAGTCCACATTGTCGAAACCTCCTTTCACGTCAAGGAACAGAGTGGAGGAGCAGAGGCCCATGCTAGGTGCAAGATGGACCTCATGAAAGAGGATAGCAAGGGCATTTAAAGTCCCCATGCCGGAAAGAGAGCCACACTGGTTGGAGTGAACAAGGCCGAGGCCCCGAGCAACTGCGGCTAGCCTTACAGTTACCACACGCTCCAGGATCTTGGACAGGGTTTGGAGGAGGTCAATGATACGGACGGAAGCCAGTGTGTCGTAGGAGGCTTTACCAGGTTTGTCGAGCACAAGGCCGTTAGCCTGCCTCAGGGAGGGCCGATGGAAGCCATAGAGGAGGAGGGGCCCTAAAAGAGAGGTAAGGATTTTCGGGTTGGTAGCATGGACCCTCTTCTAAACCGAGTAGGTGATGTGATCTGGACCAGGGGCAGATGAGCTAGAGCTCGAAGCAAGTGCTTTTGAGATTTCCTCCTTCGTGAGCATATCAAGATCCATGAAGGGGCGGAGGATGGACGGGGGGGGAACAGTGGTTCAAGGCGGGAAGAAGTGGGACAGGAGGGCAGTATTGACTTCAGATAGGGTATCCGCATCGGGAAAGGATGGAAATAGGTCAGGGGGGCGTCCTAATGCAAGGCGTCTGGTAGTCCAAACAGTCATCAGGGTGGCGGAGGAGAGGAAGTCGTCCCAGTACGTGCACTGAGCCTGCTTGAGGGCCTTAAAATATGCATTGCGGACGAGCCGCGCCTTAGCCCAGGAGACCTCAGCAGGGGCCTGGCAGGCTCGGCGTGTGGAAGCATGAAAGGATATCCTCAGGGAGGAAAGGAGGGGAGACCACCAGGGTTTGGAGTAACTGGACAGGCAGTGGAGGGAAGTGTGGAGAAGGAGAGTAGTGGGGAGGGGGTCGACATTTCTGTCAAACCAGGCCGAGGCGGATAAAACAGTAGGAAGGGATGGGGGAGGGGAAACAAGTAATAGTTTGAGAGCATCACCAAGGACAGACCGACTATCGGTCTTGGCCCATGCAGAGGAGGGGGCAGGGGAGCGTCAAAGCGGTGTGGAAAGCAAGAGACAAGCAGGGATACGATCTGAGCCACTAGACGGGAGCGGGGTGGACCACTCAGTAAACAGCTGGGCCGCAGTCCCGTTCGCAAATGCGAGATCAAGAACTGACGGCCTGCCTACTGAGGCAAAGGGAAAGTAAGTGAATACACCAGGGGTGTTTAGTAAGGAAAAACCATGTAATAAAGCCAACTGAAAATAAGGAGACGACATGCCAAGCTCAGTGGAAGAAAAAACCCTCAGCGGGTCGGACAAGAGGTGATGAAGATTAAAATCGCCCAAAACAAAAACCGGAAAGTGCAATTCAGGGAAACACAAATCTGGAGAAACAATACGGGTGTGGGTGGAGGTGCCTTGAGTGTTGTACACATTGTACATTCTGAGGCGGGTTTGGGAAGATGAGCAGAATCCCATGTCGGAAAATAAGTCTACCGCCATGATGTTGGCAGAGTGGTCTGACCATACCGGCAAAAGGGAAACAACTTCAAGGAAAGACAATAGGGCATAGCAGGCAGAGGGGAGAAATATTTATAGCCAGGAAATGAAGGCAGGCATGCGCGCCAAAAAGGAGGATCCTGTATAGCTACCAATACAAGCAAGGAAGGTAAAGCGGAAAAACTCTGAAACAAAGAAAGAAAAACATCCCAGCTACTCAGGCTGTTATGCTGAACAAAGAAGAGATTCGAGAGGGTCAGGCTGTTGTTAGAGGGGCTTGTGGCAAATCTGACGGGAACGGACATCGACCCGGACAAGCCGGAAGGATTAAAGAAAGTTCAGGCAGGGTCGGCATCCACCTGGAAGTGGGGGAGGCAGGCACTGGAGGAGGAGCGCGTAGCTGTGTGTGGGGTTTCTGGTGGAGCTGGAGGGCAGGGTCGACAGGGGGTGGCGAAAGGAGGGCTGAGAGTTTGCCAAGGGGTCGAGGGTCCGGGGCTTCCTTCGGCTCCATCTGGACCAACATCCATGTCGTCCTCCGAGTCGTTGTCTAGCGGGAGTAGGACTGCGGGGTCTTTGATGATTGGAGCTGGCCATTCTGGGTAGTCCTGGTCGGTGGCGGAGTGTGGTTCCTTACAGTTAGGGCAAGAAGCAGTTGAGGAGAGGCAGCAGTTGAGGACTGCCTTGGTGTTACCAGCTTTCGGGCAGGTAGAGTTCTGACAGCGATGCGCTGAACGCGTGTGTGAGAGGGAGCAGATTGGACATACCGGGTGATCCAGCTTACATCTAGGGGCCTGATGGCCGAACTTCCACCAGTTTTGGCACTGGGTGAAGCAGTTGGATGAGAAGGCTCATTCAACTCGACGTCTTCTGGAGAAAAGGTGGATAGAGGATCCCATGGCATTGATGTACTCAGGAGCGATGGTGACAACGATGGAGGTAGCGGACTTAGACATCCTGGACTCCAGGTCGCAATTGAGGTAGTGGCCGGAGAGCATGGTGACGCCCATGGCGTTACGGATGCACTCCTGCAGGAGCGTGAGCAGGTCGTCTAGGTCTTCTGGTAGGTAGGCGAGGGGGCGGGAGTGGATGGCGAGTTGGATCTCGTTGGAGGCAGGGCAAAAGGGCAAGTAGGCATTGTCACCGATCGGAGAGAGTTGGTTGAGGCGGTTAGTTAGGACCTGGTAGTAGGGGGCGTAGGAGGTGGCAGGGGTGTAGGGGTCGAGGACGGTGAGGGTGATGGAGCCCCTGTCGTTGACCCTGGCAGAGAAAGAGAGAGGAAGGGGGCAATTGGCTTCAAGGAGGATTGCTGCGGCAATGTCGGGGAGGGTCACAGAGATTATTTCACCTTCAGGGTGGAGGGCGGGAGAGGAACGAAGGGCAAAGAAGCGTCACTGTGCTGCTGGCAGGATGGGAGCCTCTTTAACTGGAGAGGCCGTCATGCCTGATGCGACTTGCGCAGCAGAGAGAGGTTTCATTTTAGGCACTTGGGTTTTTTTCCGGCTCCCAGCAGCGGCAGCCAGGGCGAACGAGTAAGGGGGGCATAGGTAGGTTAGATCCATATTCCCAGGGACCCACTCTGAGATGGGAGGGTATTTGCTGTCACAAAAAGTCAAAGATTCCCAGGAGTTGGAGTTCTTGACCGCGTAGGTCTCGGGGTTGCCATAGTGCTTCTTCGTAACAGTGTCGTGGCGGGAGGTGTCGATGTCATACCTGTCTACAATTGTACCAACCTGATAAAGGGGTGCATGGGGTGGGGCCTGTAGGGGGCGTGGGGTGGCTGGAAGTTGTGCTGTGTTGGAATGGGCAGGTGGGGCTGAGGGAGTGACATCCTTACCCTTACGGGTAGGGGGCGGAGCTGGCAGGACTGGGGCCTGCTGACGTGGGGGTGGAGGTTGGGAAAGTCTTTGTGAAAGGTCATACTGAGCTGATTCAATAGTGGTAAGGGAGGAGAGAGAGTGGGCCTGAGCGGCGGAAATACCATCCGTCAGCCCTTGGACCTTAGAGGAGAGGAGATCAATGCGTTCATTGGTGCCGACAAGTCCATTGAGGGTTGCTACCAGGAGGAGGACGAGGACGGTCTCGCCATCACTGAGACCACGAATGTCGGATGAGATGAGAGGGGGGATAGAGGGATAAGCGTCTCCTAGAACAGGCTCTAGGGATTATAGAAGGGTCGGGATCTCAGATCCCGCCTGGTAAAGGGGTGTAGCAGAGCTTGCCCTGGAGGGTGGGCGGAACTAATGTTAGACATTGGATCATGAGGCAAACACTTGAAGTCTAAGCGAGAAGGAGGAATGCGTGCAAAAGTGAGGGGTCACACCAGACACTATGGTGTTGAGAGTGCTTAAGGAAGTTATGGTTAGGAAAATAGGGGGCGCGGAGCGTAACTCCTTGAATAGTGTTTTTTTCTTTTTTTTTTTTATATCATATATTTGTTGTTAAGGTACAAGAACTTGCATGCAGCGTTAGCTATGGCAGAAACAAAACCAAAATCCACGCATCCCACCCCGGACCAGGAGAAAACCCGTACCCCCAAGACCCTCTGGTATGGGCTCAACCACACTCACCCCATGGAAGACCAACTCAGGTGCTCAGTCTGCAGACTCCATGACTTGAACGTGAAAGGTATCTCGCCTAGGAGCCAGCCACTAAGAGGATTCCTCGCCCGAACAGCCCACCTCCTACTAACTACCCGTAACTAACAGAAAGAAAACCAAACAAGCTAGGCAGGAAAGCATAAGGAAAAACTCTACCCGTAAACTACAAACACTCCATGAATAGTGTTTTTTTTTTTTTTTATATATATCATATATTCAATGTTTGGTTAAGGTACAAGAACGTGCATGCAGTGCTAGCTATGGCAGAAACAAAACCCGAAATCAAACAACTAACTAATAAAACAATCAAAACCGGTTCCTCCGATGGCGTCCAATAACTGACGCGGAGCCTACACAGGACTTATAATGGAAAACTACTAACTAACTAGTATCATAACGGAGACAAATCAAAAATCAAAGTAATGAAATCAAATAAGAAACCTTCCACCACTTAAACGATTTGGTGACCCAACCAAAGATAATCGAGGGGAGGCAGGAAACCAAGGAGAGGGGGATAGAGAGGACAGACGGGGGGCATAGTGTGCGTACATGTTGGGGGGAAAACCAGTTTTGGTAGCGGTGAGGTAACGACCGAGGCCTACAAGGGACGGGATCGAGATCCAAAGAGGGGAGTCAGGCCCGATATCTGTTGTCCCCTGGAGGTGGCAACGCCGGGCGGCAGACTTGGCTGAACAGAGCAGGAGGGCGTGCTTGAACATCTCATCCCCAGCCTCACACCAGGGGCAGAGGGGGGAGGGGTCTTCGTCATGCCACGATGGGTGGGCAGTAAGGTAGCTTTTGCCGGCGCGTATCTGGTGGAGCCGGCCAGAAAGGAAACGTCCCTGTCCCATGCAAGGGTGTGGGCGGAGGGAGGGGCCGTAGAGGTAGTATGGAGGAGGGGGTGAAAGGAGGCTCCAAGAGTTGAAGTGCTCCTTACGGCACCTGGCTTTAAGAGAGGTGTAGAGGGCAGGGACTCCAAGCGGGGCTATCTGCAGGAGAGAGAGGAGGAGAGGATTTGCCAGTGGGAGGGGTTCGCTGCGGTTGCCCACTATGAAGTGGACTTGGTGGGTGACAGCGTCAACTGGGAGGTGGCGGCGGTTGGGCGGGGAGGGAGGTTTGGTGAACCATCTGAGTGGGGTGTAGTTGGGACCGGCCCAGGGGTGGAAGGCCATGGATGGAACCAGGAAGGAGGAGGGAGTCAGGAGCCCTGAAGGGGGAGGTCGTTGGGACAGAGTAATCAAGGCGAGCGGTTGCTGGGTTGATTTCCGGGGGGAGGCAAACAAGTCGGACTGCCGCCAGGCATTGGAGGTGCTTAGTAAGGAGGTCAATAGGAGGGAGGGAGGCCTCAAAAGGAAGGATAGCCGTGTTGGTGGAGGAGAAACAGTTGGTAACTCATCTCTGCACCCTGTGCCACAACACCCTGATCTTGTCGAGCATCTTGGAGTTAGGGGAGAGCAGGTCACAGCCATAGAGGAGGATGGGGTAGACAAGGAAGGAGGTGAGTCGGTGACATAGGTATGGGGTGAGCCCTTTACCCGGTCGGGGGAGGCGGTCTATTATAGAGAGAGCAGCCTCAGCCAGGGCAAGGCGTCTTGTGAAGTGGGAAGAGGTGGCACGATCCAATGCAGGGGTAGTGGGTTCTAGCCAGTTGCCTAGCCATCGAAGTATCTGAGCAGGTTTGTAGGCCACCGAGTCCACCGAGACGGGGAGGGGGGAGGTGGGTCCTCTTTTTTGAGGCGTTCTCCAATGCATGAGTTCTGTTTTGGGGAGAGAGAAGGCGACACCTATGCGCCGTCCTTTCGATGTGAGCGAAGTTGCAATGGCCTGCAGCTTCTGGACTTTGCAGGGGTAGGACGGCGAAGCTACTGTTATGGTAAAGTCGTTAACGTAGGAGAGGATTATGCCGTATGGGATAGGGAAGTGAAGGGAGGAGATATAAATTAGAAAAAGAATGGGCAAGATAGGAGACCCTAGAGGGGTTCCCACCTGGACCGGGGAGAGTACCTTAGAGGAGCCTTGGTATAGGAGGCAGCAATGCCGGCCATGCAAGAAGGACCGGACCCAGGAGACTGGGTAGGGATGGATGCCTTTTTCTCGAAGCTTCCCCCGGAGAGAAGCCGAATCAATGTCGTCAAAGCCCACTTTGACATCCAGGAACAAAGTTGAGGAACAAAGGCTCGTGCTATGTGCAAGCCGGACCTTGTGAGATACGGTAGCAAGGGCATCAAAAGTGCCCATGCCGGAGAGTGAACCACATTGGTTGGAGTGGACGAGGCCGAGAGCCCGAGCAACAGTGGCTAGCCTTACAGCCACCACAAGCTCCAGGATGTTGGATAAAGTTTGGAGGAGGACAATGATACGGAAGGAGGCTGGCGTGTCGTAGGAGGCCTTACCTGGCTTGTTGAGAATAATGCCATTAGATTGCTTGAGGGACAACGGGTGAAAGCCATATAAGAGGAGGGGACGCAGGAGGGAGGTTAGGATCTTCGGGTTGGTAGCGTGGACTCTTTTTCAGACTGAATAGGAAATATGGTCAGGGCCCGGTGATGATGTGCTTGAGCTAGAGGCAAATGCTTTGAAGACCTCTTCCTTGGTAAGGGTGTCGAGGTCCTTGAAGGGACGCAGGATAGCATGGGGGGAGGACGACTCCCTGGGGGGGAAGAAGTAAGTCAGGAGGGCAGTGTTGACTGCAGATGGAGTTTCAGCATCCAGGAAGGATGAGAACTAGTCAGGAGGACACCCTATCGTGAAATGTTTGGCTGTCCACACACTCTTAGGGGTTGAGGAGGAGAGGAAATCATCCCAGTGTTTGCGCTTTGCCTGTTTGATAGCCTTAAAATAGCCATTACGGGCCGCGCGAGCTTGGGCCCGAGATATCACGCTAGCATTCTTGCGGGCCCGGCGTGTAGCAGCATGAATGGAGATTCTCAGAGAGGAGAAGAGGAGCGACCACCAAGGCTTGGACTTGGTTGACATATGGTTGAGGGAGGTGTGAAGAAGAAGAGTTGTGCGAAGGCGATCGACATTCTTGTCGAACCAGGCGGTGGCGGAGGACATAGTTGGAAGGGTGGGTGAAGGAGAAACAACAAACAACTTTAGGGCATCACTAAGGGCAGACCAGTCGGTTTTGGCCCAGGCAGGTGTGGGGGCAGGAGAGCGTAGCAAAGAAGTGGAAAGCAAAATGCAAATGGGGATGTAATCAGAGCCAGTTGACGGGAGTGGGGTAGCCCATTCAGAGAAAAGCTGGGCGGCCGCGCAGTTGGCAAAGGAAAAATCCAGAACGGAGGGTCTACCCACAGAGGCGAACGGAAAATAAGTAAATACACCTGGTATGTTGAGAAGGGAAAAACCATGCAACGTGGCTATCTGAAAATAAGTGACTGACATCGCAAGTTCGGTGGAAGAAAAAACCCTCAGCAGGTCAGCTAGGGGATGGTGGAGGTTAAAATCTCCAACAACAAAAACAGGAAAACTAAAATCGGGAAGGCATAGCTCTGGGGGAACAATGGGGGTATGGGAAGATGTGCCTTGGGTGTTGTACACATTGTACACCCTAAGGCGGGTTTGTGAGGAGGAGCAAAAGCCTGAGTCGGAGAACAAGTCGACCGCCATCACGTTGGCAGACTGGCCCACCCATTCAGGCAAAAGGGAGACAACTTCAGGAAAAGACAAAAGAGCATAGCAGGCCACACGTGGTTTGCTAAAGGAGGAAGGCAGGGAAAAACAATTACACCCGGGAAAGGAAGGTAATCGTGCACGCCAAACAGGGGGGTCCTGTGTATCCACGATCACCGGTAAGGAAGACAAAGCAGAAAAACTTTGAAACAAAGAAAGAAAAACATCCCAGCTAGCCAAGCTGTTATGTTGAACGAAGGAGAGGTTTAAAAGGCCAGGATCCCTGCCAGAGTGCCTGAAGAGAGGAGAGACGGGAGAAGGCATTTACCCGGACAAGCCGGAGGGGTTTTCTGCGGTATGGGCTGGGTCATAGTCCCCCTGGGTGGAGAGGATGCTAACCCAGGAGGTGGAACAAGTGGCTGTCTGAGGTGTCTCGGGCGGAACGCGAGGACGGGGGCAGTGGGGAGTCGCACAAGGCGGGGCAAGAGTTTGTCTTGGGGTGGAGGTGCCAGCATCAGCGTTGACACCGTCAGGGCCGATATCCATGCCATCCTCGTCCTCGTGACCTAGCGACTGTGAGGTGGGGGGGTCTTTGGGGGTTGGGCGGGCCGTTCCGGGCAGTCTCAGTCAGTGGCTGCGTGCGGTTCCTTACAGTTAGGGCAGGAAGCAGTTGAGGAGGGGCAGCAGCAGAGGACCGCCTTGGTGTTACCCGCTTTAGGGCAGGTGGAGTTCTGGCAGCGGTGCGCTGAACATGTGTGGGAGAGGGAGTAGATTGGACATATCGGGTTGTAACGAGACTCCACTGAGTACTATTACAAGTAGCCAAACCTACACCCATACCGGAGTCAAGAGACTACCGCGGTAGGGCTGGCGGTAGACTTAGGTCTACCGGGTGGAGGTACCGGTGGTTAGGTAACTCAGTCGGGCATGCTAGGCCATACCAAAGGTACATAGGTCCTAGTAATGGTTGGGGGTTACCCTACTCTGTAGGGTAACCCAAGTAGTCAATTTGGGAGTTACCCTGAATTACTCGACGGAGAGTCCAGGTAAAGTTACCCTACTCTGTAGGGTAACTCGGGGTACAGTTACCCTACCTTCGGACTAGGGTTACCCTGCCTTGGGCCACGGGTTACCCTGCTATGGAGTCAAGTTACCCTACCTTGAAAGTAACTTGTTACGCAGGACTTCGGGGGAAGTTACTAGATTGTTTGTCACGCGAAACTACATAGGGTGTTCGATTCTCAGGTTGTGCGGATCACTCCCGCACAACCAGTTGAGCTCCGAACAAGCTGTAACTTGGAGGTGTGGTTGCTAACACCCCCCTCCGGCCCCGTTATAAGTCCCTAGCGTCATGGGCTACAGCCTGAAGAGTTGCTGTAAGTCTAGCAAAAGTCTCCAAGTGGAGATGTTGCCGTAACTCCGTATGCGCTCACGCCGTCCGTCCGACCGGAAGCTGTCCGCAGGATATATGAGGGGGAAGAGGAGAACCTGGAGAATAGCCTCCAGGTGGTTTCGTGTAAAACGGACCAAAACTGACGGAGTAATACTGCTTTGAAGTCAAGAGTAGTATGTGAGGTTACCGGAGGCCAGTAGGCGAGGTAACCGAAGTCCGTTGCCCCGAAAGAGTAATAGTATTGGAGAATCGTTAAGGACTCTAAGACACTAGTCTGGGGCCACGATATGACCTACTTCTAGGAGGGTTGACTGTGGGTAGCGCCTATTGGTAGTCAACCTCCGGAGTGGTCTATCGGGGGAGCTACGTGGCTATCTTCCGGAGTGATATGGAAATGAGTAGAACCGGATAGATGTTCAGGAGCCGCGAATGCTTGCAGAAGACTAAGTGTATATGGGTAGAGAGTTCCATAGTTGGTATAGTATCCGCACGGGCATGACAGCTCGCCACTGGCATGACCACGATATGAAGAGTTTTTACTCCTGCGGTTGCATTGGAGATGCAGCGGCTAAAACACTTCTATCGGGCAGATGTTAGAACACCATCGAGTGGTCTAGTTCGCTACGGAGGATCGTTGGTCCGACCCGTAGAGGTTGGCTAGACAGCCCACGGGAGTTGGGTGCTCGCGAACGCAGAGTAGTGATGGGGAGTAACTGGCAGCATACCAAACCTACTTAAGTATATGCGAGTTCTCCTCTACTCTGGCAATCAACTACCTCTCGAGATCAGGACTTAATTGAGTAAAGCTGTGGCTTAACGATATTAAGTTTTACCGTTTATTTTTTCAACTCTACTGTTGATTATCTTTATCTTACTTCTGAAAGAATACTTCGGTGCGGTCGCAACCTCGGGATCCATCTTCCCAGAGGGAGCCCCCGTTACACGTGTGATCCAGCTTACATCGAGTGGCCTGATGGCCGAACTTCCAACAGTTGCGGCGCTGAGTGAAGCGGTTGGATGAGAAGGCGCGTTCAACACGGCGTCTTCTAGAGAAGAGGTGGATCGAGGTTCCCATGGCATTAACGTCCTCGGGAGCGATGGTGACAACAACGGAGGTAGCGGACTTGGACATCCTGGATTTCAAGTCGCGGTTGAGGTAGCGGGCTGAGAAAATGGTGATGCCCGTGGCGTTACAGACGGACTCCTGGAAGAGGGAGAGGTGCTCGGCTTGTTCTTCCGGGAGGTAGGCAAGGGGGAGGGAGTGGCTGGCGAGTTGGGTCTCGTTGGGAGCGGGACGGAAGGGCAGGTAGGCATTGTCGCCTACCGGAGAGAGCTGGTTGAGGTGATTGGCGAGAGCCTGATAGTATGGGGCGTAGGAGGTGGCGGGAGTGTAGGGGTCAAGGACAGTGAGGGTGACAGAGCCTCTGTCGTTGACCCTGGCAGACTGGGAGAGAGGTAGGGGGCAGTTGGCTTCTCGGAGAACCGCGGCAGCGATGTCGGGGAAGGTCACGGAAATTCTTTCGACTTCAGGATGGAGGGCAGGGGAGGAGCGAGGGGCAAAGAAACGACATTGTGCTGCAGGCAGGATGGGAGCCTCTTTAACAGGAGGAGCCGCGGTACCTGATGCGACTTGCGCAGCAGAAGGTGGTTTCGGCTTAGGCCCGTTGGCCTTCTTCCGGCCCTCAGCGGCGGCAGCCAGGGCGAATGAGCGAGCAGGGCGTAGGTAGGTTGGAACCATATTGCCAGGGGTCCACTGAGAGAGTGGGGGGTATTTGCCATCACGGAAGGTCCGGGACTCCCAAGAGTTGGGGTATTTGACCGCGTAGACTTCGGGGTTACCGTAGTTCTTACCCATAATGCTGTCATAGTGGGGAGTCTCTGGTCATACCCATCCACAATCGCTCCAACCTGATAGAGGGGTGCGCGGGAGGGGGCCTGTTGGCGGTGTGGGACGGCAGGAAGTTGTGCCATGCTGGCCTGGGGGGGTGGGGCTGAGGGGGGAACTTCTTTCCCTTTACGGGTAGGGGGCAGAGTCAGAGACGCCAGGGCTTGCTGACGTGGGGGCGGTGGTTGGGAAAGCCATTGTGACAGGTCATGCAGGGCTGATTCGATAGGGGCTAGGGACGAAAGCGAGGGGGCCTGAGAGGTGGCAACACTGTCAGCCTGCCCCTGAACTCTAGCAGCGAGGAGGTCGAGTCGTTCGTTGGTGGTAGCAAGTCCATTGAGGGTGGCAACCAGGAAGGGGATGAGGACGGCCTCGCCTTCACTGAGGTCGCGAAGGTCTGACGAGATGAAAGGACGGATGGAGGAAAAAGCATCTCCAAGGACAGGCTGTAAGGACTGTAGGAGGGCCGGGATCACGAAGAACGCGGGGTGGAGGGGCTAAGCAGTAGTCGCCCTAGAGGGGTACGCGGAGCCAACGTCGGACATTGGTGCGTGGAGCAGAGACTTGAAGCCTAAGCAGGAGGAGTGCAAGCGTGCAAAAGTGAGGAGTCACACCAGACTCGATTGTGTTGAGAATGCGTAAGAAAGTTATGGTCAGGAAAATAGAGGGCGCGGAACGTGTTTTCCCTGAGGGTCCTCCTCCTCCCTTTTTACAAGCCTTATCCTTTCGTGGCTTATTCGACTTGTCTTCTGTTGAAGACCTGTCTTTTGTTTCCTTCCAGAAGGTGTGTCAGGAATTACCTTCTTTAAGTAACTTTTTTCGGTACTGATGGTCTTCTTCTGCCCGGCTGGCTTCTACGACAACGTGTTCCCATTCCTCTTCTGTGTCGAACTTTCTCAAGGAGATGCGGTGAGGATTTCTTCTGGCAAGTTCCTTTCGACTGTCTCTCTCCATGATTCACCTGTCATCTGGGCTTTGTTGTTCAGGTTATACATGATTCGGAGATAGGTCTGAATTTTACCTTTATATTTCACTTCCTTCATGTCCCGTAGGGCTTGTCGGCCCTCTTGCAGTGGGGCGAAGGCCTTTCCAATTTCGTATGAGAAACAGGTCCAACTTCGAAAATTCCGGTTTCGGAGTTCGCCTTGTAGACCGTCCATTTTTCTGCGGTACCATATCGTATACGGGGTTACCACTTTTGCTTTGGTACTGTTAGGCGGAAGCCGACTCTGAATAATTGTCGCGAAGACTTAGGCCTGAATCTTTCGTAATAGACGGAGATTTGTCTAGGAAGGCTCGGGGTCGTTCTTTTCGTTTTTGACTACTAAGAACTCGCTTAATCGATAAGGGAAATAATTTTATAAAGATTCGTAGGTAAAACAATGTTATATTGTTAAGGTCTCTTCTCCGTTGCTTGATAGTGTCTAAAAGCTTTGGGAGGCACTTCGGTATTTATATCCCGCGTCTGAGTGTTCGCGGACTACATCTAGTCCTCCTATAACTAAGTATTTATCCAAAATTGTACGCTAACGTCTCATAGTCTTAACAAGTGCGAACACTATTTGACCCTGAACTTTCACACACCATCTTCGTTCTCATAAAACTCTTTTCCGTCTAATCTTAGGATGCGTGATTATCCTCGAATGACTGGTCTTCGATTTATAGAGACAAGTAGACTCCTGTCTGAAACTGCAGTAGTCTTGACTATCGTTCCAGTAGTCTCTTCCAATTTCACATAGTGGCCAGCATATGTGTCGGGTACCTATGCATAATGCAGGCTATGTAGACGGTGCGCCAACACTCGTAAGTCTACCGCCTATTAGGTCTTCTGAGTCTGAGCAGCTTCCCCTCGGTCCGCCTCGCCTCAAAGAGAATCACCTCTTGAGGGATCCTGTTTCCAGGACCAACCAACATACAGCGGCCTTCAGATAGGTATTGGTGTCATATCTATCCCCTATGGCCTCTGGGGCACTGTAGGAGTAGTTGCGGATTTCCGAACCGAAAACGTCCCGTCACTTTCAGCCCATAGTTAGGATGCCTAGGTTTGAAGCCTAATAACTCAATGCGCCTGCGACGGAATTCCTCCGTTCCCCTTCTCCGTGGTATCCAGAGGCGCCCTCTTATATATCCTGCGAACAGCTTCTGGTCGGACGGACGGCAGTGACGTATATGGTGTTATGAAGTGGGCTTCATTAGAATGACATTTTAGTCATGGGACGCAACTCTTCGAAATCTCGCGAAGGACGTGCGGGCCCCAGAGCGGGGCCGGAGGGTGGTGTTAGGCTCTCGATAAATGAGGATCTGTGCGCAGTTACCCTACCGAGAGGTCTGTGCATTTTCCTTATGCTTAACATGAGCTCCCTCCTACAAGGTCTCACCTCGAGCACCTTTCTTAGTTATCTCTTATTTGACAAAATTCCTTTTAAGACCCGATGTGGTCAGGATAAAAAACCTTCCGGCGTTTGCTTGTCCACCGTAGGAAAACCTTTTCCTCATCGTCTTACTTCTTCCTGCCCAGGCATCTCCGGGTTGTCTCGATGAAACTCTTCGACTACTTCCTCAGCATTTTCCATGCCCGTAGCGGGTTCCCAAGTATTTTCATCTTCCGCACAACCGTGCCATTTCACAAAATACCATAGCTCTCGTACCTGCCGGTAACGATTGCTGATCCTTTTCCTATATGTCCGTATTTCACTACGGACAATTTTCTCTATTTTCCATTGCAAGTCCCCTTTAACCTTTTCTGGTTCTCTGGGAGGTTGTATCCTTTCTGGATGAACCGATTCTCGATATGGTTCAAGCAAGGATACGTGGAAGACAGGGTGAATATTCCATCGGTCGGAAATGTTTAGTTTAAACGCTCGGTTGCCTCTTTTTTCCAATACTTGGAACAGTCCATATAGTTTAGGCGCTAGCTTTTTTGACTTCCGTCTAGTGCGTATATTTTTTGCGTTTAACATAACTTTGTCGCCAACCTTGAGGTCAGGTTGTTCTTTGGCCTTTCGATCATAGTATTTTGCCATTCCTTCCCTTGTCTTTTCTAATGAATTCTTTGCTTGTTCATGTATCGTTTTGATCCAGTTCACATATAGGGTCGCACCTGGGTTTTAAGCTTCGCGCTCCTTCATCCACTCCGTCTGGGGGTGGAAACTATAGTTTACGTAGAAGGGTGACATTCCATGGACGTTGGTTGCAGAATTGTTGTATGCGTGTTCCGTTAGTGGTAGCAACTGATACCAGTCGTCCTGGTCGTAGTTGACAAAACTTCGAAGATATCCTTGGAGCACTTGGTTGGTTCTTTCTGTTTGTCCGTCCGTTTGTGGATGATACGCGGTTGACATTCGTCGCTTTATTTCCAACGCCTTACATAGGGATTCCCAAAATTCCCCTGCAAACTTAGAGTCCATGTCCGAAATGATTTCCGTCGGTAAGCCATGTAGCTTCCAGACTTCCCTTAAGAATGTATTTGCGACATCCTTTGCCGTGGCCGTAGTTTGTAATCCAAGAAAGTGTGCCATTTTTGTGAATCGATCTACAACTACCATAATCTGTGTACAACCTTGTGATTCTGGTAGTTGGGTTATGAAGTCAACTGATATTGATGACCATGCCGTAAACGGGGTCTGTAGCGGCTGCAACAATGCGTATTTCGCATGTCGTGGTGATTTGTTTTGTTGACATTCATCACATGACCGTACGTAGTCATTGATCCACTCGGCTAATCCCTTCCAGTAGAAATCTCTCATGACGATTTCAAGGGTTTTTTCTTGTCCGAAGTGTCCAGCTATCTTTGCGTCATGGCATCCCTCAGCTATCTTAGTGTACAATGCTTGATTGTCTGGCATGAATAGATGATTCTTATAGTATAGGAGGTCGTCAATTAATGTCCAGTTCTTAGGGAATTCTTTTCCTTCAATTCGGAGTCTTGACAAGTCCTCCTGTCGTTTTATCCAGTCTCTATCTGACCGCGTCGCCTCAAGAAGTTGTTCAAGGAACTCAGGATTAAATTTTTTCATAGTCTTTTGTCTTAGCATGGCCGTCGATAATAGTATTTTCTCTGGAATTTTTCCGATGTCGTACCAGGACAAATTTTCGGCTGCCGATGCTTCCAGCTGACATATGGTAGGTTCTTGTTCCTTTATCGTCAGGCTTCTTGTAGCGATGTCAGTACTTCCGAAACCTTGGGCCCCTCTTTCCGTCTCATCCAATTTATCGACTTCCATTAAATCGGATGTGTCGATTTTTTCCACTATGAGTTGAGCCATTCTGTCTCCTTCTCGGACTTGACAATCAACATCCTTGTGGTTGTATAGCAAGATTTTGAGTGCTCCCGTATAGTTGGCATCTATTGTCCCTGCGCCAACCGAGATTCCGGAACGTACTGCCAACCCACTACGGGCCGCTACTCGTCCATATGTCCCTGTTGGTAGGGTTATTGCTAATCCAGTATCGAGTAGCTCCTGTCCGTGTCTAGGGATGATGGCGTCGCTTATGGCATAGAGGTCATGTCCGGCCGCCATTCTTGAACCATTGGTGGGTAACCTTGCCTTATGGCTCAATCTGCTTACTCGGATATACCTGTCCGAGGTGTTCATCTCTGGCTTTAGCGCCAGGTCTTTTTCATCGCTCCAGCCTAGTACTTCTTTCCCTAATCCTTCTTCCTTCTCCTCCTGTAGCGCCAACAGCATTACTTGGAAGTGTTCTGGCTTCAAAATGGTTTGCTCGCAATGCGTAGCTCCCTCCTCAGGACGGTACTCCAGCCGTCTACTTAGAACGTCAGGCTTTCAGACCTTAGTTCCTGGTCGGTCAACAATCTTAAAATTGTATTCCGCCAGCTTCTGAGCCCATCGGATTTGGCGTCCGCTCCAAACCTTAGAAGTAAGAAAGTATTGTAGGTTTTAATGATCGGTGTATACCGTCACAGGCTTTTCCGTGCCTACCAAGTATTGTTTCCATTCTTTGAACGCTTCTAGGATTGCAAGCAGCTCCTTGTCATGAATCTCGTAGTTTCGTTCAGCCGAGTTCAACTTTCGTGAGTGGAAAGCTACTGGATGTAGCCTTTTTTCCACAAACTGTGACAAGACACAGCCTAAGGCAAAGTAGCTTGCATTCGTCTCCACCACCGTTTCCCGGTCTGGGTAGAAATGGTGTAGAATGGGCGCAGTAGTAAAGCGATGCCTTAGCTCTTTGAACGCTGATTCTTGCTCAGCACCCCAAAGAAAATCCTTTGGATTTCCTTTTAGAGTCTCCGTTATAGGTTTACACACTCCGGAGAAACTTCGTATAAATCGTCGTTAAAAATTGGCAAATCCAATGAATATCTGAACTTCTTTTACCGACGCCGGCGATTTCCAACTCAATACAGAATCCACTTTCCTCGTGCTCATAGCCACTCCTTCGACAGATACCATATATCCCAGGAATTCTACTTCTTGGACATGAAAGACTGACTTTTTCAAGGATACAGCTAGTTAGTATTCTGCAAGTCTTTGCAAGACTTGATCGACTAGCTCAACGTGGCTTTTCTCATCCTTTGAATATATCAAAATGTCATCCAAATAGCAGACTACTCCGTAGTCCAAAAATTCATGCAGGACTTGGTTCATCATGTCTTGGAAGGTTGCCGGAGCATTAACAAGCCCGAAAGGCATCACCTTGTATTTGGAATGGCCGTATCGAGTTCTAAAAGCTGTCTTCCACTCGTCCCCCTCTTTAATTCTTATCAGATGATAGCCGTCTTTCAGATCAAGCTTCGTGAAATCTTTAGCCCCCGCTACTCGATCTCTTAGTTCGGACATCAGTGGCAGCCGGTACTTGTTCAAAACCGTAATACGGTTCAGGTTTCGGTAGTCTACAACTAACCGAAGTTTGCCGTCAGGTTTTGGCACGAACAGCACTGGTGCGCCTGCTGGGGATTTGCTTCTTGTGAGTTTTCCTTGATCCATCATTATTTTAAGGTATTCCCTTAATGCGGCAAGCTGCTTTTCTGACAAGGGGTATATTGGCCCCCAGGGCGCTTTCGCGTCGTCCTTTAGTTCGATTTCATGATCGAACGTCCTCCGGGGCGCCAACTTTTCAGCTGTCTGAGGCAAGAATAGGTCCTTGTGTCGCCAATATTCTTGAGGTAGCGATCCCAAGACTATATCGTCGGGACTTTCACTAGCGCCAATTCTTCCAATATAGGCAGCGTTTTCGTCAAAGACTACTGTCTCATCGTATTCGAACATGTCGGCTATTCCTTCGTCTTCCTCCACACATTTTTCGCAACATTTTGCGTCGAACGACCCTCTTTTTGGGTCTTCAATGTGGGATATAGGATGTTCCTCATGCCACCAGCCGAATGGTATGATCATCCCGTACGATCCAATTTCTGCCATTTCGCAGGTTATCTCAGACAGATGTTTATTTGTTCCTATTTCTAACCATAAGGGATGGGTGTAAAACTTCCCTCCGGAGACCGCTGCGGTCCCATCAAATCCATAAATCTTGACCGCGTCTGACCGTTGTGTGAATGGTAATCAGTGTTCCTGTACCAATCTTTGATTGATGACGAAGATATTAGAGCCTGAGTCCAATAGGACTTTAATTTTTTGTCGTCTATCGTTTAAAAAGAGGTAGGCGTCTCCCTCGGGGCAGGAATATCTTCTAGGTAAGGACGCGTAAAGCTTGCGTCGTCGCGGCTGTCAGCAATCTTCTTCAGGTTTTCATTTAGGCATTGTGTAACAAGGTGTTTGTTACCATGCCCGCACGGTTTCGACCATTCAGGTCTCCTCAGACAAACTGTATTTTTCTTGGTATATCAGGCAGCCCACTACTAGCAGTCTTTACCTCCTGCCGAGGAGTTCCCATACCTTCTACTTTTTCTACCTGTGGAACCAAACTTGGGGGTCTCTGCCATCGTCCAGATACCATGGGGACAAGAGCCGGGTGCGTAGGGCTGGTCGGCTGTCCCTTTGATAACCTTCCCGGGCTTATTATCCACCCTCGCTTAACCATAGACAGTGTCCTCATTTTATCGGGTGCCCGTCCAGTACCAGCGCGGCACCTAAGAAGTAATAAATAGAGGTGAGGTCTAGAGCTCTTGTACCTAGTGGTCGAAGATACGCCTCGCTCATCCCCCTAAGTTTTTCATCTTAGCCCTACTGTCGCTCCTGTGGGTACCCTTGGTGCTGTCTGTTTCCTGTCTAGGTTTTGGTCCTTATCGGAGACCTTTCAGATTCCAGGTCATGTGCCTGACTACCCAAACAAGCATGTGTGCGGGACATTGGGGCGAAACATAGGTTATTACCTTGGGAAGCATAGAGGCGCCGCCAATGTCACCATTGCTCTTTGTTAATCCTCTTGTCTCAGCAAGAGGGACGCGTGTACTCCCACTCAGGTCGTCTAGCATGGTTGCTTGCCTCGCTTCGGTCTCCTGTTTTGCCGTTGATTTCGATTCCTAGAGACTATGTGTCTACTAGACTACCTTAACACCGTCGTTGTCGGTACCTTTGTGAAGACTTATGTGATTTCTTCGTCTTCACCTAATTCGCACAATCGGCTGGTGGTTCTGACCTGTCCAGCTTGTGCGGGTTTTTGAGTAGGTCTTGGTGGTTTGGCGGACCTTGCTCAGTTGGGGCCCATTCGTAATGGTCTACGGCTGACTGTCGCTGCCGATACTTGAATGTTCCCATAGCACGTCTTATATGTGTAGTTCTTTTTTCCACATCTCGTGCAGATGTTGTCCCTTTTTCTCGCATCAATAACGCTTTGCCAGATTCCTTGGTGTGCTTCGGACCAATTCGAGTTCGTGATCGGAGCACTTCCTCCTAATTTCTTAGTTGGCCGTTCCGACTTGTGATCCTCACGTTTCCTTTTTCGTGAGGGTCCCCCGCCTCCTTTTATATAGGCCTTATCTTTTCGTGGCCTATCAGATCTTTCGTCCCTTGAGGATTTATCTTTTGTATCCTTAGAGGAGGTGTGTCGGGAACTGCCTTCTTTCAGTAACTTTTTTCGGTACTGAAGGTCTTCTTCTGCCCGGCCGGCTTCTATGACAACATCTTCCCATTCCTCGTCGGTGTCGAACTTCTGGAAGGAGATGCGGGTGTGGATGTCCTCGGACAAGTTTCTTTCGACTGCCTCTCTCCATGATTCACCTGTCATATTGGCTTTGTTGTTCAGGTTGTGCATGATTCGGAGGTAGGTTTGAATGTTGCCCTTGTATTTTACTTCCTTCATGTCCCGCAGGGCTTGTCGTCCTTCATGTAGGGGCGCAAAGGCCTTTCCTATTTCGTACGAGAAGCGGGTCCAACTTCGAAAATTGCGATTTTGGATTTCGACCTGTAACCCGTCCATCTTTCTTCGGTACCATATTGTGTATGGCGTTACTACTTTTCCCTTGGTGCGGTTGAGAGCGTATATGACCCGTTCCCGGTCATCTCTCCAAATGTGAGGATTTCGGTCGAAGTAATCGATACATTGTTGAAGCCAAATGTGCACATCTTTGTGCTTTTCTCCTTCAAAAAGCGGTGGTGCCTCCGCTGGCCGTTTTGTGTTTACCACGAAGGCTTCCACCAGGACATTTGCCAGGTCTGATTGTTCTGGGGTTAGACCCCTGCGGCGTCTTTCTGGCCCACCACCTTTTCTTCCTTTTCCCTCAGCGTCATAATCGCTGCCGTCATCATCGTCATCACTAGGATATCCTCCTCCTAGTCCAGGTGGTGGAGTTGCGTCTGAGGTTCCTTCCGGACTAGAATGAGGTTTGGCGATTTGTTTGCCTTTTTCCTGTCTAGTTGGTCTGGAATAATATTCCTCTTCGTCCTCCACAGATTCCATCCTTAAATGCTTGCTAGCCTCCGGTTTCTCTTTCTGAGTCTCTTTCTTTCTCGAGGAAATGAGAAGTTCTTGGACCGCTTCACCAATCTTTTTGAGCTCACCCTGTTGAGATTTGAGCGCCTCACGAGTCTTCTTTACTTCGTTTTGAAAGAGTGCATCTCTTTCCTTGAAGGCATTATTTACCTTCCGGTCTCGGTCCTTCATTTCCTTTCTGATTTCTTCTACAGCTTGCTGTAGAAGAATGTCTCATTCAAGCGTGGTCTGGTGTAGCTGCGAAGTGACCCCTTCGTGATGTTACTGTCTGGCAGCTTGTTGTGCCAGGTTTTCTGCGATTTCCCTTACTATCCTTTCTTGTAGAGACTTGATTTCAGTCTCTACTCCTTGACATTGCATCAACAGGACCCCTATGTCCTAATTATGGATTTCCTTTCCTTCGGCCATTTGTTTTTGAATTTCAAACAGTCGAAGCGCGTTTTCCTGTTGAGCTCCCGTGAGCTGGGCAAATGCGATATTTGCAGAGTCGATGGAGGACGTTATATCTCTCCGGACATCACGCAGTACCACTCCTACTCTTGCAGCTAGTTTTGCCAGGTCGGCCGCCTGATCCCTTGGCCTGGCAGTAGATGAGCGGGACGAGCTAGGTACGCTTGATGCTCGTGATCCATCCCTTGGTGGACGCCTTAGCCCCGCGGGGAGTGATGAAGGTTGGCTTGGTGCATTTTTGCCCTCGCTTCCAGTGTCCATTGCATCTTTATCTTTTATTCTTTTGGGGGGTTCTCTCGATGGCACCGGAGTTCCCGGATCCTCAGGTATCCACGACGTCGAAGGTTCTGTCATTCTTTCCCGCTAGAGAGCGCTTTAAGGAACTTTCTTAGTGAGAGTTCGTGTGGTTTCCGAGTCTCCACATTAAAGGTATAGTAGGTGTGAAGCTACTATCAAGGGATCCTTCTTCACTGGTATCCCAGTCGAGGAAGGGTTTCCAGGCGAATTCTGGCCAGTACCAGGTTTCGTAAAGCTTTTGAAATTGTTCCTCCGTAGGAACTAGAGTTGGGTCAGTATACCACGAGGGAGCTTCTTGTTCCAGGAATGGTATTTCTGGGAGCTCCGACAGACCGGATAACACTAGTCTAATAGTAGGGTGGTGTACCTTGGTCGGTGGTTCGAATATTGAGCCAGTTCGGGAGAGTTCACTGAGGGTATCTAAACCGACCGTTTTTTCAACCCTTTCGTTGCTTGCGTAACTCGAACCCATGCGCTTATTTAGTGCAGAGTGGTGACCGACTTTTTTAGTGAGCCTTGGTAACAAGGAGAGCTAACAATATAGTGTTAGGCGGAAGCCGACTCTGAATAATTGTCAAGAAGACTTAGGCCTGAATCTTTCGTAATAGACGGAGATTTGTCTAGGAAAGCTCGGGGTCGTTCTTTTCGTTTTTGACTACTAAGCACTCACTTAATCGATAAGGGAAATAATTTTATAAAGATTCGTAGGTAAAACAATGTTATATTGTTAAGGTCTCTTCTCCGTTGCTTGATATTGTCTAAAAGCTTTAGGAGGCACTTCGATATTTATATCCCGCGTCTGAGTGTTCGCGGACTACATCTAGTCCTCCCATAACTAAGTATTTATCCAAAATTGTACGCTAACGTCTCATAGTCTTAACAAGTGCGAACACTGTTTGACCCTCAACTTTCACACACCATCTTCGTTCTCATAAAACTCTTTTCCGTCTAATCGTAGGATGCGTGATTATCCTCGAATGACTGGTCTTCGATTTATAGAGACGAGTAGACTCCTGTCTGAAACTGCAGTCGTCTTGACTATCGTTCCAGTAGTCTCTTCCAATTTCACATAGTGGCCAGCATATGTGTCGGGTACCTATGCATAATGCAGGCTATGTAGACGGTGTGCCAACACTCGTAAGTCTACCGCCTATTAGGTCTTCTGAGTCTGAGCAGCTTCCCCTCGGTCCGCCTCGCCTCAAAGAGAATCACCTCTTGAGGGATCCTGTTTCCAGGACCAACCAACATACAGCGGCCTTCAGATAGGTATTGGTGTCATATGTAACCCCTATGGCCTCTGGGGCACTATAGGAATAGTTGCGGGATTTCTGAACCGAAAACGTCCCGTTACCTTCGGCCCGAAGTTAGGATGCCTAACTTTGAAGCCTAATAACTCAATGCGCCTCCGCCGGAAGTCCTCCGTTCTACTTCTCAGAGGTATCCAGAGGCGCCCTCTTATATATCCTATGAACAGCTTCCGGTCGGACGGATGGCAGTGACGTATATGGTGTTATACAGTGGGCTTCATTAGAATGACATTTTAGTCATGGGACGCAACTCTTCGAAATCTCGCTAAGGACGTGCGGGCCCCCGAGCGGGGCCGGAGGGGGGTGTTAGGCTCTCGATAAATGAGGGTCTGTGCGCATTTACCCTACCGCGAGGTCTGTGCATTTTCCTTATGCCTAACAGGTACGGTTCAGTGCGTATATGACCCGTTCTCGGTCATCTCTCCAAATATGGGGATTGCGATCGAAGAAGTCAATACATTGTTGTAGCCAGATGTGCACGTCTTGGTGCTTTTCTCCTTCAAAGTGGGTTGGTGCCTCGGCAGGCCGCTTGGTATTTACCGCGAAAGCTTGGGCCAGGACATTTGCCATGTCCAAATGTTCGGGAGTTAAACCCCTGCGGCGTCAATCTGGGCCGCCGCCCTTTCTTCCCTTTCCTTCATCGTCATAATCGCTACCGTTATCGTCGTCATCACTAGGATATCCTCCTCCTTGTCCATGTGGTGGAGTTGCGTCTGAGGTTCCCTCCCCACTAAATTGATGTTTTGCAACTTGTTTACCCTTTTCTTTTCTAGTGGGTCTGGAATAATATTCCTCTTTATCCGCTACTGATTCCATCCGTACACCATTGCTAGCCTCAAGTTTTTCCTTCGGAGCATCCTTCTTTCTGGAAGAAATGAGAAGTTCTTGGACCGCTTCGCTTATTTTCTTGAGTTCACCCTGTTGAGACTTATGTGACTCTCGAGTTGTCTTTGCCTCTTTTTGGAAAAGCGCTTCTCTTTCCTTGAAGGCACTGTTTACCATGTAGTCCCGTTCTTTCATTTCCTTCCTAATTTCTTCTACTGCTTGTTGTAGCAGGAGATCCCATTCTAGCGTGGACTGATGTAACTGTGAGGTGACTCCCTCGTGATGTTCCTGTCCGGCAGCCTGTTGCGCCAGGTTTTCCGCGATTTCTCTTATTATCCTTTCTTCTAGAGACTTTACTTCGTTCTCTACCCCTTGACATTACATCAATAGAACCCCTATGTCCTGGTTACGGAGGTCCTTTCCTTCCGCAATTTGGGTTTGAATGTCAAACAGCCTAAGCGCGTTTTCCTGTTGAGCTCCCGTGAGCTGAGCGAACACGATGTTTGCAGCGTCAATGGAGGAAGTTATGTCCCTCCGGGCATCCTTTAATACCACTCCTACTCTGGCGGCTAATCTTGCCAAGTCAGCTGCTTGGTCCAGAGGTCTTGGAGTAGATGAGCGGGACGAGCTGGAGAGGCTGGATGCCCGTGATCTACCTCTAGGTGGACGCCTTATGCCCGCGGGGAGCGATGAAGGCTGACTCGGTGCATTTTCTCCTTCGCTTCCGGTATCCATTGCATCTTTATCCTATATTCTCTTGGGAGCTTCTCTCCATGGTACCGGAGTCCCAGGACCTCCAGGTATCCACGGTGTCGATGGTTTTGTCATTGTTTCTCAGCTACAGGGCACTAAAAGGAAGAGTCTCCTGTAATAGGGTTCTGTCTTAGTGAGAGTTCAGGTGATTTCCGAGTCTCCACGCTAAAGGTATAGTAGGTGGGAAGCTACTATCTCGGTCCCTCTTCACTGGTGTCCCGGTCCAGGAAGGGTTTCCAGACGAATTGTGGCCCTTTACCAGGTTTCGTAAAACTTTTGAAATTGTTTCTCCGTAGGAACTAAGTTTGGGTCGGTATACCACGAGGGAGCTTCTTGTTCATGGAATGGTAGTTCTGGAAGTTCCGGTGGACTAGATAACACTACACTAATAGTATGGTAGTGTACATTGGTTGGTGGTTCGAATATTGAATCGGTTCGGGAGAGTTCCCTAAGCGTATCTAAACCGACGGTATTTTCAATTGTTTCGTCGTTTGCGTGACTCGAACTCATGCGCTTATTTAGTGAAGAGCGGTGACCTACTTTTTTAGTGAGCCTTGGTAACAAGGAGAACTGACAATATAGTATTAGGCGGAACACGTCTCTAAGTGTTTGCCGAGAAGACTTAAGCCTGAATCTTTCGTAATAGAGGGAGATTTGTCTAGGAAAGCTCGGTGTCGTTCTTTTCGTTTATGACTACTAAGAACTCCCTTAATCGATAGAGGGAATATTCTTATAAAGATTCGTAGATAAAACAATGTTATATTGTTAAGATCTCTTCTCCGTTGCTTGGTTTTTGTAAAAGCTTGGGAGGCACTTCGATATTTATATCCCGTGTCTGAGTGTTCTCGGACTACTTCTAATCTTCCGATAACTAAGTACCTTCCCCAAAATCATATGCTACATCTCATAGTCTTAACAAGTGCGAACACCGTTTGAACCTGACTTCTTACACACCATCTTCATCCTCATAAATTCATTACCGTCTTATCGTAGGCTGTGTTATGATCCTCGAACGACCGGTCTTCGATTTAGAGACCCGAATAGACTTCTTGTCTGAAACTGCAGTCGTCTTGACTATCGTTCCTGTAGTCTCTTCCGATTTCACATAGTGGCCAGCGTATGTGTCGGGCACCTATGCATGATACAGGCTTCGTAGACAGTGCGCCAACACCTGTAAGTCTACCGCCGATTAGGTCTTCAGAGTCTGAGCAGCATCGCCTCGGTCCGCCTCGCCTCAAAGAGAATCACCTCTCGAGGAATCCTGTTTCCAAGACAAACCAACATACAGCGGCCTTCAGATAGATATTGGTGGCATATCTATCCCCTATGGCCTCTGGGGCACTGTAGGAGTAGTTGCGGATTTTCGAACCGAAAATGTCCCGTTACTTTCGGCCTGTAGTTAGGATGCCTTACTTTGAAGTCTAATAACTCAACGCGCCTCCGACGGATTTCCTCCGTTCCACTTCTCAGAGGTACCCATTTTCTTCTTTTTTTTTTTTCTTTTTTTTTTTTTTATATCATATATTGTTAGGCGGAGACAACCGGTATAGACTTATGGTTGTCTAGGCCAATCGAGATTCGTTTGTATAGACGGAGATTTGTCTAAGAAGGCTCGGAAGCAACTCGTTTCGTTTATGACTACTAAGAGTGCAAGAAAGTAAAATAGAATCGTAACAACAATATTATATTGTTAAGGTCTCTTCTCCGTTGCTTGATTATGTCTTAAGCTTGGGAGGCACTTGGATATTTATATTCCGCGTCTGAGTGTTCGCGGACTACATCTATCTAACATACAAAATATGTACCTCTTCAAATCTAATGCGCAACGTCGAGTTCTCCATAATGGTGCGAACACCAGGAGACCCTGAAAACCATCACACCATCTTCGGTAATTACTATTTTCTGCCTGGGAGACATACTTGTCACCGGTAGTAATTTTCCAATCCTCAGAGTCTATAGACCTGTAGCCAAGTTCTCAAGTCGAACTCTGTTGGCTCCAATAGTTCTTTTCGTTACCAAGAGGATCAGTCTTGATACGAGACTGCATCTGCAGATATGCCGGAGCCGGTGACTTCTTGTTGTGATACCTCAACAACTAACTGATAGAATTCATTCTGATGACTCTCTTCTCGTGGAGGAGAGGCCATTCTATTGAATAGTCTCATAATTCCTCGGTCGGCAACTCCTTATTGTTCTATGTAGAGGGGGTGGACCTTCGTGTTGTGTTGGTTGTAAATCCCGCAACTGCGGTACACCTCTTATCATAGTTGCAACACTCCTCGAAGCTCGCTGGCTTCTTTGGTAGTGTTTCCAGGAGCTCTAGACTCTTTCTAATCGTCGAAGGGTGGATGTGAATGCATTGGTTCGTTGTCCCGAACCTCCTAACATTCATCTCATGACCTTGTACGAAAACGTCCCGTTACTTACGGCCCGTATGAAGATGTCATATCTTTGAAGCCTTGTAACTTCCTGGGTAGTTGACGGATTGACTTCGTTCCACTTCCCAGGTCTAGCCTTTTTTTTTTTTTTTTTTTTTTTTTTTTTTTTTTTTATATCATATATTCATTGTTTGGTTAAGGGACAAGAACGTGCATGCAGCGCTAGCTATGGCAGAAACAAAACCCAAAATCAATCAACAAACAAACGAAAAACCAAAACCAGATCCTCCTATGGCGTCCAATAACTGACGCATTGCCTACACAGGACTTATAAAGGAAACCTACTAACTACCTAGCATCGTAACGGAAACAAATCAAGAACTCATAATAACAACAAGTAAATGAAACTAATCAGGAGACCTTCCCCCACTTAGACCACTTGGCGACCCAGCCAACGACAACCGAGGCGAGGCAGGAAGGGAAGGGGAGGGGGAGAGAGAGGGCAGGCGGGGGGCATATCGTGCATACATATCGGGGGGGAAACCAGTATTGGTAGCGGTGAGATAACGACCGAGGCCCAAAAGCATCGGAATCGTGGTCCACAGAGAAGAGTCAGGCCCAATACCCGTGATCCCCTGGAGGTGGCGACCACGGGCTGCAGACTTGACAGGGCAGACAAGGATGGCATGTTTGAACGTCTCATCCCCCTCCTCACACCAGGGGCAGAGGGGAGAAGGGTTGGCGTCGTGCCATGAGGGATGGGCGGCTAGGTAGCTCCTGCCAGCACGCATCTGGTGGAGCCGGCCCGAGAGGAAACGCCCCAGGCCCATAAAGGGGTGCGGGCGCAAGGTGGGGCCAAAGAGGTAGTAAGGCGGGGGAGGCGAGAGGAGGCGCCACGAGGTGAGGAGTTCTTCACGGCAACGAGCCTTGAGAGAAGCGTAGAGGGCGGGAGCCCCCAGCGGGGCTACCTGCAGTGGAGGCAAGAGGAGGGGGTTCGCCGGAGGGAGAGGGTCACGGTGGCTGCCGATGATGGAGTGAATGCGGTGGGCGACAGCATCGACTGGGAGGTGGCGCCGGTTGGGCGGGGAGGGTGGTTTGGTGAACCATCTGAGGGGGCTGAGGGGGCGGTAGTTGGGGCCGGCCCATGAGTGCCGGCCTCTGACAGACCCAGGGAGGCGGAGGGAGTGGGGAGCCCTAAAGGGGGACGTAGTCGGGACCGAGTGGTCCAAGCGGGCAGTTGCTGGGTTGATCTCAGGCGGTAGGCAGACCAGGCGGACCGCCGCTAGGCGCTGAAGGTGTTTGATCAGTAGGTCAATGGGAGGGAGTGATGATTCACAAGGAAGGATGGCCGTGTTGGTGGAGGCAAAGCAGTTCGTAACCCACCTCCGTACCCGGAGCCAGAACGCCCTCATCTTGTCGAGCATCCTGGAGTTGGGGGAGAGAAGGTCGCTGCCGTAGAGAAGGATGGGGCGGACCAGGGAGGAGGCGAGACGATGACACAGGTGTGGTGCGAGACCCTTGCCTGGCCGGGACAGGCGCTCTATTGTAGCGAGGGCAGCTTCAGCCAGGGCGAGGCGCCTGGTGAAATGAGGGGTGGTGGCCCGGTCCAACGAAGGAGTCGCGGGTTCCAGCCAGTAGCCCAACCACCGTAGGACTTGGGCCGGTTTGTAGGGGACGGAGTCCACTGAGACGGGGAGGAGGCATGGGGGCCCTCTCTGTTGGGGCGTCCTCCAGTGCATCAGTTCTGTTTTGGGAAGGGAGAAAGCAACGCCAATGCGCCTTCCCCTCGACGTGAGAGAGGAAGCGACTGCCTGCAGCTTCTGGACGTTACGCCTACAGGAGGGCGAGGAGACAGTTATAGCGAAGTCGTCAACATAAGAGAGGATTATGCCGTTGGGGACTGGAAAGTGGAGGGAGGAAACGTAGATCAGGAAAAGAAGGGGGGAGACAGGTGAACCTTGGGGGGTGCCGACCTGGACCGGCGAAAGGACTTTAGGGGAACCTTGGTATAGGAGGCGGCAATGTCTGCCGTGCAGGAAGGATCGGACCCACGAGATAAGGTAGGGTTGAACGCCCCTTTCCCGAAGCTTGCCGCACATGGCAGCGGAGTCGACATTGTCAAAACCTCCTTTGACGTCAAGGAAGAGTGTGGAGGAGCAGAGGCCCATGCAGTGCGAAAGACGGACTTCATGCAAGAGAGTGGCAAGGGCGTCAAAGGTACCCATGCCCGATAGTGAGCCACATTGGCTGGGGTGGACTAGGCCAAGGGCCCGAGCAACTGCGGCTAGCCTTACAGCCACCACACGCTCCAGGATCTTGGACAGGGTTTGGAGGAGGACAATGATGCGGAAGGAGGCCGGGGTTTCGTAGGAGGCCTTGCCGGGCTTGTCGAGGACAGTACTATTAGCTTGTTTGAGGGAGGACGGGTGAAAACTGTAGAGCAGGAGGGGGCCCAGGAGGGACGTGCGGATTTTTGGGTTGGTGCCGTGGACTCTTTTCCAGACTGAGTACGGAATATGGTCGGGGCCGGGGGCGGACGAGCTTAAGCTGGATGCCAGAGCCTTAGAGATCTCCTCTTTTGTGAGGACATCGAGATCCCGGAATGGGTGTAGGATAGTAGGGGGGGAGGAGGACTCCCTAGGAGGAAAAAAGTGGGCCAGGAGGGCGGTGTTGACAGCAAGCGGGGTGTCGGCTTCCGGGAAAGATGGGAACCGGTCTGGGGGGCGACCTATCGCGAAGCGTTTGGCTGTCCATACAGTCTTAGGGGTTGCAGAGGAGAGGAAGTCGTCCCAGTGCCTACGCTTGGCCTGCTTGATGGCCTTGAAGTACGCGTTGCGGGACCCCCGGGCCTCAGCCAGGGAGTCCACACAAGGAGTCCTGCGAGCACGACGAGCAGCGGCGTGAAACGAGATTCTGAGGGAGGAGAGGAGGGGCGACCACCAAGGTTTGGAATGGGTCGTCATGCGGTGGAGGGGGGTGTGTAGGAGGAGGGTAGTGCAGAGGCGGTTGACGTTGCTGTCAACCCAGGCTGTGGCAGAGGACAGGGTCGGGAGGGCGGGGGGCGGAGAGACAACTAACAATTTGAGGGCGTCACTAAGGGCAGACCAGTCTGTCTTGGCCCAGGCGGGTTTGGGGGCAGGGGGACGTAATAAAGGCGTGGAAAGTAAGATGCAAATAGGGATGTGGTCAGAGCCAGTGGACGGGAGCGTGGTGGTCCACTCAGCAAAGAGCTGGGCCGCCTCGCTATTGGGAAAGGAAAGATCGAGGACAGAGGGCCGGTCCTGGGGGGTAAAGGAAAAATAAGTAAACACACCAGGGGTGTTAAGAAGGGAAAAACCATGTAAAGAAGCCAATTGAAAGTAAGGAACTGACGTCCTAAGTTCGGTGGATGAAATGGCCCTCAGCGGGTCGGAAGGAGGGTGGTGGAGGTTAAAGTCCCCCAAAACAAAAACAGGAAAACTTAAGTCAGGAAAGCACAACTCGGGAGAAACAATGCACGCGTGGGTTGAGGTGCCCTTGGTGTTGTACACATTGTACACCCTAAGGCGAGTCTGTGAGGAAGAGCAGAAGCCCAAATCGGAGAACAAGTCAACCGCCATCACGTTGGCAGACTGGTCCACCCATACGGGCAAGAGGGAAACAACTTCAAGAAAGGACAAAAGAGCGTAGCAAGCCACACGGGGCTTGCCAAAAGTGAGGGGTGGGGAAGAACATTTATAGCCAGGGAAGGAAGGTAAGCGTGCCCTCCACACAGAGGGGTCCTGTATGGCCACAATCGCCGGCAAGGAAGGCAAAGCAGAAAAACTCTGAAATAAGGAAAGAAAATCATCCCAGCTACCCAAGCTGTTATGTTGAACGAAGGAAAGATTCAAAAGGCCAGGATCCCTGCCAGAGGGTCTGGGGAGAGGAGAGTCGGGAAAAGACATCTACCCGGACAAGCCGGAGGGATCTTCTGCGGTGCGGGCTGGGTCGAAGTCCCCGTGGGTGGGGGGGACGTTTGCCCTGGAGGAGGAAGGAGTTGCTGTCGGTGGGGTTTCGGGCGGGACACGAGGACGGGGGCGGCGGGGGGTTGCAAAAGGCGAGGCAAGAGTCTGTCTCAGGGCCGACATCCATGCCATCCTCATCACTTTGACCTAGTGGTTGTGAGGCGGAGGGGTCTTTGGGGGTTGGGGCGGGTCGCTCCGGGCAGTCCCTGTCAGTGGCCGCGTGGGGCTCCTTACAGTTGGGGCAGGAGGCAATGGAGGAGGGGCAGCAGTTGAGGACCGCCTTGGTGTTACCCGCCTTAGGGCAAGTGGGGTTCTGGCAGCGGTACGCCAAACGTGTGTGCGAGAGGGAGCAGATTGGACATATCGGGTGATCCAGCTTACATCGAGGGGCCTGATGGCCGAACTTCAGGCAGTTGCGGCACTGGGTGAAGCGGTTGGAAGAGAAGGCGCGTTCAACTCGGCGTCTTCTAGAGAAGAGGTGGATAGAGGTTCCCATGGCATTGATGTCCTCGGGAGCGACGGTGACAATGACAGAGGTAGTGGACTTGGACATCCTGGAGTCCAGGTCTCGGTTGAGGTAGCGGGCCGAGAAGATGGTGACGCCCGCGGCGTTGCGGACGGACTCCTGGAGGAGGGAGAGGAGGTCTTCTTGGTTTTCTGGGAGGTAGGCGAGGGGGAGGGAGTGGATGGCGAGTTGAACTTCGTTGGGGGCGGGTCTGAAGGGCAGGTAGGCATTGTCGCCTATCGGGAAGACCTGGTTGAGGCGGTTGGTGAGGGCTTTATAGTATGGGGCGTAGGAGGTGGCGGGAGTGTAGGGGTCGAGGACGGTGAGAGTGACGGAGCCTCTGTCGTTGACTCGGGCAGAAAGGGAAAGTGGTAGGGAGCAGTTGGCCTCACGGAGAACAGAGGCAGCGATGTCAGGGAGGGTCGCGGAAATCCTATCACCTTCGGGGTGGGGAGCAGGAGAGGAGCGAGGAGCGAAGAAACGACGTTGTGCTGCTGGCAGGATAGGAGTCTCCTTAACAGGAGACGCCGAGGTGCCGGATGCGACTTGTGCAGCAGAGGGTGGCTTCGACTTAGGCCCCTTGGACTTCTTCTTGCCCCCGTCGGCGGCAGCCAGGGCAAATGAGCGAAGAGGGCGTAGGTAGGTAGGATCCATGTTGCCAGGGGTCCACTCAGAGAGGGGGGGGTATTTGCCGTCACGGAAGGTTCGGGCTTCCCATGAGTTGGGGTACTTGACCGCGTAGGCCTCGGGGTTGCCGTAGTTCTTGCCCGTAGCGGTGTCAAATCTGAGGTTGTCGAGGTCGAACCCATTCACAATCGCTCCAACCTGGTAGAGGGGGGCGCGGGAGGGGGCCTGTTGGGGGTGTGGGGCGGCAGGAAGTTGTGCCGTGTTGGTCTGAGGGAGCTGAGCTGAGGGAGGGAGTTCTTTCCCTTTCCGGGTAGGGGGGGGTGAGTCGGAGGCGCCGGGGCTTGCTGACGTGGGGGCGGTGGTTGGGAAAGTCTTTGTGACAGGTCACGCAGGGCTGACTCGATAGGGGCTAGGGACGAGAGCGAGGCGGCCTGAGCGGCGGAAACACCGTCAGCCAGTCCTTGAACTCTGGCAGCGAGGAGGTCGATTCGTTCGTTGGTGGTGGCGAGCCCGTTGAGGGTAGCAACTAGGAGGGGGATGAGGATGGCCTCGCCTTCACTGAGTTCGCGAAGGTCCGATGAGATGAGAGGGGGGGGGGACAGAGGAGAAAGCATCACTAAGAACTGGCTGTAAAGACTGTAGGAGGGCCGGGATCGCGAAGACCGCGGGGTGGATGGGCTGAGCAGAGCTCGCCCTAGATTGGTTGGCGGAACCAATGTCGGACATCGGATCGCGAAGCAGAGACTTGAAGCCTAAGCAAGAGGGGAAAAAGCGTGCAAAAGTGAGGAGTCACACCAGATGCGATGGTGTTGAGAGTGCGTAAGAAAGTTATGGTCAGGAAAATAGGGGGGCGCGGAGCATGTTCCCAGGTCTAGCCATTTTTTTTTCTTTTTTTTTTTTTTTTTATATCATATATTCGTTGTTTAAGGTACAAGAACTTGCATGCAGCGCTAGCTATGGCAAAAACAAAAACCGTAAACACGCGCGTCCCTCCTCCGTCTGAGGCAAAAACCAAGAACCCCAAGCCCCTCTGGTATGGAGCCAACCGCACATCTCGCCCCGAATCAAGCCCCCCCTACAACCCGGACGAACCAAGCCCCAAGAGAAACCCAAGACAGGAAAAGCAGGAAGCCCAAGGAAAAATCCCCCCGGAAATCTCACCACAAAGAAAACCAAACTCATACCCACCAAACCATGCCCATAGCACGGCCGGCCGCTTAAAAGCTAACCCTCGATCGGGCCCAAGAGGACCAGGTGCACCGATTTATGGCGCGACCCCCACCAAGGAGGAAACTTGACGAGGAGAGGAGAGATCCCGACCGACCGGAGACAGTGCAATACCAACACGGGGGAGAGGAGCCAGGGCTGGGGCCCCCAGAGAGAGGGTGGCAGTAAGGTGCCAGCTGGGGAGCAGTAGGGTGCTAGCCAGGGGGCAGTAAGGTGCCAGCTGGGAGAGGGGAGAGCAGTCGGGTGCTAGCCGAAGGGGTGGTAGTAGGATAC